>CM060906.1:106855556-108055556 GCA_030737815.1 Allium fistulosum
TTAACAGTGTTTCCATGAAGTTTAAAAGAAATTGAAAAACAAGTCAAAACTAGGCGTGTCCGTAACGGTAGTTTGCGATTTCACACTGTAAAAGTCAAACGAGTATATAGAATGGAATATAGCTCGGAATTCTTCGAGATAAGAATTTTCCGAACTGTTATACCCAAAGCTTTCAAATGAAGAAAAAATATCAAGATTTCATCTTGTTTATTTTAAAACAAGTCCAAAACAAGTTTTCAAAATAATTGCGGTTTTATAGTTCGGAATCCATAAAGGGAATCCCTTTAAAAAAATATTTTTAAATTCATTAAAAAATATGGAATAAGTTCTATAAATATTTTAAAAGAGATTTGAGTTAAATGAATTTCCAAAAGATATAAAAGTCGTTTTTATCAATATAGCTTTTAGAACACTATTTGCAGCACTTTTTAATAACCTTTGCAAACAATGGTTTTAAATTAATTATTCTTTTGCAAATCTTTTGTGAACCTTTTCAAATAAATAATTAAGTAATTTAAAGAAGATTAAGAGGTTTAAAAATGAGTGTGCGGAAACAAATAGTACATTTGTTCCATTAGTGAGTGTCATAGAAAATCAGACCGAGGAATGGAATAGATCGAAGGGAAAGCAAAGATGCTCTAAAATAATTAAAAGTTAATTAAGTATGTTAAATGATTTACAGTCGATCAAATAACTTGACCACCTTATGGGTGACAGAGAGGTAGTCTCTAGGCTTGGGTTTGGGAAACCAGTTGCCTGTCCTCCATAGCTAACCGGATTGGCCCGACGAGGGGATAGTAAATTTGATTTACTCGGATCAAAATTTCCCAAAGTATAAAAGATATAATTTTCCAAATTTAAATAACTTGGATTGAATAGAAATGATCTTATTATACTTGGTATTAAATTCCAAGGATGGAATCCTTACTATCCTTATGAATTTAAAAGGTGATTTCACTGTTATTCGATGGATAGTAAAGGTTGAATACGAAATTTGATAGAGTAAAATTAGTATATTTCCATGATCCTTTTTTACTAAATAATGTTTTCAAATATGATATTTAAATAAATGATTTGGAAAAGATTTCCTAAATAAAAGGTGAAATGATTTGGAATTATTCCAAGATTCAAAGGTTTAATTAACTAAAAGGGTTAGATAAATAAGGCTTAATGATTCCGTATACTATTAAGAAGATAAATGGAATAATTTAAAATAATATGCCTCTCTGATATATTTATGAATGAATAAAAAGATGAATTAAATTGAATGATGATTGTTCATCATATATGAACTTAATATCTTTTTAATCGATGATTGGTTCGGTGGAACCGGGGTCAGATTTGGGTAACTCCTATCTGAAAACCACTTTGAACCAATATATATGTTCGAAAGTGAAGACATGATGAAGATGATGATTTTTGAAGAAATGGATCTTCATGATGAAGGGTAGCTTGCTACTAGTCCCTCGGGGTGAAATTTAGCATATCATATATTTATGGTGGTGGTAGTGCTATGTTATGAAAATCTTCGATTATAAGGACTAATCGCTACTAATCCTGGGGATAATTCCCGATAGGATGCAGTAGGAGGAGTGCCTTAGGTTTTGCTCAGTCCTGGAACGAACTTATATAGACAAATGTCTAACATAGCATTTCTGATATGACAACGTTGACTTTTACAAACATATATATATATATGTGGTGGTGGAGAAGGCTACTTCTATTAGCTTAAAACCCTTCACTGAGACATACAGGCTCAGAGGTTATATGTTCATGAAAGTCAATAGTGAATGAAGGAATGACAATGTGGCATTCAAAGTGGAACCCGTGATGATCAAAGCATGGCTTTACAAAAAGCAAAACGTGGCTTTGTAGAGCGTAGCCTCAGGAGCCTCACATCCTAGGAACGATACGGGATACTATGTGGGCTGAAGGACAAATTTTGGGCTATTATTAGGGGAAGATTTCCCTTTAGGCACTTGTTGCCTTATTGTATGAATGCAAAGGTATGGAGGCTGACAGATAATACTATATTCCATGGTAGTGTAGCAGTATAGTTCGGAGGCTGACGGAGATCGTGTAAAGCCACTGGTGAACTAGGATTGTTATACGTGGATTTTTGGGTCTAAATGGTCACTAGTT
Organism: Allium fistulosum; assembly: GCA_030737815.1. NCBI lineage: Eukaryota > Viridiplantae > Streptophyta > Magnoliopsida > Asparagales > Amaryllidaceae > Allium > Allium fistulosum. Next base: position 106,857,699 of record CM060906.1, read on the forward strand.
CCCTATCATGTTGGAAATACAATTCCAATATGTTGCCATTACGGTTTTGATTGTAGAACATACTTTTGTAGCTAGTATATCGTCAAATTTAATCAATGTAATAATTTCGGCTGTTTTGATAGACTATTTAAAAAGTGTTTTCAAAGGAATGTCATTAAAGAAAATGTCAAATTATTTTGGTATAAAAGTGTTTGGTTATCATAAGGTAAAAAACCGTCTGTATTTATGTGTGGGCATGGTCTTATAAAATAACCTTATTTTCAAAGGTTTTGATTGACATGAGCATGATCTATAATTTAAAAAAACTTTGAGTATCTTACGCTGGTTTATCAAGTCGATCCGGGTATTTTTAATACTTGGGTCAGATCCAAGTAGTTTCAGGCTTAGTTGAAGATGCTTGGAGTTTCCAGAGGAGAGCTGAAGATCTTCATCTACGTATGGACGTATTCTATTATCTACTGCATCGATTGCATTTGTTTTTATTTTTCAGCATATGTAAGGACAAAGGGTTTATAACTGTCCAAGCTGAATCTAGGTTAGACTCTAATATTGTATTCAAAATTTTCCACTGTAAAGATTATTGTTGAAATAATATATGTTATTCCATTCATGTGAGGTTCCGTTCTATCTTTATTTTCTTTTTTTTCGCCTAACAATCGGACTTTCTGGCACTTGGATTTGCAGCACGTGAATACCGAGGATGTATTAGTGTTGATTTTCGAGGGTCGAAAATCCCCTTCATTACATTTGGTGTCAGAGCATAGGTTGAGCAAACACCTAGGCTTTGTTGGGGTAAGTATCATTAGAGATAGGGTTAGCGATATCCTAGAATAAGTTTAAGAGTACTGTAACGACCCGTAAATTTCAACTGTTTTAATAACGTAATTAGTTGAAATTTTGTGAAAATTTAAACGATAAAATTTTGAAATAAAAATTTAATATTTGGAATACGTCTAGTTAAACATAGCGACTGGTAAATTTTCGTCTGAAAATATGAAAGTTTATTTCGCGCGTAAATTTACTTCAATTTAATTAGTTAAAAAGCGATGAAAATAAAATGTTTCCGAAACCTAAATATTTTTACATAGAAAAATTCTAAACCATCTTCTGAGCAAGATGTCAGTTTGTCGTTTTTCAAAATTCGGACATCTTTGGCTCCGTCGATCTTATTTTTCAGTGTTTTTCTTGCATTTTCCGTAGTAGAAAAATTCGAATTTTTATAATTTGATCGTACCACTAATATCTGTATACCGTTTTGACCGTCTCGTCGTGCTGATCTCCACGGTATATTTAGTTCTGTATTTTGAAGTTCGGAAAACGACGGAGTCTTCGGAACGTTTACCGTATCGGTAACCATATTCTTGCCTTTTTGAATTCCTTACCCATTCATTGTATACAGTGATAAAACCAATAGGCACCGGTCATAATTTCTCTTAGAATTCAGCGTGCATGGCTTTATTATTTCAACCAACATATTAATATGTTGTCTATTCAAGTTCATCCACTTTCCTCTTCCCACCTGCCGTGTATTTGTTCATCCTCTAAATAAAAGATGCAAAGCTACGTCCATTTTCTTTTCACCCTCAAACTTTTGCCTGTAGCTCACATTCACAGAATTATTTTAACTAGCCTTCTTTGTCCTTCCCTGGCAGCAGCGATCGCCCCTCTCCCATTGCATAGCCGAATGGCTACACATCTTCCACCCGCTTCCACTATGACAGCCACGAACCGATCCCAGCCTCCGACCCCACAACCAATAGCCAATAGTCACAGCCTTCACCACCACTGACAACCTATCGGCTCCACCCCTTCATGCGTGAGCAAGTAGCAGCCAAGCCCAGCCGTTCGCCTACCTGCCGACCACCCAAAGCCCAACCACACCCACTGGCCGAACCCACTCTGACTTCACCTCGCCCCACTTCCCTCAACTCGTCCCCAGCCCTTGTCTACCCACGTCAAATTCATCCCGCCTCCACTGAGACGCCAGTATCCATTCGCCGACCCCAAACTCCATCTTCACGTCGCCGCCGTACGCCTCCCTTCCACTCTGACTTCAATACCATAGTCGTTCTTCACTTTTCCTCTCCTCCTCGGCAACGTCCGCCTCCACCTATGAACCACTCGAGCCCTCCGTGCCGCGCCGACCAAGGCTGCATCACCTCAGCAAGCAATCGGCTCCTGCCTCTCTCCGCCTTGCTTCACTTTTCGCTCCTCTGTGCTTTGATAGGTAAATATATGGATAGGTTATATAAAATATAATATTGTTTCAAACATAGCATATGTCATTCTATTTCATACATGTTTGGTTATAAGAAAAGGGTATGCATATTTTAAATACTGCAGTATATGGTCTTATTTAACGTTTAAGACATTATATACATATAAATAAGTTATGCATATAGTTCATTTTATTTTGGGTCGGCAGATCTATTGGCAAAGTATACATTTCCAAAACTTCGTATATACATTAGTTTGAGAATAATGTAGTTATAGTATATGTGTATAAGTTTGCATGCATATCCAAGCTACAGCTTCTCTTTTGAAATGATGATATATAGATTTCAATCTTTAAGTATTTGTAATTTAATAAGCATTTACTTTGAAAGTATTGGTTCCCATCTATATATATATGTTATAAATTTATATAGTTATAAAATTGTTCTGAGTACAAATGTATATGTATGAGTTACATGATTTTGTTTACTGTTAGTCATATAGTTGGATGTTAAATATTTTTTTTAGGTGTCGTATTATATATAATGGTGCTATGATCTCGAACTATTTACAGATTTTTCGTTTATTTTATATATGAATGTTCTGTTGTTATATACGACTGAATAAAATGTTACAGTCATATGAAACTGAGTTGTGTATGTATGTTATTGATAATAGATAAGAATGTATTTTAATATAAAATGATTTTACATGGTACTTTGTGTTTGGATCTAAATATGATATTATATCTATAAATAAAAATAAAAAAAATCGCGTACCGTTATCATCGTTGATCCAGCTCTGATTTGATTTTGTCAATTCTGATTTATCAGCTTCGCTCGTCAATTCGTATTACTCTAGCTTGTTTTGGAAGTCGTGCTTGCATTCGTAACTAAATTTCAATGTCAGTGTCCTTATCAGTGTGCGAATCCGCATCATCTCCTGTTCTCTCTAGCCTCGAAAGGTGAGCACTCACTCACGATTAACGTTCTTTTATTTATTTAAATTTGATTTCAATTGAAACGACAATTGAAATATGCTGCAGTTAGTTATTCACACTGTTTTATATGCTATTACCTGTATCAGTTCACCTGTGACATCTGACACCATTATCTGTTAATTATTTATGTGATGATAATACAGTTTGGCTGATAATTGATTGATTGTTGATGTTTATATTGGACGTTAAATTGTTAGTGATAAATGATAAATAGTATACAAAATTGAAATGGATATAGAATAGTTAACAAATTTTAAAACTGATTTATATGTTAAATTTGATTAGTGAATATGACCCCTTTTAATTGTTAAATTAATTGACATATAGAATAGCGATAATTACACTTTGAACCATCGACGTATATTGGATTAATTGTTGTAGTGTAAAAATTGAAATTGAATGACAAGTGAAAACCGTAATGTAATAATCTTTAATCTACATGAAATGATAGTGTAGATTCTAGAAATAATTATATTAATTCGTACAAATAACAATGCGAATTAATACGGTTATTTCGGGATTATTTAAATTGATTATTGGATTGTTATTGTTTGTTGCTATTACTTGTTTATTTACTTTGACACCATCCCTGTTATCACACTGCAAGTTCCCTTTACTATGCTTTGTTTTTGAATTGAATTGGAATCGGGTTGAAATGATAAATACCCAAATTGAACTTTGACCTAGGATAGAGAATTAAATAAAACCCGATTGGTCAATAATTTGATTTAAAAATAAACGAAGATTTTATTTGAATAAATAATATGGTTTTGAAATGAAGTTAAAATTTGAAAAAAAATTTATGAAAGGAAAATGTTAATATTTAAAAATCTGAAACAAAATATTAACAATGTAATTGATGGAAAAATGTTGTTTAATTTGAGAAATGATTGAATTAAGTTTGAAATTATAATTAAGTTTGAAATTATTAAAGTTTGAAATGATTTAATAATCAAGTTTGAAATTATAATTAAGTTCGAAATTATTAAACTTTGAAATTATGTAATAATTAAGTTTTGAATTATTTAATAATGAAATAAGATTGAATTATTTAATGATTAAATTGAATTGGATTCTTTAATAAGAAAATTTGAACTTTTGAATAAGTGAATTTTACTTCGTAAATAATTGAAATTGAGTTTTCTTGATTAAGTAAGTTTTTGGGAAATTATTTATGAAAGTAAATAAGTGAAATTGAATTTCTTTAACAAGAAATGGAAATGTGATATTTTTTGAATTAATGTAAGACTTGAAATTGAAAGAATTGATTTGACGAATTTAATTTAATTCAAAATGGTAAGTTTTGATTTAATGAAGTTGAACTTAAGAAATTGATTTAATGAATTGGAAATTGAATAGAAACTGTTTTGAATGATAAAGTAACTTAACGAATATTGAATGAAATCGATAAATGAGTTTAAATTGATTTGAATGTTAAATAAAATTTATTTAATTGATTTCGGAATAAAACTTATATTCGAACTTGAATCAATATTTGAATTGTTTTAAAAAGAGATTGAAATTGAATTATAAGATTTTGAAATGGTAATTTGGAAGTTTTGAAACGTAAATTATGAAAATTGATTTGGAAAGACAAATGAAATGTTGGTTTATAAATTCTAATTGGAATTGAAATTGATTTGGTTTTGAAATTTATTAAACGACCAATCGGTGAAATAATTTCGAAGGTTATTAAAGAGACCGGGATCGGTAATGGATATACTCTCTATCTAAACCGAAACCACTTTAATAACTATACGCGGAGTGATGATCCAGAATGAAGTGGTTGGAATGATGTACGTGATGACTGAAGAAAGAGAACGATAATGGATAGCCTTGACACTTGTGTCAAATTGGAAATGACTAAAACAGGAGCCGTGCCGGGCCAATGGAGGATTAGCTACCTCAAGTGGACACACTTCTTCGAACTACTCATTACTTGTTGTCGATTGGTGCACCCTTGATTTTGGGAGTGTTGTTTCACGGTGTTGCGGGCGCTGCGGCGTTGCGTTCTCACCAGTCCGGGTCAGGCGAACGGTAGTATCACTACCTTGGGTATTGCCTCATGTGCCTTGTCATACTTGTATTCCATTTATACGCGACCACTACGATTTTGATTTGTACCTTTAGTATATGGATTGCCCTCTGGTGACTTCCGGTTTTGGGGAAACTACGGTCTTGTATATGCTTTTGGGAATAAGAATGTGTTAAGGGTGGAATGGGCCATGACTTAACACTATTTTGATATCTTTACATATTACTGATAGAAATTATCTACTTAGCGTACATTACTACCTAGTAGATAGTTTAACGGATCCTTAAAGGATGGTTATTCCAAACATCCTTTGAGTTACTTGTATTTCAATTGCTATTTCACTTGAGTTGGATTTATTAATATAAGAATGTTAATCCTGACTCGAGTGTCTTGTGTTTTGCTTTACGCTCGGGTCAGACTGAGTGTACCAGTATTCGAGACTCACCTTTGGAGTTGGAGCTTTGCTTGAAGATCCAGCCATTTATTCTGCTTTCTGTATTCGATGATTCCAGTGATGTATTCTGATTTGTATATGATGTATCGTGTTACTCTTCCGTTGTATCTGGTTTAACTCTGATGTATCATATTACTCTTCTGTTGTAAAACTCTGATGTATCTTATATATTCATATAGTAGCTTCATGAACTAGTATCTCTTTTATTTCCGCTGCACTTATTACTCTGTGTCTGTGATCTGTGATTATTTATTTACTGTATATGTTCAGTTTTGCCAAATTTAAATTAACAACGCGGTATTTTGAGCAATTCAACTCCGGCATGAGTGTCTACCTATACACTTATAATGGATGCGAATGGTCCAAAATATCGGGTCGTTACAGTTGGTATCAGAGCTTTGGTAGCTCTAGGAAAAACTTAACATATAGGGTAAATGTATTTACAGAATCACTCTCATTCGAGTTTCAATCTCTTCCTTCCGACTCGATTCTTTTGAATTTTGGAACGTTCCCTCAGTTTCGAAATTCATTCGTGTCCTTCAATATTCGTCTTCTTTCAATCCTGGAGCACCCCATAACTCCATTCTGAATGTTATCTATAATAGATTGGCGGTCTCGCCAATCTTCGAATGATTCGTAAAGGAGTAAAACTCCTTTATAATAGGCATCGATTTACCGGAGATTTCCGTATCCTCGGTTTACGATGCTATCTATCTCCTGCTATACCTGAATTCTATTTCTCAAGATCGAATGTCGATTTACCTCGGAATTCTACACCGATCTTATTTTTGTAGTCATGGTCGACCCGGTTAAGGTTGCCCGCGATTTATATAAACTTATCCATCGCCTTATTTTGTTATTTAATTATCTCGTCTTTGTTCAAACCTATCTTCGAATCGAAATTCTCTTTGATTTGAGTCAACAAAAATTTGAATCCCTATCCTTATTTTGAAAATTCATTCATGTATCGTCGAGCAAAGAAGTGTATTTGTAAACTAATATATAAATGTTTTAATATGCTGTGTTGTTTGAGTTGTTGATGTTGATTTGGGTTTTCGATCGATTCGTCTGGTCAACGCTATCGACAGAATCTCCAAAACACTTGAGCAGAGCAAACTGACACAATATTGCTTTCAAATTTGGTAAACAAAATAGTTTGTATGATTATATTATATATAAATATAAGTTTTCTGAAATTAAACTGTTAATAAATTTGTTGTCAGAAATGATAATATTTGATTTTCATTTATTGTTTTGTAAACCATTGATTTACCACCATATAAACAAATGAATTTATAAAACTTGGTTATAATTTGATTTGAAATTTGAAATGAATTTAAATCAAGAATGTGAGAATTTAATTTCCGGTGTTTTCAAACTTTGGGTTTAAATTTAAAATGCATGTTATAAAAAGTAATTTCAAATAGAAATCGTTTTCAAAGAATTTTAAAATGTTGAAATTAGTGCTCTTCTCTTTGTCGCTGGAAAATAATTTCGGTGATGGCGGCCGCATCATCGACTTTCATTTTCGAGTTTCGAAGTGGAGATACTATTCTGTAGCTTTGCTACGGTTTTGTTTTGAAAAATATTTTGATTTGAATTTCTTTGGTATAATTTGATTTATATATATATATATATAGGTATCTTATTTTAAAATTTAATTTGATTTGATATAAATATATTATATATATCTCTAAATTGTTTAAAGTTAATCGGAAATCTAATTCTTAAATTTTGTTAAAGGATGATTTTAATTATAAATAAAACCAAAATTTGGAATAAATATTTGAACTTGAATAATTGAATTGGAAAAAATTTATTAGTATATTGTTCAACTGCATTCTAATAACTTACCTAAATTATTCATAAGTTAAAATGTAATTGGATAATATAGAAGATAAATTGAATTTATAAATAAAATTTTAGTGTTTATAATAAATGTTATACACTAAATTTTGATTATAAAGATGTTAATAGAGTTAGATAGGATAATAAGTAAAACTCAGTTAATAATGAAATAAATTTGTTTTGAAACAATTAATAAATTGAAATTTGATCGACTTATGAAAATACCTTGAATTTAAAAGCAATTAGTGAATATAAATTAATTTAAATCGAAACTTTTAAGGTTTAAATTAATCTATATGGGTTAAACATATGTGATAAGATATATTAAGTAGAATAAATTTAACAATAATTTGGAATAAAGATGACTTTAAATTGCTGGAAAAAATATGATTATAATAAAAGACTATTCAAATTTATGGTTTAAATTAATTATTATTTGTATTTTAAATCTGTTTTTCTTTCTGGTTGTTTCTATTCTCCTACCTCGTTTCTTTTCGGGGACGAAAAGTTTTGAGTGGGGGAGAGTGTAACGACCCGTAAATTTCAACTGTTTTAATAACGTAATTAGTTGAAATTTTGTGAAAATTTAAACGATAAAATTTTGAAATAAAAATTTAATATTTGGAATACGTCTAGTTAAACATAGCGACTGGTAAATTTTCGTCCGAAAATATGAAAGTTTATTTCGCGCGTAAATTTACTTCAATTTAATTAGTTAAAAAGCGATGAAAATAAAATGTTTCCGAAACCTAAATATTTTTACATAGAAAAATTCTAAACCATCTTCTGAGCAAGATGTCAGTTTGTCGTTTTTCAAAATTCGGACATCTTTGGCTCCGTCGATCTTATTTTTCAGTGTTTTTCTTGCATTTTCCGTAGTAGAAAAATTCGAATTTTTATAATTTGATCGTACCACTAATATCTGTATACCGTTTTGACCGTCTCGTCGTGCTGATCTCCACGGTATATTTAGTTCTGTATTTTGAAGTTCGGAAAACGACGGAGTCTTCGGAACGTTTACCGTATCGGTAACCATATTCTTGCCTTTTTGAATTCCTTACCCATTCGTTGTATACAGTGATAAAACCAATAGGCACCGGTCATAATTTCTCTTAGAATTCAGCGTGCATGGCTTTATTATTTCAACCAACATATTAATATGTTGTCTATTCAAGTTCATCCACTTTCCTCTTCCCACCTGCTGTGTATTTGTTCATCCTCTAAATAAAAGATGCAAAGCTACGTCCATTTTCTTTTCACCCTCAAACTTTTGCCTGTAGCTCACATTCACAGAATTATTTTAACTAGCCTTCTTTGTCCTTCCCTGGCAGCAGCGATCGCCCCTCTCCCATTGCATAGCCGAATGGCTACACATCTTCCACCCGCTTCCACTATGACAGCCACGAACCGATCCCAGCCTCCGACCCCACAACCAATAGCCAATAGTCACAGCCTTCACCACCACTGACAACCTATCGGCTCCACCCCTTCATGCGTGAGCAAGTAGCAGCCAAGCCCAGCAGTTCGCCTACCTGCCGACCACCCAAAGCCCGACCACACCCACTGGCCGAACCCACTCTGACTTCACCTCGCCCCACTTCCCTCAACTCGTCCCCAGCCCTTGTCTACCCACGTCAAATTCATCCCGCCTCCACTGAGACGCCAGTATCCATTCGCCGACCCCAAACTCCATCTTCACGTCGCCGCCGTACGCCTCCCTTCCACTCTGACTTCAATACCATAGTCGTTCTTCACTTTTCCTCTCCTCCTCGGCAACGTCCGCCTCCACCTATGAACCACTCGAGCCCTCCGTGCCGCGCCGACCAAGGCTGCATCACCTCAGCAAGCAATCGGCTCCTGCCTCTCTCCGCCTTGCTTCACTTTTCGCTCCTCTGTGCTTTGATAGGTAAATATATGGATAGGTTATATAAAATATAATATTGTTTCAAACATAGCATATGTCATTCTATTTCATACATGTTTGGTTATAAGAAAAGGGTACGCATATTTTAAATACTGCAGTATATGGTCTTATTTAACGTTTAAGACATTATATACATATAAATAAGTTATGCATATAGTTCATTTTATTTTGGGTCGGCAGATCTATTGGCAAAGTATACATTTCCAAAACTTCGTATATACATTAGTTTGAGAATAATGTAGTTATAGTATATGTGTATAAGTTTGCATGCATATCCAAGCTACAGCTTCTCTTTTGAAATGATGATATATAGATTTCAATCTTTAAGTATTTGTAATTTAATAAGCATTTACTTTGAAAGTATTGGTTCCCATCTATATATATATATGTTATAAATTTATATAGTTATAAAATTGTTCTGAGTACAAATGTATATGTATGAGTTACATGATTTTGTTTACTGTTAGTCATATAGTTGGATGTTAAATATTTTTTTTAGGTGTCGTATTATATATAATGGTGCTATGATCTCGAACTATTTACATATTTTTCGTTTATTTTATATATAAATGTTCTGTTGTTATATACGACTGAATAAAATGTTACAGTCATATGAAACTGAGTTGTGTATGTATGTTATTGATAATAGATAAGAATGTATTTTAATATAAAATGATTTTACATGGTACTTTGTGTTTGGATCTAAATATGATATTATATCTATAATAAAAAATAAAAAAAATCGCGTACCGTTATCATCGTTGATCCAGCTCTGATTTGATTTTGTCAATTCTGATTTATCAGCTTCGCTCGTCAATTCGTATTACTCTAGCTTGTTTTGGAAGTCGTGCTTGCATTCGTAACTAAATTTCAATGTCAGTGTCCTTATCAGTGTGCGAATCCGCATCATCTCCTGTTCTCTCTAGCCTCGAAAGGTGAGCACTCACTCACGATTAACGTTCTTTTATTTATTTAAATTTGATTTCAATTGAAACGACAATTGAAATATGCTGCAGTTAGTTATTCACACTGTTTTATATGCTATTACCTGTATCAGTTCACCTGTGACATCTGACACCATTATCTGTTAATTATTTATGTGATGATAATACAGTTTGGCTGATAATTGATTGATTGTTGATGTTTATATTGGACGTTAAATTGTTAGTGATAAATGATAAATAGTATACAAAATTGAAATGGATATAGAATAGTTAACAAATTTTAAAACCGATTTATATGTTAAATTTGATTAGTGAATATGACCCCTTTTAATTGTTAAATTAATTGACATATAGAATAGCGATAATTACACTTTGAACCATCGACGTATATTGGATTAATTGTTGTAGTGTAAAAATTGAAATTGAATGACAAGTGAAAACCGTAATGTAATAATCTTTAATCTACATGAAATGATAGTGTAGATTCTAGAAATAATTATATTAATTCGTACAAATAACAATGCGAATTAATACGGTTATTTCGGGATTATTTAAATTGATTATTGGATTGTTATTGTTTGTTGTTATTACTTGTTTATTTACTTTGACACCATCCCTGTTATCACACTGCAAGTTCCCTTTACTATGCTTTGTTTTTGAATTGAATTGGAATCGGGTTGAAATGATAAATACCCAAATTGAACTTTGACCTAGGATAGAGAATTAAATAAAACCCGATTGGTCAATAATTTGATTTAAAAATAAACGAAGATTTTATTTGAATAAATAATATGGTTTTGAAATGAAGTTAAAATTTGAAAAAAAAATTATGAAAGGAAAATGTTAATATTTAAAAATCTGAAACAAAATATTAACAATGTAATTGATGGAAAAATGTTGTTTAATTTGAGAAATGATTGAATTAAGTTTGAAATTATAATTAAGTTTGAAATTATTAAAGTTTGAAATGATTTAATAATCAAGTTTGAAATTATAATTAAGTTCGAAATTATTAAACTTTGAAATTATGTAATAATTAAGTTTTGAATTATTTAATAATGAAATAAGATTGAATTATTTAATGATTAAATTGAATTGGATTCTTTAATAAGAAAAATTGAACTTTTGAATAAGTGAATTTTTCTTCGTAAATAATTGAAATTGAGTTTTCTTGATTAAGTAAGTTTTTGGGAAATTATTTATGAAAGTAAATAAGTGAAATTGAATTTCTTTAACAAGAAATGGAAATGTGATATTTTTTGAATTAATGTAAGACTTGAAATTGAAAGAATTGATTTGACGAATTTAATTTAATTCAAAATGGTAAGTTTTGATTTAATGAAGTTGAACTTAAGAAATTGATTTAATGAATTGGAAATTGAATAGAAACTGTTTTGAATGATAAAGTAACTTAACGAATATTGAATGAAATCGATAAATGAGTTTAAATTGATTTGAATGTTAAATAAAATTTATTTAATTGATTTCGGAATAAAACTTATATTCAAACTTGAATCAATATTTGAATTGTTTTAAAAAGAGATTGAAATTGAATTATAAGATTTTGAAATGGTAATTTGGAAGTTTTGAAACGTAAATTATGAAAATTGATTTGGAAAGACAAATGAAATGTTGGTTTATAAATTCTAATTGGAATTGAAATTGATTTGGTTTTGAAATTTATTAAACGACCAATCGGTGAAATAATTTCGAAGGTTATTAAAGAGACCGGGATCGGTAATGGATATACTCTCTATCTAAACCGAAACCACTTTAATAACTATACGCGGAGTGATGATCCAGAATGAAGTGGTTGGAATGATGTACGTGATGACTGAAGAAAGAGAACGATAATGGATAGCCTTGACACTTGTGTCAAATTGGAAATGACTAAAACAGGAGCCGTGCCGGGCCAATGGAGGATTAGCTACCTCAAGTGGACACACTTCTTCGAACTACTCATTACTTGTTGTCGATTGGTGCACCCTTGATTTTGGGAGTGTTGTTTCACGGTGTTGCGGGCGCTGCGGCGTTGCGTTCTCACCAGTCCGGATCAGGCGAACGGTAGTATCACTACCTTGGGTATTGCCTCATGTGCCTTGTCATACTTGTATTCCATTTATACGCGACCACTACGATTTTGATTTGTACCTTTAGTATATGGATTGCCCTCTGGTGACTTCCGGTTTTGGGGAAACTACGGTCTTGTATATGCTTTTGGGAATAAGAATGTGTTAAGGGTGGAATGGGCCATGACTTAACACTATTTTGATATCTTTACATATTACTGATAGACATTATCTACTTAGCGTACATTACTACCTAGTAGATAGTTTAACGGATCCTTAAAGGATGGTTATTCCAAACATCCTTTGAGTTACTTGTATTTCAATTGCTATTTCACTTGAGTTGGATTTATTAATATAAGAATGTTAATCCTGACTCGAGTGTCTTGTGTTTTGCTTTACGCTCGGGTCAGACTGAGTGTACCAGTATTCGAGACTCACCTTTGGAGTTGGAGCTTTGCTTGAAGATCCAGCCATTTATTCTGCTTTCTGTATTCGATGATTCCAGTGATGTATTCTGATTTGTATATGATGTATCGTGTTACTCTTCCGTTGTATCTGGTTTAACTCTGATGTATCATATTACTCTTCTGTTGTAAAACTCTGATGTATCTTATATATTCATATAGTAGCTTCATGAACTAGTATCTCTTTTATTTCCGCTGCACTTATTACTCTGTGTCTGTGATCTGTGATTATTTATTTACTGTATATGTTCAGTTTTGCCAAATTTAAATTAACAACGCGGTATTTTGAGCAATTCAACTCCGGCATGAGTGTCTACCTATACACTTATAATGGATGCGAATGGTCCAAAATATCGGGTCGTTACAAGTACTATATACATATATATGAGCGCATATTTGTTATTTGATATAAAAATGTTTTGCAGTGAATAATCTGTTGAGTGGTTATGAATTCTAGTCGGTACATGAAGAGCTCCATATAATCGATGAGGATTCCTAAATACTTAAACAAGGCGAATAGACACACCATTTTAAAAGGAGTATATTTTATATATGCAAAAGTATAAATATTTGTGTGATTTGGAAAATTTATAAGATGTTATCCCTTTGGAAAGTTCCAAGAATAAGGTCTTGATCTATTTGGTGGTGGTTGGAATAATCTTCTAAGTGCCGATCATAAGTTGGCTTGGGCAAATGGTATTGAACGCTCAGTATGTTCTTCTTCTTATCATTGTACAATCAAGGCAAGTTCAAATCTGAACAAGTTAAATAAAGTTATTTGGATAAAAAGATTTTAATTTAAGAAATGAAATGGTATGAAACTTCTGATGATGCTTTGGTATATCACATAGGGCCAGGATGACTTCTCATATGACGAGTAATGAGTTTTGGTTGACTCCAAAGCAAGTACGTAAAATACGTGCACAAAATGAGGCAGAAGAGAAATTAAAACTAGGATCTTATGTCGGCATCTTCTGTTATAGAAGTGGTAAAGAAGGTAGTTATGTGTAAGGTTAGGAAAGTAAAGGAAAGTGATAAAAGGAAAGCATAGAAAAAGAAGAAAGAAAAATCTTTTAGGGTTGATATATTCTGATTCAAGTGTAAAAGGCAAGGACATTTTCTATGTGAATGCCCTAAAACAAAGAAGAAACCCAGAATTCGGTCATGAAAGGCAAAGGGTTGCTAACGTTGCAAAGGACTAGGACATATAACCAAAGAGTGTCCCCAAACCTACTTTTGGTGCTTCCAAGGGAAATACTTAATGAAGGACTATCCAAAAATGAGGGGGCTGACTTGGGCCTTAATGATAAAGCACTGTCTACCTCAAAAGAGGTCCAAAAATAGTATATATAACAGTTCAAGTATCTATATATAAGATGGTGACACCTTACCTTCCGCCTTCCTCTAATCCACTGCATACCATCTTTGTGATACCTTGTGTATTGGTTTCAACATGGTAGGTTTTGACTAAGATAAAGGCGGAAGCATCTGTGTCGACAGGTGCTTCCTAAAGCACACGAAATCTATTTTCTGAGTTGTAACACCCTATATTTTTATAACATTATCTATGATATTTAATTAGTTAAATTAAATAAAATAGTTTGAAGATTAATAGATTGAGATTTGATTAAAGTAAGGGTAGCCGTGCCATGTTAATGTGAAAATTAAAAAATAAGATAACATAAACAAAGGTGTGAGGAACGAGTAAGGGCAATATGGAAAATGGGAAAGGCTTATACCCTAAACCCTTAGGAAACGAAACTCACGTTCATTCCATTTTCACTCAAACTAAAATTATACAAAGGCCAGCTACCATTATTGTTCTCAAGAGAAGTTAAAAGCTAGGATTCAAGAGAAGGAAGATAATAAACTAATTCCACATCAAATCTAACATCTTTTAATCTCAAAGCTAAGGTGAATAATTACTTCATCCTATTTTCTTATAGTATTCATTTTTAAGATTAGATCCGAAATGTTTTTGCAAATATATGCCATGTTTCGATGATTAAAGTTATATATTTGTTTGTTGGTGAATTATGCATGTTCATATTAGTATTTATGAAATGTTTGATACCTATTAAATGACATCCAAATGCCTTGAAAGTTTAAATATAGTTCAAAAAAGATATTCTAGAGATGGGTTCCATTTTTCATAATTTTTCAGAATTTATGTGGATTTTATATTAATTTTCTAGTGAAGAAAATGGTTTATTGGGTTATAAATTATTTACGACTAAAATAATAATTTTTTGGATTTAAAATTTTTACATGTTGGAAAACATATTAAAATATATTTTCTGGGATTTTTCCTAAGTGATTTGATGAATATATAAAATTATTTAAGGTATGGGACTTAAATGTTTTATATATTTAATTAAGGAGAAGGGGCATTTTATAAAATAAAATTATTATTTAATTCTGAAATTAGTGGCAGCACTTTTCTGAAAAATATTTATTAACCAATGAGAATTTGACAAACAAAGGCAGGTTAGTTGAAATGTTATCGTTTTCAAGTTAAAAACTAGAAAATCATGCTTTTTGCATGTTTCAGCCATTTTAGGCATCAAACCTTCCGACCCAGACCTTCCGACAAATTCGAAAGGTTATAGCTTTCGACAAGGTCAAAGTTCAATGCGTACGATATCAAGTTACTTGGTACATAATGAATTGAACAAGGTCGAAAGGTACTTAGTCGAAAGGTTGGTTGCCAAAGAGGTTGGGGTATGTTTGCTTTATAAACCAAATGCTTAAACCTGCTTGTTTTCATATAAGAGCTTTCAACTTGGTTGCTTTCGACCAGGTCAATAATTTAAATAAAGGTTTTAATCCTTTCGACAAAGTCGAAAGGATACTGCAGCTATATTATTGTTTTGTTTTGAATCCTTCCGACAAAGTCGAAAGGTTAACTTATTTTAAAACTAGCCGCTTCTACATGCTTTTGAAAGAAAGCTTTCGACTTAGGTGATTTATCTTTGTTTTTCCAATTGAAGTATAACCCAAGCTTCCGAAGGAGTTGTTTTAAAGGCTGAAGCCTATTGTTTAAAAGTTAAGTTTTAAAGCTTTCGAAGCAGAGCTTTCGACAAAGTCGAAAGATTGCTTCCAATGAAGTTGAAAGGTTTTAAAAGTAGCGTTTCCACTTGTTTTAAATTAAACCCAGAAAGTCTTCGAAAGGTTTATGTTTTAATGGTTTAATGCCTTCGAAAGGTTTGTTTATTCAATAATTTCGAAAGGTTTGCTTTTCAATGGATTAGAAAGGTCTGAGTTCAATGTTTTCAAAAGGATTTAGTTCAATGGTTTCGAAAGGTTTGATTTCAATGATTTTGAAAGGTTTTAGTTCAATAGTTTCGAAAGGTTTGAGTTCAATGATTTCGAAAGGTTTTATTTCAATGGTTTCGAAAGGTTTGAGTTCAATGATTTCAAAAAGTTTGCTTTGAAAGTTTTTGGAAGCTTTAAATGGAAGGTTTTCCAAAGGTTTTCTAAGGCAATGTTTTAAGTTGTTTTTAAGTAGGATGTCTAAAGTTTTATTGCTTTCGAAAGGGATGATTTCAATAGTTTCAAAAGGTTTGATGAATGGTTTCGAAAGGTAAGGTTTTGGCATATTGGCCTAGATAATTAAAAAGTTTTCACTTGGTTTTGGAAAGAGGTACTTTCAAAGATTTAGAAAGGAGAACTTTCAAATGGTTAAGTGTTTTCATCAACTTAAGTTTGATTAAAGAATATATATAACATGGTAACGTGATTTTGAGTAAAGCATAAAGATTTTATAGTTTTCCTTGTGCAAGTTTGATTTAAAGTTTTTAAATTAGTTTGAAAAGGTTTTCAAGGAAAATTATGAGAGGGGATCCTTAAGTGAAAATGACTCAGATAATAGAATACCAGATGGGACTAGTATAAGGTCGCGCTCTATACATTAGCTATTAGCCCCAGCTAATTGTTGTCCAAAATTCCAGTGTGTAGGGCTTAGTCATAGGTAGACTAAAATTAAGATTACACACCGAAAGGAATATATGTTTGTATACAAATTGGTTATTGGTGAGCCCAGAAAACCATTAGGATCAAGAACACCTTGGAGATAATTAAGTTAGGGACAGACCGTCCAGAAGTGAAGTATATAACAGATAGTGAAGGACAGACCATCCAGAAATGAGGTATTTAACAGATAGTTAAGGATAGATAGTCCAGAAGAAGAATAGATAAAAGGTGTTAGATTAATTTTGATTATATTATCCGGTAGGCCCGAGTCAGCAAAACGATAAAAGTTATCCAAACAAAACTTATGTGTTTGAACAGATAGTTCGTTATTACCTGATAATTATGTATGTCTACATAATGAATTGCTTTAAAGTATTAAACCAGTTTTGGTGTAGGGAAAAGGTTTTGCAAAGATATATTTTAAAAGGATGTTAGTGAGGGGAAAACCATTCCGCTGAGCGGTGTGGTCTCACTTAACATATAAAACCTGGATTTATAGTATTATTCACACTAGGCTTTATGTCTGACTCAAAGTTTATGTTTCCCCCTAAACTCTTGGGTGCTCAAAATTAATTTGAGTAGGCTAAGGGGTTAAGGTCTTTTTCAGGTTTAGTACGATGATGAGTAAGGCTACTGGAGGCATGCAGGAGGGAAACAGATAGTTATTTAGGAGTTGCAGTTTAATATTTTGTTGTATTTCCACTGTGTTTTTATTAAGTCTATTATGACTATATGACTCTGATCATCCAAGCGGGTTATCTTCGTATATCGCTCTTGGCGTATTTTGTGTTAAGTATAATTTATCTGTTTGGGAACGTATTGGGATTTTGTATTAAGAATATGGAACATCTGTTTTAAATGTAATGAAGAAAAGTTGTTTTGAAATCTATGTTTTGTTTAATAATCAAGTGCTTCTGATATTATAGATACCATTAACATAGCCGTATTTAGTCGCCGAAAGCTAGTACTAAAGATGACTGTAGCATATGTAGTGCTTAGTTTTGGGCCTCTAGATAGGGGATGTTACCTGAGTAAACCTAGTTTAGTTCTTTATAAAGTAAACTTTTCTCTAACTAACCTGCCACGTGTCAACACCAAATTGGTTGCCTTAACTTTTTCAAAATCTTCTTCAAAAATAACTGCCGCTAAACTAGATCTAAACCATGGTTAAGTTAATTAATTAATCCCTTTCAATTTTTGCAAAGAAGTCCCTATTCTAAAACAATTTATTTTGCATAGCAAATCACTTTGGAAAAATCCCAAAAAATTCCAAAAATTCACTTTATTCATGTTATCTAACATATCAGAATTCCGAACCCAAATTCTCAATATGTTTTCCAAAATTAATTTATAAACACAAATAACCATATTTTCCTTTGAAATTCATAATAATCTTTCCATAGCTTGAAAAATTATCAAAATTGAAACCCAACTCCAAAACCATGTTTCTCATAACATAAAATTTTCACATAGCATTTAAACATCGTTAGGTCTTGGTTTTACCATAAAACCGTGCAAAAACTCCTTTAAACGATCTTATTTAAATCATATAAATCATAAATCAAGCATATCATCATCCAACATATAATAAAAACGAATTTACCCATAAATCCGAAAATATATGACTTAAAACAAAAGAGAGATGGAATTATTATTCACCTTGATCTGGATAAGGAGATTGGATTGAGATTGATTACCCCTAAGCTTGATTCTCTAGCTTTTAATTTGTATTTCTCTTGCTCTCTTAATGGTCGGCCGTTCCTTCTTACATTTTAAAATTTTCTAATGATGTGAATGAGAAGAAAAAGGGTAGGAACCAAAATATATAAGGTGGAAGCTATGGACGGTAATTCCTAAAATGTCCTTATGTGATTTAATTAACCAAAAACCCCATTCTTAAGCCCATTAATTTTATATTAGGCTCGGCCTTAATTAATTAATTCAATTCTCAATCCCCTTATCACTTAACTTTTACATTATTATATTTAATTTATCTAATTAAATTTCCTGAATAATGTTACCAAAAATTAGGGGTGTTACAATGGGTCTCCATATGTCGCAATAATTCCTCTAAAGCTGTTTGGCGGGCCTGATTCCATTTGAAAATATTCTTACCCTTGTTTAATGCATCAAAGAACGGTATACACTTGTCTGTTGATTTGGAAATGAATAGGCTCAATGCTGCGACCTTTCCATTCAGACTCTGCAACTCTCTTTTTGTTGTATGGGTTATGACATTTCACAAGGCAATAATTTTCTCAGGATTAGCTTCAATGCCCATAGCATTCATGATGAAACCTATAAATTTTTCGGAAGCCACACTAAAGAGCATTTCAGCGGGTTAAGCTTCATTCCATACTTTCGGAGAATCTCAAACATTTCCGAGAGGTTATCCAAATAATTTCCAAACATACGTGATTTAACTAGCCAGTAATCCATGTAGACTTCTAGTGTTCGTCCAATCTGATCTTTGAACATTGTGTTCACCAACCATTGATAAGTTGCCCTGGCATTCTTCCGGTCGAATGACATTACGCGGTAATAATACAATCCGAGGTCGGTAAGGAAGCTAGTGTTCTCCTGATCCGGTTCGTGCACCATAATTTGATTGTATCCTTAGTAGGCATCCACCAATGAGAGCAGCTCGTATTCTGCGGTCATGTCAACTAACTGGTCGATTCTGGATAGCGCAAAGCTATCCTTCGGGCAAGCTTTGATCAGTTCTGAGTAGGGAATAGAAGTTCTCTACTTCCCATTTGACTTTTTAACCAGAACTGGATTTGATACCCACTCGGGATAAGTCGCATTACGGATGAAGCCGTTAGCCAACAGCTTATCCACTTCCTTCTTCAAAGTAGCGGATCGCTCCGGACCTAGACTACATCTCTTCTGCCTTACTGGAGTGAACTTCGGATCGATATTGAGTGCGTAAAATGCTATCTCCAGCTATATCCCATACATATCGAAATGCATACAAGCAAACACATCCATGTTGGTGCAAAAAATTGGATTACTTCTTGTTGCATTTTGATCCTAAGTTGTGACCCTATTTTTAAGACTAGAGTCAGGTCATCCACGTCGATAGAGACTGACACCATAATCTCTGCCCGTGCCACCCGTTCCTCCATTGAACTCTTTTTCCTAGGGTCTAAATCCTTGTTGAAATGGCTATGGTCCTCGAGCCAGGAGCGGTTCTCTAATTGCTATGCTGACGGTTCGCGAATGTGAAGATACTTCTTTACATTCTTTCCCTTTACCTTTCAATTCGATTTGCGTAACTCAGCGACACATTCTCTAGCGATGTTATGATCTCCTTTTATAAATCCGACCCCATATTCTATCAGGAATTTCATGGTAAGGCACTATAGAGCCAAAACTATTCTGAAATCAGCAAGGGCCGACCAAAGAAAGTGTTCTAAGCTGACATTTCATCCACTATCATGAAGGTTTGGATAAGGACTACCCTTCGTTCTTCATATCCGAGCTCTAAAGGCAAGTAAATAGTCCCGAGTGGTTGTCCTAGTTCTCCTATAAAGCCCTTGATTTTCATTCGGCATGCAGACACACCTTTATGCTGATCTTCATCTGATCGAACGTATGTCCAAACAAGATGTTAACTGAACTTCCACTATCCACCAGAACTCGACATATAAATGCCGGTCGAATTCCGACTATCACTACCATCGGGTTGAGAGTTAGTGCTTCTACTCCTTCAGTGTCTCAGTTCTGAAACACTATGTCCTCATTGAGTGTCCTTTGTTGTTTGGCTGGAGCGCCATCCTCAATTGCAAAACAAGCATCTTTCAGAGTGTGCTTTAGTGAACCCGCATAGTGCTCCATTTCCTCACAATTCTTCCGGGCTGAGTGAGGACCTCAAGAAATAGTACTTATGATGAGTCTCTGATCAGTCCGACGAGTTTCTTCTCTACTAGACCCAGCTTGATTTCCTTGATTGTTCGAACCTTGGGGTTCATGTAACATCCCCTATCTAGAGGCCCAAAACTAAGCGCTACAGATGCTGCAGTAATTTATAGTATTAGCTTCTGACGACTAAATACGGCTATGTTAATGGTATCTATAATATCAGAAGCACTTAAATATGAAACAAAACATAGATTTCAAAAAAAACTTTTCTTCATTACATTTAAAACAACTATTCCGTTTCTTAATACATAATCCCAATATGTTTCCGGGCACAGATAAAATATACTTAATACAAAATATGCCAAGAGCGGTATATGAAGATACCCCCTTGGATGATCAGAGTCTTATAGTCATAATAGACTTAATACAAACAAAGTGAAAATATAACAAAACATAAAATTGCAACTCCTAAATAGTTATCCATTTGCCTCTTGCATGCCTGTGGTAGCCTTATTCATCATCCTACTAAACCTGAAAAAGGCCTTAACCCTTTAGCCTGCTCAAATTAATTTTGAGCACCCAAGAGTTTAAGGGAAAAACATAAACTTCGAGTCAGACATAAAGCCTGGTGTGAATAATACTATACATCCCGGTTTTATATGTTAAGTGAGAACAAGCCGCTTAGCGGAACGGGTTTCCCTTCACTAACATCCTTTTAAAATATATCTTTGCAAAACCTTTTACCTACATCAAACTGGTTAAATACTATAAAGCATCATTATGTAAACATACATAAATATCAGGTAATAATGAACTATCTGTTCAAACACATAAGTTTTCTTTGGATAACTTTTAACCTTTGGCTAACTTGGGCCTACCAGAAAATATAATCAAAACTAATCTTACACCAATTAGCTATTCTTCTTTTGGACTATCTATCCTTAACTATCTGTTAAATACTTCACTTCTGGATGGTCTGTCCCTAACTTAATCATCTCCTAGGTCTTCCTGATCCTAATGGTTTTTTATACTCACCAATAACCTATCTTTATACAAATATATATTCCCTTCGGTGTGTAATCACAATTTTAGTCTACCTGTGACCAAGCCCTACACATTGGAATTTTGGACCACAATTAGCTGGGGCTAATAGCTAATGCATAGGGCGCGACCCCATACTAGTCCTATCTAGTATTCTAATATCCGAGTCATTTTCACTTAAGGATCCCCTCCCATAATTTTCCTTGAAAACGTTTTCAAAATGATTTAAAACCTTTAAATCAAACTCAAACAAGGAAAATATATATAATCTTTATACTTTACTCAAAATCAAATTACCATGTTAAATATATATCTTCTTTACTCAAACCTTAGTTGATGAAAACATTTAAACATTTGA
This sequence comes from Allium fistulosum, assembly GCA_030737815.1. NCBI lineage: Eukaryota > Viridiplantae > Streptophyta > Magnoliopsida > Asparagales > Amaryllidaceae > Allium > Allium fistulosum. Next base: position 106,879,886 of record CM060906.1, read on the forward strand.
AAGTACCTTTTTCTAAACTTTTGAAAACATCTCTTTCAAAACCAAGTGAAACCCTTTAATTTTCTAAGCCAAAAGGCCAAAACCTTACCTTTTGAAACCAAACATCAAAATTTTCAAAACTATTTGAATCATTCCTTTTGAAAGCAATAAACTTTTGACATCCTACTTTAAAAACAACTTAAAACATTGCCTTAGAAAACCTTTGAAAAATCATCTATTTAAACCTTCTGAAACCATTGAAATAAAACCTTTCAAAATCATTGAACTCAAACCATTCGAAACCATTGAACTAAAACCTTTCAAAATCATTGAACTCAAATCTTTCGAAACAATTGAATTAAAACCTTTCGAAATCATTGAACTCAAACCTTTCGAAACCATTGAACTCAAACCTTTCGAAATCAATGGACTCAAACATTTCGAAAGCTTACTGGGTTCAATTTAAAACATATGGAAAATCTTCTTTTATAACCTTTCGACTTTATTGGAAGCTACCTTTCGACTTTGTCAAAAGCTCTGCTTCAAAAGCTTTAAAACACATCATTTAAAACCATAGTCCCCTGCCTTTAAAACAACTCATTCGAAAGCTTTAGGTTGTACTTCAATTAGAAAAGTTAGGTAAAACATCTAAGTCGAAAGCATTGATACCTTTCGAAAGCATTGAGAAGAGGCTGGTTTTAGAAACAGGTAAATCTTTCGACTTTGTTGGAAGGTTCAAAACAACACAATGATAAAGCGGCAGTAACCTTTTGACTTTGTCGAAAGGTTTAAAACCATTATTTTAAATAATTGACCTGTTCGAAAGCAACTAAGTCGATAGCTGTTATTCGAAAGCAAAGTAGGTGATTCTTTTGATTTATAAAACAAACATACTCCAACCTCTTTGGCAACCAACCTTTCGACTAAGTACCCTTCGACCTTGTTCAATTCATTACGTACCAGGTAACTTGATACCATATACATTGAACTTTGACCTTGTCGAAAGCTATAACCTTTCAACTTTGTCGGAAGGTCTAGGTCAAAAGGTTTGATGCCTAAAATGGCTGAAACATGCTAAAAGCATGATTTTCTTGTTTTTAACTTAAAAAAGATAACTTTTCAACTAACCTGCCTTTGTTTGTCAACTTCTCATTGGTTGATAAAAACTTTTCAAAAAAGTGTTGCCACTGATTTCAGAATTAAATAATAATTTTATTTTATAAAATGCCCCATCTCCTTAATTAAATATGTAAAACATTTAAGTCCCATACCTAAAATAATTTTATATATTCATCAAAACACCTAGGAAAAATCTGGAAAAATTCCAAAAAATCTATTTTTATATGTTTTCCAACATATAAAAATTTTAAACCTAAATAATTATTATTTTAGCCGTAAATAATTCATAACCCAATGAACCATTTTCTTTACTAGAAAATTAATATAAAATCCACATAAATTCATAAAATTATGAAAATTGGAACCTATCTCTAAAATATCATTTATGTCCTATATTAAAATTTCCAAGGCATTTGGATTTAATTTAATAGGGTCTTCATATCAAACATTTCATAAATACTAATATGAACATGCATAATTCACCAACAAACAAGTATATAACTTTAATCATCAAAACATGGCATATACTTGTGTTAATCCTCTTATTCGCGACTTAACAGGAGACGAGTTAAGGAAGAGTCCGACCTAACAGCGTACGAGTTATAGTATTCTCCGACCTAAGCACGTACGACTTAAAGCAGCATACGACCTAAGCTACAGGTCCGACCTAAGCACATACGACTTAAAGCAGCATACGACCTAAGCTACAGGTCCGACCTAACAGCGTACGACTTAAGATAATCTACCACTTAAGAGCTAAAACCGACTTAAGTAAGTTATCGACCTAAGAAATGCTCCGGGTTATGGAATGCTCCGAGTTAAGGAGGGCTACCGACCTAACAGTATACGAGTTAAAGTGTTCTGACTCAAAAAGTCTACGACTTAAGGCTGTTGCCAACTTGATGACTTAAGGATCTCCGACCTACAACTTATGGTAAGTCGCTGCCGACCTATGACTTGTAGTTGAATAGCTCGTATTCAGGAGTAACTAAAAGACAAGAGCTCCTATCTCGTCCCCGACCTAAGACCTACGGCTTGCTATAAGTCGGCTCCGACCTAGGACTTGAGGAATAGAATCTCACCCAGATTTTTCCCTATAAATAGACCACCACTTCCAACATGGAGGGGACTTTTGGCAAATCATTTCAGAGACGTCGTTACTTTGCCGAACTCTCAACTCATTCAACAATCGAAGATCTCCAAACAATCGAGACACTACAACGAGCATCGAGAGAAACCTCTTACATCCAACACGGATTCATCGAGTTTTATCATCGAAGTTTGAGCTAGCAGTCGAGATTGTCTTTGTGATCAAATTGTATTGATTTCATAAGTGGATTGTATTGATTTGTAATCGGATTCAGTAATAAAGAAATTCAAAGTGGACGTAGGCTCGATCTCAAGCCGAACCACTATAAACTGCTGTCCTATACTGCTTTACTACTATTTTACTGCTTAATTTCTGTTCCCGTCACATGGGTGGTGCTTTCACAATTCCATTACACACACCGGGTGTTAGCGTTCCTATTTCAGCGTTAACATTTTTGGTGCTTTCATTGAGAACCCAACTCAGGCTACCACTCACCATTGCTTCACGGAAGTTTGTTGAAAGAATTTCCTACAAAACCAGAAGTCTATCAGACATAATGGCTCCTGGAAGGAAACGAAAGTCTGTCAGAACTGATGATAACCGCGACAATACTGCCACTTCTCTTTCTCCAAATCAGGCAACTCCAAGCGTCGGTGTGACGCGACAAGAGTTAGATGTTGCTGTATCTGGACTGTACCAGCAGATTGAAACTCAGAATAATCTGACGATGGAAAAGCTGAATGCTCTGCTTGGGGCTAATCTAAGACCAGTAAGTAATGAGGAGAACTTTGCTAATGCTGCTCCCAATTCCGAAGGGAGAAATATTCCTCAAGGGGGATCAGGTGCTGCTGAAGGGGCACCCCTCCAGGCTGAAGGGTCCAGGCCATCACCGGTTCTCCGTGAGCATTTGCCTGGGCAAACCTCCGAAAAGATGGCCGAAGTCTATTCCGCGAAATCTCTAAACAATGAGGAATATCTCTCTAGCATGGTTCGGCAAATAATGAAGGAAAGCATGCAAAGAAACAAAGATGAGAACGATTGGGGATTCGCTCCGAGTAAAACTCCATTCACTGAAAGGATCTTAAAAGCTGAGTTTCCGAGAAAATTCGTTCCTCCCACCATTCCTTCTTATCGAGGAACGAGTGATCCAAATCAATTCCTATACAAATATGATTGGCACATGACTGGTGCCAGAGCAACTGACGAGATTAAATGCCGGTATTTCCTGGTATACTTAGAAGGAGTGGCGTTACTTTGGTTCACCAAGCTTCCCGTGCGATCTGTCGACCAATTTTCCGATCTGACCCAAAAATTCAAGGAACAATTCAGATTATACATCTCAAGAGCAAAGGATATAATGTCTCTCTCAAGTCTTGAACAGAATCCTGGAGAGCCCATTAAATCCTTCTTGAATCGCTTTAATTTAGCCCTAGCAGAAGTTGATAACGCGGAACCGTGAATGATCTTAACCTACTTGATGCGGGCTATTGACAAGTCTAGCGAGTTTGGAAAATGGTTAAAAATGAAAGAACCAAACTCGCTCGAAAATTCTACAAAAAGGCTGATGAGTTCATGCGCTTAGAGAATCTCTCCGCGTCAGCTAAAGTTGTGACAACAGTGGTGGAAAATAATGCTACAGTTTAGAACAAGAAAGAATCTGCAAATCAGAAGAGGGAAAGTAATGGTGGAAAGAAGCAGAAAGATCTCAAAAAGCCCCGCTTCCTCAAACCTTCGGATTTTACTCCTCTAACTGATACCCCGGAGAATATTTTCATCGCCACTAAGGATGCTGTTGATTTTCCAAAACCATCAGCAGTAAAAGTTGGGAAAAATGCTGTTCAAAGCGGAAGATTTTGCAAATTTCATAATCAACCAGGCCACGATACCAACGAGTGCCGCCACTTGAAAAGTCTGATTGAAGAATTGTTAAGAGAGAATAAGCTGCAGCAGTACGTCAAGAGGAATAGGAAAGACCCGTCTTCATCTAACCAAGGGCAGTTACCCCCAGCTCATTCATCTGATTTAGGAGAGAGACCTGCTGGAAAGGAAAGACCTGTTATCAACATGATCACAGGAGGACCTCACCCGGCTGGTAGGAGTTGGGGTGAAATGGAAAGGTATGCTAGAGCTTTGAGGTATGCCCCAGCTGAAGAAAGTGTCTTAATCTTAGAAGATGCTTCACCTCTAAAGCAGCAGAAGACTTTTCATGATGATATTATGTTCAGAGCCAGGGATTCTATTGATGTGGAAGCTCCTACTGAGGACCCTTTAGTTGTTTCTGTCAGTATTGGGCCGGCTATTGTCAGAAGAGTGTTGGTTAACAGTGGTGCCTCGTGCAACATACTCTTTAAAAAGACATTTGACCAAATGAAAATTCCGATGACAGACGTACAAGCCTCTTCGCACAACATTGCCAAATTTACAGGAGAGCTGAAACAGCCAATTGGAACGGTGGACTTGTTTGTTGAAATGGGCGAAGGGCATAAGAAGTTGGTTCGAAAGCAAACCTTTGTAATTGTTGATGGATTCTCTGCCTATAATGCTTTCTTGGGTCGGCCTACTCTTGCTGCTTTCAGGGTCGTCCTCGCTCCGTGGTGCTTAACAATGAAATTTCCCACTAATAATGGGGTTGTTGTCATTAAGGGAGATCAGAACGCGGGGCGAGAATGTTATCTTGTAGAGCTCCGTGAGGCCCGAAAAAGAGAGATGGGAAAAGATGCGGCAGCTCCGCTCCGCATCAAAGAACCAACCTTGTAGCAACTACGGAGTGGCCCCTGTACTGGCGAACACAGCAATGTAAGGAAAGAAATGGACCCCAGAAAAGCCAGTACAGGGGAGAATAGAGTGGTACCTGTGGAAGTAACAGTACCAATATCTGTTGATTCAAAAGACCCAAACAAAGTACTCAATGTGGGTTCACAGCTAAGCATAACAGTTCAAAACACGCTGATATCATTCTTAAAAGCCAATCTGGATGTGTTCGCCTGGTGTCATGCTGATATGTGTGGGATCTCCCCGGAAATTTCTATACATACTCTGAACATTGATCCAAAATTCACGCCAATGAAACAGAAAAGAAGAACTCAAGGCCCAGAAAGGTCGACGGCACTAAAGGAAGAAGTCGATCGACTCATGGACAACGGCTTCATCAGAAACTCCACTTATCCAAATTGGGTTTCGAATCCAGTACTTGTTAAGAAGGCAAATGGGAAGTAGAGAGTTTGCATCGATTTTTCAGATCTAAACAAAGCTTGCCCTAAAGATTGCTTCCCACTACCCAGAATCGATCAATTGGTGGATGGAACAGCTGGGCATGAGTTGTTATCATTTATGGACGCTTACTCCGGGTACAATCAGATTATGATGCATGAGCCGGATCAGGAAGACACAAGCTTTATCACAGATGTGGGTCTCTACTGCTACAAAGTTATGCCTTTCGGATTGAAGAATGCTGGGGCAACCTACCAAAGGCTCGTCAATGCAATGTTCAAACCTCAGATTGGCAGAACCATGGAAGTTTATGTTGACGATATGTTGGTAAAGTCAAAGAAAGCTGTAGACCACATGGGTCACCTGGAGGAAATGTTTGCAATTCTTCGAAAGTATGGAATGAAGCTCAATCCATTGAAGTGTTCGTTCGGGGTAGAGTCCGGGAAATTCTTGGGTTTCATTGTGAGCGCCAGGGGCATCGAAGCCAATCCTACTCAAATCACAGCTCTAAGGGAGGTTAAAGCCCCTAAAACAAAGAAAGAAATGCAAAGTCTCAATGGAAAAGTCGCTGCTTTGAGTCGCTTCATTTCCAAGGCCATAGACAAATGCATTCCCTTCTTTGACGCTCTAAAGAAAGGAAAGAAAAATTTCGAATGGACTCCTGAATACCAGAATGCTTTCGATGAACTAATTCGTCATATGGAAATGCCTCCAGTTCTTTCCAAGCCTAGTGATGGTGAAGATCTTTTCATCTATTTAGCAATTTCATCTCATGCTCTCAGCGCAGCACTTGTACGGGAAGATATTAAAGTACAACGTCCAGTCTATTACATCAGCAAACGGTTCACTGGGGCAGAGATGAATTATTCGAAGATAGAAAAGCTCGCCTATTGTTTTCTAATTGCTTCCAGGAAATTGAGACCATACTTTCAAGCTCATCCTATCAAGGTTCTTACTGATCAACCTCTAAAGCAAGTCCTGTTTTGTCCTGAAACTTCGGGTTGTCTTTTGAAATGGAACATTGAACTTAGCCAGTATGACATCACTTACCACCCCCGAAGAGCAATCAACGGACAAGCTTTAGCAGATTTCATTGCGAAGTCTACTGACAAAGGTGACAATAAGGAAGAAACAACTGACTACATTCCAATACAGTGGAAGTTGTATGTTGACGGCTCAAGAAATGATTATTGTTCTGGGGCAGGGGTTGTACTTGAAACCACCGAAGGACGATCATTATGTTATGCATTGAGACTGGAATTTCCTTCAACAAACAATGAAGCAGAATATGAAGCACTTATTGCCGGTTTAAAAATCGCCAAGGAACTAAACATCAAAGTGTTACAGATTTTCAGCGATTCTTAGCTTATTGTTTGCCAGGTGAAGAAAGAATTTCAAGCCAAAGGAGGAAATTTGTCTGCATATTTGACAAAAACTTCCGAACTCCTCAATGATTTCGATCACTATTCAATAAGCCACATACCTCGAGAGGAAAATATGAAGGCAGATTCTCTAGCAAAGTACTCAAGTTCCGGAGAAGCTCAATTACTGGGATTAGTTCCTGTAGAAGTTCTGTCAGCTCCAAGCATTGATGAAATGGATGTTGATTGGATTATGACTACGTCTCAAGAGCATGAATCATGGATTACTCCAATCAAAGAATACCTACTCAATGGTTCCCTGCCAGAAAGTTCTAAGGAACGTCGAAAACTATTGAGGAAAGCGTCAAGATATGTAATTCAAGATGGCCGATTATACAAACGGGGATTTTCAATGCCACTGCTCCGATGTGTAACTAAGGAAGAAGCCAAGACAATTCTAGCCGAGATACACGGAGGAGAATGTGGAGATCATTCAGCCGGTCAAATTCTAGCCAAGAAAGTCCTCCGATATGGGTACTTCTGGCCCGATATTAATCGAGATGCAGCTATCCACTCCCGAAAATGCGACAAATGCCAAAGATTTGCAAAGATTCCAAGGGCACCTTCCACTGAACTAACACAAATGGTCAGTCCGTGGCCATTCGCTATTTGGGGGATAGATCTAATCGGACCATTACCAGTTGCCAAATCAGGAGTCAAATATGCTATTGTTGCTATCGATTATTTCACCAAATGGGCTGAAGCTGAACCTTTGGCCACCATTACTTCTAAAAAGATGATAAATTTTGTAGCGAAGAATATCATTTGCGGATATGGTGTGCCACAGAAGATAATCACAGACAACGGTACTCAGTTTGAAAGTAAAGAGTTCCAGGATTTTTGCAAGCAATTCAGAATTCGAAAAAGCTTCTCAGCAGTGGCTCACCCGCAGGCAAACGGGCAAGTGGAAGCAGTGAACAAAATTATCATGTCAACCATCAAAAAGCAACTCGAAAAAGCAAAAAGTGGTTGGGTCGATAAGCTCCCATTAGCACTATGGGCATACAGAACTACTCACAAAACTGCGACTGGGCACACTCCATTTTCACTGGCATACGGGTCAGAGGCAATGATTCCAGTGGACGTAGAAGTTCCTTCACACAGAAGAATTCACTTCAATGAAGCTGAAAATGAAAAGCTGCAACTTGAAGCACTCGATTTTCTTGATGAAAAAAGAGAAGAAGCTAGGCTCAGAGTTTCAGCTTATCAGCAAAGGATCGCCAGGCATTTCAACTCTAAAGTTCACCAACGCAGCTTTGAGATCGGAGATTTAGTCTTGAAAAGGATCATGACAGCAACTGGGGTGTTTGGGCCAAACTGGGAAGGGCCATATGTCATAGGCTGTAAACTTCTTGATGGCACTTTCAAACTCATAACTGTTGAAGGAGATCCAATTCCGAGAGCCTGGAACAGCAACCACTTACGTCCTTATTTTACTTAAAATAAAGCTCTGCTCAAAATTGTAAAATATTGATGAATGTATCGGTTGTATTGTAAAACATTGTAAATCAGTGTAAATGAATGAAAGCTATAAAGTGGACGTAGGCCCGATTCTTGGCCGAACCACTATAAATCTTGTGTTCTTTACTATTTCATAATGCCTGTTTCATTTCGATATGTACATACTTTAAATGTATTGCTAAAATGTCGATTCAAAATTGTAGGACATTAAAACAAGGCTTGCTCGTCACAAAGCCAAGCGACCTCTATAAATCAACTATTACGCAAATACCAAGCGACAAAAAAATTCCAAATTCAAATCCTATACAAGAAGAACTTCACATAAAAAGTTGGCGACTCCACTGTGGCAAACCTTCGTTAACTAGTTGTGATTGTCGATATGAACAAACACCCGACTAGATAACTCACGTTTGTCCCGTGAAGTCGTTCAACAGTGAAGTCCACTTCTTCGGATAAAGCAACTTACTTGCAAAAGGAAAGAAGATGCACTTGGAAACGATAATAAAAGGTCGCTCATGAGCAGATGATGAGAGAATATGGCCAAACAAACAAAGAAGCAGCCAAAAGGAGGTATGCCTCTCAATAAAAGGGCCGGTAGAACCACCGAAGGGACACCTTCCAAAGCAGAAGGAACAGGGCCCTTGCTAACTGATCGTGATGCATCCGATCAGGCAGCTTGCATCCGTCCCGCGGATCTACTCGCCCCTGAGATGCAACCTTCCTGGCACACCAACCAACCAACGCTCCTTCTCAAAGGTCAACAAAGCCCTCTAACGACGCACGCCAAAAAATGAAAGTACTTCTCTCAATCAAAAAAAAATTGGTGGTACCACCGGAGGGGCACCTTCCCAAGCTGAAGGAACAGGGCCCTTGTTAATTGATTGCGATCGTTTGTGCAAACGAACATCCAATCAAACAACTTGCGTCCGCCCCGTGGATCCGTCCAACCATGAGAAAGTAACTTCCAGGCAATCAAAAATCCCTTTTCGGAGGCACAAGCCCTCTTCGGAGGCACATGACCTCTTCGGAGGCAAAAGCCCTTTCCCAAGGCACCACAAGCCCTCTTCGGAGGCACGTGACCTTTTCGGAGGCAAAAGCCCTTTCCCAAGGCACCACAAGCCCTCTTCGGAGGCACATGACCTCTTCAGAGGCAAAATCCCTTTCCCAAGGCACCACAAGCCCACTTCGGAGGCACAAGCCCTCTTCGGAGGCACAAGCCCTTTTCGGAGGCACAAGACCTCTTCGGAGGCACAACTCTTTAAGAGGAGCCCTCTCCGGAGGCATGTCCCAAAATAGAATACTCGAACAAAAAGCCTTCTCCGGAAGCACAGTTCAACTCCCAAAGGAAGGTTAACTTGTTCATCTCAAAAAGTTCCTCCTAAAAAAGTTGAAATGCTACAAAATTTTTTCAGAAAAGTTCATTTCACTACATAGGGAAATCTACTTTCTTTTTTTTGACAAATGAAAGTGATCGTCCCCAATAGTTGAAGTGTTCTTCAGAAAGAAAGAGAAAGTAAAAATTTCTCCAAAAACGAGATATGATCTATTAAGAGCAGAATAATTCTTCCCTTAAAAGTGGAATAGTTATCCTCTAAAATAAGAATATCAGTCTTGTAAAAGCAAGAAATATTGCAATGCACTTGTGGTATGGGGGCAACACTATACAATTCAACTACATTAATGAAAGGAATATGCAAGCAACACACCGCAAGTTCATTGCAATATCATGAAAAATAGATGTGGAATAAATGCATTCTCAAACACAGACCAGAAAGTTTGTATAAGTAAAAAGAGTCGTTTATTCTACACTAAAAATGAGAAACAGATGCGTTCTCACATACACAAGAATTTGTACAAGTAAAATAACTGTTTTATTTAGTACTATAAAAATTCTTTACATGTGCAGATATCACAAAAAGAAGCGGGGACCGGTACCGGCACAATCTCCGGTCGATACATGCAAAAAGCAAAAATAAGAAGTAGAAAATCCAGCTTGTTATTCCTTCTTCTTGCCACCTTTGGAGCCTTTCCCCGGTCTAATGATTAGTTTTTGAAGCTGTTGCGAATGGGTCGGGGCAGAAGGAGAAAGGGGCACGGCTGGATCAACTTCTGCTTCCTCTCCAGCGGAAATATTCTTCTTCTTCTTCCTTATGGCACGCTTCCCCTTCCTTTTTGAAGAAGATTCGCTCCCCGGAGTAGCCAGCATTGTAGAAAGCTTCGTGTCATCGTCAAGAGACTGCTCCAGGGTCTTCTCGGTGTCATCAAGATCCTCCGCCTTCTGCTCCTGCGAAGCGGCCGGATCATCCAGGCCTTGAAGAGATTCGATCTTCTCTGCTTGTGATCCCGGTTGGGAAGCAGAGGGAGGAGTAATCTGTAAAGATGGAGGAACGACAACTGAAGGAGTGGAAGTATGTGCAGTATTCGGTACCTCCGCTGTATAAGAAAAGAAGTTAAAATCGGCATTCTCCGGAAATAGAGAAGGTATCGGTTCACCAAAGTTTAAGTAACAAGTAAGAAGGTCATCAAACTCGGTTAAATCAAATAACTGGTTCATTGGGCCCGGGACGACGCCAAAATTACCTGGAGGAGTTGGCTTTGCAAGCTCAATCTCAAATTTCTCGGCTTCAGTATCGTCCGGTGCCTCATCCTCAGTGGGAGTGGTCGTAGTTTCTTGGGCAATTTTAGCTGGAAGTGAAGAATGGGAGCTGGAATCCATAATGTTAACATCGGCCGAAGTTGAAGTATGAACAGGGGAAGTTAAAGGAGCTTCCTCTTTTGGAAGCTCTTTTCCTGCTGATTTAGCTCGTGCTTTAGCAAGCTGCTCCTTCCCTTTAACAAGAGCGGCACAAGCCTCATCATCAAGATAGCATGCCTCAAGTTCTGCTTCATTGTAGCCAGCACCTTTAAACATATCAGCTGCAGCTTCCCACACTTCAGCCAGAGTAATTTCATAATCAGGACCCAGAAAAGCGAGGCTCCCACGACCCAGAACGCTGTGAAGATAAAAGTCAAATAAGGTGGAGCTGATGTTAGCTTTTGGTGTCTCATGTGATTGCTCGGCCGCCTCTTTTTCGGCGACAGCTGCAGCTCGACCAGCAACGGCCTCATCACGCTCTTTCTCAGCGTTAGCAAGTTGAGACTTCAGTAATTCAATCTCCGCGTTCTGGGAGTTAACTTTTTCCCGTAGTTCAGCATTTTCTGTGCGATATTTCTCAGCAATGTGCTGTTCGGCGGCAAGCTTCATTTCGACATCTCTTTGTGCAGCATGTGCATCCCGCACTTGCTTTTGAAAGACTTCCTCTTTTTGAGTATGTGATGCAGAAGAAGAGGCGAGATTTTCCTTAAGCTGCTTGAATTCAGATTCAAGCCTTGCATTGTCATCCGCGATGTTCGTCATCTCCGCGTCATGCTGCTTGCACCATTTATCCCACTCAGCTTTATCATTCTCCAGAGTCAGCATGTTTTCAAGATTCATATGGTTGACTCTCTGGAGTTCATCAACAAGTTTCTGCCATTGCGACATCCTCTCAATGTTAAGCCTAACTGCATCAAGACTTTTAAGCATGTCTTGCTTATCGATTGGGACCAAATCCAGGTCAAAACGCACTCCTTTTAAGCACCAGTTCGGAAACCGGCTTTGAAGTGTTGACGCCGGAATATCAGAAGGGATAGGAGCATCAGTCTTCTCAGAAATTACAGACGCGTCACTTGGCTTGGACCGTTTGCTCGATTCGTCAGTAATATGAGTCTTCCCCTTGTCATCATAAGACTTTCGCTTATGGGAATCGTAACTTCTGTGAGAAGAATCATATCGATCAGTGTCTCTTCTTCTCTGTCGCTGCTCATAATCCCATTTTTCTTGAGCCTTCCTTTGAGCCCTTTCCTCATCTGTCTCTCTCTGGTCACCAAGATATTTCCTAAAGTCATAAGATCCACGACCTCCATGGTGCTGAAATGAGTCATAGTATGAGCCGGTACGCCCCATCGGAGAATCTGAAAACCGAAAATGAAGTAAAGTTTAGAAATTTCCAGAAAAAGAGGATAAATGCTTATAAGTGCTGAAAAATCCTAAGTGTGTGCGGCGTGCGAACTACGTGCGTCAAACTACAAACCACGCTTTAGTGCGGGAACGGAGACGACAGGTGTAGAAGGCGTCGAAGTTTGTTTCAAAGAGGAAGTCGCTTCAACGACAGGAGAGTTCGCTTTTGGAATATTATCCTTGAAAAGCTCTTGAGAAGTTATCATTATGTCACTCAAGTCATCAAAGGTGTCATCATTATGATACTCGGCAGAATTCTCCTTTTCAACTTCCACATCGGCTGATTTTTCAGAAATTCGAGGATTTTCTTCCTCTTCAATAATTGGAGCAAGTGCCGGTTTGCTGGACGTTCCTGCAACACCAATAGAAGTAGAACACTTTACTAATGCAGTGTCTACAGTTGGCTCCTTTGAAGCCATCTCTTCCGTTGAAGCTGGGGCATCTGATGTCTGTGCTGGAAGATTAGAAACTTCACGAGGCTGGGTAAAGTGAGAAGAGTGTAAAAGACCGAATTGATGTAAAAATTCGTCTGTCAATAGAAACTGGATACTCCTTTCCTCAACCGGCACCGCCATAAGCCTCTCAAAAGTCACCTTGTGACCGAGATCTCTAGAAGGAGGAGGAAGTGCTGAAAAGAAAAAAGCCAAAGTTAACACTTGACAACTCGGACTTTGGCAAGTTCAAAAGAACAAAAGGAACAGAGACAAGTGATCTTACTTCCTACTCTCCAGATAGCGTAAAACCCCAGGGAACAGCGAACATAGAAAAACTGGCTTAGAAAACTGTGAACACTATGAGGGAGACCGATGATCAACTTACGGTTTCTAGCACTCCTCACGACTGTGATAGAAGGATGATCTTTATTTTTAGCGAAAGTGCACAGATAACAAATTTCATCAAAACTTGGGAGACGATCCAGCGTTCTCCTGAATAACACACAAAGTCCCATCAGGATGGCGTATCCGTTGGGATGCAGCTGGAAAAGGGAGATAGTTAATCGTAGAAGAAGTGTTCGCAGGAAGTCATTAAAAGGAGGAATAGCTCCATTCTGGCACATTTGTCGATTTACCGCAACAAAACCACGAGGAGGTCTATCAGCATTATCAGGCTTCTCGGGTAGTTGTGCGTCTGCTTCGGCAATTCCGAATTGAATACACAACTGGTTAAAGGTTCTGTAGTTCAGAGTGGTCGAGACCCTTTCTGGAGGATCATTCAATGGAACGGCAACTAGAAAAGTCTCTTCAACTTGCTCTATTTCTTCTTGTGGAGAAGACATTCTACAAAATCAACTGGATGTTCAAATGTGAAGGTGCACGTTTCTTAAAAAGTGTGAAGTGTTGTGCAAAACTAATGAAAGTAAAAGGCGAGCATAATTGGAATTAAACTAGTTGACAATCAATCGATTACAAAATTTCAGAACTTGTTAATGTTCAAGTGCAGTGTTAATGCAGACAAATCAGTTTCATTTGACTATTACGATTTTGTTTTAATACTTCACTTGAATTGGTTATTGTACAGCATTTCATTCATATTCATTCAATTTAACTTTTTCTTTATCAACTAATCTGTCATTCGATGTGGGCAGTCAGTGACAGTATATTCGTCCCAGTATTCTGTGAATGTTGTATTAAGCAGGATTGTTAACTTGCAAATTGGAGCAATCTGTAAAAGGAAATACATGCAACACATTTCATAGTTCAACAGTTCGAAGTCCAGGCAAAGTTTTAAAGTCATCTGCTAAGTCGCCGAAGACTCAAGTACTAACTCGGTGACAACTTAAGAAAGATTCCCTATGGGTCAAGGTCAGCAGTCCCCGAGTCTTAGGTCGGATAAAGAAGCAAAAACTCTAGTTCGAGGCAATAAGAAATCCTCCAAGTCCTAACTCGGAAGCGACTCAAAACCTAGGTCACATGAAATTGCTAAGTCGGTTCCGACTTAAATCATGGAAATCACTGGATCGCGTGAAATCACTAAGTCATGACCGAATCAGTACCTCAACCAACTTTCTTCCCTAACTCTTAACCCGTTAGCCCAATAACCTCACAGTCAATGATGATCCTCATTCCACCATACCATTGGATCACCCAAGGAGCCAATTCGACTCGAATCAGATTTGCTGTGAATCCGATGTATTACTGCCCTATCACAACTACAACATGGTCGATGGCAATTGCAGGACAATCGAAGGGTTATTCATGATGAATCGCGGCGCCTAAAACAAATGGAAGTCGAAAATTGGGAGGTTATCAATTCGACAATGGACATGGGTGAACGAAGATCGGATTGACTTACGAAGTATAACAGGAAGATGATCGGCGATTGGATGGTTGGAGTTTATCTCTGAAAGCTCTAAATTGCGTCAATGGCTGATTCGAGAAGAAGAACAGATGAAGAGGAGGAAGAGGGATTCACCTATTTATACGCTGGAAGGTGAGTCGACTTACACGGTGTACGACCTAAGACTTATGTTAAGTCGCTACCGACCTAACCAAAAAGCAAGTTAAGAAAATCGAAGTATATGACCTACGACCTAGGCACACACTTCGAGGGGCAAATGTTAATCCTCTTATTCGCGACTTAACAGGAGACGAGTTAAGGAAGAGTCCGACCTAACAGCATACGAGTTAAAGTAGTCTCCGACCTAAGAACGTACAACTTAAAGCAGCATACGACCTAAGCTACAGGTCCGACCTAAGCACGTACGACTTAAAGCAGCATACGACCTAAGCTACAGGTCCGACCTAACAGCGTACGACTTAAGATAATCTACCACTTAAGAGCTAAAACCGACTTAAGTAGGTTACCGACCTAAGAAATGCTCCGGGTTATGGAATGCTCCGAGTTAAGGAGGGATACCGACCTAACAGTATACGAGTTAAAGTGTTCCGACTCAAAAAGTCTACGACTTAAGGCTGTTGCCAACTTGATGACTTAAGGATCTCCGACCTACAACTTATGGTAAGTCGCCGCCGACCTATGACTTGCAGTTGAATAGCTCGTATTCAGGAGTAACTAGAAGACAAGAGCTCCTATCTCGTCGCCGACCTAAGACCTACGGCTTGCTATAAGTCGGCTCCGACCTAGGACTTGAGGAACAGAATCTCACCCAGATTTTTCCCTATAAATAGACCACCACTTCCAACATGGAGGGGACTTTTGGCAAATCATTTCAGAGACGTCGTTACTTTGCCGAACTCTCAACTCATTCAACAATCGAAGATCTCCAAACAATCGAGACACTACAACGAGCTTCGAGAGAAACCTCTTACATCCAACACGGATTCATCGAGTTTTATCATCGAAGTTTGAGCTAGCAGTCGAGATTGTCTTTGTGATCAAATTGTATTGATTTCATAAGTGGATTGTATTGATTTGTAATCGGATTCAGTAATAAAGAAATTCAAAGTGGACGTAGGCTCGATCTCAAGCCGAACCACTATAAACTGCTGTCCTATACTGCTTTACTACTATTTTACTGCTTAATTTCTGTTCCCGTCACACGGGTGGTGCTTTCACAATTCCATTACACACACCGGGTGTTAGCGTTCCTATTTCAACGTTAACAACTTGCAAATTTTTTTTTGATCTAATCTTAAAACCGAAAACTATAAGAAAATGGGATGAAGTAATTATTCACCTTAGCTTTGAGATTAAAAGATGTGAGATTTGATGTCGAATTAGTTGATTATCTTCTTTCTCTTGAATCTTAGCTTTATCTTACTCTTGAGAACAATAATGGTGGCCGACATTGGATGTTTTTAGTTTGCTAAAATGAAATGTACGTGAGTTTATTTTCCTAAGGGTTTAGGGTATAAGCCTCTCCTATTTCCCATATTGCCCTTCCTTATATCCTAACCCATTTGTTTATATCATCTTATCTGATTTATATTTAACATGGCACGACTACCCTTAGTATAATCAAATCTCAACCCATTAATCTTCACATTATTTTATTTAATTTAGATAATTAAATATCCTAAATAATGTTATAAAATATAGGGTGTTATAGTTCAATGGGTTGGTTGGAATTCTGCAGTTTCTTCACGTACTATTAGAGCATATTGTTTCTTATTAGTTGCTCTATTAAGTCCTTCAGATACCGACATTCATTTGTGTTATGCCCATAAGTCTCGTGGAAGTAGCAGAACTTCCCTGATTACTTTTGTCCTTCTGGTTCCTCCTTCCTGGAAGGCTTGTTGTATCGCTCGGTTCCTTGAGTTGCATGGTAGATGTTCTGCAAGCTGTCATTTAACGGGGTATACTCCTTGGGTCTCAGTTTCCTGATCTGCTTTCCATTCTCGTCACGCCTACTAGTGTTCTTATTTTTCCTTTTTTGATTTCCATATTTCCCTGCATTTCCTATCATGGCTCAAAAGTTCATTCCATCTTGGTTGAGTGCGACATTGCTCTGAACTATCTCCATTCGTTTCATATTGGTGGTCTTGCCCTCCAACGTGTCTGCCTCTCCTTTCGGTTGAACTCCTTCATGGTGGTTGGTTGTTTCTTTTTAATCCATCTTCCAAAGTTTGTGTCTAGATGGATAGCATGGACTAAAGCCATGAATACCATATCTTCGTTAGGATTGCTTACTTTCATAGCTGCAGTATTAAATCAGTTTATAAAGGTTTTTAGTGACTCTTTTGGTCCCTAGAAAAGGCCAAATAAAAACATCACATCTTTTGGCTATGCCATGTAAAGTTTGAACTATTCCAAGAATTTAATTGCCAACTCGTCAATGATTGAAATGGATCTTAGTGGAAGTTTGGTAAACCACATAGAAGCAACACCTTCTAAAAAAATAGGGAAACATCTGCAGCAGACCACATCTATTTCCCTAGCTCTGTCCATATTCTAATTATACTTATACAAGTGGCGTTTGGGGTCCGTCATCACATTGTAAGATGTCATAGTAGGCATTGAAAACTTCTGGGGTTACTCATCCCTTAAAATATTTTCAGTAAACAGAGTTCGATTTGGTGCAGAACACCAATCGTCCTACCCTTACTTTCTTCCATCAAGTATTGAACCATGTCTGCAATAAATGCCTTACTAGTCTGGTAGCCTACAGGTTGACTGTCAAGGGCAACACCAAGCGTTTGACTCTACAAATGGCCTTGGTTTGCCAACTGAACTACTCCTGTAGAATTCCGTTGGCGCATGGTTGGCTTTATAGCGACAGTTTGAACTTTCTTTTTTGGTATTTTTCCTGCCTATGTCAACATTCAATTCTAATCCTTCAGCATCAAGTTGCATGTCAACTTTAGAATCGAAGAGAACCATTACAATATTCCCTTATAGAGCCTTCACTCTAAGGTTGGGGTTTGCGGCAAGTTGTCCACCGGAAGGAGGGGTACTTCCATTACCTTCAATAACATGGTGTAAGGCCTCATCCACATCTAGATTGGGCGGGGTAGCTAAACCAGTATTCCAAGAGGAATGTGCTTCATCACAATCCGTGGCAATACGAACACTGTCGTGAGAATGAGAGCTCACCTATTCCGGTGTCTTGGTATGAAGGATGTCATCCTCCCACTCCCTTAAAGTCTTGAGCTGACCGCTTTTACAAGGTATGACCTTGAAGGGATCTAACTTCGGTTCCTCTGGACCCAATAAGGATGGTAGGAGCTACTCCGTGTGGATCTATAGTCAAGAAGCCACCAAAAACAGAAGGCTGAGAGAAAGGCGTGTCACACGTCTAGCCGGTAGTTGAGTCTTTTCCTTTTTTTTTCTTCACTGGCTTTTGAGTGAAGGGTTGCCTGGCTCTCCCGATTGAGCAACCGTCCACCAGCAGCACTAGCTACCTCAGATTATCGTTGATGAATAGACGGGGAACCTCCTAAAGTTCTTTCGGGATTTGTTGGAGTTTGCATAGCATATCCTCCAAATCATCCCTAGTCGCTGCTCTCATCACACCTAGGAGAAGGTCCGAAGAAAGAAAAATTAGTATTTAGTATAAGATTTCGCAAAGCCACAAAAAGAATTGAATAGAAGAAAGAGACTCACGTCCAGAGTGCCACTGATGAAAGCACGGGGAGCTATCTTGGATGAAGAAATATTCATGCTTAAACATGTTGTACTTAGAGTATAAGCTCTCGACTGGGTTAAACCTGCTCCCCCTCTCAAGATAAATAAAACGAGAGCCCTCTAACTTGCTTTCTATCATGTAAAGGAACCTGATTTGGCGGTGAGTAGGGGGCATCTAGAACTCCCTTATAAAGATGGAGCATAAGCTAGTAACAATGGTATGTCCGTTGGGATGTTGCTGGAATGGCGTGATTTTCAAGTACACAAGAAAGCCTACAATCCATTGAAGAAGTTGAGGTAGGGCCCCGGCCATGCAATGATAACGGGAATAAGCCATGTATCCTTTCGGCGGAGCATGTGCCCATTTCTTGGGAGTGGGCAGAAGGAGATCCTCTTTGGGAATAGCATATGTGGCGACGATCAAATCCAGCTACTTGGCAGTCAAAGTGGAGGCCTTGGAATTAGTAGGATACACTAACAACTTGAATAAGCTATAACTATATACTAGAGAGCAAGCAAAACGTGGCTGGTTAGAGCGATGCCCCGATGGTGTAGGATCCGGAGGTGCAAAAGAAGAAGGACCCAGATCTCTGAAGGCAGCCAGCGAACGAGTCTATCGACAACCCGACATACCTATCTAATGTGATAACTTTTCTTATATATTAGCCTAAAGAGTGAACGTGTTCATGTGTGCACATGAATGTACGCATTTTTATTTATATATAAAATCTATCTTCTCTGTTCGGCTAAGAGTATACTGGCCTAAACCCTACCCTTGGTCAACCGTCGAAAAGAACTTGAATTATTGCATGAGAATCAATGGTATGGATGTAAAGGTGGGAAAAGAATGTTTACTATATCAAGCGGTAACCCTAGGTGATGATTGTGATGATTTGAAAGCGTTTGAACAATGATTGGAAAAAGTAGCTCGGAGGAGGCGAATGGTCACGAAAATTTGGAGGCTCAAGAAAATAAAAATATATGTTTGGTGGAGGGGAGCGCTGCAGCTTATATAGGATGGAATCCTATCTCGAGCCGAACCGATAGGGTGCTGAACCAACAATGGCACTGAACAAGTAGCACGCCGAACGAACCTTAGCCACCGAATCTTGATCATGCCTATCCAAACTGGAAAGAAAGACGGACATGTACGTCAACTGAAATATTCAAGGAGTCAGTCAACAAAGCCTACCTCGTAGTTTACGAGATGAATTTTGAGGGGTAAGTGTTATGGGCAATTTCCCCCACGTGACCAAGGCGATGCAAAGCTTGGAAGATAACACGGGCTCGGTTAAGAAAAAGGTGACACAACAGGCAGAGCAAAGACGTAAGTAAGGCAAGGCCAAATGCAAAGGAGAAGAACAGAAGGCGATCCCCCTTTTTTGTTCGGTATCCATGGTACTAAATAGAAATTCCTGCCATATAGAATATCTTGTTCTTTAACTAAAGGTATCAAATAGGAAGTCTTGTTCGGTACCTAGGGTACCGAACATGATCTTGTTTTTGGTGTATGAGAGTGCCGGACCAGGAACTTGGACCATGGAAGACCGGACTGAGATGAAGCTGAACCAACGCCAAGCACGGGGGGCCGAACCAATAAAGGAAGCACAAGAACCTAGCCGAGAACGTGTCCATATGCACTAATGCCGAACTAGCCTACCTCAAACAGGGCATCCAACCGAACCAAACAGCCAATACATAAATGAAATCTATGTATATTTGGAAATTATCAAGCATATTCGTAATACACGAGAATATTCCATCTGGATGAGATATACGTGCAAATTTCTTAACTTTCTGAAATAATGACACTACCTTTTCACCCCTATAAATATCCAAGTACTTTACATACATGAGGACAATTTTTGGGAAGCTTAGAAACTCTATGCTGCAAGAATTGACAGAACGAGTTTCAGATCTCCATTTTCAATCATTATTCATTGTTTTTCTTCTCAAAATTCTTATAAAAGCTGAATTATAACAAAAGGAATGAAAATGAACAGTGGATGTAGGACCATTATGGCTAAACCACTATAAATCTATGTGTCTTTTACTCTCTCTACATTCATTAACTGTTGAATCTGTTATTATCAATTCGATTGTGAGATGTTTGTCCAACTTTTGTGCAAACATTTGACTTTTAGGAAAGTCTCAAAAATTTGTTTTTGAATTTTATGTATATTTCTAAATTTATTTTGGAAACTTTTTAATTTTTAATTTTTTTGAAATATTAAATAATATTATTAAATATTAAATAATATTATTAAATATTAAATACTAAAGAATAAATATTATTTCTTGATTCTTAAATATTACTTATTGATTATTAAATATTAAATATTATCATTAATTATTAATTATTTAATAAAAATTATTAATTATTACTTGTTACTTCTTAATTATAATTGAATATTAATTATTAAATGTTAATTATTATGTATAGTTTATTAATTTATAATTATTAGTAGTAAATATTAATTGCTAACTATTATATATTTAATATTAATTACGATATGTTAATTATTAATTATTAATTAGTAATTAACAACTAATTATTATTAAATATATTAATTATTAATTATTAGTATTAATTATTACTTATTAAATATTAATTATTAAGTATTTAATAGTAATTATTAATTATTAAAATATTAGTTCTTATTTATTAATTATTAATTTTTACTTATTACTTAATTTTAATTTAATATTAATTATTAAATGTTAATTATTATATATATATATCAATATTTACAATGATCAAAACTAATAAGTTGTTATAGGTCTCTATTATAATAGGCTAAAACAAATAGTAGTTAAAAATAAGTTTATTACAACTGTCAGGAAAAACTAGTTGTTAAAAATACGTTTATTACAACTTTCAGGGAAAACTAGTTGTTAAAAACTCTTTATTACAACTATTAGGAAAAACCAATCGTCAAAAACCCTTTATTACAACTGTCGTTTTGTGAACGTTGTAAATAAGTAGTTGTGATTGGGTCATTTTCGTGTAGTGCTTATTTTATAATACTCGGGTCAGTCCAAGTTATTTCAGGTCCAGGTACGAAGTAGCAGCTTGACTTATGGGACATTTTCGAACGTTGGTATACACTTTAGGATGATAGTTGCTTTATGTGTTTTTGTAGCCTCAATTATATATGTTGTTGTATCTATTTTACTATGATATGTATATTTGATAGGGTGAGCATTGGACTAGCATTTTGTTGCTCACTTTGGACATGTACTATTGATATATTATATCTTATCACAGTGTTCTGATTTTGTGATCTCTGTGTATTGTTTTCGTGTTGTATATTCTTATGTTCTAGGAAACACACGTGTTTATTCTTTATGTTGATACCATGTACATAATGGTGAGTATTATATGATTTGAGATGTACCAATGTTAGCTTAACGGAATATTCATGTGCGTAAGCTCCTTATAGCCCCATTCACCGTATTATTGGATGATACAACTTTGTAATACTCTTTGGTAATACATGTATAGAAGTCGGGTATTACGACCATGTACGAAATGGAGTTCGTGTAGGAGAGTTATAAGTGTTTAATGTTCATGGGCATTTTCGTAATTTTATAAATTATTTAATAATATTACTTTATGTCATCGAACAAACACGACCAATTGATTCGTGTAATCGAGAAAACAATTTTGATATATAATATGTCTAATTTAAAGAACTTCTTTGTTTTACACTTTTTAATTAGAGAGAGATCAACTTTGTCTAATTACTATAAAAAAAGCACTTTTTTATTATCTAGCCATGACATACTACATCCTAATAATGTGTGTGTATAACACTTCTCTTTTAGTTTCATCATTTATAATTTGATTAAAGAGTATAAGTGGTGAATTACTTCTTCTTATTAATATATACACAAACATGAAGAGATCAACTCATCGACATCTAGAATGAAGAAGAACCTAACACTATCTCTGCTATTCTATCCCTTTAACATGTGGAAATTTCGTAAGTTGCGTCGATTTCTGTAACAACCCTAATACTCGTCTCCATGGTCATTTTTATGCATAGATCGTCAAAATCCATTAAAAAATGATAGAGATACGCCATTTTGAAGATTGAAAGAGAGTGAGAAAAATGACATATGCGATTCCACCACTGTTCTTCGCTATCCAGGTTTGTTGCACCTTCAATCTTCTAAATTCCACCTCCAAAATAATGCGAAATCATAATATTCTTTGCATCCTTCAGTTTTCCATTGGTTCATATAAATCCGTTTAGAAACGGAGAAGTTACGAATTTTAAAAGATTGGGGAAGAATAAAAGATGAATAAGAATTGGAACGGTTAAGACAAAAATGAGATTTTTGTTTTGAATTTGATTAGGATAAGATGAAGATTAGTATATCTTAATGGTGAGGGATTTGGCCTAAAATCGAATAAGGAAAAGATGGCTTTCACAACTTTTTCTAATCTCAATTTTCTGTCCAAAGTAAAAAATATCGGGAGTTTGATATATTATAAAAAGGCCAATGGGTTTAACTCTTTCTAATTTTTTGACCCACTATATCAAATTCAGTAAGTTATATATTTTTTCTGACTATAAATGACATTACATACGCAATGGAATGGGTCCCAAAGCCTATTTCCATCTTCTATAAAATTTTATTATTTTGCCTTTTATGTAAAATTACGATTATACCTCTTTTAATTTAATTATTTAATTACATAAAATTACAGGATGTTACATTCTTCGACTAATATCCACAGCATTACAATACACAATTCTGGTTAGATATTAGCTTTTATACCAAATGTGATGACTGTAGGGTACTATTAAGCCAGCTCAACTCTTCTGTCCCCATTTACCATGTCCACATGTCCCTAGTTTAATCTCAACCATCCATCATGTTTTATAATATATTAGTTGGACCGACAGCACAATTAAAATAGTGTGATGATACAAAAATTAATGATTGAGATGAATTTGACACATGGGGACAAGAAAATGGGGACAGAGGAATTGAACTGATATTAAGCAAAAACTTAAGCTTCATAGTAACAGCTACTATCTAGATAAGATATTTAAGCAAGAATTTCAGGAAAATCATCGCATAAATAAAAAATGTTAGTACTGACACTAAAAAAACCACTAAATATTACTCGTTATAATTTTTTATTAATCAACCTAATAACTCTCTTAAAATTACCTAAGGAGCTAATAACTTTCTTTGTTGTACTGATTATCACATGCTAAACCCTAAAACCCCTCAACTTCTTTATCATCAAAAAATTACAAAATTATATTGCAATATAGATGATTCATGTAAAGATGTAAAAGAAAGGATAAAATGTGAGGTATAATTCAACTTACAATTCCTTTTGTTTAAGAATATAAAAATAATTTAGGTTGTAGATGTAACGATCCAAGATTTCAGCCATTTGAATTTGAAATATTTAATTGATTTTAAATCTTGAAAAGTTAATTTTATAAGTCAAACAGCTTAAAATTTCAAATATAGGGATTTGATGTGAATAAAAATGATATCGAAACCTAATTTAAATTCTGTTTAAATAAGAATGATGATAGTAAACTTTTAAATTTGAATTAAAAGTGATAAGAATGGTTTAAATAATAATTCATTTTAATTAACATGTGAAATTATCATTCTAGGGCACTGTCTCGGATTTTAACAAAACCTGTGTAATTGGATCCGTAATACCGAATTATTGTATGTTAACAAATTTCATAGCGATCGGACATATCGTTCAGTCGTGTGAGCTCAAAACGTGAGTATTAAGGGAATTTAAACTAATATAATTTGATTTTGAAAGTTAACTTTTGTATATGACAGAATTAGGCCCTGATACTAGTTCCATTGTGTTCGGAACGGGGGTAATTAGTATAGAACGTCGGGCGGCACGCCTTGTTTGGTGTTCGAAATTTTAGAGCGTGAATAGTGTTTGAAAATTTTCTATATAAGGACCTCAACTTCCTTCATCTTGCAAAATCATAAAACTAAAACCTAGCCACCATTTTTTATCATCCACTTCCAATGGCCCAAGATGATTGCGACCACTAAAGGCCGTGATGGGTGGAGTTGTGAACAGGAAGATTGACCGCGGTGATGAGATGAAGATATCGACCAGTGGGATTAGCATAACATCGACGATGGCGGTGGCAATCTAGATGAACGACGCAACTGCCCTTGCTGTTTTTAGGCGAACGATGGTGTTGTAAGGGTCGGACCACAAACGTTAGGCGTGGCTAGGTCATTGTGTTTGACAGGAACGGTGCGGCGGTGACTCGAGGTTCATGGCAGCGGCAGCATGCAATAAATCACGATGAGGTCGAGTTTCAAAATATTGGCCTGGGTTTGTAAACATATTATAGGAGATGGTGATTAAGTTTAAAACTAAATAAATTAATGCTAATTATAATTTAATTACCACTAAGTTCTAACGACCGTATCTTGTCCATACAAGGTCCAAATCAGAAGTGGTCAGTCGCGTTGCGCTCGTTACAACGAATAATACATTATGGAATTGGATTGGATGGATTTGAGCTAATAGAAATTGTGTTAAAATTGAATGTCCATTCAATTTTAATTCAAAGCAGAATGCCTTGGCGATAAGTGGAATTTTAGTGAGTTAACTCACCTCTCCGGACCCACTTATTTTATATAAGTGTAGATATTTTTATTTATGCTTGTTGTTGGTTGTTTGGATGATTTACTACTTTATCAATTGATTTGGATTTATTCTCAGCCTTGGAGCAGATGACCTTTTTATATATACCCGCCAAGTTGCACCTGACCCATGTTACATGATTTTATACTATATGTGATGCTGCAGAGGGATAGATTGGAGGGATCCAACAAGATTCCTCATCACTGTTGATTTTACTTTTCATATATATATTATGATATATGATTTGTTGGATGCCATATTTGATGACATGGACATGACTTTGCTGTGCTACAGCAGCACTTGGCCTTATTTTTGGTATTTCGAAATATTTTAAAGTGAAGATTTTGATTTAAAAGGATTTTAAAGTGATTTTAAAATAACATATGTTTTTAATAATTATTCTTGAATTATTAAATAAAAGAGATTATTTAAAAAAAGTATGATTTTTGGTATTATAAACTGATAGTTTGTGAAATAAGTTAAATAGAGATTTTGAACTGTATTATAAAGTGTTACCATCAATCTCCACTTCAACTTTGTCGAAACTATGAAGAATATAGAAGAGGGATTAACAAGTAATGATAGCATTAAAAAATCATTTCGAAAGAGTTGAAGGGGTACTTCTGCAAAAGTTGGATGTGCTATGAGCTTTCGAAGAGGTTGAAAGGGGACAAGAGCACCCTTTCGCTTCAATTGTTTCCTTCCGAAACGGTTGCTTTTGCATGCAAGAAGACATTTTGAATGAGTTGAGGAAGACATTTCGAAGGCAACATATTACATGCTGCACGCCAAACCCTTCGAAACAGTGGGTTTCGCCTTCATTCACATTCCACAGAAGAACATTTGGCCAGAGCTACCCATTCGAAAGCATAAATTAGCCTTTCGAACCGGTTGAGAATATTCACAATTATAAAAGAAAGCTTACTTATGTTCAATACGGCATTCTCATATACCAGAGGATGGGGTTTCGCATCAATCAATAAGTATGCCTTTGAAAGCTACCTTCCGCATTTAAACCTTCTACTATGTTCCAACTCCTTTGAAGCCCCAAAGATTCACCTATCGACAAAATCGAAAGCCCATATCCTTTCCTACTTGCAACAGCACATCAACGACAAAGTGGAGAGCGCATCTACACCTTTCAACCAGCTCGAAAGCACTCAAGTTCAATTTAAAAGCAAAGTATAATGAAGCTCAGCAACAAAAGGTCTCCAAGGTACCCTTTCGACTAAGTTGAGAGGACTGATTCGGAAGGGCCAACCAACGCCTATAAATTAGACCCTAGGGGTACGGTTTAGGGGATCTGATCCCATTCACTCAACACTTGTTCTTTCTTGAATTTGTAAACCCTAAGTGTAAAGTTGGATTGGGGATTTGACTTCTTTGTATTACTTAAGCTTCTTGTAATAAAGTAAAATATTATCAAAGCAACTATATGACATTTCTAGATATATTAGCTGATCTAATGCTTCTACCTGATTATGGTTATGATCTGCTTGTATCAATGTGATCGAAATGTTACCTTTCGTAGGGGTCGAAACCCTTTAATTCAACTAAAACCCCTATATCATTAGATCCTAACCTAGGCCACCATGACCACTTCGAAAAGATGTTTTGATAGGATCCTAAACCAATTCAACTAGTTCGAAAGGTATTTTCATAAGAGACTCAAATGTCTCGACTGTGTCGGAAGGTTGTTTAGAAGGAGTTTCAATCGCCGCAACCTTTTTGAAAGGTGGACATAAAAGAGATCTAAGTTTTCTAGATTGTTTGGGTAAAGGGATTCGAAAGGTATAAACTATCTTCATCTATTCGAAAGGTGGTTTCGAAAGGTTTACTTGCAGTTTGAACTTTGCTTTTGGGTGTTGACAAGTTTTCTCATTAACATTTTAGCACTAGAAGGAGGGCTCGAACCTCCGACCTTGTTGAGTTACCAGCTTTATTTTCCTCTAACCCTATTCTATTCCAAGCTTACCTACCTTGGAATTTACACCACCATGTTTAGCAAATTAAAAGGTCCAAACAAGGATCCCCAGAGCCAAATTTAATTGGATATTCCCATAGAATGATTAAAAATTATAAACTATATGAAGAGAAAATGTTGAGATTGGAAGTTTTAAGGATCCTAATGAAAAAGTGAGCTGAATCTTATGACCCAGAAAAATGGGGCTTAAACCCTTTTCACATTGGCCCACAGCTATCTTTGCCTTAGAGGGAACAAAAGATAAGAGTGATAACTTGTTTGACGAAATGAAGAGGAGAATCCAAATCTATACTAAGGGCACTATCTTTGAAGAGGGGATGATGGCTGATTACAACACCTTTGCACAAAAATGGCATCAAGCGAGAAGTGGGACATTACCTACATGTGAGCTTCAAAAGGTTTTGAAAAGGAAATTGGCCGTTGAGGGTGATGCTTCAGAATTAAGCAATAAAAATCTACAAAGCATCCTCAAAAGACAAGATTCAAGTCGAGACTTCCTAAGGAAAGCAATCAAACTACATCGATTGAGAATGTCTATTTACTATCTAAGGAGGAACTCAATTATTGGTCATCCCAATAGAAAAAGCCTAAATATGAAAGGAATCGGGAGGATCTTACTACCACTATCATATGATGAATGGGCATTGGAAAAATCAATGTAGAGCACTTGAAGGAATGGTGATCAACTTTTTCAGACAAGGCAAAATCAATGGATTTGTAAAGCGATCTTAGTCAAATTCAATAAAGCACCACTTTTCCAAAAGAAATCTATATTGTCGGGAGTAAAATTCTTCTTAAAACTTGGAAATTACCTTAAACGGTCAAAATCTTTGTCCGCACAGAGTTGGCCAACTCAAAGCTCCTCTCGGATAGAAGTTAGAGTAAGCCTTCATTAATGCCATGCTATGGCCCGGATAAAATATCAACAAGCCATTAATCGTGCCATGCTAAGGCCAGATCAAGGTGCCTCTGGAGGGGGATAGAGTAAGCCCTTGGTCCCTCCATGCTATGGCCTGGCCAAGGCACCGAACAAGCCTTCAATCCCGCCATGCTATGGCCTGGCCAATGCACCGAACAAGCCTTTAGTCCCGCCTATAAGGCTTGGCTAGAGCGTCTCCTGGAGGGAGGTTGGGTAAGTCCTTGGGTCATGCTTATGGATAAGCTAACAAGCGCACCAGAAAACAACAGACTAGGACGTCCGTGCCCGAGAAGCGGCATATCGAACAATAATAACATACAAGGTCTAAAGGGTGATACATATTAAAATAATCAAGACCCAAAGAATGGTGCAGAACAAAAGGCTCAAACAAGAATCTATAGCCTCCGACTGATTTCCAAAAGAGGATTTCCGAATTACACTTATTAATACCCGAATCTGAGTTTCGGGACTTTTACTATTGATCTCTAGTCTTCATTATACCTGAATCAGGGTTTCGGAACTCATACTATTGATTTGTGGACTTCGCTCATTAATGCCTGAATTTAGGCTTCAGGACATCTAATATTGAGACCTTTATTGTGGACTTCTGGTCTTCTACTAGTTTCTGGATCTATCTTACCAATAACTGAATTTGGGTTTTTGGTCATCTATTGTTTCCAGATAAGGGTTTCTGGACTCATATTATTTGTTCCAGAAAAAGGATTCCAAATTTTCCATGACTTAATTCCAAATGATGATTTCTGGACTCTTATTGTTAAACGATTATTCTTTGCTTTCTATCAGTTATTTCCAAAAGAGGAATTTTTAAACTTCTATAATTAATACCAGTGTTGGATTTCTGGTTCACTATTATTTCAATAATTAGATTTTTGGCCTTCTATTAATATAGTTGGAGTCAGACTCCTGGCTTTCTCTCATCATTACCAAAGTTGGGACTCAAGACATTCAGCCGTATCCAATTATGGAATTTCTTCTCATTTATTATCATTATTTTCACATGATGATATGTTCACTTTCATTACTTAACATTTTGAATTCTGAATACTAGCATTAACAATGTGAACAAATCACTGAACATGTTCTTTCATGGGTGGCAGATTAATGATAAAGAATGCTCTCTACTTTGTACTTTTTAGGAAAAAGAGATCAGTAAGGAAGACTGAATGGACAAGCAAATGAAAAAACCATAGTCCAAGTTATCAGAAAGCGGATTCAGAAACAACATTGTAAGAAAAGGCTACAAACCAGGTGATATTTACATAATTTACATAATTTATAACATCATTTACAAGTCTATAGCACAAAAGAATATTTCATAAATCCTGGAAAACTTTATCTAGATTATCAACAATTAAAGGATTAACAATATGCTAAATCGCTATATAAAAAATCTCTTTAAGCTTCTTTTTCTTTGTCATTATTTCGCCGGCACCGTCAATGGATTCAATACGAGTCTTTAAAGCACAGTTAAAATCTTTGTTAGCACCTCCAAGTGTTTTTTGTCTCTCTAAATCAGCAATGCGCTTTTGAAGAAGATACTTTTCACGTTCAAGTCATTGAATCTTAGCTGCGTATTCATTAATGGGTTGTGAATATCTCGCCCTTTGTTGATTATTAAAATATCTCATCATTTCCAATTTCACCTTCCTACACCATTCACCCGCTGCATTCTCGTTTAAACCCAAGGGAGGGTTTATCGTAGTAGACAATTTTTGAATTGCAAGAGATGAAGACCTGGTTGATTTTATGACAAAAGAGGTGATTGGAGAAGTCGGTAAATTGATATTAAATATGTTGTCCCCATGATAAATTCCAATGATTTGCATTGAGCTTGACTGTCTTTTAATTTAATCTCCAAATCACTTATCTGCTGAAGAAGCTCAGACATCTTATGATCAAAATCAATCGAAGGATTTGATTTAATTTAGCGCTTCAATATGGAAATTGTTTCATTCCTATTCTTGATGTCTGCTTCAAGACTGGCGGTTTGATTTTTAAGATTTCTAACAATTGTCTTTTGAAGAAAAAATCTCCTATGTCATTCCAATGCTTCCGCTTTGCCTTGAAAACGAGCAGACAGAGGATCCTTAAGTAGACGCCTCTTTTTGACATCCGCAATCAACCTATCTCTGATGCTAGTAAAACGAGATAAGGAATCTGATGAGAGTAGTGTGATAGCTAACTGTGAGTCCTATTTAAACAAAAAACAAAGTCAAGACTCAAATAACCAATCCCTTTTATTACAATAACAGAGCCTACAACTCAAGAAGAAATAAAAAAATAAGTACAATCTCATTGTTGTAACCAAATACTTGTTTTATTAAACTTAAAGTTGAGAAATAGCATTTTTGATTTTGTTCAAAGAATTAGCTGAAAGAGTAACTATTGAATTGAAAGGGGCGTTAAATCCTTCCGGGGTAATAACTTGAGGATATTTGCTATAGTCTCATTCCTTGGCAGGAGGACTATCACGACCGCATATTAATTTGGTATGATATGTTAGAATTTCCTTAAGAAGCCTTTCCTTTTCTTCGCCAAGAAAATCGAAACGAAGGTAGGGATGTTGCATATAAAGCCTCTGAAGACCTCTAAGAAAGGAATATCTAGCCAATTTTGAGGATTTCAAGAGCGAAGCCTTTTCCAAATAGCTCTTCTTAATTTGACATATTTGCTTAAATAATCTCTATTAATAGGACTGCTAGAGAGACATGTACTCTATAATAATGTAACAAAATACAACTAAGTATAAAAGGAAACTAATACAGAAAATTGATATTACATTATTACAAATGTTCATCTAGTTCGTACAAAACTGATTTTTTGAATAATTCGGAAATAAATTTATCCTTATAATATTTGAGATTTTTCGGATACAAATCACGAGGGATTGATTTGACTTATGGTAAATTCCAGCTAGCCCCCAGATGCGGGTCAGATCCAAATTCATCCAAATATCTTCTATGTAAACTTCTTAGTAGACCTCCGCTAAAGTCACCCAAGTATGAAAAATCTATGGTTGGGTTCCTTTAATAAGCTTTGTATAAGAAGTCCACTAGAATATCCCTGTCTTCAATTAACATTTAAAAGAGTGTTATTAACTCTCGGTTTTCTTCCAAAAGCTTGTCATATCAAAGGCGCACCCTTTTCAATCGGCGGGCAGTTTCTTAATCTTTAAAGGATGCTAATACCGCAACACTCTTATTAAGCTTATAATACTTGTCAGAGAGTGCATTATGTTCTTTTAGTTGTTTGTCTAACTCCCTAGACAAGCTATTTATTTCTGTTTGTTTTCTTTCAAGTTTGGTTTTATAAAGTTGAATGGATTTATTCTTTATCTAAAATAAAAAGATATCAACTATTGTTATCTTGGAAGAGAAAGCCAATTAGACAAAAACCCGCATACCCGAGAAATAGGAATTGAAGTTTGTGGGGCCTACCTTTTCTCCTTATGTTCTCCAACATCAATGTTGGTTGCTTCTTCGTGGAGATCAGAAGGATTAGAAAGTTCAGTTTGGCCTACTACATGGCCCCTAGGGTCGGCATTAACTTTTTTTAAAGCCCCAGGAATATCATCATCTTCCCCTTCATTAAAACCGGCATGATTACCTCCGCTACCGCTTGAACCTTGACCTTTATCACCATTGTAAGGGTTATCATCATCATTGTCATCGTCATTTCCACCTTGCTTAACAACGACTTCATCATCATCTTCTTCATCAGAATTAGAATCTCCTTCTATGGAAGGGATTTCGAATGATAAAAGTTTTATAGAGTCAATTTTATCTCTCTCGAAAACTTAGATCCCTTGCTCCATTTCTTTGATTTTATCCATAACTCTTTTGATTAGAGCAGGATCGAGTGGGGGAAAGCTCAAGTCCGGACACTTTTCAATGTTGTCGGAATAAGCATGCATAGGAGCATCCTCGTAAGAATTCACGATGATGTCATTGAGGGAGGTGCTCAAAAATTGCGACACCTTTTGCTTGGCTTCAAAAATGGAATTAATGGCCATTGTTAAAGAATTTTTCTTCTTCCCCAGCTTCTTCTTGAGAGAAGATTGTTTAGCAACCATTCGAGCCTTCTCATCCTCAGATTCTTTTAAAGTCATTTTTAATGCCAAATTCGCATCGACTAGGACTTGTTTTGCTTTCCTCTCTTCAGAAATGATAGATTTCGCTTGAGCAACATAGACACCCAACCTTTCTTGTTCCTTCACTACATTATCTTTAACTGTAGAAAGAGAAGTAATTTGGCTATTTGGAGTTGAGATTTCTTCTTGAAGCTTAGATGCCTCAGTGGAAGACTTCGAAGCGCTTTCCTGAAGAGAGTACTAGCTTTTAGAAATCTGAAAGGAAAGGTACGACATGAGTCAAAATTCAGTAAGAAATAAGCAATAAGATAGGCGAGTAACATGAAACATACCAGAAGTTGTTGCTCAATTAGAGAGCCACAATGTCCTATCGGGTCAGGAACAGAAGAAGGTGGATGAATGGAAGTAAATGAGGGAGAATTCAAAATTGAGTGTACCATAATCTCAAAATCATTTGGAGAGACTGGTGATGGGGGTCTAGAGGGATTCAACTCCTGAGAAGGAGTTGAAGTGCCCAAATCCTTTTGCATATGTTTGATGATGCTAGGAGAATCGGACACAACAATGCGGGACATGAGGTCGTCCTATGGAAGAGTCATTTTAGATTGGTCAATACAAGCTTCTAGAGTAGGACCCTCTATAGTCTTGCCCACATCAATAGTTTCACCCTCTTTTGGAGGAGGAGAAGATTGGACATCAGCTGTTTTAGCTTTCTTAAGAGAAGGAACTGCCGCAGTCATTCCACTTAATTTCCTTTTAGTGATCATCCTTGGTCTAGCAATAGCTTGGGTTAGAGCTGAAGCACTAGGTTTAGAACTTGGAGGGAGTGGATTGATGTGAACGTAAATGTGTATATTTTTACCACTATATTTAATCTATTTAAATTAAATAAATGATCAGATTAGGTATTTTAACATGTTTAAACCAAAATTCAGATTATTTCAAATCGTCACATATTCATCTTCATCCAAGGGGAAAATGGTCATTTTTCTACATATATTAATTTTCTAAAATTTAATTGAAAATTTCTATGTTATTTTGTAGGAATTTAAATTCAAATACAAGTGACTTCATGAAGATACATGCATGCACAAGAGTGAATACAAAGGAATGGAGATGGAAATAATTCATTTCATGGATCATGGAGGACCCACCTACCCACCTACCTTCATGTACAAATTAGAAGCTAATTCACATGCTAATGCCATTAAAGCTTCATACACACTTAAATGATGATTATTTGATGCTAATGCTTACTTGGCCACCACACTTCCTAAGAGGGTAGTTTCTGTAGTTCCCAAAAAATGAATTAGGGTTTCAAAATATGTATAAATACCCCTT
This sequence comes from Allium fistulosum, assembly GCA_030737815.1. Classification (NCBI taxonomy): domain Eukaryota; kingdom Viridiplantae; phylum Streptophyta; class Magnoliopsida; order Asparagales; family Amaryllidaceae; genus Allium; species Allium fistulosum. Next base: position 106,913,251 of record CM060906.1, read on the forward strand.
ATCTTCATGTAATTAGTCTCTCCTCTTCTCTTAGGCTTTCTTCTTTAGCCTTTTAGTTTAGGAAAATAAAAAAAAGCTCTCTTTCCCTTTTCATGGCTACATAGCCATTTTCTTCTTATGTAATTTTTTTGTGCAATTTAATTCATGTTCTCTTTTATTACATGCTCTTTTCTTTTCATGTTAGTAGTGTAGATTTACATTTGTGCAATTAGATTAGTTTTTCCTTTACTTTGCTCTCCTTTTCCTTTTCTTTTTCTTTCATGTTGCATGCTAAATTTGTTGAAATGTTAACAAAAACGAGAGGCTAAATCTCTTCAATTTAGGGGTAATAAAGCTCTCTAATCATGTAGCTTCAATATAATTTGATGTTTATGCTCTCTTTTTACTTAATGAGAATTCATGAAGTGTTTAACTTGTTGTTTTTTCTTTGAATTTGATAGCCTATATTGTTGACACCAAATAGGCTATGCTTAAACAATCACAAACAATAATTACCTCTTCATCTACATATGATGTTGGTAATGAAGTGAATGTTGAAATTAAAATTTGATGGTCTATATTTCTATTTAATACTTAATAGGCCATACTTAAAATATATTTCATTTTCATCTTTGTTGTCATTTTCATGAGAGTTAGTAAGTGGTTTAAGGGGTGTGTTATAGTTTGATGGCTTATGTTGATCTAATTAATAGCACAAATAAGTCATACTTATGATAAACACATCATTTAAATTCACTAATGACCAAAAAAGAGAGATCATAATTTCATTTTTGTTGAACTATGTGATATAGAGAGTGAATTTATCTCTAAATTGTTTTTCTACTCTCATATTTTTATCACTTTCTTTTTGTCATTTTTCTTACATTTTCTAACTAATCACTTTCAACTTTGGTTCATTTGATTGAATAGAGATTTAAAATCAACAATTCCCTGCGGATTGACCCGTAGTCACTACGTACTACGATAGTAAGCCATGTCCCTGCGGTATAAATTTTATTATAAATTCGTTCGATGGATTTCTAACTCGATAGAATTCCCATTGACGAACATGTTTTTGGCACCGTTGCCGGGGAATTTATTTGATTTTATTTTCTATTCTTTGAATTATTTTTCGTATGATTTTCATTTTGTGTTTATTTGTGTGTTGAGCGCATTTTTAAAAAATAAAATTGTGTAGTGTGTTTGTGTGATTTTTGTTTGCAATTTGTTTGTGTGCTTATTTGTTTTCTAGTTCTCTTTTTTGCATTTGCAATCTTCATAAAAAAAATTATACACAATTTCATTTGAAAAAAAAAATTATTTCATTTCATTTACATATACAATTTTCATACATTTCAAACTGCTGCACCTTTCATTGTTACAAGTTATAAGTTTTTGACATTTCATACATTGTGCAACTTCACTGTGCGCCATCAACAGTTCTGTCTCAGTTCTGCAACCACCAACAGATCATCCTCGACCACTCCATCCACACACTTCATCAGTCCACCACAAGCTCAAACTCCTCCATCAACTGTTACCACTTGCATCTTCAACAAACACTTGAAACTGCTTCAAACAACTCTTCCTTACTGCCTCTTTCCCTGCCTTCTCACTGACATTCATCCAGTTACACAAAACTGCTTCCCATTCTACACCATTCAATCTTACTACCGCCATACTCCTCACCATAAAGCACAGTGCAACCAACATCACAAACCACACTTCAAAACATCTCATCCACTAATCTACCCTGCCTTACACCCTCCTCTTCAAATCTGCTACACAACCATTGCCTTACAGTGATCATCCACCTCCCACTTCCATAACAGCACTAACTCCACCTCCCACTTCCATAACAGCACTAACATCACTCAATACTGCAACAACACTACCCAATGTTTCCATTGCACACACCCTACATAGCATCAATTGACTACAACAATCTACAAACAAGAACTCGGTCTATATCACAACTGCTACAACTCTCGGCCAAACACACCACACCACAAGCCTGACACATCTTATTGCATAACTACTTCACCAGAGACTCCACCTTGCTGCACTGAAACCACTACTATTGTCACTACATAACATCGGCAGCCACACAAAACAAATGCATTAACCCACCTCTCTGTCTTGATCATACTGTCATTCCACTTCTCTGTGGTACATCAGCACCTCCAAGCCCATTCACAGTCATCTTCACATCAACAATCTGCAAATTCAAACTTCCTTTCACCATCAAAACAATTCATTGACCATTTTCCATATATACTGCCCTTAACTTCTACAAATAGTGCCATACTATTTCACACATCTCCATTCACCATCCTAGTCCAACCAAACTGATGTCACCACCATCAACAAAAATCTCCAACATCAACTGATCACTGACTTCCCTACACTTGCTCCCCTATCATATACAGTCAGTACCACCATCCTGTCATCTCCACATACGACTGTACACACTCAACAAAATTGCCATACTCTACAAACCATTTCATCAACACGATTGCAGACAAACTCTAGTACTCCCCTTCACGCCACTACCTTCACTGATTTACTGCTGCCATCCTCCAGAGTTGCAAATTTCACAAAACCGCTTCAACACATTTTACATTGCCATTTCAATTTCCAGTGCACTGCTTTCCTGCATTTTCACAATTGTCTGCTCACCATACAACCCCCCCCCCCCCCTCGACCATCTACCAGACCACTCCACTGCTTGCCTGGTCACAGACCTCCCCCATCACCATCCCAAATCATCATTTGTGCACATTTCTACCTGACAGCAAGCAAATAACTCACTTGCCAATACAACCAACAACAGTGCTCTAGTTCCCACTTGATCACTGCACTACCCCCAATTAATCACTGCACTACCAAATTTCAAATCGAGTTTCACATCAAATACCATTTAACTTGCAACGTCATCTCGACTTCCCCACTGCTGCACATATTCATTGCCTGCACCAGAAAATTCTACCACCGATACAAACTGCCGCATTCACCCAAACCTCTGTCACGACTTCCTCAACATCATTGAATCCAAGACATCGAACAACCAGAACAGTCGACTGCGACGCCTAGAAACTCCGACTTCCACATCTCCAGCAAACAACTGACCGCCTCGACCTTAAAACCATCGCCAAAATCTAGGACATTGACCACCCGCGACCATCAAACTCTTGAAACGGCGAATTCAAACAAGTTTTTGGATTCGAGATTTTATTCAAACTCTTAAAACGGTTCATATTTTTTTTTTTTTAAATTGGAGATTTTAGTTTAGTAATTTGCTGTGAAAATTGTGTTTGAGAATTTGGGGGAATATGATTTTTCTTCGGCTCATGAAGTTGTGTTTGTTTTGATTAAAGTGGGAACATGTTTGAGCTTAGGCCGGGTTGTTAAGTACTTTTTTTTAGCTTGTTTTCAAATAAGAAATTTTCTCTTTTAGCTTATTTTCCTTTGTTTAGTTTTAGTTTGTTTAAGTTTTAGTTTTTTAAAAAAAATAAATAAATTTGTATTGGTTTTATTTTCACTTGTTCGTATTGTTTTGATTTGATTTTTGCTCTATATAAAAAAATTTGTGTATATCTTGTTCATTTGTTTTGTTTATTTTGTTTCAGTTATTTACCATTTGTTTTAGTCTAAAAAAAAGAAAAAGAAACTGTATATATCTTGGTTTTTACTTTCAGGTTGCCAAAGCAAAAAATCGTAAGGAGGAGAGTAGCTTGTTGAAAACTACTTCGCTCTACTGCTAAGAATAAATTGCTTGCTTGCTTAAAAATTTTTTTTTCACTCTTATCCAATTTTTTTATTTGCATTGTTGGTTGCTTGCATTTGCATCTTTATTTCAAAAAAAATTTAAAAAATTCAAAAACAAAACCAAAAAAAAAATTCATTCATATTTGCATTCTTAATACACGTTTAAATTTTGCTTTGCATTTCATCCTAAAATTATGATAAATAATAACGGTTAGAAATCAATAACGCTTAATTGTATATTGACAATTTGTCTTCTTTGAACAATTTAATTTCTTGGTGTCTAGGCTACGACAGAGTAATAACCATTTATAAATATTACGGTGATTCGTAAATATTATCGTGGTTGTTCCTCTGAAGGTACTTAAACCTTCGGCTGCATTGCTACGGTGATTCGTGGTGCACCGATAACTCATGCTCGTTACCTGGCTGAGAAATATCTTCTTGATTAAAGACAAAGTGTGATTACAAAATTTTGGATTAACTTAGGATAAATAATTTGTAATTAGACCCTTACATTCATTTAGTTGCATTAGTTCATACATATTTAACAAAAATGTTCAAATCCAAAACTAAAATGAAAATTGTAAATATTCCCTTTTCCTTTGAATTCTTTTTTTATCAAAACCAAAAATTCAAAAAAAAATTACTTAGTTTTTTTTCCAAAATCAAAAATCCAAAAATATAAAATCTTTTCAGAAAAGAAAAAAAATTGAAAATCCAAAAGCAAAAAAAAACCAGTTTTCCCTTTTTTGAAAGATAAATTCTTTTTGTAAATATTTTTCCTTTATAAAAAAAAACAAAAACATTCTTGAAAATGTCTGAATTTCCATATTCACTTGAATTTTACAATAGTTGTGAAAATCAATATAATCCATATGATTTCACTCCAAATTCGTATGGATATTTTAACGATAACTATTCTATAAAAAATCGAATTTTGAACAACAAAGTTTCCAAAACAATGACCAACCCTCGACTATTGAAAATAACATTTCATCTTTACTTGAACTCTGTAATGATCCCGGATTTTAACTAAATTTAAATTGAAAATTAATTTAATTTTTGATTAAAAAATTGTGAAATTAATTGGTAAATTGATTTGAGTTTCTTCAAATTCAAATAAAATATGTGTTAAATCATTTGAATTTAAATCTTGTATATATATGAATATATATGTATATGTGCATAAATGAGTAAGTTTGAATTTATATATATATATATATATTGAGTTTAAATTTTAAGTTAAAATAGGAATAAATATATGAAGTAAAGTAAAACACAAACAAAATATAATTACAAAATAATACAAATAATATATATATATCTCAACACTAGAAACTATGAAATTTACATAAGTATAATAAATATATAAGTTAGAAACAGATATATATAAGATAAATTATAAAAAAATAAAATAAATACATAAATAAATTCAAACAACATGTTAATAAACTATGTAAAATATATAGTAAACACATTAGATAAATTATAACAACATATTAAAAATAGAAATTCATTTATATTTTAAAATAATAAGACTAAAGAAAATAAAATATATTCAAGTATGTAGAAACAAAATACATTCTTGAGAACAAACAAGGTACAAAGTATATTTAGGTATGTACACTTGAACGAGAATAAATATCTTTGAACAAATTAAAAAGGATAAATATGAAAAAAAAAAGTGAAAAACAATGGATAAGTATGGCAATATAAAACAAGACAATAGTAATAAATGCTATTATCTCTAGTACAATATGGATCATTTCAGCCTCCAAGCAAGAAAAAAAATCTCTGACCAAATTGTACAAGTAAAATAATATCCTGTATACTTGTTACACATATATCAATCTGTCTCGTTTCATTTTTGTTTACAAAAAACTTAGCATACCAGAAGATATCTTACTGCTGAAGCTTAATTTCAACTCAACACAAACATGAAGATCAGCTAGCAACTTTCAAAACATTTTCCAGTTTTAAGGATTCAAAAAAGTTTTTCAATTTGAGGCTCTGTTCATTTCTGAAGCAAGGTGAGTAACATCACTTTATAAGTTTAACTATTTGAATCTGTTGCATGATAATTGCTGTGTTAAGTATGTATTATGTATATATATATATATCAGTAGATCTTCTGTGTGAATATGAATGGATATATGTGTACATGTGTTGTCTCTGTATTACACTGTTTAGTTTACAGGTTCAAGAATTATTCAAAATCCATTATTACATGACTTAAGCTATGTTAGTGTTTAAGATGTAAACAAAAATTGTTTGTTTAGTCATGAATTAAAGTTTAAAAATTTATTTAAGTAAAAATAAATTTGGGAGTTGCTCTGTAAACCATAAAACAGAAATGATTAAACATTATCAAAATTTCGAACATACAAATTTATAGTTTCAGGCTTAGGATCTGAACTCTCATCCAAAATCTGGATTTTTAAAAGTAAAATCACAATTTTTAATGTTAGAGTTAAGGGGCAGTTCTAGTTTGTTTGGATTGTGCATTTTGGATTGCCTCTGATGATCCAAATGATCGAACAGGATGGGGTTTCCATGGGAGGTGCAAGAGTGGTCGGAGGATCGGGGAAAATTGCCAGCAAGTTGATCTAAGTATGGTGGAGGTGGTGGTTGACTTTTCTAGTCTGTAACCCTAGTTTTAACTAGGCTTGGTAATTTGATCACCATGGCATTTAGGATTGATCGAGTGCAACAAGACTCAGGTGAATGGAAGCTGGAGTGTTGACGAAGGTGTAGCTGGAGTTTCAGACCCTCTGGTGGTCGGAGTTTCATGAACGGTGTTGTTCCAGGTTTGGGTGTTGTGGTTCATGTTGTTCCAGGTTTGGGTTTGAGGTCTCGAATTCGATTTCGAGAGTTGGAGTTCGATCTAATGATTGTGGTGTGGTGATTGAGTGTTGGCCGATGTGGGAAGATCATCGGTGGTGGCCAAAGATGATCAGTGCCACCATGCATGTGCACGGTGCACTGTATTGTCTGATGAAGTTTGGTTTTGGGTTGTCTCGAGTAAATTTATGTTTGACTCGAAGTGTTTTGATGGTTTGCTCGAAGTCAAGTGTGTTTGGGCTCGAAGCAATAAGGTTTGGTTCGGGTAGAAGGTTTGATTACAGGTTTTCAAACCTGTAGAGTTTTAAAATTTAAAACTAAGTTTAAAATGTAAAGCAGAGATTTAAACCAAGTTTAAATCTAAATTTAAATCTGATTCAAGTTTAGTTTGTATCTCAGTTTAGAAATAAAATAAGTTTTTAAAATTTAAAATGTTTTAAACAACTTTGGATGTTTAAAGCATAATCTAAATAGTTTGGATTTAAAAATGAATTTGGTTTTCAAATTCATTTAAATTTCTTTTATAAGGTAAGTATTCTTTAGACATGAGATTTTAAAGGTTTTTAAATTATGTTTTAACTTTGTTAAAGTTAAATTTATATTCATTTCAAATCTTATATTTGAAATGGAATTTAAAGTAAAATGTTTTCAAATGTGTTTGTAAATGATAATTAAATCATTAATAAGAAAAATATATTCATTTTAAAGATTAATGATTTGTGATTCATTAATTATTAAGTTAATTAAAATGGATAATTTATTTATTTAATTAATTAATGATTTGGATTAATTAAATAAGTGATTAGAGGTTTAAATTAATTAATTAAGGATTAAAGATTAATTAATTAAGGGATAATTAATTTGTAAATTAAGGATTATTAATTAAATATTAATTAATGATTAAAGTTGATTAATCAAGTGATTAAGCAATAATTGATTTAAGGATAATGTGATAAATTAATTAAGGTAATTAATTTGAGAATAATTAATCTATTAAAGGAAGTGATTGAGAAATAATTATTAATTAAGGAGTAATTAATTAGTTATTGTAATTACTTAAGAATAATTTATTAATTAAGGATAATTAATTAAGGTGTTTGATAAATTAATTTATGTCAAATGATTTGTAATTAATTAATCAGGATTGGATAATTAATTCATAAGTAATTAATTTAATTGGAAATTAATTGAATTAATTAGGATTAAACAATTAATTAATCCTGCTTATAAATGATTATTGAATGCTTGACCTTACTTATGAATGATTGTATTGTATGAGATGCCTTGAATTGATTGTCCTATCTGATCTGTGATATTTTGTTCTGTGGATTGAGCTGTGTGTAATTTATTCATTTATTTGTGATACATTTGTATATTATCTGTGAATCTGTGAATGAACGATAAGCGTTATAGTTTATACCGCTTAACAAATATATTGTTGTATTTGAATCTCTGATGATTGAATGATGTTGCACTATTGTGTTAAAACCCCTGGACCACACTTTTACACACACAAATATGGATTTCACGTGGAAATCGGTTAAGTCACAGATGATTTAAATTTAATGTTTTTGAAATTGAAATTTTAATTTCAATTGATTTTGGAAATGAATTTGGGTTAAATGTTAAAGCTTTTGAAAAGGAGTTTTTAAGGTAAAAGTTATTTTGAATAACTTGGTAAAGCTTCCAATTTAAATAATTTAATTTGAATTTGAATTCAAAATTTGGAATTGAATTCCATGTTTGGAAATTATGGCTAAAGATGTTATAAATGTGTTTATATGAATTTAAACCATTTTAAAAGTATGGTTTTGAGAATTTGAATTTAACCCAAGGACTTTAACTCGTATAAAAGAATCAGATTTTCCGAAATGAAAACTATTTGTTTTCAAATAATAGAAGCTTTCACATAAGGAACGAATTTCTAATTTGTGTCAAAAGATTTTCAAGTTTGAAATGAAAATGGTTTTCCGAGTTATGAATAAATCTTTGTGAAACATTGTTGAACTTTGTTTTGAAATTGGAAAGGTGTACCTTTTGTATGAAAGGTCGAAATGGAATTATTTTGAAAGCTATAAGTTAAATCTTTGATTTAAAGATTTAATGAGTTAATCCAATTGGAATGGAAATCGATTTGAAAATCTATGAATTGATCTTTGTGAAACTGGGTGAACTTTGTGAGATGAAACTTTTTGTGTAAAAGATTAAGATGGTAATTTGTTTAAACCATTTGAAAGAAAAGTTTTGGGTAATAAGTTGTGACTTAATTGAAATCCCAATATCCATATGTTTTTAAAATATTGCGCTCATTATTCGGTTTAGCCGGGAGAGGACTTTGTGTAATATAACCCACTCCGAATAGTGATACGACGTGAATGGATAGCATTTGAAGACCGGTGGTGAAGACCGGGTATTTGTGAGAACGATAGGATAACCTATCGATTGTCTCTACACTGAGTAGCTACGGTATAGAGATTCCCTAAGTGATGGGAAGTCCGATCGGGATTGTGAATACCCGGATTGCATGGGCTTCTTTGGAAGTGCCTTCGGTTCTGTTCGAACCCGGAACAGACTTGTATGGCTGTATGTCTGACACTACACTTTGAGATATAAAGCCGATTTCTTTCAAATACATTTCTGTTTGGTGGCGGAGATTTATTCTCTTAGCTTAACACCCTTCTCTGAGACATACGAGCTCAGAGGTTATGTAGTTGAAGGTTATCAGTGATATACTCCCAATTTGGTAGTGTGGTATGCTAAGTGTTGTTGTGTGTTGCTGATCCTTTGTTGATCATTTGTGATCAAAGCATGGCTTTCGTGTAAAGCGTAGCTTTGTGGACGAGACCTCATCGAGCCTCACAAACCGGAAATGGTTGAAACAGGAAAAATGCGGCAAGGTTTCAGGGGTAGCTCCCCTAGGGTATGTCCATTCCTTTTGGAAAAAGGTGGTATCATGGTATGGAGCCCAGATATTTTACATGTGTGGTTGCTCCAATCTCATTTACTGTGTGATTGTTGCTTTGTGATCGAGGGCCCTCGGATAAAGGTCGCAAACGACCGGGGGTGGCATATCTCAGGTTTACTTCCCGGGAAGGGGGTAACCGGCCTTGTGTTGGCAGAGAGCCAGGTAGGTTCTCGAGACGTCCCTACAGTGGCGTACCCATGTGGCATAGGAAGTTCCTTAGCCTGACCATTTGTTGGAAAATCCAAAAAACAATACGAGCCTTGTACGGTTTTAGTTGTAGAACCTGCCATTTGAAATGGTAGCTATAGTAGGCATAGTATAATGGTACCTATGCTGGCTAAGATTAATATTATATTTTTGGAAGGATTTTCACACTATGCACTAGTAATAATATCAAAAGAGTTTTCTCGTATTAAGCATATTTGACTATCATAAGAAGAAATCTCCTCCAAGTCTGCGATTGCATTGTGTGTGTGGTGGGAGGTCTTATGGGAGTTTCATTTTTCAAAAGCATGTCGAATTTCTATTATAAACTGTTTTTATTTAAACAACTGTTTTGTTACTCATACCAGTCCCATGACTGACCCAGAGTTTATTGTTCCCTTCCTAAACTCTGGGTGCCCATAATTTTTTACACGGGCAGTCTAGAGTTGGGTTTTTTTTTAGATAGTCAGGTTTAGTAGAGTATCCGGAACTAGTTCAGTGTTTGGAGTTCATTCATCGACGCTTGCTTATCTTTGTGAAACATGATGGTGGTTCGAGCTTGATGTTGGAGTTGTTGGACTCATTCTCTTTTAAAGATCGTTTGGAGTTATCACTTCTGTTGTTTCCGCTGTAACATCATTATTTGTCTCTGATATTGTTGTATCATATTGATATCATTGTTGTATATCATTTTGGATATTTTATTCATTGGAGTTGTATATGATATCATTCATTTCTTTCTTCCGCTGTGTTGTTATACTTAACGTATTATAAGCTCCAGCGAGCCAGATTCGGCGTTTGAATCTGCGGCATTCGAGTACAAGTGAAGTATAGGTGCCGATTTTTGAAGGCTGAGTCAGGATCGTTTCATTTGGTATCAGAGCTAAGGTTGAACTTTAGCTCAGGAGTATAACACATTAAGTAGCTCATTAGAGATAGGGTGAAGTATACCCTAGAATGAGTAATCCCTAAGATATATGTTCGTATACCTCAGTAAATTCTCTTACTATCCACTGATAGTAAGTATGAGTGCAAGAAGAGGATGAGATAGGGGATAGGGGAATACCACCACGAATTGGTCAATACCCTGTAACAATAAGGAAACAATCTTTTCTCTATCAATCTCTTTTGTTCAACATCTCTTTTCAATTCTTTGATAGTTCCTGGTAGATCTAGGAAGAAGATTTGATATATTTGCATGGGACATAAACTCCAAATAGGTCAGAGTTGTTTGTTTGGATGAATTGGTTGCTATGGTTGATAGATATAATTTGGTTTCTAAATTAAAAAGTTTTGAAATTGTATCCATATATTTGTCTATTTTTGGGTCCGGATATGTTCTACGAATGGTTAGATATCCCTTCGAACTAACCGATGCCCCTGCATATTTCGTAGGTCTGGATAACCCGAATATCTTATGAAAAATTAAAAAGACTCGTCCTCGTATCTATTATTGATATTCTGATTTGGTAAGCCAAATGCAGAATAGATGCTCAGTTTGATTTGATGAAACATTCTTCATCTATTCTTTTGGTTGTCTCCCTACTTTCAAATTTCGGGGACGAAATTTCTTAAGGGGGGAAACTGTAATGATCCAGGATTTTAACTAAATTTAAATTGATAATTAATTTAATTTTTAAATTTTTTTTTTGAAATTAATTGGTAAATTGATTTGAGTTTCTTCAAATTCAAATAAAATATGTGTTAAATCATTTGAATTTAAATCTTGTATATATATGAATATATATGTATATGTGCATAAATGAGTAAGCTTGGATTTATATATATATATATATATATATTGAGTTTAAATTTTAAGTTAAAATAGGAATAAATATATGAAGTAAAGTAAAACACAAACAAAATATAATTACAAAATAATACAAATAATATATATATCTCAACACTAGAAACTATGAAATTTACATAAGTATAATAAATATATAAGTTAGAAACAGATATATATAAGATAAATTATAAAAAAATAAAATAAATACATAAATAAATTCAAACAACATGTTAATAAACTATGTAAAATATATAGTAAACACATTAGATAAATTATAACAACATATTAAAAATAGAAATTCATTTATATTTTAAAATAATAAGACTAAAGAAAATAAAATATATTCAAGTATGTAGAAACAAAATACATTCTTGAGAACAAACAAGGTACAAAGTATATTTAGGTATGTACACTTGAACGAGAATAAATATCTTTGAACAAATTAAAAAGGATAAATATGAAAAAAAGTGAAAAACAATGGATAAGTATGACAATATAAAACAAGACAATAGTAATAAATGCTAGTATCTCTAGTACAATATGGATCATTTCAGCCTCCAAGCAAGAAAAAAAATCTCTGACCAAATTGTACAAGTAAAATAATATCCTGTATAATTGTTACACATATATCAATCTACCGCGTTTCATTTTTGTTTACAAAAAACTTAGCATACCAGAAGATATCTTACTTCTGAAGCTTAATTTCAACTCAACACAAACATGAAGATCAGCTAGCAACTTTCAAAACATTTTCCAGTTTTAAAGATTCAAAAAAGTTTTTCAATTTGAGGCTCTGTTCATTTCTAAAGCAAGGTGAGTAACATCACTTTTATAAGTTTAAGTATTTGAATCTATTGCATGATAATTACTGTGTTAAGTATGTATTATGTATATATATATATATATTAGTAGATCTTCTGTGTGAATATGAATGGATATATGTGTACATGTGTTGTCTCTGTATTACACTGTTTAGTTTACAGGTTCAAGAATTGTTCAAAATCCATTATTACATGACTTAAGCTATGTTAGTGTTTAAGATGTAAACAAAAATTGTTTGTTTAGTCATGAATTAAAGTTTAAAAATTCATTTAAGTAATAATAAATTTGGGAGTTGCTCTATAAACCATAAGAACAGAAATGATTAAACTTTGTCAAAATTTCGAACATACAAATTTATAGTTTCAGGCTTAGGATCTGAACTCTCATCCAAAATCTGGATTTTTAAAAGTAAAATCACAATTTTTAATGTTAGAGTTAAGGGGCAGTTCTAGTTTGTTTGGATTGTGCATTTTGGATTGCCTCTGATGATCCAAATGATCGAACAGGATGGGGTTTCCATGGGAGGTGCAAGAGTGGTCGGAGGATCGGGGAAAATTGCCAGCAAGTTGATCTATGTAACAACCCTGTATTTTACAATTAATTTTAATTTGATTTTTCCAAATTTAAGAGCTTTATTTATGAAAAGAATAAATGTTGTTATTGTAAATATAAAAAAACTTTGATTTTGTATGTGGATTTGAATTCCAAATATGACTAAATTTAATATTTCTAGAAAATGTGAATTTTGGTCAAATAGTCAAACTTCGACTTTTAACTTGAAAATTTAAAAGTTTGAAATTTATGAATTTTATCTTTTATTATAAAAATAGATTTAATAACTTGAATACTGCTTTTCGTTTCGTTGCAAACGGATTTAAATTGCAAAAGTTATACTATTTTCAATATTGTGTGTATATTTGGTTATTCAGCAATATTCTTTATTTTAAAATTATATAAATGACATTTTTATTTGATATATTTTATTCTAATTTGTACATTTATGTTATATAAAATATATTTTGGCTTTTAAATATTTTTAAAGTAAGGTAGGAATTTTTCCAGAGTTAGTAGTATTTTTTCTTGCAAATTTCCATGCCCTGTTTGTAAATTTTAAACATTTTTCTTTAGTCCTTTTCTATTTTCTCCAATTTAATTATCTATTTTATTTTGAAAATGATAAATAAATTATTTTAATTCAAATTTTCACTTCATAATATTTTTATAATGAAGTGTATAGTTTTTCAAGATTGACAGTGATTTATTTATAATTTTTGAACACTGTTTGGTATTTTTAAGTAATTTTCTTCATTCTTTTTATATTTTTCCAAAATTTATTATTTGTTTTCTCATATTTATAATTGATTTCGGTTTGTAAATTATTTTTCTGAATATTTTTGTTTATATAAAGATTAAAAAGAAAAGAAATATGAAAGGTTGTAAAACACTTTGAAACTTAAGCCCTTTTTTGTCCAAACCCTTCATTTTCTTTAACTCCTCAAATTTTGCCCTAGCCATCTAAAACCCTAGTGTAGCCGCCACTTTTTGTTTCTCATCTTTTCACGTGAAAACAAATCAGCTCCTCATTTCTCATGGCTTCATCCAAAAATAGGTAATGGCCTCTCCTTCTTTTTCTTCTTTTCTCTTCATTTTCAATGATTTTTGCCATGTTTCTCTTGCTTTGCTTGGCCTAACACCTCCACCATCTCCTCCACCGACCACCACCACTTCCTTCCCCACACCATCCACGACCAAACCCCCTCCTCCTCTGACCATGACAGGCCATGCACTCCTTTTGACTAAAAACCACACAAAACCTTGCACAAATCCCTTAAAACAATGCATAGCCACCACTAGTTGCAACATACCTTCGCCCACCACCTTGGACACCACCTCTACCCGCCACCACCACCTTGCTACCACCACTACACATCACCATCTCCTCTGTCCAGACCTGTAGCAAGTCATGGCCAAGCCTAGGACCTTGTAGACCGAGCCAAAGATGAACCAAAACTCCACCATATTGCATAAAACTCTTCACATGCCTATGTTGTAACTTCCCCATCATCTCTAGCTTGTAGCCGTGCATCCCTTGGTCCAAACCAGACCCAAACCATGTCCAAACCTGAACCAAAACATTCCCTAGGCCATGCAAAAGGATAGAGAAAGCAAGGCAAAAGATTTGACATTCAAATCTCTTTTCGTTTAAAAGTTATTCCATTTCAAGTGCGTTGAAATTGTGTTTGTTTTGATGTATGTTTTGGGTTGTAATACAAGAGTTGTAGCTTTGGATCTTGCTCTCCACTCAAGTCCGTAGTCTTGTCATCGTGCTTTTGTTCCATTGTGTAATTGGTTTTGATATCTCCAGCACAAACAGGTGAGTTATTCTCACCAGACAATATGTACCTATATAACTGATAAACCGACACCATTTGAATCTGTAATGTATATCATCATGTTATATATGTTTATATTATTATCATATGATGTTCACACCTGTTATTACACTTATTATATCATATGTTACTATTATTTAATGTTATTCTGTTATTTATATCTGTTATCACCATTGCAAGTTCCCTGTAGATTTGAATCACTATGGGTTGAAATGATACATACCCGAACGGACTTTAGAATAGGGAAAAATCGTTATGGGCTGAAATGATAGGCCTGAACGATTTTTATTTAATTTATTTTAACTTGGGATTGCGGGTTTGAAATGATAGAACCTGGATTTTTCCTTTTTAACTGCGGATTGAAATGATACATATCCGTATCACTTGACCTAGGTTAGAAAATTTTATACAGGCCCGTGGTTATTTTATAAAGTGTTTTGGATATTTTTAAGTATTTTAAAAATTGTAGATTTATGAAATTTGATTTAAATAGATTTTGAAATGTTTTAAAATAAAGAAATTATGATTTTTTTTCTATGTGTTAAAAATGTAATTAATGAATGGTTTAACTGGATTTTTGAAATATAACTTAAGTTGGAAATTTGGAATTTTGGTTAAAAATGATATTTAAGTTATATAAATAAAATGAATATTAAATTTTATTTGGAAATGGTAAATATGATAATTTGATTAAATTTGAATTTAAGTGATTTATTAAAGTATTATTGATTTTTCTATGAATTTAAGTGGTTAAATAAATGAATGTTTAAAAGTGATCTTTTAAAATATAACTTGACTAGGAAATGTGAAATTTGGTTTTAATTAAAGGTTTAAGTTAATTAAATAAAATTGGAAATTTTGTTAAATTGTGAAATGGAAATTTAAATTTGAAGTGTTAAGTCTATTTGTTGAAATGTGAAGAATTAGAACTTTTACACTTAAACTTATTAAGTAAATTGTTGAAAATTGGATTAAATTATAAGAAATTTATTGTGAAAAAGATATATGTTAAATGATATGTAAATGAACATTTTAAACGTTAAAATATGATTTTTAAAATGTTTATGTGTTTTAAATTGAAGTTATTTAATTGCTGGAAATACACTAACACCTGAAATCTACTTTTAATAGCATTCAGAAATGCTATAGATTCTGTTTTGAACTAAAATTGTGTAAAAAGAGCTTTACAACATTTCTGAAATGCTGTAGTTGCTATAGTGGAACTTATAGGCTAATATTGAACTCAGGCCTATTATAGCATTCTCTAGAAATGCTATAATGGTCTGCAGTCTTTGCTGAAACCAAATTTAACCCTTATTTTGAAATCTGAACTACCGCAGCACTTCTGAAATGCTATCTTTTCTGTTTTGAACTATAATTCAACTAAAACTGAGTTTTAACAGCAGTTTTTAGTGCTGTCTTTGCTGAATTGAAAATGTTTTCAAATATAACTTATAGCAGATGTTTTTAAATGCTGTGAAATGCTGAAATTTTAATAATTAGGGTTTTTGACTTAGTAAACGAACTCAGAATGGTTCGAAACTTTGAAAATTGAGTACTTGATTTGAAAATATAATAATTACACTTTTAAAAGGTTTAAATGAATTATTTTGATTGGAATATAAACTATTTAAAGGTGATTTGAAATGATAGTAAATGAACGATATCTTTGAATTTAAAAGGTATTTAAAGTTGAATATTTGGATTTGAACTGATAAGATATTTTATTTTATTAAAATG
Source organism: Allium fistulosum (assembly GCA_030737815.1). Classification (NCBI taxonomy): domain Eukaryota; kingdom Viridiplantae; phylum Streptophyta; class Magnoliopsida; order Asparagales; family Amaryllidaceae; genus Allium; species Allium fistulosum. The sequence continues at coordinate 106,929,752 of CM060906.1, forward strand.
ATTTGAAATGAAGTTTTGTAAGGATATGATATTTTATTATATTAAAATGATTTGAAATGAAGTTTTGAAATGATATGAAAATTTAAATATATGGAAATGGTTTGGAATTGATTTAATCTTTATTTTGATAAAGATATGGTTTGGAATGATATTTTATTTTGAAGTAAAGTATTGTTATTAAAAGTTATAACCACGGGTTATAATAACGATTGGTTGGCAAAGAGACCGGGATCGGATATGGACATACTCTCTGTCGATACTGAAAACCACTTTGACAACCGTGTACGCGGTGGAGATTCCAGAATGAAGTAGGATGGTGGCGACGTTCTTAAGGTATGTTACGTGGACCCAACTTCCGTGAGTTGGCATAAGGTGGCTAAAACAGGAGCGATCTCGGACCAGTGAGGTAGCACCTCTTCTCGGACACATTTCTTCGATATTATACTCTTACTTGTGATTGATTAGATGGCCATCCTCCGATTTGGGAGTGTTGTTCGAGGTGGAACGGTAGTGGCTGCTATGCGTATCCATCAGTCCGTGTGCGTAATTGGTATATCTACCCTGGCATTGCCTAGTTGTGCCGTGTCACCTACCATATCGAGCTTTACTACGATTATGATTTTAAGATCCGACCGCGTTAAGGTTCTCCATCCTCTTAACGCTATTTTCTATATGATTATACTTTACTGATTAGACACTACTGTATATAGCGTATATTACTACATAGTAGATAGTTTAACGGATCCTTAGAGGATGGGCGGTCCCAAGCATCTTCTAAGTTACTTGTACCTTTATTACAGTTCACTTGAGTTGGTTTACATTATATAAGTATATATTGTCCTGACTCGAGTGTTTTGTGTTTTGCTTTACGCTCGGGTCAGCCTGAGTATTCACAGATTTGGATTTCCACCTTCTGGAGATTTGAATCGCTGGAGATTATTTGCTAGTCTTGTTCTATCAACTTCGGTTCCGTTGTTCTATTCAGCCTGTACTTGGTTATTGTATTGAGACTTCTGCTGTACTTTATTTCTTATGTTGTATCTTATGTAACTCTGATATATTTTCATAGTAGCTTCATGAACTACTATTTCTTTTACTTCCGCTGCATTATTTTACTCTGTGTCTGTGATCTGTGATTATATTTATTTACTGTATACTCTGAGATTTGCCAAATTTTATTTACAACGCGGTATTTTGAGCAATTCAACTCCGGCATGAGTGTCTACCTATATACTTATAATGGATGCGAATGGTTGAAAATATCGGGTCGTTACAATCTAAGTACGGTGGAGGTGGTGGTTGACTTTTCTAGTCTGTAACCCTAGTTTTAACTAGGCTTGGTAATTTGATCACCATGGCATTTAGGATTGATCGAGTGCAACAAGACTCAGGTGAATGGAAGCTGGAGTGTTGACGAAGGTGTAGCCGGAGTTTCAGACCCTCTGTTGGTCGGAGTTTCATGAACGGTGTTGTTCCAGGTTTGGGTTTGAGGTCTTGAATTCGATTTCGAGAGTTAGAGTTCGATCTGATGATCGTGGTGTGGTGATTGAGTGTTGGTCGATGTGGGAAGATCATCGGTGGTGGCCAAAGATGATCAGTGCCACCATGCATGTGCATGGTGCACTGTATTGTCCGATGAAGTTTGGTTTTGCGTTGTCTCGAGTAAATTTATGTTTGACTCAAAGTGTTTTGATGGTTTGCTCGAAGTCAAGTGTGTTTGGGCTCGAAGCAATAAGGTTTGGCTCGGGTAGAAGGTTTGATTATAGGTTTTCAAACCTGTAGAGTTTTAAAATTTAAAGCTAAGTTTAAAATGTAAAGCAGAGATTTAAACCAAGTTTAAATCTAAATTTAAATCTGATTCAAGTTTAGTTTGTATCTTAGTTTAGAAATAAAATAAAATTTTAAAATTTAAAATTTTTTAAACAACTTTGGATGTTTAAAGCATAATCTAAATAGTTTGGATTTAAAAATGAATTTGGTTTTCAAATTCATTTAAATTTCTTTTATAAGGTAAGTATTCTTTAGACATGAGATTTTAAAGGTTTTTAAATTATTTTTTAACTTTGTTAAAGTTAAATTTATATTCATTTCAAATCTTATATTTGAAATGGAATTTAAAGTAAAATGTTTTCAAATGTGTTTGTGAATGATAATTAAATCATTAATAAGAAAAATATTTTCATTTTAAAGATTAATGATTAGTGATTCATTAATTATTAAGTTAATTAAAATGGATAACTTATTTATTTAATTAATTAATGATTTAGATTAATTAAATAAGTGATTAGAGGTTTAAATTAATTAATTAAGGATTAAAGATTAATTAATTAAGGGATAATTAATTTGTAAATTAAGGATTATTAATTAAATATTAATTAATGATTAAAGTTGATTAATCAAGTGATTAAGCAATAATTGATTTAAGGATAATGTGATAAATTAATTAAGGTAATTAATTTGAGAATAATTAATCTATTAAAGGAAGTGATTGAGAAAAAATTATTAATTAAGGAGTAATTAATTAGTTATTGTAATTACTTAAGAATAATTTATTAATTAAGGATAATTAATTAAGGTGTTTGATAAATTAATTTATGTCAAATGATTTGTAATTAATTAATCAGGATTGGATAATTAATTCATAAGTAATTAATTTAATTGGAAATTAATTGAATTAATTAGGATTAAACAATTAATTAATCCTGCTTATAAATGATTATTGAATGCTTAACCTTACTTATGAATGATTGAATTGTATGAGATGCTTTGAATTGATTGTCCTATCTGATTTGTGATATTTTGTTCTGTGGATTGAGCTGTGTGTAATTTATTCATTTATTTGTGATACATTTGTATATTATCTGTGTGTAACGACCCATGAATTTTGTTAATTAAATTTTTCATATAAATAAGATTTTGGAATTAAATCTACAAAGAAATATAATTGTTATAATTTGTAATGAAGTAAATGTTAAGAATTAACCTATGAAATATTTTATTTATTAAAATAGACCTAATCAAAAAGGTTGAATTTAATAAATCATATTTATTGGAACCTAAAATTTTTGGTATGCAAATTTATAATAAATGAGTTATTGCAAGAAATTGAAATTTGAATGAATGAAAGTAGTGAAAGGATTTTACACGGATGTAACTGTGTATGCGAAGTAAAGGAAAGTATTAAATTGTTTAATCTAATAAAACCTTGTAAACGGTAGTTGATTGTAAATTTAGGGAAACGTGTTAATGCAAGTTAATATTTAACTAACTTGAATGAACGTTACAATTTAATTGAAATTCAAATATTATGACTTAGCTATAAACGGAATATAATAAAAAAAATACAATCAATGTTAGAAACTAAATGTAGCAGTGTAATTAAAATTAACAATTTAAAATGAAATTGCAATTAATGGAAATAATGTGAATTGTCATACTTGGTTATAAGTTAAATATAAGAAACTGATGGGAATGTAAATCTGTGAATTAATATTGTTATAATAATGGAAAGTGTTAATTGTTGCTCTTGAGCATAAAATTTAAAATAAGTAATTTAAAGCAAACATTTGATTAACCAATGCCATAATATTTATTTATAGTAACTCTGTAAATTAAGGTTGTAGTGTAAATGGCAGTTGATGAATAACCAAATTGAATACAATCCAATTGATTTGAAACGACTGTTAGGTTATAATTGAATATAAAATTAAAATAGAAACGTAAACTTAATACAAGATAGTAATTTAGGTAATAAAAAGGGATGAACCCAAGAAATAAGTTACAGAGAATATTTAATTGTAATTAATGCATATATATTTAGCAAAAATATAATAAATGTAGTACAATCCAAATTTATGTAAGCAATTGTGAAGTTCTAATTGATTGAAATTGGTAGAATTGGAAATGGATTAAAGGTTATATACATTGATGTTATAATACGTAATGAATGGTAGATGACAGGATAAATTAGAATTACATGAAAGGAATTTAATTTAAATGTAATAGAGTGGATTTATTTGGGAAATATTAATGTGCCTAGATATAGCCTTTGCTAATTAAAGTCAATAATTAATAAATTTAATGAAAGACCAATTTATGAAAATGAATGGAAATCAGGATTTATTTATTTATTTAAAATTAAGGTTAAATGATTGAGTTTATTGAAATAAGTAGAATTAAATGTTAAATTTTTCGTTAATTGAAATGAAGATGGAATAAGAAAATATTAATGCAATAGTTTGAATCAAACGATAAATCCATCTATTTGACAATAATGAATGAATATAATTTTTTATTGATGTAATTGAATGGAAATTTTTGAAAATTTATTTACATATTCTGAATTCAATAAATTGAGGTTAATACTGAAACCGATAAGATAATTAACTTTAAATTGACTTTTAATTTGTTTAAAACCATCGTAAATGACTGAGAAATTGAGAATAACAAGAATGGACAATTTTAGAATTTAAATTGGAAATTTGATTTAATTAATCAATTATTAATTTGTTTAATTTCTATAAAAATAGTCATTTTGGCCACTGACTCGGATTTCGACGAAACAAGTTTCATCGGATCCGAAACGGTGAATTATTGTAGGGTTTCAAGTTTCATAATGATCGGATTTGTCATTTGATCATACGGACTCGAAACGCCTTGTAATAAATGCAATTGAAATCAATTTAAATCAATTTGAAATTTTTGATTTTAGCATAACTTCTTCATACAATGGAATTTGGACTTGAAACCTTTTCCATTGCGTTTAAAATATTTTGAAAAACCTATTTTGATATAAGGGTTTATTCAATTTCGTTCCGAAGACAGAACGGGCTTTTTGGGCCACTTTGGCGTTAGCACGTAAATCTATCTTATCCATCCATTCAAATGTCAACCTTGCCTATATATATCCTGTTATAAACCATAGTCTCCCTAATCTCATTTATCTGTACGTACAATTCATCTTCTCCTCCTCAATGGCAGACAAAACCTAATTCCCAAATTTCAAAATCTAATTTCAAAAAAAAAACAGAGGGAAAAAAAATTGCAAACCTGCAGCAGGAGTCGCGCTTCGGGTTTCAGAGGGAAAAACCCTGGAGCTACTTCGGGTAATGAAGAAAATGACTCGGGTCTCCGGGTCCTTTTGGCAAAAACTCAGAGCAAGCACCGGCGATTTGAGGCGGCGGACCGAGTTGAACTCGAAGTCGATACAAGACCAATTTTTCCAATCTTCAAATTTTCATAACTTTTGCATACGGACTCGGATTTGGACGCGGTTTCTTTTGTTAGGATCGTATTGAAATTTCGGACCTGATGACGCTGGTTTGGCTAAATTATGAGACTGTAAAATTTTTGGGTTTAAATTGAATTTAAATTCAAAAGGTGAGTGTTTTAACCCACTCACAACTTCTAAGTTTTCTTATGTTTGTTAAATTAAATTTTGATGTGATTTAAAATTTATCTATGACTGTTTGGGCATATATTTAATCTTCATCTCAGTTAGATAGCATTTAGTTAAATTAAATTGTTATTTTATTTTATTTTTGCATATAATTTGCCAATTAAATTTATTTATTATTGCATATAAACTGCTAGTTGAACAATTATTAATTTTTACTGAATATAAACTATTCGTTGATGCCTGTTATATTTTATATGCTTTATATTGATGTTTTGTTTAAATTGGATGATGATTGTAATAAATGGTTTATTGATATTTGGATGAATGGATGCTATATTTTATATTGTATAAACTGCAAGTTATTATGCATTTTCATTTCATTCGGGATTGCGGTTTGAAATGATATATAACCGTAAACTTTTATTTTTAAATTACGGATTGAAATGATAAATATTTGTATCACTTGACCATAGGATAGAAAATTATATATAGGCACCGTGGTCTATATAAAAAAATATTTTAAAGTGATTTTCTATGGTTTGGAAAGAAATATACGGTTTAATAAATATTAAATTTTGATTTTATATAAATATTATTTTATATATAGTAAAATTCTAAAATTTAAGCTATGTGTAACTTAATGATGTTTTAAGTTTGATTTACGAATGTTTCAAGTTTGATCTTTATTTAAGGGATATTGAATTTATTAAATAAATATTTCTAAACTAAATAATAGTGAATAATTAAGGTATATATAAGATTATCAGATTAGGTTGGGAATTTTGGAATATTTAAAGATTTGAAATATATCAAAATTGAAATATTTTATTGAAATTAAGGTATTATTGTTTTCAAAGTGTTGGTTTTCGAAATTGTTATAACTTTGGAAGTAATATGGTTTGAAAAATGAATTTATTTGAAATAGAATTTATTTAAGAATTATCTGTGAATATATTGATTGGAAACCTATTGAAATTGAAATTTTATAATATGACTTCAAAATGTGGTTTGGGTTTAAGATGATTTAAAAGAATATTTCAAGTTATCAAAATTAAAGAAAGATTAATGATTGGAAATTGGGTTTTATTTAAATAATATATTATTGAATTGTTTTGGAAATGGAAATGATATATTATTGAATTGGGTTTTGAAATGGAAATAATACATTGATAATTTGGGTTTGAAATAACAATAATATTTTGGTTTTAAAGTATATACTATTTTGAAGTAAAGGATATGTTTTGAAATGGCAAAAATATTTTGGTTTTAAAGTATATACTATTTTGAAGTAAAGGATATGGTTTGAAATGGCAATAATATTTTGGGTTTTAAAGTATATACTATTTTGAAATAAAGAATATGTTTTGAAAGGGCAATGATTGTGTTTTTAAAAGTACATATATTTTTAAATGACCACGGTGTTATAATAACGATTGGTTGTTAAAGAGACCGGGATCGGATATGGACATACTCTCTATCGATACCGAAAACCACTTTGACAACTGTGTATGCGGTGGAGTTTCCAGAATGAAGTAGGATGGTGGCGACGATCCTAAGGTATAAACGTGGACCCAACTCCCGTGAGTTGGCATAAGGTGGCTAAAACAAGAGCGATTGACGGACCAAGGAGGTAGCACTTCTGATCGGACACACTTCTTCGATACCATTCTACTACTTGTGATTTATTTGGTGGCCACCCTTCGATTTGGGAGTGTTGTTCGAGGTGGGCGGTAGTGGCTGTTATGCGTCACCACCAGTCCGGATGCGTAATTGGTATATCTACCCTGGCATTGCCTAGTTGTGCCGTGTCACCTACCATATCGAGCTTTACTACGAGTTGTGAAATCCCGTAAACATCTCTAACGTCGTTCCACTCATATATTTATCATTGATTTAACTTACATAAGATCTTTTAGTTCTGACTCGAGGGTTTTGTCTTTTCAATTCGCTCGGGTCAGCCTGAGCATTTCAGGGTTTGAAGGCCCTATTTCTGGAGGACGAAGACGAAGATTTTATTATTACTATTTGTTATATATTCCACTACACCATTGTATTCCGCTGCATAATTATCATTCTCTGGTATGTGTAACTCTGATATGTATTGTATAAGTATAGTCAAATGTTTTGTAAAACAGCTTCATGAACTGTTATTTGATTATTATATTTTATCGTTCCGCTGCAAGATTCTATTTTGTTTCTTTTATTTCTCCACTTTTTCTTATTTACCCCATAACAATCCACCCTTCTGTATGGTTTAAGTTGGCACGTGTGTCTGCTTAAGCATACAAAAGGTGGGATGTTACACTGTGAATCTGTGAATGAACGATAAGCGTTATAGTTTATACCGCTTATCAATTATATTGCTGTATTTGAATCTGTGATGATTGAATGATGTTGCACTATTGTGTTAAAACCCCTGGACCACACTTTTACACACATAAATATGGATTTCACGTGGAAATCGGTTAAGTCACAGATGATTTAAATTTAATGTTTTTGAAATTGAAATTTTAATTTCAATTGATTTTGGAAATGAATTTGGGTTAAATGTTAAAGCTTTTGAAAAGGAGTTTTTAAGATAAAAGTTATTTTGAATAACTTGGTAAAGCTTCCAATTTAAATAATTTAATTTGAATTAGAATTCAAAATTTAGAATTGAATTCCATGTTTGGAAATTATGGTTAAAGATGTTATAAATGTGTTTATATGAATTTAAACCATTTTAAAAGTATGGTTTTGAGAATTTGAATTTAACCCAAGGACTTTAACTCATATAAAATAATCAGATTTTCCGAAATGAAAATGATTTGTTTTCAAATAATAGAAGCTTTCACATAAGGAATGAATTTCCAATTTGTATCAAAAGAATTTCAAGTCTGAAATGAAAATGGTTTTCCGAGTTATGAATAAATCTTTGTGAAAGATTGTTGAACTTTGTTTTGAAATTGGAAAGGTGTACCTTTTGTATGAAAGGTCGAAATGGAATTGTTTTGAAAGCTATAAGTTAAATCTTTGATTTAAAAATTTAACGAGTTAATCCAATTGGAATGGAAATCGATTTGAAAATCTATGAATTGATCTTTGTGAAACTGGGTGAACTTTGTGAGATGAATCTTTTTGTGTAAAAGATTAAGATGGTAATTTGTTTAAACCATTTGAAAGAAAAGTTTTGGGTAATAAGTTGTGACTTAATTGAAATCCCAATATCCATATGTTTTTAAAATATTGCGCTCATTATTCGGTTTAGCCGGGAGAGGACATTGTATCATATAACCCATTTCGAATAGTGATACGACGTGAATGGGTAGCATTTGTAGACCGATGGTGAAGATCGGGAATTTGTGAGAACGATAGGATATGTGACGCCCCACCTATATGCTCACGCTAGACAAGAACACTACTGGGTAATGCTGTCGACTAGCGCGAAGAATAAGGCTGTTGAGGAGCGACCATATATGCAATTGCCTTATGCGAGTACCGATATGTCAGACGGTGTAACATGCATTTCATCTTAAGAGAAAATCCGACATACAGATGCAAACTCAAATCTACCACATAGTGGCTAAGTGGACCTCGGAAACAAGTATTGAAATAAACATAAAATAAATCAGTCACAGATGTTCATATCTCAAAGGCGGAAAAAGATATGAATATAACACATAAAATTGTACATCAGAGTAGTGGTCAAACAAGATCCACAATATCACAAAAGAATAGATACAAGTGCTAGACAAAATAATATGTATACATCAAGGAGTCTATATCTCAAATGTATAACAACAAAAACTACAAATTTAATGTAGTTAGACAAAAGTCAGAAGGTGATCCCAGATAAGGAGTCAAGCAGAAGCACTTGTAACATCTCGATCTGACCCGAGTATTATTTAATAAGAAAATAATAAATGGATCAGTCAAGCTATAATTATCATTAAAGAAATGAGATATAAGCAGAGATATAATAAGAATGTATGATAACAATAGTGTCAAGCTGTGACAAGTATGTTTTAAACAACAACAAAATCATACAATATCTCAAGAAATCTCAAAGCATCAAAAAGAATGTCATATTCTTTATTTTATTCACCAAACCGCAAATATTGACAAACATATCATTGCCCATCACAAAAGTTAGTGAAACACAAATTCTAGAAATCATTCATTAGAAATCCAGAAATCACAAAGGGGGAGGCCTATCACAAACGGGAGCATGAAAACTCACCAACACGTGTATCACAAATGGAACGCAATTCCATGGTCGTTAACCATAAATATTGAACCGAAGCTCCACAAACGGTCCGAAGACCACGGGTCGCTACCCCGCCAAATTGAATCGAAGTTCCACAGAAACGGGGTTTAGTCTCCCTCGCAGACAAATAGACATCGCACATCGCTAGTCTAAATCACAAAATGATCATCATTGATCAATAAAAAGTGTCGATTACACTAAGCTAGTAAATATATGAGTTTAGCTTCATGTCCCATAACCACTAGCTTAACTTAAATATTTATGAACAAATTATAGATTCCCACTCGAAAATTGTCACAAGAATTTCAATTGAACAAGTCCAAAAATTAACCGACGAAGTAAACGCAAGCGTTTCATACCACTTGTTTTGCTAAGCCGTGTAATTATATTTTCACATACGAATGAGGTAAAGGTTTGTATATACTAATAGATTAAAAAACGGTTTTCTAAACGAGCTTTGTATTAAAAATAGAGTTCAAATCATCTTTGTAAAAGAGTTTTAATATTTACTACTAGTATAGAAACCTTTGTATTTAGAAGTGACTAATCACAAAATGATTGTAGAAACAATCAATCACAAGAATTCGCATTTCGACAACGTGAATCAAACCATGGAAATCGATATCAAATCGATCAATTAGAAACACCAAAAATCCAGAAAAGAAATCATCAAAGTTGATATTAATTGACAATAACTATATGGATAATCAAAAATCGATAAATTTGAAAATCCACATAAAATAATAGGCAAATTTCCAGAAATCAATAGCCACAGACGTCTATGGGAAATCCACAGACGTCTTTCACCTGTTTCGGGAAATATTTTTCCTGAAGGCACAGACGTCTGTGGATAATCCACAGACATCTGTCACCTGTTTCAGGAAACATTTTCCCTGAAGCCACAGACGTCTGTGGATAATCCACGGACGTCTGTCACCTGTTTTAGGAAACATTTTCCCTGAAGCCACAGACGTCTGTGGATAATCCACAGACGTCTGTCGCCTGTATCGGGATAGAATTTGCAAAGCCCTTAAAGGGGCAAACCTACACAACTTCTCGGATTCGGAGCGATTGAATGAGCAACGGCGACAAAGGATTTATGCCAAGCGACAACCCAGCCCTATAAGCTCTCCGAAACACCACCAAAAGCATGTTCATAAATCAAAGCTAGGATTTTCAAAGTTTTAACTTCCAAAACACCAAAAATTAAAATGTTCACCGAATCAATCCAAACCAAAATCAAATGAACATGAAAGGGTGTTAGGAATCCATACCAAGCAATCAAGGATAGTTATAGACATAGATGTGAGATAAAAATCTCACCTTTTTACACAAAACAAGGAAGAAGAAGCTATAGAGCAATGGCAAGAACAATCACTCTTCAATTTCCAACTCAACAAGCTTGAATCTAAGCTTAAAAGAGAAACATTTCCTAAGTTTGGTTTAGGAATTCCTGAGATTGAAAAGAGAACGAGTTAGAGAAGATGAAGAGAAGGCTTACCAAAGCTTCTTCTTTGAATTTGGAGCTAGAACTTGATTTGCAAGTGGAACTAGGGCTTAGGAATTCTAATTCTTTTTCTCCTCCACCATTTTTATCTAGAGCTTGAAAGTGTTAGGAAAGTGAAGTGAATGAAGATAAGTGGGGGTGGAGCTAAGGGTTTGTGTTAGGATATAGGGCTGAAACCCAAACCAAAGCCCAAAGTGAAAAAGTAGCAAAATTCCACTAACTCCAAACATATCAATGTTTATACTCAAAAAGGTCGCAAACGTCATTTTGAACTCAATGAGGGTGGTCTCGAGTCTCAATTCGACTGTTTGCAAAAAGTAGCTTTTCGGATTTTAATCCGATTAATAATTATATTTAAATAAAATATTTAAATAGATAATTGTAAAATATGCGGGTTGTTACAGACTCCCCTCCTTAAAGAAATTACGTCCATACAATCTTAAGGAATAATTAAGAAGTAACAACAACAAAAGCATATTAACACAAAAAGAAGAAATTTTGAAATAAGAAGTTCACCTCAAGGAGCACGAGAGAGCAAGTCCGGATGTGTATGCTCGATGAATTCTCTGGATTCCCAAGAGAAATCCTTAGGATTTGAGGACCATTGAACTTTCACAAGAGGAACGTCTTTATTTCGAAGGCGTTTAACCTCCGAAGCAATAACACGAATAGGATGTTGCTCATATGTTAAATTAGGCGAAACTTCAATTTCTTCAACAACACCGGGCTCAAGAATAGTCTCGGGATCTCGAAGGCATTTCCGTAGTTGAGAGATGTGAAACACGTCATGAATAGCAGAAAACTGAGCCGGTAACGAAAGGCAATAAGCCACGGAACCAATGCGTTCGGTGATGGGAAATGGGCCAATATATTGAGGTGCTAATTTTCCTGATCGACTGAAACGCACAACACCCTTCATAGGTGAAACACGAATGAACACAAAATCTCCCACAGAAAATTCTAATTTCCTTCTTCGATTATCGGCATAGGATTTTTTTCTACTTTGAACTTCTTTCATCCTATGACGAATAAGGTCAACCTTTTTTGTGGCATCACGAATAAAATCTGGTCCTAAAACCAGCTTCTCACCGGCTTCAAGCCAACATGAAGGAGATCGGCATGGCCTTCCGTATAGTGCCTCGAAAGGTGCCATACCAATACTAGATTGGAAGCTATTATTATAGGAAAATTCCACAAGAGAAATATGATCTTCCTAATTTCCACCAAAGTCAAGAACACAAGCACGAAGAAGATCTTCAAGAGTTTGATTCACACGCTCGGTTTGTCCATCGGACTGAGGATGATAAGCGGTGCTAAAATTAAGCTTCGTTCCCAAAGCTTTTTGAAGACTCTTCCAAAATACACTAGTAAATAATGGATCACGATCACTAACAATAGAAGTAGGAACTCTATGCAATTTAACAATTTCTGTAATAAAGAGTTTGGCCAAAAGAGGAATGGTCCGATTAGACCGAACGGGAATAAAATGGGCGGATTTAGTAAGTCTATCAACTATCACCCACAAGCTATCATGACCCGAACGAGAACGGGGAAGACCGTCAATAAAATCCATGGAAATATGATCCCACTTCCACATTTGGATATCTAAAGGTTGCAATAACCTACTGGGCCTTTGATGCTCGGCCTTAATGAGTTGGCAAGTCATGCAACGCTTAACGAAGTTAGCGATATCGAATTTCATTCCCTCCCAATAATAAAGTCGCTTCATATCCGCGTACATTTTACTACTACCGGGATGAATGGTGAATTTAGAACGATGGGAATCTTCTAATATGTCTTTGCGAAGATCTCTAATATTTTGTACGACAAGTCTACCAAATTTTCGAATACCGCCACGAGAATCAATATCAAAGTGTTTCATACCTTCAATATCAATTTTATCCCTCAAATTTTGGCCAAGAAGAACCAATTCGGGATCTAGTTTTTGAGCTTCAAGAATGCGGTCAAAAAGAGAAGGATGAGCCTCGAGGTCGAGGCTACATAAAACAAGAGATGAGCATAAATCGGATTCACGATCTTGAATCTCACAAGCGGACAAAGTCTCGAGATCATTCCACTCGGATATCATCATAGAAACAACCGCTTGTTGCTTTCGACTAAGGGCATCGACAACACGATTTCCTTTTCCGGGAGTATAAAGAATATCAAGATCATACGATGCAAGGAACTCGAGCCAACGTTGTTGACGCAAATTAAGTTCCTTTTGAGAAAATAAATACTTCAAAGATTTGTGATCGGTGTAGAGAACAAATTTCTCTCCCAAAAGATAATGGCGCCAAATTCTAAGGGCAAAAACAATAGCCGCGAGCTCTAAATCATGAGTGGCATATCTAGTCTCGGTAGGCTTTAATTGCCTAGAAGCATAAGCAATAACACGTTCTTTTGGCATGAGAACGGCTCCCAAACCAACACGACTAGCATCGGTATAAACAATAAAATCTTGGTTCCCATCGGGAATCACAAGAATAGGAGCATCGGAAAGGAGTTCTTTTAGTTTTTGAAATGAAGCTTCACATTTTTGCGACCAAATGTATTTAATTCCCTTCTTTGTCAAATTAGTAAGAGGTACGAAAATCTTAGAAAAGTCTTTTATGAACCAACGGTAATAGCCCGCCAATCTAAGGAAGCTACGAATTTCCGTCACACTCTCCGGTCTCTTCCAATTTTGAATCGCTTCAATCTTTGAAGGATCCACGGAAATTCCGGATTCAGAAATGATATGTCCCTAAAATTTCACACGAGATTGCCAAAAGTGGCATTTAGAAAATTTTGCTTTTAATTGGTTGCTACTAAGAGTTTCCAATACAATCCGAAGATGATTTTCATACTCTTCCTCGATTTTAGAATAAATAAGAATGCCATCTATAAAGATGAGAACAAATCGATCGAGGAAGTCTTTAAAAACTCGATTCATAAGGTCGACGAAATAAGCTGGAGCATTCGTCAAACCAAATGGCATAACAAGCCATTCATAAGATCCATAACGTGTACGGAACGATGTCAAAGGAATGCTATCCTCTGCAATACGGAGCTGATGAAAACCGGTTGCTAAGTCTAACTGTGAAAAGACTTTCGCACCACTAAGTTGGTCGAATAAATCATCAATCCGAGGCAAGGGATATTTATTCTTAATGGTGAGATCATTAAGCTTGCGGTAGTCAATGCAAAGCCTAAGTGTACCATCAGATTTCTTCACAAAAATAGCTGAAGCTCCCCACGGAGAGGAACTAAATTGAATAAATTGCTTCGCTTCCAATTCAGATAATTGTTTGCGCATCTCCTCATTTTCTTTATTGGACATACGATAAGGAGGACGAGTAATAGGTAGAGCTCCAGGTATTAGATTAATTCTGAACTCAATTGCTCGCTTAGGTGGTAATCCTAGAACGGGCTCAAATATATTGGGAAATTCACGAACAATGTGAATGAGAGAAATGACATCTTCCTCATCATCGTTATCGTCATCACGAGGATTTAGAGAATACAGAGATGCTTCCGAATTGGAATCTGGATCTTTCAGAAAAAGAGAAATCTGCTTAACAGATTGAGGATGTCGAAGATATATAGTCCGCTCAGGACACAAGATATGGGCTTCATAACGGTTAAGCCAATCCATTCCCAAAATCATTCCGAAACCAAGGTAACGCATAACATGCAAATCGGCACGGAAAGAGAAATCACATAAAATAATTTCGACATCTTTACACAATAAACTGAGTGTTGCGGATCCGCCAACTGGATTCGCAATTCTCAAAGAAGTCATCAAGCCAATAACATTTAAAGACAAAGCATCGACAAGTTCTTTTGATATAAAAGAGTGAGATGCACCCGTATCAAAAAGAACTCGAATAGGAAGATCACAAAATATAATAATACCATCAAGGATAGAATGAGAAATACCTTGACCACGAGAAGTGTTAGAAGGAGCTTGTACAACATTTAACTTGCCCTCCTTCTTGCCTTGTAGTTTGGGACACAAAGATAAAGTATGGCCCGAACTCTTGCAATAGCGGCAGAAAAGAGGCTTCGGGCACTTGTTTGCATAGTGGTCCTTAGAACCATAATTGTAACATTCTCCACGATGAGTGTTAGGAGTATTTGCTACCGGTTTTGCTTGCTTTCCCTTCTTGTAGGGATTAGGCTTGAATTTAAAAGGTCTCTTCTTATTGATGTTTGGTTTGACCTCAGTATCGCTATCTTTATCCGCCTTTTCGAGACGAAGAGCAATATCAACAAGCTGATCGAAACAAACTTCTAATTTCATAAGTAATGGCTTTTAAGGCTCTTATTCAAGCCATAAAAGAATCTCTGGTTTTTCTTCAATGGGGTATTAATATATTCAACCCCATATTTTGAGAGAGATTCGAAAGATGCGACGTAGTCGGTCATAGAAGATTCACCTTGAACAAGGTCAATGAAGCATCGGGCTAAAGATACTTTCTCAGCTTCCTGCACGAATTTCAACTCGAACCTTTCCCGGAATTGCTCCCAAGTAAGGTCCGCTTCAATAATTTTGGAGATCAGAAGCTCATACCAGTCTAATGCTCTTTCTTGGAGCATACTAGAAGCCACTTGGACTCGATGAATATCAATAAGGTTCATGCGAGAAAGGATACGGTCGCAGGCTCGAAGCCAAGCCTGGACTTCTATAACGTTCTCGGAACATTTGAATGGTTTTCCACCCAAATTAGTGTAGTCACTACACAAGCGTGCAAACCCAGACTTAGGATGTGTGGGTTCAGGAATAGGTCCGACAGCTTGAGCATTTCTCACTAGATCAAGAAGTTGCTGAGCAGACATGAATACTCCACCCTGGGGAGTAGCACTAGATTGACCGGCGCTGGGGCGGTCAGGTCTAACCATTTCTTTTCTTTAAGAAAGAAAGAAAAGAGAAAAAGGTTAATCTCAGAATGAATATCAAACAAACTTGATTGATAAAACAAAGAATCACAAAAGAAAATAGGATAGAACGGTACGATGACTCGAATTAAATCCTATGGCACGATTCCTAAGAAAGACTTAGGACAATGATCCTTGCTAGATTATTCTATATTGTTCCGAAGTTTGGCTCTAATACCAAGCTGTGATGCCCCACCTCTATGCTCACGCTAGACAAGAACACTACTGGGTAATGCTGTCGACTAGCGCGAAGAATAAGGCTGTTGAAGAGCGACCATCTGTGCAATTGCCTTGTGCGAGTACCGATATGTCAGACGGTGTAACATGCATTTCATCTCAAGAGGAAATCCGACATACCGATGCAAACTCAAAGCTACCACACAGTGGCTAAGTGGACCTCGGAAACAAGTATAGAAATAAACATAAAATAAATCAGTCACAGATGTTCATATCTCAAAGGCGGAAACAGATATGAATATAACACATAAAAGTGTACATCAGAGTAGTGGTCAAACAAGATCCACAATATCACAAAAGAATAGATACAAGTGCTAGACAAAAGAATATGTATACATCAACGAGTCTCTATCTCAAATGTATAACAACAAAAACTACAAATGTAATGTAGTTAGACAAAAGTTAGAAGGTGATCCCAGATAAGGAGTCAAGCAGAAGCACCTGTAACATCTCGGTTTGACCCGAGTATTATTTAATAGGAAAATAATAAACGGATCAGTCAAGCTATAATTATCATTAAAGAAATGAGATATAAGCAGAGATATAATAAGAACGTATGATAACAATAGTGTCAAGCTGTGACAAGTATGTTTTAAACAACAACAAAATCATACAATATCTCAAGAAATCTCAAAGCATCAAAAAGAATGTCATATTATTTATTTTATTCACCAAAATGCAAATATTGACAAACATATCATTGCCCATCACAAAAGTTAGTGAAACACAAATTCTAGAAATCATTCATTAGAAATCCAGAATTCACAAAGGGGGAGGCCTATCACAAACGGGAGCATGAAAACTCATAAACACGTGTATCACAAATGGAACGCTATTCCATGGTCGCTAACCATAAATATTGAGCCGAAGCTCCACAAACGGTCCGAAGACCACGGGTCGCTACCCCGCCAAATTGAACCGAAGTTCCACAGAAATGGGGTTTAGTCTCCCGCGCAGACAAATAGACATCGCACATCGCTAGTCTAAATCACAAAATGATCGTCATTGATCAATAAAAAGTGTCGATTACACTAAGCTAGTTAATATATGAGTTTAGCTTCATGTCCCATAACCATTAGCTTAACTTAAATATTTACGAACAAATTGTAGATTCCCACTCGAAAATTGTCACAAGAATTTCAATCGAACAAGTCCAAAAATTAACCGACGAAGTAAACGCAAGCGTTTCATACCACTTGTTTTGTTAAGCCGGTTAATTATATTTTCTCATACGAATGAGGTAAAGGTTTGTATATACTAATAGATTATAAAACGGTTTTATGAATGAGCTTTGTATTAAAAATAGAGTTGAAATCATCTTTGTAAAAGAGTTTTAATATTTACTACTAGTATAGAAACCTTTGTATTTAGAAGTGACAAATCACAAAATGATTGTAGAAACAATCAATCACAAGAATTCACATTTCAACAACGTGAATCAAACCATGGAAATCGATATCAAATCGATCAATTAGAAACACCAAAAATCCAGAAAAGAAATCATCAAAGTTGATATTAATTGACAATAACTATATGGATAATCAAAAATCGATAAATTTGAAAATCCACATAAAATAATAGGCAAATTTCCAGAAATCAATAGCCACAGACGTCTGTGGGAAATCCACAGACGTCTGTCACCTGTTTCGGGAAATATTTTTCCTGAAGCCACAGACGTCTGTGGATAATCTACAGACTTCTGTCACCTGTTTTAGGAAACATTTTCTCTGAAGCCACAGATATCTGTGGATAATCCACAGACGTCTGTCACCTGTTTTAGGAAACATTTTCCCTGAAGCCACAGACGTCTGTGGATTATCCACAGACGTCTGTCGCCTGTATCGGGACAGAATTTGCAAAGCCCTTAAAGGGGCAAACCTACACAACTTCTCGGATTCGGAGCTTTGAATGAGCAACGACGACAAAGGATTTGTGCCAAGCGACAACCCAGCCCTATAAGCTCTCCGAAACACCACCAAAAGCATGTTCATAAATCAAAGCTAGGATTTTCAAAGTTTTAACTTCCAAAACACCAAAAATTAAAATGTTCACCGAATCAATCCAAACCAAAATCAAATGAACATGAAAGGGTGTTAGGAATCCATACCAAGCAATCAAGGATAGTTATAGACATAGATGTGAGATAAAAATCTCACCTATTTACACAAAACAAGGAAGAAGAAGCTATAGAGCAATGGCAAGAACAATCACTCTTCAATTTCGAACTCAACAAGCTTGAATCTAAGCTTAAAAGAGAAACATTTCCTATGTTAGGTTTAGGAATTCCTAAGATTGAAAAGAGAACGAGTTGGAGAAGATGAAGAGAAGGCTTACCAAAGCTTCTTCTTTGAATTTGGAGCTAGAACTGGATTTGCAAGTGGAACTAGGGCTTAGGAATTCTAATTCTTTTTCTCCTCCACCATTTTTATCTAGAGCTTGAAAGTGTTAGGAAAATGAAGTTGTAACAGCCCTAGATTTTTGTATATATTTTATTTGACTTTATTATATTTTGAAAACTATTTTTAAACTTGTTTTATTTCAAACATTTCATTTTTAAATATAAATGTTGATTATTATGTAACTTTTAATTTCAAACTGGTATAAATTGAACATTTCCTGAAAAAGGGATTTCTGGTCAAACTGGTCAAACTTTGACTTTTAAAACTTCAAATTTAAATTGTTTAAAATCTTAAATTTTATCTTTTATTATGAAAATAGACTTAATAACATGAATACTGCTTTTTGTTTCGTTGAAAACGGAATTAAATTGTAAAAGTTATGTACATTTCAATTTTGAGTATAATTTGTTTTATTTTGCAATTTTGCCTATTTTAAATTTTATAAATCATATTTTCTTTGTCATATTTTATTTTAAAATGTGTTAATATGTTATTTTATGTATATTTTTGTCTTTTAATATTTTTGAAGTGATAATAAAACTTTTCCAAAATTTATTGCATTTATTAAAGACTAGTTTCTATTTTTCTACTATATTCTTCATTTAAATTTTATTTAATTAAAATTTATTTATTTATTTTTGTGAATGCATTTTTATTTTATGTTCTTATCTTTATTTATAAATATTTTTCCATGTCCATACAATTTTCCCTAAGTTTATTTCATTTATTTTCAAATTTTCTAGACTAGTTTTCATTTTGTACTATTTTCTTATTTTAATCATATATAATTAATATTTATTTATTTATATTTTGTATATTTGTTACATTTTCGAATTGAAACTGAACTTTTAATTATTTTCAGTTATTTAAACTTATTAAAAAGAAATAAAAGTGATTTGAAAGGTTTGTGGCTTTTTATTTCCTAAGGCCTTTTGAATTCCCACCTTTTCACATTTCAACATTACTTTTCATTCAATTGGCCTTAACTCCTCATTCTTTCAGCTGCATATCTCATTTTGCAATTCACGTGAAAACATCACTTTCTCATTCCTCATTCACATATGTTTTCAGATCTGAAGAAAAAGAATTGTAATGTCTTCCTCTTTTCTATTCTTTTTCACCTTCTTTTATTGATTTTCCTTTGTAAATTGCCTTGAAATCTTCATGCTTTGCTCGGCCCATAGCCTCACCATCACCACCATCGACCACCATCCCTTCCTCCCCACTAAATCCACGGCCAAACCATCATTCTCCACTGACATGAAAGTGCCATGGCCTCCCCTTGAGCAAAACTCCACAAAAACATTGAAAACTCTACAATTATCGCCTACCCGAGCCATGTATGCAACCTTCCCTTCATTTTACACCACCACCACCACCATAGGCTGCCACCACCACCTTTTCCAGACCTCCCCACACCACTCCAACCTCTGTCCAGACCTGAGCTTGACTGGCCAAGCATATAACCCCATGACCGAGCCCTTTTGGTTGCCAAAAACCATGTTTTAGCCTAAACCCCTTCACATCCCTGTGTTGTAACTTCCTCCATCATGTTCTACCTTGTAGCCTTACCTTTTCCAGACCCATACCTGATCCAAACCAAGTACAAACCTGACCTAATTGATCCCCTAGGCCATGCAAACAAGTAGAGAAAGCAAGGTAAAAAGTTTCGTATTCAAACTGCTTTTTGTTTCAAAGTTATTCAAATTCAATCGTATTGATTTTTAACTATTATTTTGGTTTTGTTTTTGGGTTGTAACACAAGATCTATAACTTGGATCTCGCTCTCCACTCTCAAGTCATTCCCGTGTTGTCGTGCCTTCGTAGTGTCAGTATTGTATGCTTTTGTGGCTATCTCCAGCTTTTAACAAGTGAGTTATTCTCACCAGACAATATGTACATATATAACTAGTGAATTGACCCCTTTTGAATCTGTAAAATGCATTATCATGTTACACTTGCTATGTTATGATTTTATGATGTTCATCCATGCTTAAACACCTATCATATTATATGTTACTATTATATTATGCTGTTCTATTATTTTTATCAGTTTATCACACTGCAAGTTCCCTTTAGATTAGAATCACTATGGGTTGAAATGATACATACCCGAACGGACTTTAGAATAGGAGAAAATCATTATGGGCTGAAATGATAGGCCTGAATGATTTTCAATTATTTTTCATTTCCTTGGGATTGCGGGTTTGAAATGATCAAACCCGGGTTTTCTTTGTAAATTACGGGTTGAAATGATATATTACCCGTATCACTTTACCTAGACTAGAAATGAAATACAGACCCGTTGTTAAAACATGTTTTTATAAAAATCTTAAAAATATTTTTGAAATGTAAATATTATAATATTTGATTTAAACTAAATAAAAAAATGATTTATGTAAGCATTATTGATTTTTTTGAAAATTTATAAGTGAAATAAATTAATGGTAAAATTAGAAAATTTGAAATGTAAGTTATTTTGGGAAATTTTAATTTGGTGATAATTGGAATTTAAATTAAATATGAAATGTGATACATTCATGATAATTTGGATTAAAGTGAATTTAAATGATTTTATTTTATATTAATGATTTTGAATAAAGTTAAAATGTGAAATGAATGAATATTTAAGTTGAAATTTTGAAATATAACTAAAATTGGAAATGTGTGAATTTGGCTTAAAATGAATTTTAAGTTAAGTAAATAAAAATGGAATTAAGTTATATTTGAAAATTTAAACTTAAGTGTTAAGTTAATTTAATTTAATGAATTTATAATTTAATATTGGAATTTAATAAGTGAATTATTATTAAATTTTGATTTTTGAATGGAGGTTTAACTTTATAAAATCATGAATATAAGGGTATTTGAATGATTGTTTTAAAAGTGAAATTATATGATTTTATAAGTTAAAAATGATTTATATAAAAATATAATTGTTGTGAAGTTATACTAAATATTTAAAGTTAATTAACTGCACTTCTGAAATGCTATTAATTCTAATGTAAATGATAATACAACATTTGTAAATGTTGTAGTTGATAATAATAAACCAAATGGCTGAATTTAATTAAAGGCTATTATGGCATTTTTGTAAATGTTATAATGGTTGAATTTAACTAAGTTTATTTGAAACTAATGTAACCCTATTACAGCATTTTAAATGCTGTCTTTTGTTAAATTGAACTGTTTTAAATGTGACTTTCCATAGCATTTTCTAAATGTTGCGAAAGTTGAATTTTCATTGTTTTAATTAATTTAAGTGAACGAATGAACTTTGAAAGATTAAAATTTTGGAAATTTAATAATTTAATTATTTAATATAATAACTTCATTTTATGATTTAAAATGAAGTAATTTGTTTCGTAATATAAACTATTTTGAAATATGATATTTTGATATTTTGAACTGGATTTTTGAATGATATTGAATTTTGAAATGATATTTGATTTCGAAATATAAATTACCAATTTTGAAATTTTAACCACGGGATGTATTTAATTTATGGTTTAACTGATCCTTAGAGGATGGGCGATCCCAAGCATCCTTTAAGTTATTATGCATTACTGCTACAGTTCACTTGAGTTGGTTTACATTATATAAGTATATATTGTCCTGACTCAAGTGTTTTGTATTTTGCTTTACGCTCGGGTCAGCCTGAGTATTTACAGCTTAGATTTGGATCTCTTTCTGGAGCTAGGAATCGTTGGAGATTCTGCTTATCTAGTTATCTATCCATTCCAGTTTCAGTTGTTCTATTTCAGCTCTGGTATTATAAACTTCTATGTATTTGAGATTTCTATTGTATATGTTTTCAAACAGATATTATGTATTTTGTTTTGAGAGTTTGTTATAGTAGCTTCATGAACTACTATGGTTTTTATATTCCGCTGCGAGTTATTCTGATATTCTGTGTCTGTGATTCTGTATTTGATTTTATTTGCTCCAAATTTTATTACAATCTATTATTTTGAATTATTCAAGTCAGACATGCGTGGATTATTGTCGATTTGAATGGTCCAAAATAGTGGGTCGTTACAGTTGGTATCAGAGCTTTGGTTTTAGGCAAACCTTAGCCCACGGAGCAAAAACTCATTAGAGATAGGGTAGAAATACCCTAGTATAAGTGAAATCAATCTCAGAATCATTCCTTTGTGAGAGAACGTATTTTCGAAGTATAAAATGATTTTCAAATGATTTTTAAAGAATTTTCAAAGATTATTTTGATATAAATTTCCTTGCTTTGAAAGTAAAATATTTCTTAAACTTCATTCCTTTCGTATCCACCTTGTTAGTAATTTCTTTGATTAGGATCCTCTAAAATTTTGAACTTCTCTCTTGATTGATCTAGATCCATTGTTGATAGGAATCTATTTTGAGTATGGCAAAATCAGTAGTTTGTTAAGTTGTTTTTAGTAAACTCTGTTGTATCTTTTGCTTAGCTAAAGTTGTCCAACTAAAGATATTTATGCTTCTGTTTTCGTATGTTATGAATTCGAGTCTTTCCAAATTTTTATGGGAATTTTTCTGTATCGATATAGGTTATATATCTCTAATCTTTGTTTGGATTCTTATCGAATAAGATTCCTTTGAATTTTGGAACGCTCCCACTTGTTCTGAAATCCATTCCTGTCTCCCCTAATTGTATTCTTTTGATTTTGGAGCATTGCATCACTCCACTTTGTATGACCTTTATAGGGTGGCGATTCCGCCAATCTTTGAATGATTATAATTGGCATTGATTCATCGGAGATTTCTGTATCCTCGGTTTACGATGTTTTCTATCTTCTGCTATATTTAGATTCTATCTCTGGCAATCGAAGGTCGATTTGCCTTAGATTTTCGCATCGATTATATTCCTGAAGTCACGGTTGACCAGTTAAGGTCGCCCGCGATTCATATAGGCTTATCCATCTTCTATTTGGTAATTTAATTATCTTATCTTCGTTTGAGCCTATCTTTGAATTAGAATTCTATTTGATTAGAGTCCTTCTAAATTTGAATCTCTGTTTTGCTTTGAAATCCATCCTTGAATCGTCCCTTGGAAAGTTTGTGGTTGATTGTCTTTTGAAAATTGTGTATTCATCATAGTTTTTATTTTGATAAGGATGGCCATATTTTTATATAAAGATGAAATGTTTTTGATAAGGATTATATACTTTTTTAAAAAATGATAATTTGAGGTTTTGAAAGGATTTGTAATTTTGAAAAAAAAAAACTATATAAGAAATTTGATTTATAACTGAAGGATTTTAAATTTGAAATTCGAGAATTGAACTCCGGTATTTTGAAATTGGTTTTAAGATTTTGAAATATATAATAATATGATTTAAAAGTATTTTCCGAATAAGAAATGTTTCAAATGATTTTAATAAGTTTTTGATGAGTTTCGAAGAAATTTCAAAAGAAGTTTGAGTAAATAGAAGTCCAGAACTCACTTATGTCGCTGGAAAATAATTTCGGTGATGAGTGCACGCATCATCGACATTGATTTTCGAGTTTCAGAGTGAGGGAAAGGCCACTTTAATAGCATTGCTATGCGAGTGATTTTGTGAAACCATTTTGATTTCAAATTCCGAAGTAAGATTTGATACTCGAAAGATATATGTATATTTGAAATGATTTGAAGTAAGCCGGTGTTCGTTCCTCGAGTTTTGGATTTGATATAACGCTATCTATTAAAATTAATTTACTAATTTGAGCTGATTTCCAACTCTTGAAATTGAAAATGATTTCTTCAACTATTTTGAAGGTTCGAGCACTTCCAAATCAAGGTTAACTTTTCAAAGCTAAGAAATTTCGAAAAGTATAAAGTATATAAGTTTGGTGTGTATGTTTGAAGTATGTAGTAATATGATTTAAATAAGTGGAAACTGTTTTGTTAAGTAAATGAATAAGGAAATTTTAATTTTTTCTAATATGAAATTTAGATTTTTGAAATGTTTCGAAAAGAATTTGGTCTTCAAAATATTTTGAATAAAGTTTAGTTTAAATGTTTTAACTTAGTAACATCTTTATGAAACTATATTTAACAAGTTGGAATAAATATATAAGTTGTATGTATGCTGTTTTATTCGCATAATTACTTTGATCCAGGTTTGAGTACACAAGTTCGAGGTGAATTACACCATTTCGCGTTAGGATTGTTCATTCGATTCTTGATGGCGAATATTTGATATGGATTTTGGGCTTGATTCTAGAATTCTCTATCATAGTATATGGCTATGCAAGGAGACTGATGGCTTCTAGTCGAGAAACCATATCGAAAATCCACATTAGGGAAGTCGAATGGACAATACTAGTTCGAAAGCGAACTTGTGTGATCGAGCGAGCGATCAAATGTGATTCTGCGAAATGATGACGTATGTACATCTTATATTCTAATATCATTGATATATTTTGACGCTGAAATTGAAGCTGTCATGTTAGAATATCTTTGCTTACTAAAAAGAAAATTTCCAATTTAAATTACAAAGATATATAACCCATAAAAGCAAAGATATTCAAATCCCATATGGCTCTTCATACAGCGAAATTTATTTTGAAAAATTTGATCCTTATATAAGATAGACCTTACGTAAGTATAAGATGGTTTTGAAAACATTTGATTTTTTAAAATAAATTGGTTGACTTAAATTATATTGATTTGGAAATTTGGATTTATTTATTTTGGAAACTTTGAAACTAAAGATATTTAATTTGAGAAGAAGTAATTTGGTAAAATTGTATATGATTTTTGAAATTGAACTGATATTGAAACAAATTGAAATTTGAGAACCTTGTGTTACTAAACACTTGATTTGGGAGTTGTCGAACTTATATAAAATTGATTTGTATGAGTATGAAATTGATTCGAAAACTATAGATTTGAAAAGGTACTCAATTTGAAAGTGAAATCTTATATATAATGGATATTATTAAGTACGATATTTGAAAGTGATTTGAAAAGGTACTATATGATACATATTTTCGAAGTAAAGATATGGAAAGTGCCTTCTGCTTGATATCCGATTTGTGGCCACATCTTGGATTCATTCTATCGATATTATTCTCTTTGATTTTTGGTTTTCCGGATATGATACTCGAGTGTCCTTCGAATTCCATGGCGTTACCCATGGTCTTACGAACTCGACTGCATAGCGTAATTCGTAAGGCAGTGATTGCTTAAAAGGTACGGATGTTTCCTGGGGGATCCAGGCGTAACCATTGTGTATCTGCGATCTATGGTCGTGTTAGTGGCGTAATCCGCAAGGCAGAGATTGCTTAAGGGGTATGGATGTTTCCTGGGGGATCCAGGCGTAACCATTTTTATGTATCCTGCGGTCCACCGTTTTGTTGCATGGCGAAATTCGCAAGGCAGTGAATGCTTAAAAGGTACGGATGTTTCCTGGGGGACCCAGGCGTAACCATTGTGTATCTGCGATCCATGATTTGATTCGTTTTTGTTTGGATTGTACTTTCCATATCTGTTTTTAAAGGTTTTCCCAGTATTTTCACTAGGTGTTGAAACAAGTCTACTAAGTACCTGGAGAATTCTAGCTTTGCGCCTGATCAACGCACTACCAGAGTCTGCAGGAATGAGGATAAACTTGTTAAGACATCGAGTTATAAAAGTATTTTGATAAAATATTATATAAATGATACTTTGATCAGTTATTTCCTTTTTAAAGGATTTTAAAGTGTTTTAAATATTTTACCTCTTTAACCAACACTTTTAATAAATGGCTCATCCTTGTCTTTCATCCTATTTTCCCTTCTTGCTATTCCTATTCTCCACCTTGTTAAACTTACCTATAACAACAGTTATCAGGTATAATTTTAATATCTTTGTCATCTTGTCTTAATCCTATTCCATTCTATCTTTTTCTGTGTTTTCCATACTTCATTCCTTTTCGAGGACGAAAAGATTTGAGTGGGGGAGAGTGTAACAGCCCTAGATTTTTGTATATATTTTATTTGACTTTATTATATTTTGAAAACTATTTTTAAACTTGTTTTATTTCAAACATTTCATTTTTAAATATAAATGTTGATTATTATGTAACTTTTAATTTCAAACTGGTATAAATTGAACATTTCCTGAAAAAGGGATTTCTGGTCAAACTGGTCAAACTTTGACTTTTAAAACTTCAAATTTAAATTGTTTAAAATCTTAAATTTTATCTTTTATTATGAAAATAGACTTAATAACATGAATACTGCTTTTTGTTTCGTTGAAAACGGAATTAAATTGTAAAAGTTATGTACATTTCAATTTTGAGTATAATTTGTTTTATTTTGCAATTTTGCCTATTTTAAATTTTATAAATCATATTTTCTTTGTCATATTTTATTTTAAAATGTGTTAATATGTTATTTTATGTATATTTTTGTCTTTTAATATTTTTGAAGTGATAATAAAACTTTTCCAAAATTTATTGCATTTATTAAAGACTAGTTTCTATTTTTCTACTATATTCTTCATTTAAATTTTATTTAATTAAAATTTATTTATTTATTTTTGTGAATGCATTTTTATTTTATGTTCTTATCTTTATTTATAAATATTTTTCCATGTCCATACAATTTTCCCTAAGTTTATTTCATTTATTTTCAAATTTTCTAGACTAGTTTTCATTTTGTACTATTTTCTTATTTTAATCATATATAATTAATATTTATTTATTTATATTTTGTATATTTGTTACATTTTCGAATTGAAACTGAACTTTTAATTATTTTCATTTATTTAAACTTATTAAAAAGAAATAAAAGTGATTTGAAAGGTTTGTGGCTTTTTATTTCCTAAGGCCTTTTGAATTCCCACCTTTTCACATTTCAACATTACTTTTCATTCAATTGGCCTTAACTCCTCATTCTTTCAGCTGCATATCTCATTTTGCAATTCACGTGAAAACATCACTTTCTCATTCCTCATTCACATATGTTTTCAGATCTGAAGAAAAAGAATTGTAATGTCTTCCTCTTTTCTATTCTTTTTCACCTTCTTTTATTGATTTTCCTTTGTAAATTGCCTTGAAATCTTCATGCTTTGCTCGGCCCATAGCCTCACCATCACCACCATCGACCACCATCCCTTCCTCCCCACTAAATCCACGGCCAAACCATCATTCTCCACTGACATGAAAGTGCCATGGCCTCCCCTTGAGCAAAACTCCACAAAAACATTGAAAACTCTACAATTATCGCCTACCCGAGCCATGTATGCAACCTTCCCTTCATTTTACACCACCACCACCACCATAGGCTGCCACCACCACCTTTTCCAGACCTCCCCACACCACTCCAACCTCTGTCCAGACCTGAGCTTGACTGGCCAAGCATATAACCCCATGACCGAGCCCTTTTGGTTGCCAAAAACCATGTTTTAGCCTAAACCCCTTCACATCCCTGTGTTGTAACTTCCTCCATCATGTTCTACCTTGTAGCCTTACCTTTTCCAGACCCATACCTGATCCAAACCAAGTACAAACCTGACCTAATTGATCCCCTAGGCCATGCAAACAAGTAGAGAAAGCAAGGTAAAAAGTTTCGTATTCAAACTGCTTTTTGTTTCAAAGTTATTCAAATTCAATCGTATTGATTTTTAACTATTATTTTGGTTTTGTTTTTGGGTTGTAACACAAGATCTATAACTTGGATCTCGCTCTCCACTCTCAAGTCATTCCCGTGTTGTCGTGCCTTCGTAGTGTCAGTATTGTATGCTTTTGTGGCTATCTCCAGCTTTTAACAAGTGAGTTATTCTCACCAGACAATATGTACATATATAACTAGTGAATTGACCCCTTTTGAATCTGTAAAATGCATTATCATGTTACACTTGCTATGTTATGATTTTATGATGTTCATCCATGCTTAAACACCTATCATATTATATGTTACTATTATATTATGCTGTTCTATTATTTTTATCAGTTTATCACACTGCAAGTTCCCTTTAGATTAGAATCACTATGGGTTGAAATGATACATACCCGAACGGACTTTAGAATAGGAGAAAATCATTATGGGCTGAAATGATAGGCCTGAATGATTTTCAATTATTTTTCATTTCCTTGGGATTGCGGGTTTGAAATGATCAAACCCGGGTTTTCTTTGTAAATTACGGGTTGAAATGATATATTACCCGTATCACTTTACCTAGACTAGAAATGAAATACAGACCCGTTGTTAAAACATGTTTTTATAAAAATCTTAAAAATATTTTTGAAATGTAAATATTATAATATTTGATTTAAACTAAATAAAAAAATGATTTATGTAAGCATTATTGATTTTTTTGAAAATTTATAAGTGAAATAAATTAATGGTAAAATTAGAAAATTTGAAATGTAAGTTATTTTGGGAAATTTTAATTTGGTGATAATTGGAATTTAAATTAAATATGAAATGTGATACATTCATGATAATTTGGATTAAAGTGAATTTAAATGATTTTATTTTATATTAATGATTTTGAATAAAGTTAAAATGTGAAATGAATGAATATTTAAGTTGAAATTTTGAAATATAACTAAAATTGGAAATGTGTGAATTTGGCTTAAAATGAATTTTAAGTTAAGTAAATAAAAATGGAATTAAGTTATATTTGAAAATTTAAACTTAAGTGTTAAGTTAATTTAATTTAATGAATTTATAATTTAATATTGGAATTTAATAAGTGAATTATTATTAAATTTTGATTTTTGAATGGAGGTTTAACTTTATAAAATCATGAATATAAGGGTATTTGAATGATTGTTTTAAAAGTGAAATTATATGATTTTATAAGTTAAAAATGATTTATATAAAAATATAATTGTTGTGAAGTTATACTAAATATTTAAAGTTAATTAACTGCACTTCTGAAATGCTATTAATTCTAATGTAAATGATAATACAACATTTGTAAATGTTGTAGTTGATAATAATAAACCAAATGGCTGAATTTAATTAAAGGCTATTATGGCATTTTTGTAAATGTTATAATGGTTGAATTTAACTAAGTTTATTTGAAACTAATGTAACCCTATTACAGCATTTTAAATGCTGTCTTTTGTTAAATTGAACTGTTTTAAATGTGACTTTCCATAGCATTTTCTAAATGTTGCGAAAGTTGAATTTTCATTGTTTTAATTAATTTAAGTGAACGAATGAACTTTGAAAGATTAAAATTTTGGAAATTTAATAATTTAATTATTTAATATAATAACTTCATTTTATGATTTAAAATGAAGTAATTTGTTTCGTAATATAAACTATTTTGAAATATGATATTTTGATATTTTGAACTGGATTTTTGAATGATATTGAATTTTGAAATGATATTTGATTTCGAAATATAAATTACCAATTTTGAAATTTTAACCACGGGATGTATTTAATTTATGGTTTAACTGATCCTTAGAGGATGGGCGATCCCAAGCATCCTTTAAGTTATTATGCATTACTGCTACAGTTCACTTGAGTTGGTTTACATTATATAAGTATATATTGTCCTGACTCGAGTGTTTTGTATTTTGCTTTACGCTCGGGTCAGCCTGAGTATTTACAGCTTAGATTTGGATCTCTTTCTGGAGCTAGGAATCGTTGGAGATTCTGCTTATCTAGTTATCTATCCATTCCAGTTTCAGTTGTTCTATTTCAGCTCTGGTATTATAAACTTCTATGTATTTGAGATTTCTATTGTATATGTTTTCAAACAGATATTATGTATTTTGTTTTGAGAGTTTGTTATAGTAGCTTCATGAACTACTATGGTTTTTATATTCCGCTGCGAGTTATTCTGATATTCTGTGTCTGTGATTCTGTATTTGATTTTATTTGCTCCAAATTTTATTACAATCTATTATTTTGAATTATTCAAGTCAGACATGCGTGGATTATTGTCGATTTGAATGGTCCAAAATAGTGGGTCGTTACAGAAGTGAACGAAGATAAGTGGGGGTGGAGCTAAGGGCTTGAGTTAGAATATAGGGCTGAAACCCAAACCAAAGCCCAAAGTGAAAAAGTAGCAAAATTCCACTAACTCCAAACATATCAATGTTTATACTCAAAAAGGTCGCAAACGTCATTTTGATTTCAATGAGGGTGGTCTCGAGTCTCAATTCGACTGTTTGCAAAAAGTTGCTTTTCAGACTTTAATCCGATTAACAATTATATTTAAATAAAATATTTAAATAGATAATTGTAAAATATGCAGGTTGTTACAGGATAACCTATCGATTGTCTCTGCACTGATTAGCTACGGTATAGAGATTTCCTAAGTGATGGGAAGTCCGATCGGGATTGTGAATTCCCGGATTGCATGGGCTTCTTTGGAAGTGCCTTCGGTTCTATTTGAACCCGGAACAGACTTGTATGGCTGTATATCTGACACTACACTTTGAGATATAAAGCTGATTTCTTTCAAATACATTTTTGTTTGGTGGCGGAGATTTATTCTCTTAGCTTAATACCCTTCTTTGAGACGTACGAGCTCAGAGGTTATGTAGTTGAAGGTTATCAGTGATATACTTCCAATTTGGTAGTGTGGCATGCTAAGTTTTGATGTGTGTTGCTGATCCTTTGTGATCAAAGCATGGCTTTCATGTAAAGCGTAGCTTTGTGAACGAGACCTCATCGAGCCTCACAAACCGGAAATGGTCGAAATAGGAAAAATGCGGCAATGTTTCAGGGGTAGCTCCCCTAGGGTATGTCCATTCCTTCTGGAAAAAGGTGATATCATGGTATGGAGCCCAGATATTTTACCTATGTGGTTGCTCCAATCTCATTTACTGTGTGATTGTTGCTTTGTGATCGAGGGCCCTCGAATAAAGGTCACAAACGACCAGGGGTGGCATATCTCAGGTTTACTTAACGGGAAGGGAGTAACCGGCCTTGTGTTGGAAAAGAGCCAGGTAGGTTCTCGGGACGTCCCTCCAGAGGCGTACCCATGTGGCATAGGAAGTTCCTTAGCCTGACCATTTGTTGGAAAATCCAAAGAAACAATACGATCCTTGTACGGTTTTAGTTGTAGAACCTGCCATTTAAAATGGTAGCTATAGTAGGCATAGTATAATGGTACCTATGCCGGCGAAGATTAATATTATATTTTCGAAAGGATTTTCACACTATGCACTAGTAATAATATCAAAAGAGTTTTCTCGTATTAAGCATATTTGACTATCATAAGAAGAAATCTCCTCCAAGTCTGCGATTGCATTGTGTGTGTGGTGGGAGGTCTTATGGTAGTTTCATTTTTCAAAAGCATGTCGAATTTCTATTATAAACTGTTTTTATTTAAACAACTGTTTTGTTACTCATACCAGTCCCATGACTGGCCCGGAGTTTATTGTTCCCTTCCTAAACTCTGGGTGCCCATAATTTTCCACACGGGCAGTCTAGAGTTGGGTTTTTATAGATAGTCAGGTTTAGTAGAGTATCCGGAACTAGTTCAGTGTTTGGAGTTCATTCATCGACGCTTGCTTATCTTTGTGAAACGTGATAGTGGTTCGAGCTTGATGTTGGAGTTGTTGGACTCATTCTCTTTTAAAGATCCTTTGGAGTTATCACTTCTGTTGTATCTGCTGTAACATCATTATTTGTCTCTGATATGATTGTATCATATTGATATCATTGTTGTATATCATTTTGGATATTGTATTCATTGGAGTTGTATATGATATCATTCATTTCTTTCTTCCACTGTGTTGTTATACTTAACGTGTTATAAGCTCCGGTGAGCTAGATTCGGCGTTTGAATCTGCGGCATTCGAGTACAAGTGAAGTACGGGTGCCGATTTTAGAAGGCCGAATCAGGATCGTTTCAAACTCTCTACACAACAAAATCAAAGAATAAATGATTTGTGTAATTCAAATTTGTGTAATAACTCGAGTCAAGGATTTCAAATTTTGAATCAATTCAAAATTCATATGATTTCGATTAAAACTCATGTCAATACAACTTTGAACTCCAAAATGAATTTCAAAATCAAAACGAAAATGTGATCCACTTTTCAAATAATTTTGGCAATGGTAATAATCTCACATATGATACGAGTGAAAATTTTTGTTCTTAACAAATCCAAATTGAAATTTCTTAAGTTAATAACTATAAATTGGATTTTGTTGAACAAATGGACGAAATCTACAATGATCACATGGATTTGTTGTTCGAAACATATATGAAACAACGTGAGAAACAAAACCAAATCCCAACATGTGACGAGTCAAATGATAATCCACCTTTTACCCAAATCGACGATTTTCAAACAACAACTTTTGAAACTGAAAATGATGATCTTAAGGAAGTTGTTGTAAACATGGTAATTGAGTTGGATTTCAATTCTTTTGAGGGTGAGAAACTCGATTTAAGATTCGATCTTCCTTTTCCCGATTTTGAAATTTTGAACACAACAACTTTGGATTTTGAACTCACACATGTAATAAAGTTTTTGATAATTCAATAAAGGAAGACGAATTCAATGAACATGATTTCTTTGGACTTTCGAAAATGACTTGTTAAATTCTGAAGGGGAAGATTTGATTCACCATTTCAATTTTGAAATCAATAATTTTGAAAAAATTTGTTGATGATGAGCTTAACTTTCAATTTGGTGAAAATAAACCTGAATTTCAATCAATTGTTTTATCAACCCCAAAAATCATCGAAAACAAAACAACCCATTCAATTTTTAATAAAACGGCATTCGTTTTTCCAAATAAACATTCAAATCCAAAATCTTTTACGGTTTGGTTTTCCCAGCTTAAGCTGCGTCTCTCATATTTGACAAGACAAATGAATAGGTCTTTGGAAGACCGTTTCATTTACTTTTTAACGATATACTTTCTGATCTTGTGTAAATACCGTTCATTTTCATGTAAATATAGGTCGTCTTTTTGTTTTCGTTTTATTTTTCTCCTTCCACTTGGGTTGACTGTGGGGACACAGTCAAAATCAAGGGTGGGGGGCGTCACATCTTCATTTTTAATTTTTCATGGTTTATTTTTACATTTTCATTCCAAAACTTAGAAAAAAACAAAAAAAAAATCTTAAATTTTTATTAAGCAATTTTGATTTATTTTTAAAGAAACACTATAGGATAAATATATGATTTTGGTTTATTAAATTGAAATTTTTGAAAATTTATTTGTCTTAACAAAAATAAAAATGAAGTTTGATTACAAATAACAATGGTTTAACTAGTATATAGGAAGATTCATACGTGTTAATTATGAAATACATTCTAATTGAAAATCTTTGTTTTAAAGAGTGGTTGATTTAAAGTAAGGATATAATATATTTTGTCTTCTAAGTTAAATGGTGCTAAGATGATAGTGCGAAACTCTCTCTTCTAAAAAAAACAAAAAAATATTTCTTGTATATATGTATATTTTTTAATAAACACCTAGAGTCATGTGTTCACACTCGTGTGTTCACTCGCCATGCTCTGTACCCTTCTCACGTAAGCCCGAAAGGCAGTGCACGATCGGTATATCTGGCCTCAGTTTATTCGAGTTAGGTGTGTGTATATAAAATTTATTTTATTAATAACGCCTACAGTCAATAAGTGTTCACACTTGAGTGTTCACTCGCCACGCTCTGTATTCCCGTCACATCAGTCCGCAAGGAAGTGCATGGGTAATATATTTGGCCTCAGTTTATCTGTGTTAGGCATATGTAAATATTGTTAATATCAATAAAATTTTCAAATAAAAAATTAGAGAGAGTAAGCAAATGAAATCCAAGCACTATTTTAACTTGTTTGATTTGGCTTGTTATTGAAAAGAAATGAAAATACCACTTTGATAAACTTTGATAATCAACTAAGAATCTATTTCATGGTTACCCTTTGTTATCAACTGAAACAAGGAGTTAAACTATTGTCTATTTGTTATGATAACTTGATTTTTGTTGGAAATTTTGACGAGTAAATGACTTAATTTTCTTGGTAATGACCAGAACTTATATTTAACTTATTAGTGTCAATTTAAAAGTAAATCTTTCATTTGTAAATATTTTCAAGAACTTGCATTCATATCATTGTAAATAAATCTTGCATTTAGTAATTTTTCACTTCACATTTGGATTTTGTGGGTAGTATCCGTTGAAAACCCCCACGAGACAACACTCGTCCTACTGGGGACACCCAGAGGTTTAACAGCTTGTTGCATACGCTCAATGCAATCGTGTTTCCTACGAAAATGGATTTATCTTAGTTTTTTGTTTATTCGAGGGCGAATAAAAAGATAAGTGTGGGGGTATTTGATGTGCACGTAAGTGTGCATACTTTTACCACCATATTTAATCTATTTAAATTAAATAAATAATCATATTGTGTATATTAACTTGTTTAAAAAATTCAGATTATTTTAAATTGTCACATATTCATCATCTAGGGGCAAAATTGTCATTTTTGTACATATATTAATTTTCTAAAATCTAATTGAAAATTTCTATGTTATTTGTAGGAATTTAAATTCAAATACAAGTGACCTCAGGAAGATATATGCATGCACAAGAGTGAATACAAAGGAATGGAGATGGAAATAATTCATTTCATGGAGGACCCACCTACCCACCTACCTTCATGTACAAATTAGAAGCTAATCCACATGTTAATGGCCATTAAAGCTACATGCACATTTAAATGAGGATTATTTGATGCTAATGATTACTCGGCCACCACACTACCTAAGAGGGTAGTTTGGGTAGTTCCCAAAAAATGAATTAGGGTTTCCAAACATGTATAAATACCCCTTATCTTCATGTAATTAGTCTCTCCTCTTCTCTTAGGCTTTCTTGTAACGACCCGCCATTTTGGACCATTCGCATCCATTATAAGTGTATAGGTAGACACTCATGCCGGAGTTGAATTGCTCAAAATACCGCGTTGTTAATTTAAATTTGGCAAAAACTGAACATATACAGTAAATAATAATCACAGATCACAGACACAGAGTAATAGTTGCAACGGAAATAAAAGAGATAGTAGTTCATGAAGCTACTATATAAATATATAAGTTACATCAGAGTTAAACCAGATACAACGGAAGAGTAATATGATATATCAGATACAAAGCAGAATACATCACTGGAATCATCGAGTATCTGAAAGCTGGATAGATAGCTGGATCTCCAAGCGAAGCTCCAACTCCAAAGGTGAGTCTCGAAAGCTGAACCACTCAGTCTGACCCGAGCGTAAAGCAAAATACAAAACACTCGAGTCAGGATTAACATTCTTATATTAATAAATCCAACTCAAGTGAAATAGCAATTGAATACAAGTAACTCAAAGGATGTTTGGAATGACCATCCTTTAAGGATCCGTTAAACTATCTACTATGTAGTAGTGTACGATAAGTAGATAATGTCTATCAGTAATATAAAGATATCAAAATAGCGTTAAGTCATGGCCCATTCCACCCTTAACACATTTTTATTCCCAAAAGCATATACAAGACCGTAGTTTCCCCAAAACCGGAAGTCACCAGAGGGCAATCCATATACTAAAGGTACAAATCAAAATCGTAGTGGTCGCGCATAAATGGAATACAAGTATGACAAGGCACATGAGGCAATACCCAAGGTAGTGATACTACCGTTCGCCTGATCCGGACTGGTGAGAACGCAACGCCGCAGCGCCCGCAACACCGTGAAACAACACTCCCAAAATCAAGGGTGCACCAATCGACAACAAGTAATGAGTAGTTCGAAGAAGTGTGTCCACTTGAGGTAGCTAATCCTCCATTGGCCCGGCACGGCTCCTGCTTTAGTCATTTCCAATTTGACACAAGTGTCAAGGCTATCCATTATCGTTCTCTTTCTTCAGTCATCACGAACATCATTCCAACCACTTCGTTCTGGATCAACACTCCGCGAATGTTAGTTATTAAAGTGGTTTTTGGTATCGACAGAGAGTATGTCTGTAACGACCCGATATTTTGCACCATTCGCGTCCATTATAAGTGTATAGGTAGACACTCATGCCGGAGTTGAATTGCTCAAAATACCGCGTTGTTAATTTAAATTTAGCAAAACTGAACATATAAAATAAATAATCACAGATCACAGACACAGAGTAATAAGTGCAGCGGAAATAAAAGAGATAGTAGTTCATGAAGCTACTATATAAATATATAAGTTACATCAGAGTTAAACTAGATACAACAGAAGAGTAATATGATACATCAGATACAAAGCAGAATACATCACTGGAATCATCGAATATCTGAAAGCTGGATAGATAGCTGGATCTCCAAGCGAAGCTCCAACTCCAAAGGTGAGTCTCGAAAGCTGAACTACTCAGTCTGACCCGAGCGTAAAGCAAAACACAAAACACTCGAGTCAGGATTAACATTCTTATATTAATAAATCCAACTCAAGTGAAATAGCAATTGAAATACAAGTAACTCAAAAGATGTTTGGAATAACCATCCTTTAAGGATCCGTCAAACTATCTACTATGTAGTAATGTACGATAAGTAGATAATGTCTATCAGTAATATAAAAAGATATCAAAATAGCGTTAAGTCATGGCCCATTCCACCCTTAACACATTTTTATTCCCACAAGCATATACAAGACCGTAGTTTCCCTAAAACCGGAAGTCACCAGAGGGCAATCCATATACTCAAGGTACAAATCAAATTCGTAGTGATCGCGCATAAATGGAATACAAGTATGACAAGGCACATGAGGCTATACCCAAGGTAGTGATACTACCGTTCGCCTGATCCGGGCTGGTGAGAACGCAACGCCGCAGCGCCCGCAACACCGTGAGACAACACTCCCAAAATCAAGGGTGCACCAATCGACAATAAGTATAAGTAGTTCGAAGAAGTGTGTCCACTTGAGGTATCAATCCTCCATTGGCCCGGCACAGCTCCTGTTTTAGTCATTTCCAATTTGACACAAGTGTCAAGGCTATCCATTATCGTTCTCTTTCTTCAGCCAACACGTACATCATTTCCAACCACTTCATTCTGGATCATCACTCCGCGTATAGTTATTAAAGTGGTTTTCGGTTTAGATAGAGAGTATATCCATAACCGAATTCCGGTCTCTTTAATAACCTTCGTAATTATTACACCGATTGGTCGTTTATTTATTTCAAAACCAAATCAATTTCAATTTCAATTTAAATTCGTAAATCAACATCTCATTTGTCTTTCGAAATCAATTTCCAAAATTTACGTTTCAAAACTTCCAAATTCAAAATTTCAAAATCTTATAATTCAATTTCAATATCTATTTGAAACAATTCAAATTTTGATTCAAGTTCATATATAAATTTCATTCCGAAAACATTTAAATAAATTTTACTTAACTTTCAAATCAATTTAAACTCTTTTATCGATTTCATTCAATATTCATAAAGTAAATTTATCATTCAAAACAATTTCTATTAAATTTCCAAATCATTAAATCAATTTCTTAAGTTCAACTTATAAATTTAATTAAATTAAATTCATCAAATCCAATTCTTTAAATTTCAAGTCTTATATTAATTCCAAAATTATCACATTTCATTTCTTGTTAAAGAAATTCAATTTCACTTATTTACTTACTTAAATAATTTTTCAAAACTTACTTAATCAAGAAAACTCAATTTCAATTATTTACGAAGTAAAATTCACTTATTCAAAAGTTCAAATTTTTTTTTTATTAAAGAATTTCAATTCAATCTAATCATTTAATAATTCATTATTAAATAGTTCAAAACTTAATTATTAAATAATTTCAAAGTTTAATAATTTCAAACTTAATTATAATTTCAAACTTAATTATTAAATCATTTCAAACTTAATTCAATCATTTCTCAAATTAAACAACATTCTTTCATTGATTACATTGTTAATCTTTTGTTTCAGATTATTAAATATTACCATTTTCCCTTCATCAAAAATTCAAATTTCAACTTCATTTCAAAACCATATTTTTTCTTCAAATAAAATCTTTGTTTTATTTTTAAATCAAATTATTGACCAATCGGGTTTTATTTAATTTTCTATCCTAGGTCAAAGTTAAATTTTTGGGTATTAATCATTTCAACCCGATTCCAATTCAATTCAAAATCAAAACATAGTAAAGGGAACTTGCAGTGTGATAACTGGGATGGTGTCAAAGTAAATAAACAAGCAATAACAACAACCAATATTAATCTAATAATCAATTCAAATAATCCCGAAATAACCGTATTAATTCGCATTGTTATTTGTACGAATTAACATAATTATTTCTAGAATCTACACTATCATTTCATGCAGATTAAAGATTATTACATTACGGTTCTCACTTGTCATTCAATTTACAATTTCATACTTCATCAGTTTAAACAACATACAATTTCAGTGGTTCAAAATGTAATTCAACAAATCCTACGTGTCAATAAATTCAACAGTTAAAGGGGTCAATTTATACAAATGTCAGTTAATCAAATTTTAACATTTAACTATCCTATATCCAGTTCAATTTCATACTATTTACCATTTTAACATTAACAATTTAACGTCCAATATAAACATCAACCATCAATCTATTATCAGCCAAACTGTATTATCATCGCATAAACAATAAACAGATAATGGTGTCAGATGTCACAGGTGAACTGATACAGGTAATAGCATATATAACATTGTCATTAACTAATAGCAGCATATTTCAATTGTCGTTTCATTTGAAATCAAATCTAATAAATAAAAGAACGTTAATCGTGAGTGAGTGCTCACCTTTCGAGGCTAGAGAGATTTGATGGTGGAATGAGTTTCAATTCCAAGCATGAATTTCAAAGCAAAGCTAGATTAGCACGAACTCGACGGGCAAACTGATAAATAGGAATAGACGAATTCAAGTCAAAACGGGATCGATGAAGATGACTGATATAAATGAACTTATATATACACATAAAGTATCAATATAAACTTTGAAAGACTAAATTCGCATATACTTACTGATGTATCTAAACGTATATATACAAATCCACATACATTATACTTTAAACAATATATATATAAGAAAAGTCACTGTCTACATACTATTTACTATATCTTTGTACATGATTCAAGTCAAGCATATATATATAACTATCACTTTATACATATACTATTAAACATAAACCGAACACTGTCATAACTTTTTATAAAAAAAAAAAAAGTTATAATAGTTTACGGCTTACCTATAAAGCTATACAAACAGTGACAAGTCATTTCAGGAATACAAAACAATTGATATATATAAAGGCAATACTAAATCCCAACACCCAAACACCTATACAACAAATATCTATATATGTTTTATTCAAACCCAGACTCAAGTATACCTGTTTATATATATACAACAACAATCTACAAATAGCTTATCTAATATTTACGTATATAAACATATACACGAGAAACCAGTATGCAAAAATATGAATTCAAATCCAAACAACATTTTATACGTACTTTTATACTGAATCACTTATATAATATATGTTATTAACATGAAATTACCTATGTAAACGTATATACTGTTGTATACATATATTCCTACTTATATAATTAAAATATAGTCTCGCATCTTATGGCTTACAAAAAAAAATACTTCATACAACTTCTTTACAATATACAGACCAAACATATATATATTACAACCTAAATGTATTATTATTATTATAAATTAATTTTTTTTTTTTTTTTGAAACAACTAAACTGAGGCAAGTTTTCTATACTAACAGTATGGATCAATACTGCAACTTACAAACTAATGTATTTTTACTTTAAACTCAATACCCCTAATATATACACATTTTAAAATCATTGTTAATTATAAAAATCAATATTGTTTAACATATAAACGTCCCATAAACTTCAAAACACTTTAACTATAACATATAGGCTATACAGCCAACTATAATATATATTCATTAACTAAATATACATGAAATATAACAAACATATACAAATACTTAACACTGCTATAAGTTTGCAAAT
The DNA here is from genome assembly GCA_030737815.1 of Allium fistulosum. Classification (NCBI taxonomy): domain Eukaryota; kingdom Viridiplantae; phylum Streptophyta; class Magnoliopsida; order Asparagales; family Amaryllidaceae; genus Allium; species Allium fistulosum. The sequence continues at coordinate 106,970,392 of CM060906.1, forward strand.
TCAAAATAAAATAAAACCTAAATAACATATAACACACACTGATAATATATAACATATGTAAGTTATAATACTATATATAAACATTTATATATATCTTACATATGACGACAGTGGAAGCTTGGAAAGTGGGCGATTCCAAAGGGCGAAGGGGAGGAACGGGTAGCCAACGCGCAGCAGGCGAGTAGAGATTGACGTTGGCGGCGAGGTGCAGATCCGAGTGAGGAGTCGCCGTGGAATTTGGGAAGCCGTGCTTTGATTTCGGGCTTCGTCTACGTGGCAGATCTCGGCGAGGTGGGATGGCAAGTGGTTGGCGCGTGAGCTAGGCGTGAAGGCCGGAGATGGAGGGGAGTTCAGTGGATATGGTCGTGTGGAGTTCGGGTAGGTTGTTCGGCAGCTTGGAGCTGGGCAAGTGGGGCTGTGACCATGGAGTGGTGAAGGGAAGAGGGTACGTTGGTGGGTGCAGTGCGTGTGGGCTGTGGTGGTGGTGGATGGCTGCTGCTATGGGCGATAGGCGGTTGGTGGTGGAAGGCCGAGGGGGTATATGCGGTGGTGGGTGATGGAGATGAGCGGCATGAAGATTGAGATGGCTGTGTGCGTGGCAGGGTAGGAAGCGGGGAGGAAGATTGTGGCGCCTGACTGTTAGGGGTGGAGCAAAGAGCAGAGGTGGAGATGCGTGCTGCTGTGAAGCCATAAGGGAGGAATGAGTTTTAGGGTCAGATATGAAAAGCTAGCTTGTACAATTTTCTTTTCTAAGCTATGAAAACAGAGATAGCAAAGAGATGGCAGACGAGTGAAAATAGAATGAAACCAAAGTAGAATATGGAGAGAATATCGAAAACCAATACGTTGAATTCCAAGAAAATAATAATTGCAATGGCTATAGGAATTCTACGGTTGATATATGAAAGGTCATATAAACCAAAAACCCGAATACGACCCCGACATAGAAATCGTAGCGCTGATTTTTGCGGCGTACCAAACCCTGAAATACAGAAGTGAATATACCACAAGGATCAGCACGACGAGACGATCGCAACGGTATAAAAATATCAGTGGTACGATCATCCGATAAAAATCGATATCGGTACCAGAATACTGCTATTTTGCAGAAAATAAGAACGACGGAGCCAAAGATGTCCGAATTTGGAAAAACGACAAACTGAAATCTTGCTCAGAAGATGATTTAGAATTTTTCTATGTAAAAATATTTTGGTTTTGAAAACATTTCATTTTCATTACTTTTTAACTGATTAAATTGAAGTGAATTTACGCGCGAAATAAACTTTCGTATTTTCGGACGAAAATTTACCAGTCGCTATGTTTAACTAGACGTATTTCAAATATCAAATTTTATTTCAAAATTTTATCGTTTAAAATTTTACAAAATTTTAACTAATTACGTTATTAAAACGGTTGAAATTTACGGGTCGTTACACTCTCCCCCACTCAAAACTTTTCGTCCCCGAAAAGGAACGAGGTAGGAGAATAGAAACAACCAGAAAGAAAAACAGATTTGAAATACAAATAACGATTAATTTAAACCATATAAATTCAAATTTAAATTAATTGATATTCAATAATTGATTTAATCCATTTGATTTCACTAAAATCAATATCAACTATTTCTAAATTCATTATCCTATTATTCAATTATCTTAAATTTACAATTTCTAAAACCATAATTTGAATAGTCTTTTATTATAATCATATTTTCTTCAACAATTTTAAATTCTTCTTTATTCCAAATTACTGTTAAATTTATTCTACTTAATACATCTACTCACATATATTTAACCCCTATTAATTTAAATCATAATAGTTCCTATTTGAATTAATTTACATCTATTAATTTCTTTAAAATTCAAGGTATTTTCATATGTTGATCAAATTTAAATTTATTAATTAATCTTAAAATTTATTTTTCAATTATCTTATTATTCTATTTATCTTTATTAACATTTTATAATTAAAATTTAAGTGTATAACATTTGTTATAACTACTCAAATTTTATTTATAAATTCAATTTATCTTATATATTATCCAATTACATATTCAACTTCTGAATGATTTAGGTAAGTTGTATTAGAATGCAGTTGAACAATATACAAATAAAATTTTCCCAATTTAATTTATTCAAGCTTAAAATTTATTCCAAATTTTGGTTTTATTTATAATTTAAAATCATCCTTAAACAATTTAAGAATTTGATTTCCGATTAACTTTAAACAATTTAGAGATATATATAGTATATTTTTATCAACTCAAATTAAATTTTAAAATAATATACCTATATATATGTAAATCAAAATATATTGAAGAAATTCAAATTAAAATATTTTTCAAACAAAACCGTAGCAAGGCTACAGAATAGTATCTCCACTTCGAAACTCGAAAATGAATGTCGATGATGCGGCCGCCATCACCGAAATTATTTTCCAGCGACAAAGAGAAGAGCATTGATTTCAACATTTTAAAAATTCTTTGAAAACGATTTCTATTCGAAAATACTTTCAATAATATATACTTTAAAATTTTAAAAACCAAAGTTCGAAATCACCGGAAACTAATAAGTTCTCAAATTTCTGAATTAAATTCATTTCAAATTCCAAATCAATTTATAAACCGTATTTATAAATTTATTTAGAACAATAAATGATAATTAAATATTATCATTTCAAACAAACAATTTAATTAACCTATTAAATTCCAGAAAATTTTACTTATATTTTCACAATATAATCAAACAAATTTATTTCATTTTCCAAATTTGAAAATAATATTGTGTCAGTTTGCTCTGTTTATGTGTTTTGGAAATCCTATCGATAGCGTTGATCAGACGAATCGATCGGAAACCCAAATCAACATCAACAACTCAAACAACACAATATATAAAACATTTTTATATAAATTTACAAATACACTTCTTTGCTCGACGATACAAGAATGAATTTCAAAGCAAGGATAGGGATTCAAATTTGGTTAATTCAATCAAAGAAAATTTTGATTTGAGAATAAGTTGGAACGAAAGATAAGATGATTATTTAACCGAATAAGGAATTAGATAATCTTATATAAATCGCGGGCAACCATAACCGGGTCGACCGTGACTTCAAGAATAAGATCGATGCTGAATTTCGAGGTAAATCAACATCCAATCTTAAGAAATAGAATCCAGGTATAGCAGGAGATAGATAGCATCGTAAACCGAGGATATAGAAATCTACGGTAAACCAATGCCAATTTGTAAAGGAGTTTAATCCTTTACGAATCATTCGAAGATTGACGAGACCGCCGATCTATAAGGGTCATTCGAAGTGGAGTTATGTGATGCTCTAGAATTGAAAGAAGACGAACAGTGAGGGACACGAATGAATTTCGGAACCGAAGAGAACGTTCCAAAATTCGAAGGAATTGAGTCAAAGGAAGAGATTGAAACTCGAATGAGAGTGATTCTGTAAATACATTTACCCTATATGTTAAGTTTTGCCTAGAGCTACCAAAGCTCTGATACCAACTGTAACGACCCGATATTTTGCACCATTCGCGTCCATTATAAGTGTATAGGTAGACACTCATGCCGGAGTTGAATTGCTCAAAATACCGCGTTGTTAATTTAAATTTAGCAAAACTGAACATATAAAATAAATAATCACAGATCACAGACACAGAGTAATAAGTGCAGCGGAAATAAAAGAGATAGTAGTTCATGAAGCTACTATATAAATATATAAGTTACATCAGAGTTAAACCAGATACAACAGAAGAGTAATATGATACATCAGATACAAAGCAGAATACATCACTGGAATCATCGAATATCTGAAAGCTGGATAGATAGCTGGATCTCCAAGCGAAGCTCCAACTCCAAAGGTGAGTCTCGAAAGCTGAACTACTCAGTCTGACCCGAGCGTAAAGCAAAACACAAAACACTCGAGTCAGGATTAACATTCTTATATTAATAAATCCAACTCAAGTGAAATAGCAATTGAAATACAAGTAACTCAAAAGATGTTTGGAATAACCATCCTTTAAGGATCCGTCAAACTATCTACTATGTAGTAATGTACGATAAGTAGATAATGTCTATCAGTAATATAAAAAGATATCAAAATAGCGTTAAGTCATGGCCCATTCCACCCTTAACACATTTTTATTCCCACAAGCATATACAAGACCGTAGTTTCCCCAAAACCGGAAGTCACCAGAGGGCAATCCATATACTCAAGGTACAAATCAAATTCGTAGTGATCGCGCATAAATGGAATACAAGTATGACAAGGCACATGAGGCTATACCCAAGGTAGTGATACTACCGTTCGCCTGATCCGGGCTGGTGAGAACGCAACGCCGCAGCGCCCGCAACACCGTGAGACAACACTCCCAAAATCAAGGGTGCACCAATCGACAATAAGTATAAGTAGTTCGAAGAAGTGTGTCCACTTGAGGTATCAATCCTCCATTGGCCCGGCACAGCTCCTGTTTTAGTCATTTCCAATTTGACACAAGTGTCAAGGCTATCCATTATCGTTCTCTTTCTTCAGCCAACACGTACATCATTTCCAACCACTTCATTCTGGATCATCACTCCGCGTATAGTTATTAAAGTGGTTTTCGGTTTAGATAGAGAGTATATCCATAACCGAATTCCGGTCTCTTTAATAACCTTCGTAATTATTACACCGATTGGTCGTTTATTTATTTCAAAACCAAATCAATTTCAATTTCAATTTAAATTCGTAAATCAACATCTCATTTGTCTTTCGAAATCAATTTCCAAAATTTACGTTTCAAAACTTCCAAATTCAAAATTTCAAAATCTTATAATTCAATTTCAATATCTATTTGAAACAATTCAAATTTTGATTCAAGTTCATATATAAATTTCATTCCGAAAACATTTAAATAAATTTTACTTAACTTTCAAATCAATTTAAACTCTTTTATCGATTTCATTCAATATTCATAAAGTAAATTTATCATTCAAAACAATTTCTATTAAATTTCCAAATCATTAAATCAATTTCTTAAGTTCAACTTATAAATTTAATTAAATTAAATTCATCAAATCCAATTCTTTAAATTTCAAGTCTTATATTAATTCCAAAATTATCACATTTCATTTCTTGTTAAAGAAATTCAATTTCACTTATTTACTTACTTAAATAATTTTTCAAAACTTACTTAATCAAGAAAACTCAATTTCAATTATTTACGAAGTAAAATTCACTTATTCAAAAGTTCAAATTTTTTTTTTATTAAAGAATTTCAATTCAATCTAATCATTTAATAATTCATTATTAAATAGTTCAAAACTTAATTATTAAATAATTTCAAAGTTTAATAATTTCAAACTTAATTATAATTTCAAACTTAATTATTAAATCATTTCAAACTTAATTCAATCATTTCTCAAATTAAACAACATTCTTTCATTGATTACATTGTTAATCTTTTGTTTCAGATTATTAAATATTACCATTTTCCCTTCATCAAAAATTCAAATTTCAACTTCATTTCAAAACCATATTTTTTCTTCAAATAAAATCTTTGTTTTATTTTTAAATCAAATTATTGACCAATCGGGTTTTATTTAATTTTCTATCCTAGGTCAAAGTTAAATTTTTGGGTATTAATCATTTCAACCCGATTCCAATTCAATTCAAAATCAAAACATAGTAAAGGGAACTTGCAGTGTGATAACTGGGATGGTGTCAAAGTAAATAAACAAGCAATAACATCAACCAATATTAATCTAATAATCAATTCAAATAATCCCGAAATAACCGTATTAATTCGCATTGTTATTTGTACGAATTAACATAATTATTTCTAGAATCTACACTATCATTTCATGCAGATTAAAGATTATTACATTACGGTTCTCACTTGTCATTCAATTTACAATTTCATACTTCATCAGTTTAAACAACATACAATTTCAGTGGTTCAAAATGTAATTCAACAAATCCTACGTGTCAATAAATTCAACAGTTAAAGGGGTCAATTTATACAAATGTCAGTTAATCAAATTTTAACATTTAACTATCCTATATCCAGTTCAATTTCATACTATTTACCATTTTAACATTAACAATTTAACGTCCAATATAAACATCAACCATCAATCTATTATCAGCCAAACTGTATTATCATCGCATAAACAATAAACAGATAATGGTGTCAGATGTCACAGGTGAACTGATACAGGTAATAGCATATATAACAGTGTCATTAACTAATAGCAGCATATTTCAATTGTCGTTTCATTTGAAATCAAATCTAATAAATAAAAGAACGTTAATCGTGAGTGAGTGCTCACCTTTCGAGGCTAGAGAGATTTGATGGTGGAATGAGTTTCAATTCCAAGCATGAATTTCAAAGCAAAGCTAGATTAGCACGAACTCGACGGGCAAACTGATAAATAGGAATAGACGAATTCAAGTCAAAACGGGATCGATGAAGATGACTGATATAAATGAACTTATATATACACATAAAGTATCAATATAAACTTTGAAAGACTAAATTCGCATATACTTACTGATGTATCTAAACGTATATATACAAATCCACATACATTATACTTTAAACAATATATATATAAGAAAAGTCACTGTCTACATACTATTTACTATATCTTTGTACATGATTCAAGTCAAGCATATATATATAACTATCACTTTATACATATACTATTAAACATAAACCGAACACTGTCATAACTTTTTATAAAAAAAAAAAGTTATAATAGTTTACGGCTTACCTATAAAGCTATACAAACAGTGACAAGTCATTTCAGGAATACAAAACAATTGATATATATAAAGGCAATACTAAATCCCAACACCCAAACACCTATACAACAAATATCTATATATGTTTTATTCAAACCCAGACTCAAGTATACCTATTTATATATATACAACAACAATCTACAAATAGCTTATCTAATATTTACGTATATAAACATATACACGAGAAACCAGTATGCAAAAATATGAATTCAAATCCAAACAACATTTTATACGTACTTTTATACTGAATCACTTATATAATATATGTTATTAACATGAAATTACCTATGTAAACGTATATACTGTTGTATACATATATTCCTACTTATATAATTAAAATATAGTCTCGCATCTTATGGCTTACAAAAAAAAATACTTCATACAACTTCTTTACAATATACAGACCAAACATATATATATTACAACCTAAATGTATTATTATTATTATAAATTAAATTTTTTTTTTTTTTGAAACAACTAAACTGAGGCAAGTTTTCTATACTAACAGTATGGATCAATACTGCAACTTACAAACTAATGTATTTTTACTTTAAACTCAATACCCCTAATATATACACATTTTAAAATCATTGTTAATTATAAAAATCAATATTGTTTAACATATAAACGTCCCATAAACTTCAAAACACTTTAACTATAACATATAGGCTATACAGCCAACTATAATATATATTCATTAACTAAATATACATGAAATATAACAAACATATACAAATACTTAACACTGCTATAAGTTTGCAAATTCAAAATAAAATAAAACCTAAATAACATATAACACACACTGATAATATATAACATATGTAAGTTATAATACTATATATAAACATTTATATATATCTTACATATGACGACAGTGGAAGCTTGGAAAGTGGGCGATTCCAAAGGGCGAAGGGGAGGAACGGGTAGCCAACGCGCAGCAGGTGAGTAGAGATTGACGTTGGCGGCGAGGTGCAGATCCGAGTGAGGAGTCGCCGTGGAATTTGGGAAGCCGTGCTTTGATTTCGGGCTTCGTCTACGTGGCAGATCTCGGCGAGGTGGGATGGCAAGTGGTTGGCGCGTGAGCTAGGCGTGAAGGCCGGAGACGGAGGGGAGTTCAGTGGATATGGTCGTGTGGAGTTCGGGTAGGTTGTTCGGCAGCTTGGAGCTGGGCAAGTGGGGCTGTGACCATGGAGTGGTGAAGGGAAGAGGGTACGTTGGTGGGTGCAGTGCGTGTGGGCTGTGGTGGTGGTGGATGGCTGCTGCTATGGGCGATAGGCGGTTGGTAGTGGAAGGCCGAGGGGGTATATGCGATGGTGGGTGATGGAGATGAGCGGCATGAAGATTGAGATGGCTGTGTGCGTGGCAGGGTAGGAAGCGGGGAGGAAGATTGTGGCGCCTGACTGTTAGGGGTGGAGCAAAGAGCAGAGGTGGAGATGCGTGCTGCTGTGAAGTCATAAGGGAGGAATGAGTTTTAGGGTCAGATATGAAAAGCAAGCTTGTACAATTTTCTTTTCTAAGCTATGAAAACAGAGATAGCAAAGAGATGGCAGACGAGTGAAAATAGAATGAAACCAAAGTAGAATATGGAGAGAATATCGAAAACCAATACGTTGAATTCCAAGAAAATAATAATTGCAATGGCTATAGGAATTCTACGGTTGATATATGAAAGGTCATATAAACCAAAAACCCGAATACGACCCCGACATAGAAATCGTAGCGCTGATTTTTGCGGCGTACCAAACCCTGAAATACAGAAGTGAATATACCACAAGGATCAGCACGACGAGACGATCGCAACGGTATAAAAATATCAGTGGTACGATCATCCGATAAAAATCGATATCGGTACCAGAATACTGCTATTTTGCAGAAAATAAGAACGACGGAGCCAAAGATGTCCGAATTTGGAAAAACGACAAACTGAAATCTTGCTCAGAAGATGATTTAGAATTTTTCTATGTAAAAATATTTTGGTTTTGAAAACATTTCATTTTCATTACTTTTTAACTGATTAAATTGAAGTGAATTTACGCGCGAAATAAACTTTCGTATTTTCGGACGAAAATTTACCAGTCGCTATGTTTAACTAGACGTATTTCAAATATCAAATTTTATTTCAAAATTTTATCGTTTAAAATTTTACAAAATTTTAACTAATTACGTTATTAAAACGGTTGAAATTTACGGGTCGTTACAATGTCCATATCCGATCCCGGTCTCTTTAATAACTTCTGTAATTAATTCACCGATTGGTCGTTTATATATTTCCAAACCAAATCAAATTCAATTTCAATTAGAATTTGTAAATCAACATTTCATTTGTCTTTCGAAATAAATTTCCAAAATTTTCGTTTCAAAACTTCCAAATTACCATTTCAAAATCTTATAATTCAATTTTCAATTTCTTTTTAAACCAATTCAAATATTGATTCAAGTTCGTAAATAAGTTTCCTTCCAAATCATTTGAATTAATATACTTTAACATTCAAATCAATTTCAAATTCATTTATCGATTTCATTCAATATTTATTAAGTTAATTTGCCATTCAAAACAATTTCTATTAAATTTCCAACTCATTAGATCCATTATTTAAATTCAACTTCCTTATTTCAAAACTTACAAATTGAATTAAATTCATCAAATCAAATTCTTTAAATTTCAAGTCTTACATTAATTTCAATAAATCACATTTTATTTCTTGTTAAAGAAATTCAATTTCACTTATTTACTTACTTAAATAATTTTCCAAAAACTTACTTAATAAAGAAAACTCAATTTCAATTATTTACGAAGTAAAATTCACTTATTCAAAAGTTCAATTTTCTTATTAAAGAATTTCAATTCAATTTAATCATTAAATAATTCAATCTTATTTAAGTATTAAATAATTCAAAACTTAATTATTAAATAATTTCAAAGTTTAATAATTTCAACTTAATTATAATTTCAAACTTAATTATTTAATCATTTCAAACTTAATTCAATCATTTCTCAAATCAAACAACATTCTTTCATCAATTTCGTTTTTAATATTTTGTTTCAGATTTTTAAATATTAACATTTTCCTTTCATTAAAAATTCAAATTTCAACTTCATTTCAAAACCATATTATTTATTCAAATAAAATCTTCATTTTATTTTTAAATCAAATTATTGACCAATCGGGTTTTATTTAATTTCCTATCCTAGGTCAAAGTTCAATTTGGGTATTTATCATTTCAACCCGATTCCAATTCAATTCAAAACCATAGCACAACAAAGGGAACTTGCAGTGTGATAACTGGGATGGTGTCAAAGTAAATAAACAAGCAATAACAACAACCAATATCAATCCAATAATCAATTCAAATAATCCCGAAATAATCGTATTAATTTGCATTGTTGTTTGTGCAAATTAATATAATTATTTCTAGAATCTACACTATCATTTCATGTAGATTAAAGATTATTACATTACAGTTTTTCACTTGTCATCTGTTACAATTTCATCCATCATCAATTTATCAACATACATTCAGTGGTTCAAGATGTAATTAAACAAATCCTACGTGTCAATAAATTTTGACAGTTAAATGGGTCATATTATACAAATGTCATTTAATCAAATTTAACATTTAACTATCCTATATCAATTTCAATTGCATACTATTTATCATTTTAACATTAACAATTTAACATCCAATATAAACATCAACAATCAATCAATTATCAGCCAAACTGTATTATCATCGCATAAATAATAACAGATAATGGTGTCAGATGTCACAGGTGAACTGATACAGGTAATAGCATATATAACAGTGTAATTAACTAACAACAGCATATTTCAATTGTCGTTTCAATTGAAATCAAATTTAATAAATAAAAGAACATTAATCGTGAGTGATTGCTCACCTTCCGAGGTTAGAGAGATAGACGATGAAGTTGAGTTACGAAATCCAGGCACGGATGCAAAACAAAGCACGATTGGCACAGATTCGACGGGCAAAGCTGATAACAGGAATCGATTAGAACAAATCGAAATTATCTTGAGATAACAAAAAAAAATACATATATATCCTTTTATTATTATGATTTTATTGAAACCAATATTTTAATTTACTACAAAGGTCAAAATAAGATATATAAATATGATTCCAAAAATTAGTCTTAAAATACAAACATCTAAAATCAAAGGTATATATACATTATTATTTAAAACCAATACTTATATATAGATACCTTAAAAGTGGGATCCAAGTAAATTTTTATTTTATATTTTAAATATCTATACATATACTTTAAAATTAAATTTCCTTTACATCAAATCTGGAATATACATAGTATAAAATCACAGTATCTACAAATAGCAAACCCATACATATCATATAAACAGATATACTTACACAAAATCAACACTCAGATAGGTACACTTATTAGAAATGCAAGACACTTAATATATATTATATATAATATTCACTGCAAAACCCAATCATAACATTATACATAAATCTTGCTTTCTGTGATATACATACTGTCGTATAAATGTAACTTTATTTAAAATATAACCATTGTAAGCACTTAGGTAATGCACAAATAACATATATATATATATAAATCGAATTTTTTATACCTTACCGTAACAGTTTACTAAAACATATATATTTATGCGACTTATATATACCCAACACGTATACATATTATAACAGCAGATCAACCTATATTTCATACTTAATACGTAACAACAAAACTTATATTATATTTTAAACAAACAACTTTTATAACTTCATAACTTTATAACTTGTAACTGTATAAACAACATAACTTAGATACTGCAACTATTTGAAAAGAAAACCTTTAACATAAAATGTGTATAACTGCATAAACTTTATAGCTTATATAAACAACAACCAGGCTATAGAACTTAAATAAAATAAGATGTAAACTGACGTATAACTTTATAGTATATGCATCACCTTTCAAAACAAAAGTTACAAACCCGTTTAGTATAAAACTATATATATAATAACAACATATAACATCATACCATAAACCAACATAACATATATATTAACCTATAACAAGTTTACAAAACTTATAAAATCAACATACAATATGGTTTAAAAAAAAAGAAAATATATATATCACAACTTACTGCAATACCTTTATGTATATAGGATGCCTTCAAAGATCTCAACGAAGCAAAGGAACATGGTGGCCGAGTGCTAGGGGAGCCGGTGATTGGTTGAGGAGGCTGCTTCGGTCTAGGTGAAAGGAGGAGAGGAAGTGGGCGGTGACTGGGTTATGGCGAGTGGTGGAGCTTGGTCGGGCTAAAGAAAGGTGGCTCGGATTTCTTTGGTTGCGTGGCCACGAGCGGGAGGTGGTCGATGGATCCGACACATGCTGGAGGAAGGGCGAGCGAAGGAGGAGGTCGGTGGTGACGGTTGATTGTGAAGGTAGGAACAGGTTCCAAAATATGGAAGCCACATAATACTTTATTTATATTTGTTCTGAGAAGGTAGGAACCGAAAGAAGAAGGGAGGATCGGCAATGGAAGATGCGAGAGAGGGCCGGGGAAATAGAGAAGGGAATACAAACAGTAAAGAAAAATAAATGAAACAAGTTTTTTTCTTTCTTTGTAGAACAGAAGTAAATGAAGAGGCTTACCACAATAATTATTAAACAATGAATGGTCACAATTAAATTAATTTTTTTTTGAGAATTGAAAAGGGCTTCGGAATATTGAAAATTTACCATGGAATATGAATGAGATGTTGGAAATTAAAAGTTAGAATTCGATACCGGTACGATCACCATTTCCGTGGATTCCGCTGCGCACCGGACTTCAAAACGTAGAAATAAATATACCGTGGAGAACAGCACGACGAGACGATCAAAACGGTATACAAATATCAGTGGAACGATTTAAATATAAAAAATTCGAATTTTTCTACTACGGAAAATGCAAGAAAAATGCTGAAAAATAAGATCGACGGAGCCAAAGATGTCCGAATTTGGAAAAGCGACCAACTGACATCTTGCTCAGAAGATGGTTTAGAATTTTTCTATGTAAAAATATTTAGGTTTCGGAAACATTTTATTTTCATCGCTTTTTAACTGATTGAATTGAAGTGAATTTACGTGCGAAATAAACTTTCATAATTTCGGACGAAAATTTACCAGTTGCTATGTTTAACTAAACGCATTCCAAATATCAAATTTATATTTCAAAATTTTATCGTTTAAAATTTCACAAAATTTCAACTAATTACGTTATTAAAACAGTTGAAATTTACGGGTCGTTACACTCTCCCCCACTCAAAACTTTTCGTCCCCGAAAAGGAACGAGGTTGGAGAATAGAAACAACCAGAAGAAAAACAGATTTGAAATACAAAATAACAATTAATTTAAACCATATAAATTCAAATTTAAATTAATTGATATTCAATAATTGAGTTGATCCATTTGATTTCACTAAAATCAATCTCAACTATTTCTAAATTCATTATCTTATTATCCAATTATCCTCAATTTACAAATTTCTAAAACCATAAATTTGAATAATCTTTTATTATAATCATATTTTATTTTCAACAATTTAAATTCTTCTTTATTCCAAATTACTGTTAAATCTATTCTACTTAATATATCTACTCACATATATTTAACCCATATAAATTAATTTAAAACATAAAAGTTCGATTTAAATTAATTTACATCTATTAATTTCTTTTAAATTCAAGGTATTTTCATATGTTGATCAAATTTTAATTCATTAATTCTTTCAAAACAAATTTATTAATTTTTTCAAAACAAATTTATTTCATTATTAACTGAGTTTACTTATTATCCTATCTAACTCTATTAGATTCTTTATAATCAAAATCTAGTGTATACCATTTATTATAAACACTCAAATTTATTTATAAATTCAATTTTATCTTATATTATCCAATTACATATTCAACTTCTGAATGATTTAGGTAAGTTGTATTAAAATGCAGTTGAACAATATACAATAAAAAATTTCCAATTCAATTATTCAAGTTTAAATATTTATTCCAAATTTTGGTTTTATTTATAATTAAAATCATCCTTTAACAAAATTTAAGAATTAAATTTCCGATTAACTTTAAACAATTTAGAGATATATATAATATATTTATATCAAATCAAATTAAATTTTTAAAATAAGATACCTATATATATGTAAATCAAAATATATTGAAGAAATTCAAATCAAAATATATTTTTCTCAAAACAAAACCGTAGCAAAGCTACAAAATGGTTTCTCCACTTCGAAACTCGAAAATGAATGTCGATGATGCGGCCGCCATCACCGAAATTATTTTCCAGCGACAAAAAGAAGAGCACTGATTTCAACATTTTAAAATTCTTTGGAAACGATTTCTATTCGAAAATACTTCCAATAATATATCCTTTAAAATTTTAAAACCAAAGTTCGAAATCACCGGAAACTAAATTCTCAAATTTCTGAATTAAATTCATTTCAAATTTCAAATCAATTTATAACCAAGTTTATGAATTCATTTATTTATATTATGCAATAGTCAATGGTTTACAAAACAATAAATGAAAATCAAATATTATTATTTCAGACAACAAATTCATTAACAATTTAATTTCAGAAAACTTATATTTATATATAATATAATCATTCAAAACTATTTTGTTTATCAAATTTGAAAACAGCATTTTTAATATAAATTTAGAAATACATTTCTTTGCTCGACGGTACAGGAATGGATTTTCAAAATAAGGATAGGGATTCAAATTTTTGTTGACTCAAATCAAGAGAATTTTGATTCGAAAATAAGTTTGAAACAGGAGATAAGATAATTCGATTACCACAATCATGAGATGGACGAGTTTATTTAATTCACGGGCAACCTTAACCGGGTCGTCCGTAACTTCAAGAATAAGATCGATGCTGAATTCCGAGGTACATCAACACTCGATCTCAAGAGATGTAATTCAGGTATAGCAGGGAATAGATAGCATCATAAACCGAGAGTACAGAAATCTTCGGTAAATCGATGCCTATTATAAAGGAGTTTTTCTCCTTTACGAATCATTCGAAGATTGGCAGGACCGCCGATCTATTATAGATAACATTCAGAATGGAGTTGTGGGGTGCTCCATGATTGAAAGAAGACGAATAGTGAGGGACACGAATGAAATTCGGAACCGTAGGGAACGTTCCAAAATTCAAAGAAATCGAGTCGGAAAGAAGAGATTGAAACTCGAATGAGAGTGATTCTGTAAATACATTTACCCTATATGTTGAGTTTCGCCTAGAGCTACCAAAGCTCTGATACCAACTGTAACGACCCGCCATTTTGGACCATTCGCATCCATTATAAGTGTATAGGTAGACACTCATGCCGGAGTTGAATTGCTCAAAATACCGCGTTGTTAATTTAAATTTGGCAAAAACTGAACATATACAGTAAATAATAATCACAGATCATAGACACAGAGTAATAGTTGTAGCGGAAATAAAAGAGATAGTAGTTCATGAAGCTACTATATAAATATATAAGTTACATCAGAGTTAAACCAGATACAACGGAAGAGTAATATGATACATCAGATACAAAGCAGAATACATCACTGGAATCATCGAATATCTGAAAGCTGGATAGATAGCTGGATCTCCAAGCGAAGCTCCAACTCCAAAGGTGGGTCTCGAAAGCTGAACCACTCAGTCTGACCCGAGCGTAAAGCAAAATACAAAACACTCGAGTCAGGATTAACATTCTTATATTAATAAATCCAACTCAAGTGAAATAGCAATTGAAATACAAGTAACTCAAAGGATGTTTGGAATGACCATCCTTTAAGGATCCGTTAAACTATCTACTATGTAGTAGTGTACGATAAGTAGATAATGTCTATTAGTAATATAAAGATATCAAAATAGCATTAAGTCATGGCCCATTCCACCCTTAACACATTTTTATTCCCAAAAGCATATACAAGACCGTAGTTTCCCCAAAACCGGAAGTCACCAGAGGGCAATCCATATACTAAAGGTACAAATCAAAATCGTAGTGGTCGCGCATAAATGGAATACACGTATGACAAGGCACATGAGGCAATACCCAAGGTAGTGATACTACCGTTCGCCTGATCCGGACTGGTGAGAACGCAACGCCGCAGCGCCCGCAACACCGTGAAACAACAATCCCAAAATCAAGGGTGCACCAATCGACAACAAGTAATGAGTAGTTCGAAGAAGTGTGTCCACTTGAGGTAGCTAATCCTCCATTGGCCCGGCACGGCTCCTGTTTTAGTCATTTCCAATTTGACACAAGTGTCAAGGCTATCCATTATCGTTCTCTTTCTTCAGTCATCACGAACATCATTCCAACCACTTCGTTCTGGATCAACACTCCGCGAATGTTAGATATTAAAGTGGTTTTCGGTATCGACAGAGAGTATGTCCATATCCGATCCCGGTCTCTTTAATAACTTCTGTAATTAATTCACCGATTGGTCGTTTATATATTTCCAAACCAAATCAAATTCAATTTCAATTAGAATTTGTAAATCAACATTTCATTTGTCTTTCGAAATAAATTTCCAAAATTTTCGTTTCAAAACTTCCAAATTACCATTTCAAAATCTTATAATTCAATTTTCAATTTCTTTTTTAACCAATTCAAATATTGATTCAAGTTCGTAAATAAGTTTCCTTCCAAATCATTTGAATTAATATACTTTAACATTCAAATCAATTTCAAATTCATTTATCGATTTCATTCAATATTTATTAAGTTAATTTGCCATTCAAAACAATTTCTATTAAATTTCCAACTCATTAGATCCATTATTTAAATTCAACTTCCTTATTTCAAAACTTACAAATTGAATTAAATTCATCAAATCAAATTCTTTAAATTTCAAGTCTTACATTAATTTCAATAAATCACATTTTATTTCTTGTTAAAGAAATTCAATTTCACTTATTTACTTACTTAAATAATTTTCCAAAAACTTACTTAATAAAGAAAACTCACTTTCAATTATTTACGAAGTAAAATTCACTTATTCAAAAGTTCAATTTTCTTATTAAAGAATTTCAATTCAATTTAATCATTAAATAATTCAATCTTATTTAAGTATTAAATAATTCAAAACTTAATTATTAAATAATTTCAAAGTTTAATAATTTCAACTTAATTATAATTTCAAACTTAATTATTTAATCATTTCAAACTTAATTCAATCATTTCTCAAATCAAACAACATTCTTTCATCAATTTCGTTTTTAATATTTTGTTTCAGATTTTTAAATATTAACATTTTCCTTTCATTAAAAATTCAAATTTCAACTTCATTTCAAAACCATATTATTTATTCAAATAAAATATTCATTTTATTTTTAAATCAAATTATTGACCAATCGGGTTTTATTTAATTTCCTATCCTAGGTCAAAGTTCAATTTGGGTATTTATCATTTCAACCCGATTCCAATTCAATTCAAAACCATAGCACAGCAAAGGGAACTTGCAGTGTGATAACTGGGATGGTGTCAAAGTAAATAAACAAGCAATAACAACAACCAATATCAATCCAATAATCAATTCAAATAATCCCGAAATAATCGTATTAATTTGCATTGTTGTTAGTGCAAATTAATATAATTATTTCTAGAATCTACACTATCATTTCATGTAGATTAAAGATTATTACATTACAGTTTTTCACTTGTCATCTGTTACAATTTCATCCATCATCAATTTATCAACATACATTCAGTGGTTCAAGATGTAATTAAACAAATCCTACGTGTCAATAAATTTTGACAGTTAAATGGGTCATATTATACAAATGTCATTTAATCAAATTTAACATTTAACTATCCTATATCAATTTCAATTGCATACTATTTATCATTTTAACATTAACAATTTAACGTCCAATATAAACATCAACAATCAATCAATTATCAGCCAAACTGTATTATCATCGCATAAATAATAACAGATAATGGTGTCAGATGTCACAGGTGAACTGATACAGGTAATAGCATATATAACAGTGTAATTAACTAACAGCAGCATATTTCAATTGTCGTTTCAATTGAAATCAAATTTAATAAATAAAAGAACATTAATCGTGAGTGATTGCTCACCTTCCGAGGTTAGAGAGATAGACGATGAAGTTGAGTTACGAAATCCAGGCACGGATGCAAAACAAAGCACGATTGGCACAGATTCGACGGGCAAAGCTGATAACAGGAATCGATTAGAACAAATCGAAATTATCTTGAGATAACAAAAAAAATACATATATATCCTGTTATTATTATGATTTTATTGAAACCAATATTTTAATTTACTACAAAGGTCAAAATATGATATATAAATATGATTCCAAAAATTAGTCTTAAAATACAAACATCTAAAATCAAAGGTATATATACATTATTATTTAAAACCAATACTTATATATAGATACTTTAAAAGTGGGATCCAAGTAAATTTTTATTTTATATTTTAAATATCTATACATATACTTTAAAATTAAATTTCCTTTACATCAAATCTGGAATATACATAGTCTAAAATCACAGTATCTACAAATAGCAAACCCATACATATCATATAAACAGATATACTTACACAAAATCAACACTCAGATAGGTACACTTATTAGAAATGCAAGACACTTAATATATATTATATATAATATTCACTGCAAAACCCAATCATAACATTATACATAAATCTTGCTTTCTGTGATATACATAATGTCGTATAAATGTAACTTTATTTAAAATATAACCATTGTAAGCACTTAGGTAATGCACAAATAACATATATATATAAATCGAATTTTTTATACCTTACCGTAACAGTTTACTAAAACATATATATTTATGCGACTTATATATACCCAGCACGTATACATATTATAACAGCAGATCAACCTATATTTCATACTTAATACGTAACAACAAAACTTATATTATATTTTAAACAAACAACTTTTATAACTTCATAACTTTATAACTTGTAACTGTATAAACAACATAACTTAGATACTGCAACTATTTGAAAAGAAAACCTTTAACATAAAATGTGTATAACTGCATAAACTTTATAGCTTATATAAACAACAACCAGGCTATAGAACTTAAATAAAATAAGATGTAAACTGACGTATAACTTTATAGTATATGCATCACCTTTCAAAAAAAAAGTTACAAACCCGTTTAGTATAAAACTATATATATAATAACAACATATAACATCATACCATAAACCAACATAACATATATATTAACCTATAACAAGTTTACAAAACTTATAAAATCAACATACAATATGGTTTAAAAAAAAAGAAAATATATATATCACAACTTACTGCAATACCTTTATGTATATAGGATGCCTTCAAAGATCTCAACGAAGCAAAGGAACATGGTGGCCGAGTGCTAGGGGAGCCGGTGATTGGTTGAGGAGGCTGCTTCGGTCTAGGTAAAAGGAGGAGAGGAAGTGGGCGGTGACTGGGTTATGGCGAGAGGTGGAGCTTGGTCGGGCTAAAGAAAGGTGGCTCGGATTTCTTTGGTTGCGTGGCCACGAGCGGGAGGTGGTCGATGGATCCGACACATGCTGGAGGAAGGGCGAGCGAAGGAGGAGGTCGGTGGTGACGGTTGATTGTGAAGGAGCAGAGGCCAGACGCTGGCCTGGTGGTTGAATACCAGAGTTGATGAAAATGGAACAGGTTGCAAAATATGGAAGCCACATAATACTTTATTTATATTTGTTCTGAGAAGGTAGGAACCGAAAGAAGAAGGGAGGATCGGCAATGGAAGATGCGAGAGAGGGCCGGGGAAATAGAGAAGGGAATACAAACAGTAAAGAAAAATAAATGAAACAAGTTTTTTTCTTTCTTTGTAGAACAGAAGTAAATGAAGAGGCATACCACAATAATTATTAAACAATGAATGGTCACAATTAAATTAATTTTTTTTTGAGAATTGAAAAGGGCTTCGGAATATTGAAAATTTACCGTGGAATATGAATGAGATGTTGGAAATTAAAAGTTAGAATTCGATACCGGTACGATCACCATTTCCGTGGATTCCGCTGCGCACCGGACTTCAAAACGCAGAAATAAATATACCGTGGAGAACAGCACGACGAGACGATCAAAACGGTATACAAATATCAGTGGAACGATTTAAATATAAAAAATTCGAATTTTTCTACTACGGAAAATGCAAGAAAAATGCTGAGATCGACGGAGCCAAAGATGTCCGAATTTGGAAAAGCGACCAACTGACATCTTGCTCAGAAGATGGTTTAGAATTTTTCTATGTAAAAATATTTAGGTTTCGGAAACATTTTATTTTCATCGCTTTTTAACTGATTGAATTGAAGTGAATTTACGTGCGAAATAAACTTTCATAATTTCAGACGAAAATTTACCAGTTGCTATGTTTAACTAAACGCATTCCAAATATCAATTTTATCGTTTAAAATTTCACAAAATTTCAACTAATTACGTTATTAAAACAGTTGAAATTTACGGGTCGTTACATTTCTTCTTTAGCCTCTTAGTTTAGGAAAATAAAAAAAGCTCTCTTTCTCTTTTCATGGCTACTTAGCCATTTTCTTTTTATGTAATTTTTTTATGCAATTTAATTCATGTTCTCTTTTATTACATGCTCTTTTCTTTTCATGTTAGTAGTGTAGATTTACATTTGTGCAATTAGATTAGTTTTTCCTTTACTTTGCTCTCCTTTTCCTTTTCTTTTTACTTCATGTTGCATGCTATATTTGTTGAAATGATAACAAAAATGAGAGGCTAAACCTCTTCAATTTAGGGGTAATAAAGCTCTCTAATCATGTAGCTTCAACATAATTTGATGTTTATGCTCTCTTTTGTACTTAATGAGAATGCATGAAGTGTTTAACTTGTTGTTTTTGCTTTGAATTTGATAGCCTATATTATTGATACCAAATAGGCTATGCTTAAACAATCACAGACAATAATTACCTCTTCATTTACATATGATGATGGTAATAAAGTAAATGTTGAAATTAAAATTTGATGGTCTATATTTCTAATTAATAATTAATAGGTCATACTTAAAATAGATTTCATTTTCAACTTTGTTGTCATTTTCATGAGAGTTAGTAAGTGGTTTATGGGGTGTGTTATAGTTTGATGGCTTATGTTGAGCTAATTAATATCACAATTAAGCCATACTTATGATAAACATATCATTTAAATTCACTAATGACCAAAAACGAGAGATCGTAATTTCATTTTTGTTGAACTATGTGATATAGAGAGTGAATTTATCTCTAAATTGTTTTTCTACTCTCATATTTTTATCACTTTCTTTTTGTCAATTTTCTTACATTTTCTAGCTAATCACTTTCAACTTTGGTTAATTTGATTGAATAAAGATTTAAAAACAACAATTCCCTACGGATAGACCCGTGCTCACTACGTACTACGATTGTACGCCGTGCGCTTGCGGTATAAATTTTATTATAAATTCGTTCGACGGATATCTAACTCGATAGAATTCCCATAGACGATCATGGATCTTTTGTGGTTAATTCAGTAGAGGAAGCAACTGCTTGAATCCAAAATGCATAAGTTAGCAAAGTAATCTATAGGATAACATGATAGAAAATTATAAACGATACATTTAAGCTTACTAGGTTGATCCGGACAAATTAGAGACATAGGATAAAAAAATTTCGGATCACCCAAAGATAGGAAACACTTGCTCTTAGAAGCATGTTGGACAAGATGGGGTTGGCCAAGAACTCTTTGACCAGCAGGAAGGAGGGAATGTTTCTGAAGATTGTTTGGCATCAGTAGTGTAAGTCTTTTCCCGATGTTATTCAAAGCAGCGATCAGCAGCTTCAAGATTCTCTTCCCCTCATCGTCGAGATCTTTAGGAGCAGAATCTAATAAGGAAATGTAATTCAACAAAAGAAAGTAATTTAATAAAGATGAAAATTATGGTCAATTTACGAGGAGAAGAGAAGAATACACTAATATTTGGGAAACATTTGATGTAGAAGAATTGTATCACCCAATCTCTAAAATTGTTTACTCCTTCTGAAATTAGTTTCTTATAGGGGTTAGCCCTAAAAATTTAGCTATTCAGGTTGCTAAGCTTGACCAGAGGCACTAAGTAATTGAGAACTTCTGCGCTTAGAGAAGGAATGCCTGATTCCAAGGCCATGAGCTCTAGGGAGATAAGATAAGTATTTACATTTGGTGATAGTTGAATAGCTGTTATGCCAAGGTGATTCAGAAATCTAGATAAGAAATCTTAGAATGAAATAAGTCGCCATGCCAGATGTGGATGGCGGTATAAGAAAAATATCCTTCGGGGGGATTCTGGATAGTATCATTATCACTAGACTAGAAGAAATAGCTTCCACTCCTGTGATTCCGAAGTAAATGAGAATGGCGTCAACCTCATCTTGAGAAGATATCAGATAATGTCTTGAGATGGCTTCAACCTTTTTTGGTGAAGATTCTGGTTCTGGAGCTATGTCGTTTTCGGGTTTCTTGAAAGTCTTTTTCAAACCCATGATCTTGTCAGGTGAAACCATTTCATTAAAAGTTATAATTTGTTTTCATTATTAACACATTTTAAAGATGTCGAAAACCTATTGCAATAATTCAAATATCCACCAAAGTATATAATTCCATATCTTTGAGAGAGTGTTAAGGGTAATTTGAATCATGAAATTCATTGAGCTTTCGACATATTCGAAGTGGTAGATGGAATAAAAACAACTAAACACATCCTTCGACAATGTCAGAAGCCCAGAAAATTTTATTATTAATATGTATAACTAACCCTACATTACTAGTTTGAATATACATATATATATATACATATATATATATATATTGTTAGAACTATAAACAACATTCCACAATCAAGCCAAATAAACCTTTCGACAATGTCGAAACCCACAGATTTTATTATACTCAAAGAATATGAATATTGCTGAAATACTATACTTTCATTAAGTCGAAAGACTTGGATCCAAGTGATTTTAATACCAATGAAAGGACCTTGGAACGTTTCGATAGTGTTTATTGAGAAAATGATAATTATATTCCTATTGGTTATAATGGTTCTCGAATAAGCTGAAAGAGGGAAGTAAAGTTTCAAAAGCATATAAACAAACAGGCTTGTCTAAATTTGGGAGGTTTCGATCAAGTCGAAAGGCTTGATAAGGTTTCAACTTTAACAAAAATGCACTATTTTCAATCCAGTTGATGATAGGAGGTATAAATTTCTAACTTTTAACAACTTCAAGAGTGATTCAAAATTGAGCATTATTTACTTGAAATAAAGTGACAAATTAAATCCATTTATATATATATATATATATTAAGTCTTGAGTCCTTTTAAAAAAAAAGTATGGCCTTTGAAAGTATATACCGTGTAGTCATTAAATTGAACCATTTAAGATGACTTCTTCGAAATGTGTCAGAATATATAGAAACATATTTTTGCTTTCGAAGAAGTTCGTCACTTGCCAACCACGTCAACCCCTTCGAAAGGGCCCACTTAAAGGTAGATACTAGACTTCCTTTCGACCCCTTCGAAAGAGGTTGAAAAGGTAGAGCAGAGTTAACTTCCTCAATCCCTTCGAAACGGTTGAAAAGTCAAGTTACAATATTGAGTTTTAATTTGTATGACTTAACCTTCTCTTTGAAGCCACTAGAAAAGAATTTTCTCCCTAATTCACTTTTTAACCAAATGCTTCTAGATGCTAACAATCAAATTGATTCAAGCATGAATTTACATTCGATAACAACGAAAACCCTAAATTCAAGCTCGAAGCATAATTGATTTTAAAAAAAGGATTCCCCCAATGAGTTAGAATTGAGTGCAATAGAGTTCGAGCTTGGGTTCATGCACAACAATGGCAAATAGCCTGAAATCCGATGAATTCAAATTTAAGCTCAAAATCGATACCATAGATTGAGAGAAATCAACAAAAAAGTGAATTTAAAGATAATTTTATACGAACAAAAAACTTTAATCATTCTCAAAAATTAAAGCAGTAATACAAACTCAAACCCTAAATTGAAGGTTAAATGTGAACAACAGATGTATATCATGAATTTGAATTCGTGTCTATTGACATTAGGAATTTAATAAGAAATTGAAAATTTAGATTCTTGCTTTGAGTTTCTTAATTGCAGGTAAATGAAAAGGAGGAAAAGGAAGCATGATTTATAAAGAAGCAGATGCAGGGAAATCCATCCGATCAAATTTAAATATACGGCTAAGATCCATGTGGGAATATCAAAATGCGGGAATTTTTATGCTAAAATGAAGATGGGTTTCAAAATAGTTGACTTGGAAAGTTAAGAGCATCTCTTCGCTAGGGGGGCAAGTGTTACCATCAATCTTCACTTCAATTGTCGAAACCATGAAGAATATAAAAGAGGAATTCACAAGGAATGATAGCATTAACAAAACCTTTCGAAAGAGTCAAAGAGATGGTTCTTCAAAAGTTGGATGTGCTATGATCTTTCGAAGAGGTCGAAAGGGGACAAGAGCACCCTTTCGCTTTAATTGTTTCCTTCTGAAATGGTTGCTTCCGCATGCAAGAAGACGTTTCGAATGAGTTGAGGAACACCTTTCAAAGGCAACATATTACAAGCTTTCACATGCACGCCAAACCCTTCGAAATAGTGGGTTCCACTTTCAATCACATTCCATAGAAGAACATTTGGCCAGAGCTACCCATTCAAAAGCATAAATTAGTCTTTCAAATCGGTTGAGACCATTCACAATTTTAAAAGAAAGCTTATATAAGTTCAATAAGGCATTCTCATATACCAAAGGATCGGGTTCCACATCAATTAACAAGTATGCCTTCAAAAGCTACCTTCTTCATTTAAACCTTCTACTACGTTCAAACTCCTTCAAAGCCCCAAAGATTCACCTATCGATAGAATCGAAAGCCCATATCCTTTCCTACTTGCAACAACACATCAACGACAAAGTGGAGAGCGTATCTACACCTTTCGACCAGCTCGAAAGAACTCAAGTTCAATTTAAAAGCAAAGTAAAAGGACGCCCTGATGTTAACAGCAACGAAAGGCCTCCAAGGCACCCTTTCGACTAAGTCGAGAGGACCGACTCAAAAGGAGCCAACCCATGCCTATAAATAAGACCTTAGGGGTATTGTTTAGGGGATCTGATCCCATTAACACAACACTAGTTCTTTCTTGAATTTTAAACCCTAATTCTAAAATTAGATTTGGGATTTGACTTCTTTGTATTACTTAACCTTCTAGTAATAAAGAAAAATATTATCAAAGCAAGTGTGTGGCATTTTTAGATATATTAGCTGATCTAATGTTTCTACGTGATTCTGGTTATGATCTGCTTATATCAATATGATCGAAAGGATACCTTTCGAAGGAGTCGAAACCCTTTAATTCAACTAAAACCCTTAGATCATTAGATCCTAACCTTAGGCAACCTTGACCACTTCGAAGGGAGGTTTCGATAAGATCCTAAGCCAATTCAACTAGTTCGAATGGTATTTTCATAAGGGATTCAAGTGTCTCGACCACGTTGGAAGGTTGTTTAGAAGGAGATTCAATTGCGGCAACCTTTTCGAAAGGTGGACTTAAAAGAGATATAAGTCTTCTAGATTGTTTGGGTAAATGGATTCGAAAGGTATAAACTATCTTCATCTGTTCGAAAGGTAGTTTTAAAAGGCTTACATGCACTTTGAACTTTGCTTTAGGGTGTTGACAAATTTCTTGTTAAAATAATGGTTTTAAAAACTTAATAAATAAGTCTACCTTTTATTATAAAGGAAATACAGTTTTAAAGAAGATAAAGATAGTTTGAAATAAATATTTCTGAAATGGTTTATAAAAAAATGGATAAAAGTAATATTTTATAAATAAATAATAAATTTATTAACGAAGTTTTATAGATATTAAAAATGGATTTGTAATTAATATTTGGTAAATAAATTTATAAATAGGATTTTATAAATAAATGAAAATTATAAAGGAATGGATTCATAAATATAATGTTATAAATAAAGAGATTTAATAAAGGGAACTTTTATAAAATAGAAAGGAGATTTATAAACATATTTTTATAAATATAGAAATGATTTATGTTGAGATTTGAATATGGATTTTTATAAAGGAAATACATTCCTGTTTTAAAAGTTAAATAAACTTTTAAAGGAATGTTTTGAAAGTGATATTTTTCGATAGATTTAAATGATTTAAAAAAAGTGATTTAAAATGTACTAAGGGACGAAGACATAGATTTCAACATTTATTGTTGTCATAGATGTTTTTCGAGAAAGCAAGTAAGGCACAAACTATAACACTGTTGTTATAGTAAGTGATTTCCGAAAGGAAGTGTTTTATACAGTATATGGGGTTTATATAAATATAAATAGTCGAAACCCTGTACTATTGTTTTTGGTTGTCGTAACGATGTTTTACGCAACATTCGTTTTGACCCAATAAAGCATGTTTTGGAAAATATTAAGCTTTTCTCAAAAGAATTGTAAATATACGTGTTACAGATTTAAGTATATAGAGATATTCTCCAAGTGTTGAAAATGAAATGGTTTGTGAATATACTTATACAGTTAAAATATGTATATGAAAATCTTTTACAAATATCGAAGATTTAAAAGTGTTTTTGAGAACATATCTTTTTAAAGGTATTTTGAGATAAATATTTGGAAATTGATTTAATTAATAAAAGATTAATTAAACATGCCTAGTAACTACTTGTGTGCTAAATTGTATTTTTGGCCATTTTTGGTTCCCTGATTTAATGTGGGAATTGATTAGTTTTGCACTTAGTACGAGGCTTATTGAGTAGGCTTGATTATTGTTTGGTGTTAAGAATGATGATTCGAGTAGTGTGGAGTGACTATGGTACTCCAATCTACTAAGCTTCCTTCTTGGCTAAAGGATAGCAAGTTGAGAGTAGGAAACATGATAAGTCCATGAGACTTGGTTTCCTTATGAGGTTGAGGGCCTCTTATCGATTGTTGATATGGAGAGACCGGATCAGATTTATCCGAAAACCACTTCGGACCAAATATGCATTTGAAAGTGCGGATTTGTTGAAGATGATGGTTCTTGAAGACTGAGATCTTCATGATGTAGGGATTCTTTCCACTAGCTCCACGATTCCATATTTTATATATATGGTGGCGGTAGTGCTTCATTTTGAAAATCTTCGATGCACAGACTGCTCGCTACTAATCCTAGAGTTGATTCCCAACAAGTTGTAGTAGGAGAGTGCCTTCAGTTTGTCTTATTACTGAACAACTTATATGGATGAATGTCTGACATTGCATTCCGAAGAAGCAAGTACATTGATTTTTACAAACATACATTTATTTGATGGTGTAGGAGGTAAACCCTCTTACAGTTAACACCCTTCTCTGAGGCTTATGAACTTGGGTTTGTACTTTTGTGAAAATCAATTAGTGTGTTGATGGAAACGGCAATGTGGCATTCAAAGTGGGATATTTTGCTTTATGAAAGGTAATACATTACCTTAGGCCTTACGCATCGGGAACGACAAAATCGTGGTAGATGCGGCAGCGCTATGTGGGTCACTCCCATTAGGATATGGTCATCACCATTCTAGATTACCTTCTATATATCGGGTGTGTTGTGTATGCTTGTGGCCACAGATAGGTCGAGAACGACCGGGGTGTGGGATATTTGGTACTATACATGGTAAAGGTAGGATAGTTTTGTGTTGGTAGAGGATGGATCCTCGGGTGCATTTTTCTAGAGATATACTATTGGAAAGTGGTCCCTTACCTTGTCATTATTGGAAATCCATTCCCTAATATGGGCCTTTATGGTTTTAGTTGTAAACATATTATGCTATCGAATTTAACAAATGTAACCATTCCAGCTATGATTAATATGTATTTGTATCATAGACACTATTATAATATCATAGGATTTGATATGAAGTGTTTTGGTTATCGTAAGGTAAAATCCCATCTGTGGTTATTTACGGCGTGGTCTTACGAGATACCTTTGTTTTGAAAAAAATTTATAACTTTAAAATCCAATTGAGATGTGTTTTCTCATGCTGGTTTACTACACTAATATGACCTTTCTTCCTTTTTAATGCTTGGGTCAGACCAAGTATATTTACAGATTCAGTTTGGATGCTTTGAGCTTCTGAACGTGAGCTGGAGGTCTTCAAGTTGTATTCACGTATATGTTTATTTTCCACTACATTGTTTATTATAAAATTATCAGCATTTATGAGGATAGATTGTTATAACTGTCAAGGCTGATGATTAGTTATTTGTGTACTCTGATTGATGTATGTATATTAAAGTTTCTCTTTTGTAAAGATCATTGATATTATATTATATATTGTTCCGCTGCGTTGTGAGATTCTATGTTGTTTGGTTTTCTTTCTCTCTTCTCTCTTCTCTCTTCTCTTCTTTCTTTCCTTAATTATTTGCCTTTTCGTTCAATTCGAGTTGGACATGTGTGGTTTATTGTCAACTTGAAATGTGCGGAATTGCAGGTCGTTGTAGTTGGTATCAAAGCTTAGGTTAGCGAACACCTAGGCTTTGGTAGGGTACTCATTATAAATAGGGTTAGTAGCACCCTTGAATGAGTTTGAGTGTATGTATGTATATATATATATATACATATATATATATATAAGCTTCTGGTGGATCTGGTGGATCTCAAGGCGGCTTCAATTCTCTTCCTCGACCTCCGGATAATCATGATGGATCTGGATCCGCTTTAGATGATGAAGCTAGGGTGTCAGAAATAAGTATCGACAATCAACATGGTAGATCTGGAGTCTCTGCCCCGAACCCTAGTCAGGAAATATTATCGGAAAGTCTTGGGAAATTCGATAACGATGGTTTGCAAACTCGTTCTGATCATTTGGAGAATTTGGAGAATTTGGATAATAACAATCGACTGGTTAATGGTAGATCTGAAAGTGCGAATAATCCGGGTATCATCAAACAGGCGAATCATTACCGAGCCAGAGACCGGAATTATATTTCCAATAATTCGAAACCTTCTGGTATTTCAGGAAATTATCGAAAACCATTTGTTGAACGTGCGACTGACTGGAATAGAATCAAGACTGGCTTAGCAGAAGGGCGTAATAAAGAATGGAGAAATGCTGCTGATGGGGGAATTGGTGGAACAGATGAATTTGTAGACTTAAACTACAGACAACTAGTTTTAGTTAATCAGAAGAAAAAGGCTGTTATCGACATTGAAATGAACAAGAGGGCTGCTGATAAGTGGAAGAATTCTATTATATTTTACGTTTATGGATCCAGACCGTATCATATACATTTGAAAGCGTAGAACGTACATGGAAACCTAAAAAACAGTTTAACTTATTGGCTCGGGATAATGGATTTTTTATTATCAGATTTTTAGAGGCATCGGATTGTGAGAATGTGTTGAAGGGAGGTCCTTATCTGTTTGACAATCGTATTATAATTCTCAAGAAGTGGCAGGCAGGGATGAGGTTTAGCAGAGATTTACTATCTACAATGCCAATTTGGGTGAAGTTGCATAACCTTGAACTGGATTTATGGGATAAGGAAGCTATAAGTGCTATAGCTAGTGTTCTGGGTAAACCAATGAAAATGGACAAAATCACAGCGGATGAATCCAGAATTGCTTATGCTAAGGTGCTAATAGAAATGTCTGCTGAGGATGGGTTTTCTAACTATGTTGATGTGTTAATGCATAATGGGGAAGAACTTCAAATTTCAGTTAGATATGACTATAAACCTATACTATGTAAGGAATGTAAAAATTTTGGCCATTCTACCGATCTCTGTAAAATCAAAAAAACTAGTAAATGGATTCCGAAAATTAATGCAAATTGTAATGAATCTATGCAGTCTATGAGGGAAGTTAATATAATTAGTAATAATTTGACAGTAAATACTGAAGATGTTTTTAACAACGCTAGCAGAGTTTTTGAAACTGGATCGTTCCAACTAAACAATGGGAATTGCAGGGATGAGGAATTAAATTTATTACAACAAGATTTACAGGCACATGATAACATAAATCTTAAACATCCCAGTACCATAACTAATGTAAATTGTCTCAACCCTTTGGTTCTGGATCATGAATTTCGTTCGCCGAATATTCAAGCTGAGTTTAACGTGCAAGGACTTGGACAGCCATCATCTGATGAACAAAATTGTGAGTCTGTAACATGTGTTGATATACAAGTCCAAAATCCAGAGGTAGGTTCTTCATCTATTTCAAAAACAGTTGTTAGTAAGTCCCAGACAATTAGTGCAAATGCGGTTGGAAGTTCATTAAAAGATAATGTTTCAAATCTATTAAAAGAAGAAATGGGTATGTTTAATTCTCTTTGTAATCTTAATGATAGACAGCTGGTTCAGCAAATAGAGGGAGGTCCTAGCTCGTTGCTAGGGGCTGGAGAAGAACTTGTTGATACTCTTTCTAACTCTGACGAGGAGTTAATAAATCAGATTGCTGTGGAGGATAATCCAATTAGTTCGCAGGAACCTGTTATGAATGTTGAACATTTTGTTGAAGTTAACAAGGAATTTATTGATGAAATTGACGAGATAAATAATAGAAAGATGATCAAGAAAAATGGTAATGCTCATTTTACATCCACTGCTCCTCCTAAAAGGCAAACAAGGAGCCACTCTAAAATTAAATGACTATTATTGCTTGGAATGTTAGAGGTTTAAATGCTGCTGAAAAACAATTAGCAGTGTTTAAATTTCTAACAACTCATAAACCAACTTTGGTTGGTTTGCTAGAGAATAAACTTAGTAATGAAGCCAAAAATAAGCTAATGTCCAAAATGAATAGTGGCTGGTCTTCTTTAGACAATAACATTTGCTCTTGTAAAGGAAGAATTCTTGTTATTTGGGATAATTCTATTTGGCAGGTTGAGCCTACTCATATGTCTTCTCAGCATATTTCGTTGAATATTGTGAATTCTGGGGGCTTCAAAATGAAAATTTCCTTTATTTATGCTAGCAATTTTCTAAAGAACAGAGAACTTCTATGGAATATTCTATCAAAGGAGTCAATATATACTGATGTTCCGTGGTGTCTGCTTGGTGATTTCAACAATATTCTATCTATTTCAGATAAAAAAGGAGGTAATTCTGTCCCTTTCAGCCAAATGGAAGGTTTCAAAAATTGTGTGATCAATTCGGGTTTGGTTGATTTGCCTATCTTGGGGTTCAACTATACATGGAGAAAAAGGGGAATGGCTACTAAAATTGACAAAATTTTATGTAATGATCTTTTAATGAATAAATTCCCTAACCTTGCCTGCTTTGGAGTCTCTAATCCCATCAGTGACCATATCCCTATATGTCTTAAATTACTTAATCCCCCTATATCAAATGTAGGAAAACCATTCAGATATGTGAACACATGGAATTTATTAGAGGGTTATGGAGACTGTTTCTCTAATGCATTTAAGTTATCTTTTGAAGGCTCTCAGTTACATATTTTTAGACAACAGTTGAAAGTTTGCAAATTGTACCTTAAAGACTGGAGCTCTAGAAGAAGATTAGACAGTCAAATAGTGAAGGAATTGGAACAGGAGTATGCAGCAGCTCTTAAGTGTGTAGACAGCAACCCAGATAATTCTGCAGCTTTTGACAATTTAATGGCAGCCTGTAAAAGATGGAAGGATCAAAATCATATCGAATTTCTCAACGCTTCTCAAAAAGCTAAAGTGGATTGGCTCACAGAAGGGGATGATTGTACAAGATTTTTTCACTCTAAAATGTCGATGAGGAAGCACAGATCTAATCTTAATTCCATTATTTCTATTGAAGGTAAACTTGTGCATGATCCCAATAAGATAGAAAATGAAGCTATTTTATATTTTACTCAGATTTTTAATGATGATAATATCAATACTACATTACCTGATGTAAATTGTATCTGTCGTATTAATGAGGGTGGCAGAGAGTTCTTGTCTACCAGTGTTAGCTCGGATGAAATTTTCAAAGCCATCACTTCCATTTCTGATAACAATAGTCCGGGCCCAGATGGATTCTCTGCAAAATTTTATAAAATACACTGGAATGAGTTAAAAAGTAACATGACTCGTATGATAAATCAGGTTTTTTCTACCTGCAAATTAGACAAAGGTGTGAACCATACTTTCATAACTCTGGTGCCAAAAATCAATAATCCCACTTCTCTTGCTGATTATAGGCCTATATCGTGCTGCAATGTTATTTACAAAATTATTGCTAAATTTATTTGTAACAGAATTAAGCCTTTCCTTAGCTATCTAATTTCAGAAGCTCAATCTGCTTTTATTCCTGGAAGAGTTATCTCGGAAAATATATTACTAGCTCATGAACAGGTAAGATTTTTTAATCGAAAAGGTGCTGGTAAATTTTGTTTGAAACTAGATTTACACAAAGCATATGATATGGTTAATAGGAAATTTATTTGCCATATGCTTAAAAAGTTGGGTTTTCCTGAAAAATTGGTTAAATTAATCTACAACTGCATTTCTACTCCCACTTTTTCTATTATGATTAATGGTTACCCCAAAGGCCTGATTCCTAGCACTAGAGGTATTAGACAAGGCGATCCTCTCTCGCCGTATTTGTTTTGTGTGGCTATGGAGTATTTCTCTATTTTGATGATGAAGGCTTACAAAGTTAAGGACATTACTCCTCCTTTTAATTTTGAACCGGCAATTACTCACCTACTTTATGCTGATGATTTGATGATTTTTGTTCGGGCTTCCATTAAAAGTGCCAGGGTGATTAGTAAATGTTTGGAGAAGCTTAAAATCTATGTGGGGTTAAATGTTAACAATAGTAAATCTAAGCTGTATTTTAGTAAAGGCACTACAAGTAAGCATGAGATTATGAATATTCTTAATATGCAAGAGAGCAAACTTCCAGTCAAATACTTAGGGGTGCCTTTATCTCATAACTATCTTCATTTTGCTGATTGTGGGGCTCTTTATGATAACATTAATAATAGATTAAATGGTTGGAATAGCAAATTATTATCCCTGGCTGGAAGAATTGAATTAATCCATTCTGTTATAACCCCTATGGTTATGTATTGGATGATGGTTTACCAGCTCCCTCTGGCCACTATTGACAAATTAAATAAAATGTGTGCAAATTTTATATGGAATGATAAAGTTCATAAAATCGCTTGGAATACTCTATGCCGACCTAAATTAGAAGGAGGAATTGGCTTGAGGAATTTTGTGGATATCAGAAAAGCGGCATGTCTAAAACTTCTTTGGCATTTTATTAATTCAAAAAATGTTTGGTCTCGCTGGATGAGCAAAAGGTATTGCGACAATAAGCATTTTTGGACCATGGAGATTGATAACAACTCCTCCTGTACATGGAAATCCATTCTCAAGCATAGACTGGTTGCTCGGAATAATATTTCCAGAGTTATTGTAAATGGTAGAAATACATTGTTATGGCATGATCCTTGGATTAATAGTGAAAGCATGGTTTCTATTCTTGGATGGGATAGCTTATATCTATATGGCCATCAGACTGGTAATGTTTCATCTATCATTCAAGACGGAGTTTTTAATCTGGATTTAGTTCCTTTCACTAGGCAACTAAACAATCTGATTTCAAGTGTTCGTATAGATTCTTCGTCTTCCTCTGATTATTGGAAATGGAATAGCGATTTAAAAGGTTTCAGTTTCAGATCTGCTTGGAATGAGTCTATAAATCATTATCCTACTGTAGAATGGGGCAAAATTATTTGGAACAAGTGTAATAATCCTAGGATGTCTTTAACTGCCTACAAAGCTATTTACAATCGTTTGCCTACCAGAGATAAACTAATAGATTGGGGTTATGTATCTGATACTATCTGTTTACTTTGTAATCTTTTCCCTGAAAACCATTCCCACTTATTTTTTGCGTGTCCTTACTCTGCCTATTTATGGACTACGTGTTGCAAAAATTTAGACTTACCTCAGCCGATCTCTCTGACTTTGGAAGAGGGATGCCAGTTGTTAATTGCTAACTTCGTTGCAGCGGATCAAGCAACCGGATTAGCTTTTGCTAGCTTTTCTACTGTAATTCACCACATCTGGAAGGAACGAAATTGTAGACTCCATGATGGCCGCAACTTCTCGAATCGGGATCGTTGGAAGCTTATTGAAATAGATCTGAAACTGCTGGGTAACAACAAATTGAAGAAGATGAGTTTTATTTCTAACAGAAGCAAGATTATTCTTGAACGATGGGGCATTGACCTGATGGGGGAATGATTCGCCAGTGTTGTTGAAGATGGGTGTGTTTCTCTTTTCCTTTTTTGTTCGGTTTAGATGGACTGGGGTTTGATCTTTGTTTGCTGCTGCGTTTGTTGTTTCTTTTCTTTTTGTCTAGTTTTTTGGCATCTGTGTCGTTTGTATATACATTGGTATTATGCCTTTGCTTTGTTAATATGTTGTTAATAAAGCGTCGCACTCTTTTTCCCTGTCCTATTCCCACACTGGGTATAGGATCAGGTTTTTAATGAGGCGGTTTATCTTTTCAAAAAAAACAAAAAACATATTTATATATATATATATATAAGCGTGTATTTGTTAGTGATATAAAAATGTTTTATATTGTGTTTGTTGATCTGTTGAGTGGCTTATGGATTCTGGTCAATACGAGTAATTAACGTTATTGATAGGGAACCCTAAACACTTGAACATAGTAATTCGACATGGCATTGTTTTGAAATTGGATAAATTAAATAATTTTACCTTGATTATATATATATAAAGGAATAAAGTTTCAAAAATTATTATTGTTATATATGGCATGTTGGTTGGATTTAAGGTATAATTTTAATAAAAGTTGTTTATTATAAACTAAATAAAGGTAAACATTCATAAAATGAGTTACATAAGAAAGTGAATTTATAATGTGAATTATAAAGTATTGATTATAATTAAAATATCAACATTTGTGAAATGATATTACATAAGAAGTGAAATTATATAAGTATGATTTATAAATGTGATTTATAAATAAAAAGGAAATGAAATTGTATAAGTATATATATAAATATGGGTTATAAATAAAAATGGATTTAAAATAAGAAATTAAGAATCTAAATTCCAATGATTTTGAAAATTTCTTTTCAAAGGTTTTGGAAGAAATAATAATAGTATTATTTTGAAAATATTATTATTAGAAATATTTTAAAATGGAATTCAAAAGAAATAAAAAGGAACTGAACTCACTTCATTCACTAGAAAATAATTCGAGTGATGACTGCAGCATCATCGGTGTTCATTTTCGAGTTTCTTTGTATCAGATTGCTACCATAGTGATTTGCTATAAAAGTTTGTTTTGGTAAAAGAAAGTTTTGTTTAGGCAAACAAAGATTGTTTTAGATTCCAAAAGTATGATTTGATATATAAAAGGGTTATGTATGTATTATGGTTTCAAAACCGAGTGTTTGACTTTTGAAAATTTTTATTTAAATGTTTTGTGAAAAAAATAAGAAAATAAGCTTTTGTAACTTATAAGTTGAAAAATATATGTACATACGGAATACAAGAATTAACACCTGTAAGATAAAAACAAATTTTAAATTTGTTAAATATTCTGGTTAAGTAAGGCAAATTAGAAATTTTATACACTTTTAGGGTGTAAAAGAGTGTGAAACAAATATAAACCTAAGTTGTAAAGTGATTGTATAACCACAAGTTGTAATTAAAGAATGTGGATGAACTTAAGTAAAGCTTTAAGAAATTATAAGTAGATAAGTTTATATAACTTATAACTTTGAGAAAATGGAAAGTAAAATCAAATTTTAAAAAATGGTTAAACTTTTCGGTTAACAAAAGAAAATCTAAAATTGAATTATGTAATGAAATTTAACTTAAGTAAAGTTAAATGAAATTGATTTTGATTTAAAATGAATATGAACTTAAGTTTTAAAGTGATTGAATTACATAAGTTGTGTTATAAGATGTAATAAACTTAAGTAATGTTTTGTGTAATAATTCATAAATAATGTTATTATTGAAAGAAATATATTAAGAATAAAATGAATGAGAATAGAATGAATGTGAATAAAAAGAATTTGGTATAGTTAAGAAACCAATTGAAATAAATACGTAAGTTGTAGATAGATCATTTTATTCGCATAACTGTTTGATCCAGATCTGAGTACATGATTTCGAGGTGATTTACATTGTTCCGAGTTAGGATTTTCCACTCTATTCTTGACGGGGAACAATGGGCATGGATTTTTGATTTATTCTGAAATGCTCTATCATAGTATATGGCTATGCAGGAAGAATGATGATTTCTAATCAAAGAACTGGATTGAAGTCTGCATTGGAGAAGTCGAGTGAGTGATAATAATTCAGAATTGAAACTGTGCTATCGAGAAAGCGATAAGATTTGATATTGCGTACGGATGGCCTATAGACATCTTATGGGCTTTGGTATGATGACGGTATGCAATGTTTAGTTAACTTTTTTTACTAGTAATTGTAAAAACTATTAAGTAAGGATGTATGATGGTTTCTTTGGTTGCATTGTGGTAGTTAATTAGTCTATGTTATATACTGATTTCACATTCAATATACTTGTTCTCATTTGTTGCTAAGTGTTTAGTAGGCACCAACAGTGTATGCTTCATATTTGGAGCTCGCTTTCATTTATATTGATTGTATATGTTTGCTAATATTATGAAAAGGTACACATCGTAGATTACATATCGTAATTTTATGGTTTTCCCTATGGGATGCCTCATCCTTGGTATGGGAGTAAATTATTTATGTATTGTAAATTTTTCGATCGAGCCGCGCAAAGGAGATGCTGCTAAATTTTTTCCATAAATTTAAGTTGTTAGAAAATTTTTAAGAATTTTGTGAGATTTTGATAACTAAAATTTGATTTTTATGTTATAACTTGTGATGGTATTAGTTGGTATTAGTGGATGAATTTTAAAGATTTAGAAAATTTTATAATCTATTTCCGCTAATTCATTTTGTAAAGTTAATGGGTTTTGTGGCATTTTTCTTACCTTGTAAATTTCGAGGACAAAATTCTTTTAAGAAGGAAAGTCTTTAACGACCTAGGATTTCTGCCATTTGAATTTGAAATATTTAATTGATTTCAAATATTGAAAACTTAATTTTATAAGTCAAACAACTTGAAATTTCAAATATAAGGATTTAATGTGAATAAAAATGATTTCGAAATCTGATTTAAATTCTGTTTAAATAAGAATGAAGATAGTAAACTTTTAAATTTAATTTAAATGTGATAAGAATGGCTTTAATAATAATTCGTTTTAATTAATGTGTCAAATTATTATTCTGGGGTGATGTCTCAGATTTTAACGAAATAGTTATCATTAGATCTATAATAGTGAATTATTGTATGATAACAAATTTCATGACGATCGAACGTATCGTTTAATCATGCGAGCTCGAAACGCGTAGAAATTTATTAAAGGAATTTAAATTAATATAATTTGATTTTGAAAGTTAACTTCTATATATGATGGAATTAGGCCCCAATACTAGTTCTATTGTGTTCGGAATGAGGGTATTTAGTATAGAATGCTAGGCAGCATGCATCGTTTGGGGTTCGAAATTTTAGAGCATGAATTGTGTTTAAATTTTTTTTATAAAAGGACCTCAACTTCCTTCAATTTGCAAAACCCTAAAACTAAAACCCTAGCCACCATTTTTTATCGTCCACATCCAATGGCCCAAGTTGATCGTGACTACTAGAGGTCGTGATGGGCGGAGGTGTCAACATGAAGATTGAATGCAGTGATGAGACGAAGACATCGACCAGTGGGATTGGCATAACATTGACGGAGGCAATCCCTAGATGAACGACGCGACTTCCCTTGCCGTTTTCAGATGAATGAGGGCACTAGGGGGTTCGAACCACCGACATTGGGCGCGGTGAGGTCGGGGCATTCGATAGGAATGGTGCGGTGGAGGCTCGAGGTCCATGGCGATGGTGGCGTGCATGAAATCGCAGCGACATCGAGTTGGGCCTGGGTTTGTAAAAGTATTATAGGAGAAAGAGATTAAGTTTAAAACGTTAATGTTAATTATAATTTAATTATCTATAAGTTCTAACGATCGTATCTTTTCCATACGAGGTACAAATCGAATGCGGTCGGTCGTGTTGCGCTCATTACGATGAATACTACATTATGGATTTGGATTTGATGGATTTGGAGATGGTAGAAATTTGTGTTAAAATCGAACGTTCATTTGATTTTAATTCAAACCGGAATGCTTTAGCGATAACTGGAATTTCGGTGAGTTAACTCACCTCTCTTAACCCACATGTATTTTATATAAGTATGGATATTATTGTTTATGCTTGTTGTTGATTGTTTGGATGATTTACTGTTTTATCATTTGATTTGGATTTATTCCCGCCCTTGGAGCGGATGACCTTTTTATATATAGTTGCGGATGACCAATACTATATGATTTTATATTGTATTTGATGTAGGGGGACAGGTTGGAGGGATCCAACAGGATTCCTTACCACTGTTACTTTTACTTTTCATATATTTTATGATATATGATTTGTTGGATGCCATATTTGATGCCATGGACATGGCTTTGCTTATTTAGTGCTACAGTAGCACTTGGCGTTATTTTTGTTATTTCGAAATACTGTAAAGTGAAGATTTTGATTTAAAAGGATTTTAAAGTGATTTTGAAATAACTTACGTTTTTAATAATTATTCTTGAATTATTAAAGGAAGGAGTTTATTTTAAATAAAATAAAAGTATGATTTTTAGTATTATAAATTGATAGTTTGTGAAATATGTTAAATGGAGATTTTTGAACTGTATTATAAAGGTTTGAAAACTTAATAAATTAGTCCATGTTTTATAAATAAATTAATAAATTTATAAATGCAGTTTTATAAATATTAAAAATGGATTTGTAGTTGATATTTGGTAAATAAATTTATAAACATGATTTCATAAATAAATGAGATTTATAAAGGAATGGATTAATAAATAGAATGTTATAAATAAAGAGATTTTATAAAGGGAAGTTTTATAAAATAGAAAGGAGATTTATAAACATAGTTTTATAAATATGGAAATGATTTATGTTGAGACTTGAATATGGATTTTTATAAAGGAAATACATTCACATTTTAAAGTTAAAATAATCTTTTAAGGGAATGTGTTGAAAGTGATATTTTCCGATGGAGTTAAATGGTTTTAAAAAGGTGATTTAAAATATACTAAGGGACAAAGACATAGATTTCAACATTTATTGTTGTGATAGCTATTTTTCGAGAAACCAAGGAAGGCACAAACTATAACACTATTATTATAGTAAGTGATTTCTTAAAAGAAGTGTTTTATACAGTATATGGAATTTATATAAATATAAATAGTCGAATACCTATACTATTGTTTTAGGTTGTCGTAACGATGTTTTATGCAACATTCATTTTGACCCAATAAAGCATTTTTTTGGAAAATATGAAGCTTTCCTCAAAAGAATTATAAATATACTATTACGGATTTTAGTATACAGAGATATTCTCTAAGTGTTGAAAATGAAATGGTTTATGAATATACTTATACAATTGAAATAGGTATATGAAAATCTTTTCTAAAAATCGAAGATTTAAAAGTGGTTTTGAGAACATATCTTTTTAAAGGTATTTTGAGATAAATATTTGAAAAGTGAGTTAGTTAATAAAAGATTAATCAAACAGGCCTAGTGACTGCTTGTGTGCTAAATTATATTTTTGGCCATTTTTGGTTCCTTGAATTGATGTGGGAACTGAATAGTCATGCACTTAGTATGAGGCTAATTAAGTAGGCATGATTATCGATGGGTGTTAAGAATGATGATTCGATTAGTGCGGAGTGACCATGGTATTCCAATCTACCGAGCTTCCTTCTTGGTTGAAGGATAGAAAATTAAGAGTTAGAAACGTGGTAAGTCTACAAGGCTTGGTTGGATTATAAGATTGAGGGCCTCTTATTTATTGTTGGTCCAGAGAGATCGGGATCAGATTTATTCGAAAAACCACTTCGGTCTAACGTATGCGTTCGAAAGTGCAGATTTGTTAAAGATGATGATTTTTGAAAATGGAGATCTTCATGATATAGGGCTGCTTGCCACTAGCCCCCCGATTCCATATTTTATATATATGGTGGCTGTAGTGTTTCATTCTGAAAATCTTCAATGCAAGGACTACTCGCTACTAATCCTAGGGTTGATTCCTGATAGGATGTAGTAGGAGAGTGCCTTCGGTTTGTCCTGTTCCGGGACAACTTGTATGAATGAATGTCTGACATTGCATTTTTAAGAACCACGTACATTTGTTTTAACAAACGTACATCTGTTTGGTGGTGTAGGAGGTAACCTCTCTTACACTTAACACCCTTCTCTGAGGCGTATAAACTTGGGTGTTGTACATTTGTGAAAATCAATTAGTGTATTATTGGAAATGGCAATATGGCATTCAAAGTGTGTTTTTCTTCGAATTAGGAGAACTGCGTTTGAGCATGTGGATGAGTTGGATTGGAGACGGGTGGAAAGAACTTTTAATTTTTATTGTTTGGATAAGGATGAATACTGTTTCGATTTTTCTTACATATAGTAATTATTTTTACTACTTTATGGAGGCCCCATTTATTCCGGTTGCTTACCCCCTCCAACACACATGTTAAACATGCACATAAGCATACATACGTACACATACATATACATGCACACGAACACGCAGACATACACACACAAACAAACATACACACGGTAAGGAAATGTAGGGAATATGTGCGGTTGTGAAAATATATACGAGTATTATATATTTGGTTATTGAATAGCGGGTATGTTAAGCCCAAAGCCCATATAACCATCAACAATGTATTTAAATACTTCTGCTTGTATTCAAACATGTATTATGTAATATTCATCAGAGAAATCATTCAATAAAACAATATTTTTCATCTTTTCCTCTCAATGTCATTATTTTACCCAAATCAATCATTAATTCTTTCACGGTATCATAGCCATATAAGACAAAACTGCATTAAACTTCCAAAAAGTAAGGCGGACGAAGGAGAAAAACTACTCTCCATCAGAGAAACCTCATCATTTGGAGATCAGTTTACCCATCAGTTAAATTTCATCATCTGGGCAGTAAAAAATTTGCCTCAAGAAACTGCTGCCATGCCAAGAAAAGCTTGGCTGCATCAAGTCTCCATCATGTAGGATCGATTTCACCCTAGATGGGAGGTGAATAGGGTGATACTAATAATTATAAAAATTTAATGCAGAAATATATAAAATAATTGCAACACAAATAATAGCAGAATAATAAAACAGAAATAGAACAACACAGATTTACCCAGCTTCGGTAAAACCCTACCTACGTGTTGCCCACAAGGTTTCTACTAGAAATTAAATAGTCAAACGCTTACACACGTAAACTTGCGACATCCGCTATCGACTAACCTAACTCTACGCTCAAAACCCTGCCACAACTCAGCCATTGAGTTGCGAATTCTCGAACTACACCACCGTAGTTCATCCCCTAGTCACACGACTAGAATTTAATAAAAGTTTAAAAGTATATTACAAGCTAAAAACAACTAAAAAAATAATAAAAACCCTAATTTATTATTAAAAGCCCAATAAGAGTATAAAGATGCCGGCCCAAGAGATTGAAGTGATAAAAAAACCGTTCCCCTTTTTCTTTTTATTTCTTCGGCGTTGTATCCTTTGCGTTGAAAAATGGTTGCCTCATTCTTCTTTTAACAATTAGGGCTTCTACAAATTGAATAAGCCAACTTCAGTTGATTGATCGAATAGATCTTTTCACGTTGCTTGCTTTGTCGATCGATCGTCTATTTGATTTGCAAACGGCTGCTTCAATTCGTCGAGTTCGATTTGAATAAATCTGGTATGTGATTTCCTTTGTTACTCTCGTTGATATGCTTGAACTCGATGCACGATAATGCCAATGATGATTGGGTTTTATAGGGTTGAAAACCCTAAATTAACGTTCGTATTTTTCGAGTTGAATTCTTCAATTATTTTTTGCTTGCCCATTTGATTTTGCTTTGATGCTTGTGATGTTTTATGACTTTTTCAATTCGTATATTTTCTGATGTGCTATGCTTGATTACCATGGCTTTGATTCTGACTTGTTCGATTCTACCTTGGTCAATACGGCTCTAACTTTGATATTTAAAACTGTGATAATCTGGACTT
This sequence comes from Allium fistulosum, assembly GCA_030737815.1. Classification (NCBI taxonomy): domain Eukaryota; kingdom Viridiplantae; phylum Streptophyta; class Magnoliopsida; order Asparagales; family Amaryllidaceae; genus Allium; species Allium fistulosum. Next base: position 107,012,490 of record CM060906.1, read on the forward strand.
TGGATTTGCTTCTATTCTTTCTGCTCCTTTGATTGAATTTGTTTCTCTTATGACTTGTTCATCGGTTTCTTGAGCATGTCATTTGAATTTGAGATAATTGACTTGGTTCAATTTACTGTAGACACCGCTTTTTTAAAATGTTCAAATCGTTCAACTCCTTTCTGCTATGACTTGATTTCATCACGTTGCTATGTTGCTTGATCACAGTCACTTGTTTACTGGTCTATTGCATTTGAAATTGTACTGGTCTTGTTGTAGTCTAACATGCTAGATCTGGTATTTGTTTTAACTCGAATGCTATTCATGTGTATAGTCATTTTTGAGTTCATGTGTACATTGTTTTGTGATGATGTGCATTTGTACTTGAAGTTGTAGCCTTGCTTGTATATTGAACTGTTTCCATTGTATCCCACATTGTCACTACATATGTATACATGTTGTTTACTGCTTCATGTACTTCATGTTGTCTGGATTTGCTTGTGTACTTCATGGTTGATTTGGGTCTGATCTTGTTTCACTTCGTCGTTCACTGGTGCTGGTTACATGTGCACTGCCTATATATATACATATATGTATATACATATATACATATATGTATATACATATATACATATGTGTGTGTGTATACATGTGTGTTTGCATATGTATATATGTATGCTTCCCTGCACTTGATAAAGATGTTGTATGGTGGTTCAAGTTAAATTTGCTGTTGCATTTCATATATATGTTTCTTTGTACTTTGCACTGCCCTGGTATGGTGCACTTGTGTCATCACTGCTCATCCATGCTTATACCTGACCTTTGTTGGTGACACTGCATGTGTATACATGAGTGTAATTGCTGTGATAGTTTGTTTTGTTGTCATTTTGAATGTTGGTTGTTTCATGACTCCACTGTCGAGTCTGTTCTTCTGTGTACACATTTGTGCACTTGTTAGCATGGTCTGGTTTTGGATTCTTGTTGCATGAGAACTTGTACTCGACAATTTTGTGATGTATTTGTATTGCACCTTAGTTAAATCCGGCTTATAGCTCGGGTTTGACCTTGTGCTCACCTGTCCCTGCAATTTTATCAAGTGTATATCGGTGTGCACGGCCTTGTGGCATATACAGTGATACACTGTGCATGTCACAAGCTGTTCGCGTAGATGAATTCAAAAATAAATGATGATGAACAACCCAAATAACCGAGGCAAATAACATGTTTAAAATACACATTTAATTTTATATTGCACCAATATTTCTTTTTCAATTTTACTGCGTCAGTGTTTACTTTGCAGATAATTCAGATGTTGGATTCAAGTTGGAATAGAGTTGAAGATCAAATACGAGTGAACGAGTGATATGTAGTGAGGTGCAAATGTCTATAACAATTGTATAGTGAAAAATTGTGTTGTAATTTGAAATTGTATTGTAATTGAAATTGTGTATATATAGTGAGAGCTCAAATTTGTACTATTCAAAATTGTAATAAAATATTTGTTTGAATAAATATCTGTTTGAATTTAAATTCTGTGTTATTTAATTTATTCAACAAATATTTATTTAATTATGTGAAAAATAAAATAATACAATTAGAAAATAAATTTAAATGAATATATATATGTTTATTATCATCAAACAAAAATCATATACTTGCATATTCAACAATCTTCCCCTTTTGATGAGAACAAACATATATTTAAGATGTTTAATTTATTAAATGTATTTGGGTATAGATGAAATCCATTTGCTCCCCCTATTTGAATGCTCCCCTTGCACCAAAGCTCCCCCTTCATATATGCATGAAAATAAATAAAAATATGCCAATAAACCTAGAATGCAAATATAATATAAAATATTCACCAAAATCTTAACTTTTCTCTCACTATTTTATTATCAGCAAAAGAGTAATAGTGTTAGAAAAATAGAGATATAGTGATAGACATTAATACAATTTTAATACCCAATCGAGTATAAATATTAAATTTCAATAAAAAATAAAACAAAAATCATAAATACTTTGTTAGGCGAATATTCCACTTTAGAGTGATAGGGTGATGTCGGCATATAAGACCATATAGTTGTGTCTATTTGTGGTATATTTATATCAGAAATTTGAATATCTACTAATCATGCATAACCGTTAGGACTTTTAAATGAGATTAGTAGTATTTCTAATTTAAAAAAAAACAAATTTCAGGTATCTTCTAACCACGCATAACCGTGAGGACTTTTAAATGGGATTAAAATCGCCTATTTAATAACCAATTTTGATATGTGTTCCATACATGCATAACCGTGAGGACTTTTAAATGAGCATGAAAGCACATAAACAAATATTCCAAGTAATTCAGCCATGCATAACCGTGAAGACTTTTAAATGAGAGTAAATACTTTGGATGTTTTTCTTGCTAAAAAATAAAATAAAATAAAAATTGAATAATTTCCCGTTTAAAATACCACATATTGACATACTATATTGGATCTTTATGAGTGATGGTCGTTAGAAATATGATAGAAATAGAGATGTTCATGGAATTTTTACCAACAAAAATTATTATAAATCTTGTTTAGACTTTTTAAAGAAATTTACAAAATATACTTTCTCAAGTCATAATATATGATTAATATCGACACTTATCAGTTTTTCAATCACTATTTATCTTTTCGATAATCAGTAGGGAGTCAGATTAGTTAATGTAGTCATTTAAGATCAAATACAAAAATAATTATAAAATCAAAATTTCTAAAATGACTAATCTCAAACAAGATCAAAAACTATTTTCTGGAAAGGGTTTTATAAGAAAAATGTCTGCTAATTGAAAATCAGTTGAGATGAAAAATATGCAGATACTTTCTCTGTGATGCAACTAATGAATGTCTCTACATAAAACACGTTCCACTAGTAATTTTTCTATCGACTAGATTACCAGTGTGATCTGCGTCCGAATTTCTCTTTGACTCAAGATTATCATTAGTTGGATGTCATAGACCAGATCGTGAAGTTGCAACAAATTCCTTAAAATCCTTTTTACAGGTTTTAAATGAAACTCTTTTGGATTTTGAATTGAAATCGTGCACATAAAAAAACAGTGAACATAGTGTCAAATATAGAAGCAATAAAATAAACAAATATATCCACGTGTATCATGAGTAATCATCAATCAACAAAACACCATCATTAGTCCAAACAAATCTATATGAACTAGTTCAAAGACTCTAGAGGTACTTATAGTATTCTCGGCATAAAAATATAATTGGCCCACAATTTTGCATAAGTCAGAATCATAATCAACATTCATCCCCTTATCACATAACTGACTGATTTAATTTAGATTATGGTGCAGATTATCACATTTAATATATCGTTTAAGATAGATGTAGCGTTACCTATTTTACCTTTACGATAATTTGCCCATTGTGATTTTGCCACCTTTATACTAGGCTAAGGAACAGAGATTTGTCGCCCATCGTGTGCTTGGAACAGCCAGAATCTAGGTAACACTGTTATTGTTCCTTAGCCTACCACCACACCTACAGAAGAAAAGATTTTTGTGACCTATTTGTTTTTATAGGTCCATGGTTGTTAGTGGCAAAATATTTTGAAAAATAAGTTTGTGTAGACCAAAGACAATTTATATTTGTTCCTTTTGCCACCCAGATTTGTTTGACTTTAAGGGATTTTAGATTCGTGCCTTTTGGAACCCAAATTAGAATGGTTTTCACGTGTTTGGGTCTGTACCAGCAATTGTTGTGATTGTGTCCAATTTTTCTACAAATTGAGCACTCGGATTTGACACGATTAATTTTACTTCTAACTCTTTCAAATTGAGTGTACCCAAGTCCTTGTCTAACAGTATCAACAGTTTGTTTTCCTAATAACATATTTAGCGATCTTTCTCCTTTTGAAAATTTTCCAAAAGTTGTAGACAATTGTTGGACTTATGTTTTGAGAGATTCATTTTTATTCAATAATAGAGTGCACTTTTTAATAGAATTTTCTCTCCTCGTGTTTTCACTTTCTTTCAAAATCAGAATTTCATTTTCAAGTGATTTGATTCTAGTTTCTGATTTTTTCATTTCCTCTTCAAATGATGGACACTTATCACACTTAGGGCTTTTGTTTTGATAGTTTTTAACCAATTGATCAAGCTGTTTATTTAGTTCTATTAAACTATGTCTTTGTGATTCAATTTTAGCATACTTCTACCTAAGTCGTTCGAAACAGCCATTTACCTCATGAAAATATATAAGTAATTCCGAATGAGTAAGTTTTGATACCTCGCTTGGCTCGTCATCGTCACTGCCAGTTATTTCTCCTTGAAGACATAGTTTTGCTTTTTCATTTTCATTGCCAGTGCTTTCATCACTTTCATTAGTTTCATCCCAAGTAGTTGCAAAAATTCTCGTTTTCGGTTTCTTTCCTTGGCCGAGTCAATTTTGAGGATAATTTGGCTTTATGTGACCGGGTTTATTGCACTTGTGACAAATGATCTCCTGCTCTTCTGGGTTGTCTAGTACTTTGACTATTCTACTTTCAATTGTTAATTTAGAGCTGGATTTCCGTATTTGTGATTCCACCTTTTGAATTTCTTTATTATCAGCGCCAATTTTGTTGCACGATCATCATCATCTTCACTTTCGGTTGTTCTTATAAGAGCTTTTGATTTCTTTCGAGTATCACCTCCTTCTCATTCTTCCTTGAATTTCATTTCTAGCTCATAAGTGGTGAGATTTCCGATGAGTTCTTCAACTTTGATTTGTTTCAAATCCTTTGATTCTTGAATAGTTGTAACTTTCGCTTCAAAATTTTGTGGAAGGACTCTGAGGATTTTTCGGACTATTTCCAATTCTGTGTATGGTTTACTGAGAGCTTTTGATTTGTATACGAGATTGGAAGGTCGTCCATACATCTCTTTGACATTTTCATCCTTGGCTATTGTGAAGTTCTCGTATTTTCTACTAAGCATGGCAAGACGAGATTATTTGACTTGAGACGTTCCTTCGTGAGTCACTTCAAGTGTATGCCATATTTCTTGCGCAGTTAGACAATATGAGACACGATTAAATTCAATTTGATCCAATGAACAAATAATAGAATTCATAGCTTTAGCATTAGCATTTTGTAGTTTATTTTCAAGATTTGTCCATTAATCCATCGATTTATCTATTTTCTGATTATCTACCACCATAGTTGGTGTAGTATATCCTATCTCAACAATATTCCAAGAATCAAGGATTTTCAAAAAATAATTCATTCTATTTTTCTAGTAAGCATATTCACCATTGAACATAGGTGATCTAACTATGGACTGTCCCTCGGCAAAAGCATTATTAAAAGAAACCATTTAAAAAAATCAAATTATTTTAAAAAAAACTGGTTTTTGAAAAATCAAATTTAAAAAAAAATTGCTTTTGTTCCTAGCTCTGATACCACTTGTAGGATCGATTTCACCCTAGAGGGGGGGTGAATAGGGTGATACTAATAATTATAAAAATTTAATGCGGAAATATATAAAATAATTGCAGCATAGATAATAGCAGAATAATAAAAGTAGAAATAGAACAACGCATATTTACCCAGCTTCGGCAAAACCCTACCAACGTGCTGCCCCCAAGGTTTCTACTAGAAATTAAATAGTCAAACGCTTACACACGTAAACTTGCGACACCCACTATCGACTAACCTAACTCTATGCCCAATACCCTACCATAACTCAGCCACTGACTTGCGAAATTTCGAACTACACCACCGTAGTTCGTCCCTAAGTCATACGACTAGAATTTAATAAAAGTTTAAAAGTAGATTACAAGATAAAAATAACTAAAACAATAATAGAAACCCTAATTTATTATTAAAAGCCCAATAAGAATTTAAAGATGCTGGCCCAAGAGATTGAAGTGATAAAAAAACTGTTCCACTTTTTCTTTTTATTTCTTCGGCCATGTATCCTTTGCGTTGAAAAATGGCTGCCTCGTTCCTCTTTTAACAATTAGGGCTTCTGTAAATTGAATACGTCGACTTCAGTTGATTGATCGAATAGATGTTTTCGTGTTGCTTTCTTTGTCGATCGATCGTCTCTTTGATTTGCAAACGACTGATTCAATTCTTCGAGTTCGATTTGAATAAATCTGGTATGTAATTTCCTTTGTTAGTCTCGTTGATATGCTTGAACTCGATGCACGATGATGCCGATGATGATTAGGTTTTACAGGTTTGAAAACCCTAAATTAACGTTCGTATTTCGAGTCGAATTTTTCAATTATTTTTTGCTTGGCCATTTGATTTTGCTTGGATGCTTGTGATGTTTTCTGACCTTTTCAATTCGTATATTTCTGATGTGCTATGCTTGATTACCACGGCTTTGATTCTAACTTGTTCGATTCTACCTTGGTCACCATGGCTCTGACTTTGGTATTTAAAATTGTGATAATCTGGACATTGGATTTGGTTCTGTTCTTTATGCTCTTTTGATTTGAATTTGTTTCTCTTATGACTTGTTCATCGGTTTCTTGAGCATGTCATTTGAATTTGAGATAATTGACTTGGTTCAATTTACTATAGATACCTCTTTTTGAAAATGTTCGACTCGTTCAACTCCTTTCTGCTATGACTTGATTCCATCATGTTGCTTGATCACAATCACTTGTTAACTAGTCTGTAGCATTTGAAACTGTACTGGTCTTGTGGTAGTCTGACATGCTAGCTCTGGTATTTGTTTTAACTTGAATGCTATTCATGTGTATAGTCATTTTTTGAGTTCCTGTGTACATTGTTTTGTGATGATGTGCATTTGTACTTGAAGTCGTAGCCTTGCTTGTATATTGAACTGCTTCCATTGTATCCCACATTGTCACTGTATATGTATACATGTTGTTTACTGCTTCATGTACTTCATGTTGTCTAGATTTGCTTGTGTACTTCATGGTTGATTTGGGTCTGGTCTTGTTTCACTTCACTGTTCACTGGTGCTAGTTACATGTGCACTGCCTATATATATATATATATATATATATATATATGTATGTATACATATGTGTTTGCATATGTATATAGGTACGCTTCCCTACACTTGATAAAGGTGTTGTATGGTGGTTCAAGTTAAATTTGCTGCTGCATTTCATATATATGTTTCTTTGTACTTTGCACTGCCCTGGTATGGTGCACTTGTGTCATCACTACTCATCCATGCTTATACCTGACCTTTGTTGGTGACACTGCATGTGTATACATGAGTGTAGCTACTGTGATAGTTTGTTTTGTTGTCATTTTGAATGTTGGTTGTTTCATGACTCCACTATCGAGTCTGTTCTTATGTGTACACATTTGTGCTTGTTAGCATGGTCTGGTTTTGGATTCTTGTTGCATGAGAACTTGTACTCACAATTTTGTGATATATTTGTACTACACCTTAGTTGAATCCAGCTTATAGCTCGGGTTTGACCATGTGCTCACCTGTCCCTGCAATTTTATCAAGTGTATATCGGTGTGCACGACCTTGTGGCATGTACAGTGATACACTGTGCATGTCACAAGTTGTTCGCGTAGATGAATTCAAAAATAAATGATGACGAACAACCCAAATAACTGAGGCAAATAACATTTTAAAATACACATTTAATTTTATACTGCACCAATATTTCTTTTTCAATTTTACTACGTCAGTGTTTACTTTGCAGATAATTCAGATGCTGAATTCAAGTTGGAATAGAGTTAAAGATCAAATATGAGTGAACGAGTGATATGTAGTGAGGCGCAAATGTATGTAACAATTGTATAGTGAAAAGTTATGTTGTAACTTGAAATTGTGTTGTAATTGAAATTGTGTATATATAGTGAGAGCTCAAATTTGTACTATTCAAAATTGTAATAAAAAATTTGTTTAAATAAAATACCTATTTGAATTTAAATTCTTTGTTATTTATTTTATTCAACAAATATTTATTTAATTATGTGAAAATTAAAATAGTACAATTAACAAATACATTTAAATGAATATATATATATATATATATATATATATGTTTATTATCATCAAACAAAAATCATATACTTGCATATTCAACACATCATAGAGCAAATTCAGACTTGAGAAAACTAGAAAACAATCAATAAAATCAAGAAACTCATCAAAACAGAAAAGAAGTAAGTGTCATATTATAAGTCTATCAGAGAATTTTCATCATCTATACTTGGTTGCAACATACCTGGTCACTATAGATAGGAAGTTTCTTGTTCTTTCAATATTGAATTTCGATCTTACAAGTTTATTATTGATTCAAAAAATTTCATCATGGCTGAAGGCAGTTCAACAACTTCTGATAGTGCATCTAATCCGACCCAACAAACTTCTACAATAGCAGAAAGTTTTATTAAAGCCATCATTAGTGTAACGACCCGTATTTTTAGCTATTTTAAATGGTTAAATTTAAGGTGATTGTTGGATGGAAAAAAGGGTGGAAATAAAAATTTAATGACTTATTATTGTAATTTATCAGATAATTAAATTGTTTAAATTTAATATTGGAGATTATTTGAATAATTGAATTATGGATTTAATATGATTAAAAATGATAGCGGAAGTTGATTTAAATTTTATTTAAACAACGATGAAGACTGTTAATGTTTGAAATTGGATTTGAAATTAAATAATTAGAAATTAGAAATTTTATATTATAATTAACGAGTAAAAATATCCATTTTGGCAACTGTCTCGGATTTCGGCTAAACCAGCTTCATCGGATCCGTAATAGTGAATTATTGTAGAATTTCAAGTTTTATAGCGATCAGACTTATAGTTTGGCCGTGCGAGCTTGAAACGCATAGAAATTTATTTTAGAATTTAATTAAAATAATTCGATTTGAAAAGACATCTTCCGCATACGATCGAATTTGGCCTCGGGACTAGTTCCATTACGTTCGAAATGGGGGTAAAACATTATGAATGTCAGGTGGCACGCTGCGTTTGGAGTTCGAGATTTCCGGGTGTTAAGTGGCTAGATATTTGCAATATAATATATAATAATTCATTTTTTTCCTTCCATCTAACTCCTTCAAATTCCACTTCCTCCTTTAGCTCGTATATCTCTCCTTCACTCACTTCATTGAAACGGCAGATCAAAATTCTCAAATTCATAAAAAAAACGAACGAGAATTTTTTTTTATATCGATCGAGCTCTCGACTTGGCGGTCTCGTGAGGAAGATGGCGCGGCCGTGATGGAGGTTGTAGACATTCGAAAAATGGGTTGTCTGAGCTTGGATTCGCGTGTTGGCGGTGGTGGCTGGGCGACGGCTGAGGGCTAAGGTCGATGGTAGCAGGCGGCGTACGTTAAATAAAAAAATCCAAATCGCGACTGGATGATGGATCGAGAGAGTGTCTAGTTTGCCTGGAAGGGAGGCTCTGCGTCTGAACGAGGAGATCATGGTAACTGTTTTTTTTAGTATTTTTATTTTATTTATCTTGGTTAATTTAAAATTTTAATTATCGTTATATTGACAAATCTGTAACTCTCTCGTACGAGGTCCATTTCGCATGTAACGGGTTGCTGATGTATTGTATCGATGTCGCCTACGATATGGGATCGAGCTGGAATTTATTTGAAGCTGAAATTATTTTCAGTTTCAAATAAAGGTGATTGTTTATACGCTCATGATTGATTAAATATTTTTATGTTAGTTAAATTGAAATTTTGATGTGATATAAATTTATTGATGGTTGCTTGATAAATTTAATTGTCATTTGAATTGACTGTTAAAAATTAAATTTGACAGTTAAATTTAAAATTGGAATTTAATTGCCTGTAAAATACCCGATACTGATAACTATGAAATTGTTGTGAATTTTTGGACTGTTTGGATGATTGTTTGTGATGGATGCTATTGGTTGATAATTTGAATGTTTTGGATGTTTATCTATACTATATTATTATTAGTGAGTTAAATTTCAAGCTCACACAGGCCCCCTTGAAATTTGGCAACTGAAAAGTCCCCTAATCTATACTATATTATGATTAGTGGGGTTGATTTCAAAAGCACAGAAGCCCCCTTGAATTTGGACAACTGAACCGTCTTCGAATTTGTACCTCCATATTTTTATCTTCCCCTTTTACTCCACCGAAACCTTCCGTTCTCTCCAGCCCTAATCTCCTCCTCCCAGTTTCCTCCACCTGAAATCGATTGATTCCCTTTCCGCTTATCTCCTCTTCCCCTTTTTCCTTCGTTTCGTTGGGAATCGATAAATTCTATTTTGGTCGTCCTCCCATTGTCGAATTTGTCTTCCTCCTCTTTGATCGCGTATCTCCCATTCTGCCTTTCCCCAGATCTAAATGATAACGTCCCCTCGAATTGAGTCTTAACCGCTCTGCCCTCCTTTTTTTACACTTCCTGTCGACGTCCCCTGCCGGCTTGTGGGTGGTTGGGATCGGTTCATCGGAGGATTCAATGCACAGTTGCTAGCTCTTCTCCCGACGTAAGCGTTGTTATTACTTCTTTTGGCGATAGATTTAGATTAGTTAGGTTCCTCTTCTTCCCAGTTTTCTTCGATTACGGTTATCAATTTCATTTTGACAATTATAGTTTCTTTATAAGAATTATTTTTGCCTCAAATATTTGGTCAAAACATTTGTCTGTTTAATCAGGGTGAATGTTGATGTATTGGATTTTCCAATTTTTTAGAAAAAAAGGTAAACCTTTATCATTTTTGACATTATCAAAATAGCTTTGGGACTGTCCTTAATTACCTATTCAATTTTTTTTCTGAACCTTTTTGGGTATTCTTTAGGGCTCATTTGCAGAAAGTGTTTGGGATAGAGATTTATTTTGATTGCAAGCTAGGGATATAGTCTACTAAATCTTCTCAGTACAATTTGTATTTATTTTTTTGGGGCAATGATCACTATTCTTCGGTGGAATTAGACTCTTAAGTACTTCTCTAGAAATATAAATAGTTGAATCAATTAATATTTTTCTAATTTTACTACAGAAATATTTCAAAACTTCAGGTATACAATATTCAGTAAGGCCAGTGATGACACAAATGTAAGTGTTTGAATGCTATGAATAGGAAGAATAGTACAATGTATTTCCTTTGATGTTGTTTTTTTCGTAATATAAATGTAATGATTTTACATCATATTATTGATGAATGATTGTACCATAACTTCTTACAATGAGTTGTACTTATATGTTGATATTATCAAGTACTAAGAAGAAAATTATATGAACAAAATTGATTCAATGTATGTTAAAGAAGTATAGGGAAAAGAAGAATATGTTGATAGTAGCTTAACATACCAGACATATACATTATACATCTCTTGTATTCCTTTTCGATATCATTTCCCTTATTACGTTCAATTTCTGAATCTTGCACATCAGATCATAATTAGAAAATTATAGATATTTCTTTCACTAAAATCTGTTTCATTGCTTGCTATTCAGTTCAGTCCCGCCAATACAACACTGAATTGGGGCACATTCAACTATTTCAGCCCCATGTCTCGATCCAGGCTTATTATTAGATTTTGCATGACTCAACATGAACCAATACAGATTCAACTTCACATCATGTTCATCTCTAGTGAGATCTATGTTCAGTCTAGTTTAATTATCAGATACAGGTCTTTAGTCTTTTATTATGCCAAGCCTCAGGTCAGACTCTCAGGCCCTATCTTTTGGAACTTGCATGTTTATATGTGTATGTCTTAGTAGAAATGTCATGCTGCATCAGTTTTTATGTTTTTCTTTATTTGACTTTCATGGTGCAATACTCTTCTGTTTAGGACCTAGATCAAGGATGAATAGCTCAGACTCCATGTACCGTCGTGTTTAGAATATGCATACTAACCTTCAGTCATGGATCAATCACGGCCATACTATTCCACATGCTATGGTATTAGCTAACCGGTCATCAATGTACTCAGTTCTGTCTTCTTCCACTCCGTATTTATGGCGTTCAGATTGTGTATTTAGCCCTATCAGTTTGCAATCGGTTTATGTCACCATTGTAGTCTTTCAATCTCCATTTTTCGATCGCTTAGCACTCCTATTACCTACTGCATTGGTTCAGGTAGCTAGCTCAGAACCCACATTCTATGCTTCGGAATCTTTACAGTGTCATATTGTTTAAGTCAATGCTTCAACAATGCATCTGATAATAGTTATTTTTTTTGAGATCATGGGGAACCTTAAGATCATGGTATTCATTGATACTCACTTAAGTAAACCTCACACCGTGTGTCTACCCCGCTTTTATTTAGTCGTCGCACACGGATGCTTAACGTTGAAACTCCCACTGATTGCTTAAATGTTATCCAGCAAATTAGTCATCATCCTTGAAAAAAGAAATTAAAGATTTACTTCCTGATTTCCTTGCATTTATTACCTCAAATAATTAATAAAAACCAGCCATATCTCCACCATAAATACCAATTCATTACCCAACAAAGCGGGATTTAATGCCCAATAAATACCATGATAACCTGCTTATTTATTACCAATTAATGCCAATCATTTCCATATCAAATATTCCTTAATTCCCTTCATCCTTACCTTAAATAAGAAGATTATGGTGCAATTAATATCAACCTAGTCAGCATCACTACAATTCCACACCATCACTGGGTCAAGGTGTAACAACCCGGTTTTTTTTGCGCGTCAGTTTATAAATGACGATTAAATCATTGTTAATTGCTAATGTAGATTTTAATCGAGTCGGAAACCTTTTTGTAAAAGTTTGTTATCGTCACTAGACGATTGAAATTGATAACAAATTTCTATCAGCAGTTTTAATCATATTGAAATACTTTTTAAGCTGTAAAATTCTTTTATGATTTGGTATATGAGATATGGGCTTTTGAAATGGATCCTGACCCTTATTTTATTTTGGTGCCGTGATAATTATTCGAACCATTCCCCCTATCTCCATTGGCAAGCCCGGCTCCTTCATTTATCATTTGCGAAAAACCTAAAACAACGTACGAAAATAATGGCGGCCACGAGTTTCTTCTTCGTCCCCAAAAATTAGGGCATCGGCTTCGTCTGGTGATTCTCACTTTGGCCTCGTTGTCTCCAAATAGCTAGGGCTTCTTCGATTTTGCTCGTCTTTGGGAGGCCACGGCTTCGACTTCGTCTTCCCCCTCGCATTCATTTGCGACCGCTTCTGACGAAGGTGAGTGACCCCCCTCACTCACATCTATTTCAATCTTAGGTCGTGCGACTTTGTTTTGATGATTGATGATTTTTATCTGCTTCGGTTCGATTTCTGTCTATATTGTGTTCACTTGGTTGACACAGTTTGATTTCTTTGAGGTTTCTTTTCGTGCTATTACCAATATATTGATTGAACTACGCGTTCATGTTCCTGTTGACTTCGGTTATTGACCTGATTGATAATGTGATTTCGTTCGACTTTGGCCATTTGTAGCTATTTGATTCTGAACTTCGTTCCATCTTTGTGAAATTGCAATTTTGGTCTTGAGTTTATAATTGTTTAAAACGTTTGAATAGGTCACGTTTTCACCCAAGCCCTGTTTTTGCATATTAAGCTGAGTATACAGAGTTACTTTGTTCCAAATTATAATTGCATGGATGTGGATATTATTATTTGCGTGCGTGAAAACTAAGTTGTTGCCCAAGTTCATTTGTGATGTTGTAGTCTGCAGTGCCCCATATTTAACAAGTTTATAATTCTTGCATGTACATTGGTTGAGCACATGCATCATAGGGGCATGTGTGAGCCTCATGTGTAGTGTGTTCTGTTCTTGAAAGCTACTGTACAGGAAAAAAAATATAGATACAAAACCATTCAATTGTATCAACAGGCCTGATTGCATGCATGTGAGGTTCAGTGATGATACATGGGTTGGTAGTCTTGTTAGTAGAAGGTGTTAATTAAATTTAAAGTGAGTATTGAAATTGATACAGTTGTTCTCCTGTTATGTATAGCAGTAGTGCAGAGTTATATTATATGATGAGGAATCTACGTCCACTCTTTAAATTTACATCTTAGATCCTCCTCAGCCAGTCTTTAAGGGTTGATATTTTAAAGATTTTGATTTGCAAATATGACCATATTATCCTTAGAGGCATCAATATTAGTTTGGGATCATTCTAAATTTTCTGAGTGGTTTAAAACCCCATACGTATGTAGTTGAAACATTAATTCATACGTGCATTAGTTCACTGAAGTTGTAGCCTTTGTGCATTGTTCACTTGAACAAGTCTTGTCGTAATTGGTCCTGAGTCTGAGTCAGGGTCCTCTCTGACTTCGATTCATTGTTGATTTCACTTGCACCGCCTCTGACCTTTTGGCACTCTGTTGCTTTTCATTCTGATGTTGCTGGGTCAACAATTGCTGTTGTAGTTTTCACTGCAACCTTAGTTAGACATCAAGTTGTACTCATATGATGTTTGCTTATATTCCTTTTGACCTTGTTTTGAATTGTTAGCAGTACAGCACTTGCCTCCCTTGTTAATTCATTTTACAGATTTGCCTTTGATCTTGGTTATGGTTTAGAGATGCACTTGCTTGGCTATTTTGTACTTCTCTATTGACTGTGCAGTTTCCCATATATATGTATTCATATATGTTGCCTGGTCCCCCTTTGTTGTTGGTTTGAGTATTGTTGCCTTCATGTCTGTAGCATGTTCACCGATTCAAGTTTGGGCTTCCTGTAGTCTGATATGTGTATATTGAAGTCTTCTTCAGTTTGATTTATGATGAGTGCTTCTTTACTTTAAATCGCAGCCTGGTCTCGGTCGAGACTTGATTTTATGTCTTAACAATTTCAATAAAATTTGTACCTTAAGTTGAATCCAGTGAATGCTCGGGTTTGACCTTGTGGTTGCGTTGTGATTTTTATTGAACTTCATTTGTGTTGAACTTGATTTTGGGTTTGACCTTGCACTCGTTTGTGAGCTTTTAATTGAGCTTTTGTGTATTTCATCACTGTATTGGCGAGGCAGTACACGCGTGCGTGTACTGCAGCCAATGCAGAATCTGACGTTTTAAATTGATGTTTCGATTTGTTGAATTGTTTTGTTGCTTAATTTCAATGTTTTGAAGCTGTGTTCTGATTTGGATTTACTGATTCGCTGATTAACACTATTTAGTGTTATAATTGCCGTTATCCAATTCTCGTATCGAGAGTTGGATATACGAGATTTCTGTGACTGTCGTCTATTTGATGATTGAGTATTACTGCTTCTGTGCATTAATAACTGAGTTTGAATTAGACTGACCCGTGTATTATTTTCTTTTGAATTTAATACTCGGGTCAGACCCGAGTTATTTCAAGTTGTAGATTTTCTTCTTTGAGTTGCTGTTCAGGATATGAAGACTTTTCACATCTTCTGAAGTTGTCAGTGTCATTTTGTAGTAGTCGTGTTATTGTATAGAACGATATGTATTCATGTATATTAGTCGATAATGTACTTGTATATATAACTTCTAGAGTCGACAGTTGTAGTTGTATCATATGTATCGTGTCAACTATATTGTAACTGACATCGGTTATATATATGAGACTTTTGTTAATCTGTATTCCGCATTTATATTATCTGTGTTATTGTTATATCTAATGTCCTAAACTATTATGAACTATCGTAGTTTGTTTTATACTGATAATTGGATATGTCGATGGGAGTAAATAAATAATAGATGAAAAATAAAAAGTATATACCACTTCTACCGAGATAACCAATATTAGTGTAAGGCCAATTACGGATGGTCGCTCCTATCTAGCCTTATTCTTCGTAATAATAGACAGTATTTCTTTTAATACTCTTTGTTATTATGAGCATAGAGGTGGGGCGTCACAGTTGGTATCAGAGCTTGGGGTTTATGGACATAATATAAAACTTAACTCGGATGGAACATATGTTACAACTATTGGTCGATGTTTTATTTGTGCTTTGAGTCAAAACTAAAGCTTTGAAATTTGGATTAAATTTTTAAATATCTTTATTTAAAAATAATAGTGAAATTGTGTTCTGATGATTTGATTGATTTGAGTACTGTTTATCAGAGTGCGCAGCGGAAACAGTGAAACTGTCTTCGCTGGGTACAACTGATAATTTATTTGATTTAGAAATTGAAATAAATTTCATTGGTTGTTTACATAGCTGTAATTATTTTGTTTCTTTGAGAATTTCGAATCCGAATTGAGGATTTGAAGAAATTACAGTTATGTGATTTTTGTTGAATTTTCAGCTGGCTTTCTTTTGTACTAATCATCTATTGATTAGATTTTGCTGTTTTGAATTATCTTCATTGAAGATACATTCGAATGATTTCTTTGCTCATTTTATAATACGTGCAAAATTTGAATTGCACATTATTGCAATTATTTTACGTTGAACCGATGCTTGGTTATGATACATATTTGGTTGCCGTTATTTTTATAACGGGATTTTTACGCCAGTGCTATTTTGAAGCATGGTGTTTTGTGGCATTTCTGATGAATGAAAATTCACTGATATTACATTTTGATGTAAATTATTTTGATGAGATTTTGACGTTTAAAAAAAAAAAAAAATTTCTGCTGCTTTGGCTTCAGTAACCGTCAAGTTTTAAAAGTGGATTTTCTAGCGGTTATTCCGCAATGCTGTTTTGTGACCATTTTTACGGTATTTTGAGAAGTACAATTTCCTTATCGAAATTGTTACTAATTTGCTGCTTTAATCACGTGATTGGAAAATCATTTTAAAATGAAAATTGTTTTATAAAATTTTAGCAGTTTGCGTTTTCAAAAGAATGAGAAAGCGACTTAAACGATTCAGCAAAATCGAGGATTATGACCCCTTTCTTTTACTGTTTCGCTTAACTCCGGACTTGTTCAGTTGAGAATGCGAATTGTTATTTTTACAAAATAAATAAAATTGTTTTCAAAAATTTTACAGTTTGCGATTTCAAAAGAATGAGGAAGCGATTTAAACGTTTCAGGAAAATCGAGGACTATGACCCCTTTCTTTTACTGATTCGCTTAATTCCGGACTTGTCCGTTTGAGAATGTAAAGTGTATTTTTACAAAATACACAATTTTGCACTTTCAAGGAAACGATGAAGTGATTTAAACGATTTAGCAAAAGTGCGGAGTATGAAACCACACTTTTACTATTTCGGTTAATTCCGGACTCGTTAATTGAATATCTGTTGTTTTGATGATTTTGATGAATTTTACACTTTCAAGGAAACGATGAAGAGAATCAAACGATTTAGTAAAACACGTGGTATGGGACATGTGCGTTTGCTATTTCGGTTAATTCCGGACTCGTTAATTGAAACATTTTGATGCTTTCGTGTGCTTTCGAGCCACTATGAGGACCTTCGGGTCATTTGTTGGGCTTTCGGGCCACTCTGCGGACCTTCGGGTCAAATACCAGTACTAGACCTTCGGGTCACTCTGCGGACCTTCGGGTCAATCTGATGGGCGCCAAAATTATGTTGAGTACTTGGTAGGCTTCGGCCACTCTGAGATGCACGTGCGGCGAATTAAAAACTCGCCATCTGATGGGATCGATCCAAGCTTTTATGTTGATTTTCTAGTCTTCTTAATTGATTTCTAGATATTTGTTGCTTCCAATTATCTGCAGGTAATTGGATATTTGTTGATATGAGTTCTGATTATCGTTTTTGATAATCGGATATTTGTTGTTTCTAATTATCGCTTGTGATAATTAGATATTTGTTGATATGAGTTCTGATTATCGTTTTTGATAATCAGATATTTGTTGTTTCTAATTATCGTTTGTGATAATTGGATATTTGTTGATATAAGTTCTGATTATCGTTTTTGATAATCAGATATTTGTTGTTTCTAATTATCGTTTGTGATAATTAGATATTTGTTGATATGAGTTCTGATTATCGTTTTTGATAATCAGATATTTGTTGTTTCTAATTATCGTTTGTGATAATTAGATATTTGTTGATATGAGTTCTGATTATCGTTTTTGATAATCAGATATTTGTTGTTTCTAATTATCGTTTGTGATAACTAGATATTTGTTGATATGAGTTCTGATTATCGTTTTTGATAATCAGATATTTGTTGTTTCTAATTATCGCTTTAGATAATTAAATATTTTCTGATTTGAGATTTAATTACCGCTTTAGATAATTAAATATTTGCTGATTTCGAATTTAATTATCGCTTTAGATAATTAAATATTTGTTGATTTTAGATTTAATTATCGCTTGAGATAATTAAATATTTGTTGATTTAAGATTTAATTATCGCTTTAGATAATTAAATATTTGCTGATTTGAGATTTAATTATCGCTTTTGATAATTAAATATTTGTCGATATGAGATTTAATTATCGCTTTTGATAATTAAATATTTGCTGATTTGAGATTTAATTATCGCTTGAGATAATTAAATATTTGTTGATTTGAGATTTAATTATCGCCTGAGATAATTAAATATATGTTGATTTGAGATTTAATTATCGCCTGAGATAATTAAATATTTGTTGATTTTAGATTTAATTATCGCTTGAGATAATTAAATATTTGTTGATTTAAGATTTAATTATCGCTTTTGATAATTAAATATTTGTTGATATGAGATTTAATTATCGCTTTTGATAATTAAATATTTGCTGATTTGAGATTTAATTATCGCTTTAGATAATTAAATATTTGTTGATATGAGATTTAATTATCGCTTTTGATAATTAAATATTTGTTGATTTGAGATTTAATTATCGCCTGAGATAATTAAATATTTGTTGATTTTAGATTTAATTATCGCTTGAGATAATTAAATATTTGTTGATTTGAGATTTAATTATCGCCTGAGATAATTAAATATTTGTTGATTTGAGATTTAATTATCGCCTGAGATAATTAAATATTTGTTGATTTTAGATTTAATTATCGCCTGAGATAATTAAATATTTGTTGATTTGAGATTTAATTATCGCTTTAGATAATTAAATATTGGTTGATTTGAAATTTGATTATCGTTTTTGATAATCGAATATTTGTTGAATTTGAAATTTGATTATCGCTTGTGATAATCGAATATTTGTTGATTTGAGAAATTTGATTATCGCTTTTGATGATTGAATATTTGCGATTTTTGAGATTTGAGCTTCGTCTTTTTCTCTGGCGATTCAAGTGAGTAATTTGATTTACTCGCATTCAATTCGTGCTCTGTATGGGATTTCTGCTCTGTTTTTCCTTCTCTTTTAGTTGCTGGAACTCGATTGTTCTTGCTTGTGTTAGTCGTATGATTTTGATCCCTGATTCCCACGATGTTGATTCTTTTGATTGAAGCAGTCGAACCTTTTGATTTCTTATCTAATACTTCCCCGCTGACACTTGCTCTGCTTATACATTCGACATTGCCATGCTCTTTTGGTTGTTACCTTTTACCCATTTATTCTCTATGATTGCGTGGACGCAATTTCTTTAAGGAGGGGAGTCTGTAACAACCCGGTTTTTTTTGCGCGTCAGTTTATAAATGACGATTAAATCTTTGTTAATTGCTAATGTAGATTTTAATCGAGTCGGAATCCTTTTTGTAAAAGTTTGTTATCGTCACTAGACGATTGAAATTGATAACAAATTTCTATCAGCAGTTTTAATCATATTGAAATACTTTTTAAGCTGTAAAATTCTTTTATGATTTGGTATATGAGATATGGGCTTTTGAAATGGATCCTGACCCTTATTTTATTTTGGTGCCGTGATAATTATTCGAATCATTCCCCCTATCTCCATTGGCAAGCCCGGCTCCTTCATTTATCATTTGCGAAAAACCTAAAACAACGTACGAAAATAATGGCGGCCACGAGTTTCTTCTTCGTCCCCAAAAATTAGGGCATCAGCTTCGTCTGGTGATTCTCACTTTGGCCTCGTTGTCTCCAAATAGCTAGGGCTTCTTCTATTTTGCTCGTCTTTGGGAGGCCACGGCTTCGACTTCGTCTTCCCCCTCGCATTCATTCGCGACCGCTTCTGACGAAGATGAGTGACCCCCCTCACTCACATCTATTTCAATCTTAGGTCGTGCGACTTTGTTTTGATGATTGATGATTTTTATCTGCTTCGGTTCGATTTCTGTCTATATTGTGTTCACTTGGTTGACACAGTTTGATTTCTTTGAGGTTTCTTTTCGTGCTTACCAATATATTGATTGAACTACGCGTTCATGTTCCTGTTGACTTCGGTTATTGACCTGATTGATAATGTGATTTCGTTCGACTTTGGCCATTTGTAGCTATTTGATTCTGGACTTCGTTCCATCTTTGTGAAATTGCAATTTTAGTCTTGAGTTTATAATTGTTTAAAACGTTTGAATAGGTCACGTTTTCACCCAAGCCCTGTTTTTGCATATTAAGCTGAGTATACAGAGTTACTTTGTTCCAAATTATAATTGCATGGATGTGGATATTATTATTTGCGTGCGTGAAAACTAAGTTGTTGCCCAAGTTCATTTGTGATGTTGTAGTCTGCAGTGCCTCATATTTAACAAGTTTATAATTCTTGCATGTACATTGGTTGTGCACATGCATCATAGGGGCATGTGTGAGCCTCATGTGTAGTGTGTTCTGTTCTTGAAAGCTACCGTACACGAAAAAAAATATAGATACAAAACCATTCAATTGTATCAACAGGCCTGATTGCATGCATGTAAGGTTCAGTGATGACACATGGGTTGGTAGTCTTGTTAGTAGAAGGTGTTAATTAAAATTTAAAGTGAGTATTGAAATTGATACAGTTGTTCTCCTGTTATGTATAGCAGTAGTGCAGAGTTATATTATATGATGAGGAATCTACGTCCACTCTTTAAATTTACATCTTAGATCCTCCTCAGCCAGTCTTTAAGGGTTGATATTTTAAAGATTTTGATTTGCAAATATGACCATATTATCCTTAGAGGCATCAATATTAGTTTGGGATCATTCTAAATTTTCTGAGTGGTTTAAAACCCCATACGTATGTAGTTGAAACATTAATTCATACGTGCATTAGTTCACTGAAGTTGTAGCCTTTGTGCATTGTTCACTTGAACAAGTCTTGTCGTAATTGGTCCTGAGTCTGAGTCAGGGTCCTCTCTGACTTCGATTCATTGTTGATTTCACTTGCACTGCCTCTGACCTTTTGGCACTCTGTTGCTTTTCATTCTGATGTTGGTGGGTCAACAATTGCTGTTGTAGTTTTCACTGCAACCTTAGTTAGACATCAAGTTGTACTCATATGATGTTTGCTTATATTCCTTTTGACCTTGTTTTGAATTATTAGCAGTATAGCACTTGCCTCCCTTGTTAATTCATTTTACAGATTTGCCTTTGATCTTGGTTATGGTTTAGAGATGCACTTGCTTGGCTATTTTGTACTTCTCTATTGACTGTGCAGTGTCCCATATATATGTATTCATATATGTTGCCTGGTCCCCCTTTGTTGTTGGTTTGAGTATTGTTGCCTTCATGTCTGTAGCATGTTCACCGATTCAAGTTTGGGCTTCCTGTAGTCTGATATGTGTATATTGAAGTCTTCTTCAGTTTGATTTATGATGAGTGCTTCTTTACTTTAATCGCAGCCTGGTCTCGGTCGAGACTTGATTTTATGTCTTAACAATTTCAATAAAATTTGTACCTTGAGTTGAATCCAGTGAATGCTCGGGTTTGACCTTGTGGTTGCGTTGTGATTTTTATTGAACTTCATTTGTGTTGAACTTGATTTTGGGTTTGACCTTGCACTCGTTTGTGAGCTTTTAATTGAGCTTTTGTGTATTTCATCACTGTATTGGCGAGGCAGTACACGCGTGCGTGTACTGCAGCCAATGCAGAATCTGACGTTTTAAATTGATGTTTCGATTTGTTGAATTATTTTGTTGCTTAATTTCAATGTTTTGAAGCTGTGTTCTGATTTGGATTTACTGATTCGCTGATTAACACTATTTAGTGTTATAATTGCCGTTATCCAATTCTCGTATCGAGAGTTGGATATACGAGATTTCTGTGACTGTCGTCTATTTGATGATTGAGTATTACTGCTTCTGTGCATTAATAACTGAGTTTGAATTAGACTGACCCGTGTATTATTTTCTTTTGAATTTAATACTCGGGTCAGACCCGAGTTATTTCAGGTTGTAGATTTTCTTCTTTGAGTTGCTGTTCAGGATATGAAGACTTTTCACATCTTCTGAAGTTGTCAGTGTCATTTTGTAGTAGTCGTGTCATTGTATAGAACGATATGTATTCATGTATATTAGTCGATAATGTACTTGTATATATAACTTCTAGAGTCGACAGTTGTAGTTGTATCATATGTATCGTGTCAACTATATTGTAACTGACATCGGTTATATATATATGAGACTTTTGTTAATCTGTATTCCGCATTTATATTATCTGTGTTATTGTTATATCTAATGTCCTAAACTATTATGAACTATCGTAGTTTGTTTTATACTGATAATTGGATATGTCGATGGGAGTAAATAAATAATAGATGAAAAATAAAAAGTATATACCACTTCTACCGAGATAACCAATATTAGTGTAAGGCCAATTACGGATGGTCGCTCCTATCCAGCCTTATTCTTCGTAATAATAGACAGTATTTCTTTTAATACTCTTTGTTATTATGAGCATAGAGGTGGGGCGTCACACAAGGCTTATAGCTACAAATACACCTAACATTGCAAAAGAAAAGGGGACTGAAACAGAAAATGTGACTTCTCCTCTCCACCTCAAAATCTCTTGTAATATGAAACTACAAGTGATAAATAAATTATAAAGTGGATGTAGGCCATAGATTTCGCCGAACAACTATAAAAATTTAGTGTCTCTTTTATCTTTTCTTCTTTTTATCTGCTTATTTTTGTGATCTATGATTGTGAACTGGTGCTTTCATCGACAATTGGGTGTTTGTGACCATTTTTGGCGCAAACATTTTGGCGCTTTCACTGAGAAGAACAAGGGAATCTCAGATCTGAAGGTTATTCTATGTTAGAAAGAAGATCCAACTCCAGATCTGAAAGAAAAAATTTAGATCCAGAAAACAGGTTCCTAGATCTAGCTTTTAGAAGACGAAGAAGCCTCATACAAGGAAAAGCGCTATGGAAGGAACTCGGCAAGGGGGCAGCCAAGAGGCGTCCTCTCATTCAAACTTTCCTTCTACCATGAAGCAAATAGCTTGGGGCAACCACCAAGGACCATAAACAAGGAGCATGCAAAGCCCCTCACTCAGATAAGTACCGGACTCTAAGGTCTGCTAATCAAATAGAAATTATCATCAACTGAACTGAACTAAAAAAAATGAGATCTAGAATTTAGATTCCTTTCTGCATTTGAATTGTGCATCATCAAAAAATTCTTTAAAGGTTAGCATTTGGGAAGCGATTTACTCATGTAAGCGATCCCGAATGTAAGCGGTCCAATGCTCTGATTCCTTCCCAAGTGCGACACCTCATAAAAAAATGATTTCTTGCATAAAACTAGTTTTAAAGGTTAGTGCTTAGAGAACGACTTACACATGTGATGAGCGATCCCGAACGGTCCACAGCCATACTCTGATTCGTTCCTAAGGGCGACACCTTTCAAAAATCTTTACAACATCGTTCTCGCTTTCAATCAAAGGTTATAGAAGCGACCTGAGAACTGCTCTCTAAAGTATCTCTTGAATATGAATGCTCTCGAATAGGAATGATTTACTCTATCTCCTTGTGCAGGAATGGTCCGACACTTAACATCTGTCAAACATCCAAAGAGATGAGAATTTGATGCCGACAAATTTGCTTTCACCAACACAAGTTTTTGAGCGAAGCATACCTCGTTGCCAACAAGGCATACTTCGGGGGACAAATGTTATCCAGCAAATTAGTCATCATCCTTGAAGAAGAAATTAAAGATTTACTTCCTGATTTCCTTGCATTTATTACCTCAAATAATTAATAAAAACCAGCCATATCTCCACCATAAATACCAATTCATTACCCATCAAAGCGGGATTTAATGCCCAATAAATACCATGATAACCTGCTTATTTATTACTAATTAATGCCAACCATTTCCATATCAAATATCCTTAATTCCCTTCATCCTTACCTTAAATAAGAAGATTATGGTGCAATTAATATCAACCTAGTCAGCATCACTACAATTCCACACCATCATTAGGTTAAGGCTTACAACTATAAATACACCTAACATTGCAAAAGAAAAGGGGACTGAAACAGAAAATGTGGCTTCTCCTTTCCTCCTCAAAATCTCTTGTAATATGAAACTACAAGTGATAAATAAATTATAAAGTGGATGTAGGCCATAGATTTCTCCTATTATTCTCAATGAGATAGAAATAAGATTTGAGAAATAGAAATAGAAGCCATTGAATTTATTATTTCATCTTTTGCAAAATCGGCTGTACATGTTTTTCAATTTATACTTAGGTAAATTAGAAGATAGTAACAACAGGCAACACTTAGCAGGCTCTTAGATAATTGGGCTTTCACTAATCAATAAGCCCAGCTCCTCAATGAAGACTAAATCAATATAACCAGGCTGTCTCGTGCACACCAGATCTCAACTTCATGCACACATGATTACACTCCCCCTCAAGTTGGAGAATATGCATTTTTCATTCCCAACTTGTTACATAGATATGTCATTCTAGAACCAGGCAGAGCTTTAGTGAATAGGTCAGCCACTTGCTCTCCAGTTCGCACATACCCAGTTTCAACAATTCCAGCTTGAAGTTTTTCTCTGATGAAGTGACAATCTACTTCGATGTGCTTAGTTCGTTCATGAAACACGGGGTTTGACGCTATATGAATTGCTGCCTGATTATCACACCATAGTTTTGCTGGCAAGTCTCTGTACATCTTGAATTCTTTCATTAAATGGATCACCCATATAACATCACACACACCATTAGCCATTGCTTGATATTCAGACTCTGCACTAGAACGAGACACCACTGTTTGTTTCTTGCTTTTCCATGACACCAAGTTTCCACCAACGAATACACAAAATCCTGAAGTTGATCGTCTATCAACCTTTGACCCTGCCCAATCAGCGTCACTAAAACATTCAATATTCATATGTCCATGGTCCTTATATACAATGCCCTGTCCAACAGTACCCTTTAGGTAATGTAGAATTTGATTCATTGCACCCCAATGATGTGCCTTCGGTTGAGACATGAACTGGCTAACAAAACTAACTGAAAAAGCTATGTCTGGTCTGGTCACACACAAATAATTCAACTTTCCTACTATACGCCTGTATCTTTCAGGATTTTCAACTGGATCCCCATCATCACTCAACCCACTATTAGTATACATGGGTGAACTACATGGCTTGGCTGCTAGCTTTCCAGTTTCTCTTAACAGATCAAGAGTGTATTTCCTTTGTGACAAAAGTATCTCTTCAGTGTTTCTTGTAATCTCCACACCTAGGAAATATTGTAATTCACCTAGGTCCTTAGTATTGAACTGAGTATGAATAAATTGTTTGAGACTACATATACCAACTTCATCATTACCAGTGATGACTATATCATCAACATACACTACTAACAAAATTATTCCCCTATTAGAATGTTTGAAGAATACTGAATGATCAGCTTTACTTCTATTCACACCAAACTTCTCCATTGCTGAGCTAAACTTGCCAAACCATGCTCTAGGACTTTGCTTGAGTCCATATAATGATTTGTTAAGTCTACACACCAAACCAGTCTCCCCCTGAGCAACAAAACCAGGAGGTTGCTCAAGATATACTTCTTCAGTGAGATCCCCATGCAAAAATGCATTTTTAATATCTAATTGATGAAGTCTCCATTTATATCTTGCAGCCATAGAAATAAACAATCGAATTGATGTCATTTTTGCCACAGGTGAATAAGTTTCAGAGTAGTCAATGCCATAAGTTTGTGCATAGCCTTTAGCTACTAACCTAGCTTTTAATCTAGCTACTGTTCCATCAGCATTCATTTTAGTTGAAAAAATCCACTTACTTCCTATGGCTTTTTTGTTAGGAGGTAATTTCACTAAGTTCCAGGTTTTATTTTCCTCGAGTGCCTTCAGCTCTTCCATCATGGCATCATACCATTCTGGGGATGCCATGGCTTCACCTACTGTCTTGGGAATGATGACTGAGTCTAAAGTTGTAATAAATGCATGTATGTTATGTGGGATCTTATCATATGTCACATATGAAGAAATAGGATATGTACAACTTCTTTTCCCTTTTCTAATAGCAATGGGTAGATCAAGACTTGTATCTTCTTCACTCTGCTGTATTTCTCGTGCAGATGGGTCAACAGAAGATTGCTCACTAGTTTGTGTAGTATCAACAGGGATTTGGTCATTCCTGTGTGCATCTACACCACTGTTTAAAGGAGAGGTCACACCAGGTATGGTGGAGTAAACTAAAAACTCTTCATCACCTTCTAGATTTTGAGTCCTACCAGTTTGATAAAATGGTATGTCTTCCATAAATGTCACATCCATGGATATAATATACTTCTGTAGCTTGGGGCAATAACACCTATAACCTTTCTGTACTCTAGAATACCCCACAAAAATACACTTCAATGACTTGTGATCAAGTTTACTCAACTGTTGGCTCACATCTCTCACAAAACAGGTGCATCCAAAAACCCTTGGCCTAACTGGAAACATGTTCTTGTGTGGTTGTAAGACCTGTTGTGGTACTTCATTATTGAGTACAGTAGATGGCATTCTGTTAATAAGAAAGCAAGCTGTGGAAACAGCATCTGCCCAAAACACCTTAGGCACATTCATCTGAAATAATAAAGCTCTAGCTGTCTCTAATAAATGCCTATTTTTCCTCTCTGCTACACCATTTTGGGAAGGTGTATCAACACATGATGTCTCATGAATAATACCCTGTTGTGCTAAATAATTTCTAAACTCAGTTGACACATACTCTTTTGCATTATCACTACGAAGTGTTTGTATAGTTGTGTTGAACTGTGTTTGGATCTCAGCATTCAATTTACAAAATATAGTGAACAATTCAGATCTTGATTTCATCAAAAACAACCAGGTAACTCGAGTGTAATCATCAACAAAAGTAACAAAGTATTTGAAACCAGGTTTAGAAGTTACAGAGGCAGGTCCCCAAATATCAGAATGAATTAAAGAAAATGGTTTACTTGACCTTTTATTGATCCTAGGTGGCAAGTTACTTCTCTGATGCTTTGCATACTGACAAGCTTCACAATTTATTGTTGATAGGTTGCTATACTGAGGACACAGCAGTTTGAACAATGTGATGGATGGATGACCAAGTTGGCAATGCATTTTGAAGGCTTGATTTGTAATAGAGCATGCTACAGATTCTGGATTAGTGTCAATAGTATATAAACCACCATATTCGGTTCCTCTACCAATAATCTGTCTCGTCACTAGATCCTGGATCAAACAGTGGGAAGGAAAGAAAGTAACACTACAATTGAGCTTATGTGTAATTTGACTTACTGAGAGCAAATTGAATGATAGTGAAGGTAAGTATAATACAGAGTGCATTGATATTGAAGTGTTTGGCTTAACTTCACCTATTCCTTTTACTACAGACTTAGAGCCATCAGCTAATGTAACCCATTGAGACCTGTTATTTGCCTTTAAATGTGTAAACAAAGTGTGGTTACCTGTCATATGATCTGAAGCTCCAGAATCTATTATCCATTTAGAAGTTGAAGATCCAGTACTTGTGTTTGCTACTGATGTGGTAGTTGATGTATGTGCAGGTTCTGGAAAATTAGTATGTAGTGCATCTTGAAATTTGGAGTACTTATCAAATTCTTCAGCAGTCATGAGCACAGTCTTAATGTTTGATTGGTTTGTGTTTCTTTGATTCCATTGCAAGCTTCTACATTCAGAAATAACATGACCAATTCTTTTGCAATAATTGCAGATTTTGTTTTGGTTAGGTGGTGGTCTCCATGATGGCCTCTGTGATCTCCCTGGTTGTCTTGGGGTTCTCCATGTTTGATTAGGTGGTCGCCCTGATTGTGGACAAGGTGGTCTAGGTCTCCAATTCTGTATATGTTGCTGTACACTTCCCTTATCTATGCTTGATTGATTATTAAAGGCAGCCTTGCCACTACCACCAACAAAAGCACTGCTCCCAGTATTCTCGTTTATGCCACTCACATTTGTTACAATTTCAGTTCTAAGAATCCGGCTATATACTTCATGGAGTGAACTCAATTCAGTATTAGCAAGTATCTGTGATTTTGCACCATCAAACTCTGAAGGTAGGCCAGCCAAAAAACTCATAGTAGCCATTTGTTCTCGTTGTTTCTGCTGTACTTTTATATCAGTGCTCATTGGCAACAAAAGGTTGAACTCCTCATATGTTTGTTTGAGTGACATAAAATAATTCATCAAACTCATTTCCTTCTTTTCTGCCCTATAAAATGCCTGACACACATCATACATCCTTGTTAAGTTTCCTTTACCTGAATATAAAAACTCTAAATACTCCATCAACTCTTTTACTGTCTCGCAATGATTAACTAACCCAATTACTTCATTCTCAACTGAATTTCGAATCTGTAAAAACAATCTAGCATCATCACGAAGCCAATTCTGATCATCGTTATCCTTTGAGTCAGACTGTGGTGGATCTTTGATTAAGTGATCAATCTTATCTATACTCCTAATATACAAACGAATAGTTTTATTCCAATCGAGATAATTGGTGCTATTTAATTTGCGATCTGTAATTTTTGGCATCATTGACATCACATCGACGCTCTTAGATTCTGCCATAATCGAATCAGATGACAATGCACATAGGAACACCTGATTGTTGAGCGGAAAAAGAAACAGATCAAATTTACGTTGTCGAAACCCTAGATAGCTGATGGCTCTGATACCATGTTATTCTCAATGAGATAGAAATAAGATTTGAGAAATAGAAATAGAAGCCATTGAATTTATTATTTCATCTTTTGCAAAATCGGCTGTACATGTTTTTCAATTTATACTTAGGTAAATTAGAAGATAGTAACAATAGGCAACACTTAGCAGGCTCTTAGATAATTGGGCTTTCACTAATCAATAAGCCCAGCTCCTCAATGAAGACTAAATCAATATAACCAGGCTGTCTCGTGCACACCAGATCTCAACTTCATGCACACATGATTACATCGCCGAACCACTATAAAAATTTCGTGTCTCTTTTATCTTTTCATCTTTTTATCTGCTTATTTTTGTGATCTGTGATTGTGAACTGGTGCTTTCATCGATAATTGGGTGTTTGTGACCATTTTTGGCGCAAACAAGAGCATAATAGTTGGGTGATTGATTCTGGAGCCTCTTGTCATATGACGCCAGATAGGAGCTGTTTTGTCAGTTACAAGAAGATTGATGGCGAAGTAGTTCATATGGGGAATGACATATCTTGTCATGTTGTGGGCATTGGAAGTGTGAGGTTTAGGATGCATGATGGTGTTGTTAGGACTATCACAGATGTTAGACATGTTCCGATGCTGCGTAGAAGTTTGTTATCAGTTGGAGCTTTGAGTAGACTTGGTATGAGGATAATAATAGATGGAGAGAATTTGAGAGTGGCGAAGGGTTCCTTGGTAGTGATGAAAGGGATGCGGGTTAATGATATTTATGTGCTTCATGGAGAGACGGTCTTAGAAGAGTCGGTAGTTTCTACTGATTCTAGTATTCTAGATTCTACTCAGTTATGGCATCTTCGTTTAGGTCATGTTGATGAGGAGAGTCTTGAAATATTAAAGAAACGTCGGTTGATTGATGATGTTTGTCAGTTGAAGCCTAGCTCTTGTGGAGATTGTTCTTTTGGAAATAAGAAGCATGTCACATTTGATGTTGGAAGACCTAGAGCTATAGAGTTTCTTGAGTATGTTCATTCTTGTGTGCGGGGACCCACCCTAGTTGCATCTTTTGGTGGAGCCAGTTACTTCATCTTATTTTTGGATGATTTCTCACGTAAGGTCTGGGTCTATTTCTTAAAGGCCAAAGACGAAATATTTGCCCAATTTTGTAAGTGGAAGACCTTGGTAGAGAAGCAGTCAAGGAATCATTTGAAGGTTCTCAAAGTTGGAAATAGTAGTGAATTTATGTCACAAGAATTCACTAACTATTGTGCGTCCGAGCATGTAATTAGAGATTTTTCTATTTCTGTTGAGTCATATTGTTATGGAGTGGCGGAGAGAATGTGTCGGATATTGTGGGAGAGAGTTATGAGCTTGAGAATGACTGCTGGTCTAAAAGAGGGATTTTGGGCAGAAGCGATATCTATAGCAGTATTTCTCATCAACCGCACACCTTCTATTACCATAGATATGAAGATCGCAGAAGAAATATGGAAAAGAGAGCCTGTTGATTTTTCATTCCTTAAAGTGTTTCGTTGTTCAGCTTATTTAGAAGATGAGAGACATGATAATTTGAAGCCTAGAGAAAGCAAGCACATTTTGTTAGGCTATAGAGAAGGAGTGAAGAGGTATAGGTTGTGGTGTAAAACAACTAGGAGAATTATGACTAGCAGGCATGTGATATTTGATGAGAGGTCTTTGTTGAAGGTGGAGCCTCTATCAAGTGATGACATTGGGAGGACAGAAAATTGCCAAACACATTTGGAGTCATCAGATTGTTTCCATATTCGGAGAGATATTGGTATTTCCGATGATATCACGGTTGATGAGAAGAATACAGAGGTTCAGACTCTAGGTGGAGCTCACTTGCTAGAAAGGCCTTTTGGTTCAGTTGGCCCTATTTGTAAGCATATTTGTAGCGATGATTCTTCATCTTATGCTTTAAATGTTGTGGAGCTTGTTGGTGAGTCTGCTGATGTTGACTTAGGAAATTCTAGCAAAATTCTTGTGGAGGAGATTGGAGTAGATAATGTTGAGTATGTCCTCACTCAATTTGGAATGGAGAAGATAAAGCGCGTTGTTAAATCTTCATTGGTGTCTCGAAGCTTAGTATCTACATGTTCATCTCCAACATCGGATTTGTTGAAGAATTTTGGTATTCTCTCGTATGCATTATGTTTGCTGATGTGCATACTATCTTTCTTATGCTTGGGAAAGATTTGGAAGCTCTGTTTCGGCAATATTGCCCAAAATAGTTCACATTGAGCTTGTTGACGTAGACCCAACAATTTGTCGAGATGTGGTGATGTAGAGAGATTGTTATATTTGAATCAAGGTGGAGTGTTGAATTTATGTGATTCAAATATTTTCCAAAGAGAATAAGAAAATAGTTAATTGATTCAGTCAATCAATTAATTAGTTTGTATATGGAAAGATAAAGAGGAAGGATATGTGTGATATCTTTTAGAGAAAGGAAACTAATTAATTGCTAACCAATTAATTAGTCAAAGAATTTGTTATATAAAGAAAGAAAAGATTGCTAATGCAGATTGAGTTCAGCAATGGAAATTTATGGAAACATAGATTTGTTGTCAGTTATGTGCATTGAATCTAATCAAGTAACTTGGAAAGGTTGTCACATAATCTGGAAATTAATTTTCTTCATCTCCAAGCATCCTTCGTTTTCATGCCTATTTAAATGAAGGAAGTTCATCTTCATGAGTGTGTGAGAGAATCCACCATTATCCTCTTCTTCAGTAAACCCTAATTTCTACAGTCAATCAATTTGGGGTTTTGAGCGTAAACAAGTCTTTGGATAAATTGATTATTCAATTTGTAAGTATAGGTTAGTCTCTCCACTACTGCCTATAATTTTGTACTCTCTCTCTCTTTTGTACTCTCTTTCTTCAGTGAAATAAAGAATAACTGTTGGATCCGTGGACGTAGGCAACCTAGCCGAACCACGTTAAATCTCTATGTTCTCTACTTTTCTGTATTTCCTTGTATGGTGATTATTTTTCATTGAATTTGTGGTTGATAATTAGTCGACAAGCTAGATCCTTATTTTGATTGTTTCCGTGCTTTAGCATTCCACTGCGTTTTTGGAGTTAGTGCAAATCAATTGAAATTTCCACACAACAGAATCACAGGAGATGTAGATGATTGAAAACATCAACATAATAAGTTACATGGGAAAACAATGTAGACAAAGGTAACAGCTTGTCTCGAAGAGACATTTGTAACAACCAACATGAATATATATCTCTTAGAAGAAAAAACGAAAGAATTGTGAAAATTTTCAAAAATGGACCAAGTTCAATCTAGTTTCTTCAAAAAGAAATGAAAGAAAAGAAAAAAAATAGAAACATGAAATTTGATTTAAAGGGCTCCAAAATTTATATTGATGTACAGTAATGTTTACACAATTACATAACTCTTACCCTCACATCTGATTGCCAAAGTGTTTGTATCCTAAACTCTACCCAAACACTATGCAGCTTCCTGGGACAAGGTTGGGAAAAGAGTAAAAAAAATGGCAGAAAACCTACAGAGTATGAATATGATTTATGAAACCATTACAGTATGAATATAAAATTAAATTTTGGTTAATTTGAACATAAAATTAAAT
Organism: Allium fistulosum; assembly: GCA_030737815.1. NCBI lineage: Eukaryota > Viridiplantae > Streptophyta > Magnoliopsida > Asparagales > Amaryllidaceae > Allium > Allium fistulosum. The sequence continues at coordinate 107,044,932 of CM060906.1, forward strand.
TAGCTTCAAGGCATAGTGTAACGACCCGCAAAATTTAATGGTTTTAAAAGTATATTTAACTGGAAATTTGTGAAATTTTAAACAATAAAATTTGAAAATAAAAATTTATTATTTGGAATACGTCTATTTTAATATAGCAACTGGTAAATTTTCATCTGATAATATTAAAGTTTATTTTCTTGTGAAATTCTATTTCAATTTAAGTCAGTTAATTATTGATGAAAATAAAATGTTTTCCAAACTTGAATATTTTTATACAGTAAATTTCTAAATCATCTTCTGAGTGAAACATCAGTCTTCGTTTCATCAAATTTGGACTTTTATTGCTACGTTTATATTAATTCTGACAGAATAGCAGCATTTTCGGTACCTATTATCGAATTTTAATCGGATGATCGTACCACGGATATCTGTATACCGTTTTGATCATCTCGTTGTGCTGATCTCCACAATATATTCATCTCTATGTTTTGGGGTCCGGTATGCGATGAAAACAATAAAATAGTACGTCGTAGCGGTGCCACTTTTGAGGTCCATTCAGATTTCAAACAGCTATTTATTATCAACCGTTACATTTCCATCTTTTCAGCACATTGATATTGATGATGACTGCCTTAATCCCATCGGTTTTGAAATTTCTATACGTTGTATTATTAATTTGCGAACCGTTCTTTTGCCTTCAATGAAATATAGGCGGTCATATTTAGCTTTTATTATTCCTCGAAATAACGTGTGTGACTTTGCATTTCATTTATTAGTTACCTGATCTAAAACGTGCTACATAACCTTTAGCCTGTGGTCACCCCCCCCCTCTCTCTCCATTTACTTTAAGTCTGTTCATTTTGGTGAGAAGGAAAAATATTATTTTGCTAAAGCTTTCACATTTTCGCATGGAAGCTACACCGCGCCTCTCTCCCCACTTCGCGCCTCACCAAACCCATCCCCTTGAACCCGTGCATAGGGAAGCACCCACGTGTGCATCTCCTTCCTCAACAATCCACCTCTAGCTTACCCTCCTCCACCGAACACCCTACCCACGGCCTCGGCTCTACCTCCACCTAACTTTTTCTTCCCTGTCGATCTCCACTCCACCGCCCTTCGAGTTCAACACACCACTCCACCTCGGTCTCCTCCCCACTAACCGGCCTTCCTTCCCACCAACCAAAACCACCTCCGCCCCAGTCAACTAACCTAGCAGCCCCACTTGAACAATACAACCCACGACCGGATCTACAACCAACTGAGCCTGCCGAACACCACAGGCCGATTCCCATCTTCCCCTCTAAGCTTCTCCCCGCAACCATGCCAACCCGAACCCCTGATGTTAGCAGTCGATAGCCTTCCCTGCTTGTTTTGTTCTTCTCCGTGTTATATAAATTGGTATGCATGCTTTGTTAACCTGTATATATATCTATATAACAGTTCTAATATATATATTTGTATATTTTGTAAAATATATCAAAGTTGGATTTCAGTTTTATATAAATTAGAAAATAAGGTATATACAAATACAAATATATGCGTGTACATATTTTTTGATTTGTATTGATTTATATATGCATATATAGTATTATATGTATTTCAGTAATTTATAATTGTTGTTATAAAGGTTATAAGATGTTTAAGTATATACTTTTTATAAAGTCTGTTAATGAAAGTATACGGCAAAGTAAATATGTATCAGGTATTGAGTTTGTTTAATCTGTTGCTTTGCAGCTAGCTCATGTACAGGGTATAAGTCATATATATATGTAATGTTATATAGGGTCAGTGAGCATATATTTTTAATATATTTATATCTTATATATGTTGGATATTTTAATAAGTCTGCATATATTAGTTTGTATACAATATGTTGCTAGGTACATAAGTATATAAGCCATATTTTACCTGTGTATAGGTTAGTGTGCAATTGTTAAAATGTATAGGAACTTGATTTCCAAATTTATATAGGTATAAAATTATATATAAAGTGTTAGATATATATACTCGGTTTTCCAGAAAATTTTGTCTACATATATCTGGTTTATGATTCTGGAGTTAAATATATACATGTTTTGCATATTTTGTTCAATGTCTGAGTTATGAGGTTTTGTTTGTAGATTTCTTTACAGTCAGTATATACGTTTATGTAAGTTTATAATTGATCTATGGTATTGTGTATGACGTATAATAAAGTAAGTTGTTGTAAGTATATAAATAAGAACTATAGATCTGTTTGTCTTATAAATATGAATTTAATAAGTCATAAATATTATTATTTTATCTTAAATTTCATATGGTCTTAAGTATAATAGATATATATCATTGATTTTTAATACTTGGGTTTTTAGGGAAAAATGATTTTTTAAAGTTTATACTAGTTCAGTTTTGTCTAATTCAAAATTTTCATATAATGACAATGTTTAGATATTTTCAGCTTATATCAAAACTGATTTGATTTCTTTTCATCGACTCCTGTTATCAGATCTGTTCGTCAAATTCGTGCAAATATTAACTTGCTTTGGAATTTCGAGCTTGTAGTCGTAACCCATCTCACTCTCGTTTATCTCTAGCCTCGAAAGGTGAGCAATCACTCACGATTAACGTTCTTATATTTATTAAATTTGATTTCAATTGAAACGACAATTGAAATATGATGCTGTAGTTATTTAAATTGTTATATATGCTATTATCTGTATATGTTCACCTGTGACATCTGACACCAGTATCTAGTATTTATATGCATGTTATTACTATTATCTGTATATGTTCACCTATGACATCTGACACCAGTATCTGTTATTTATATTGATGATATATGCCTGTTGTTATATTTTATATTATCTGTTATCACTCTGCAAGTTCCCTGTTAGTATAGAATTCACTATGGGTTGAAATGATACATACCCGAACGGACTTTAGAATAGGAGAAAATCGTTATGGGTTGAAATGATAAACCCAAGCGATTTTCATTTGAATTGAAATTGGGATTACGGGTCGAAATGATATCTACCCGTATATATTTAAATTTCGGATTGAAATGATAAATATCCGTATCACTTAACCATATGATAAATATATATACAAACACCGTTGGTCCATATATATATAAATATTTTGAAATTGAATTCTATGGTTTTGGAAAGAAATATATGGTTTTAACAAATGTTGATTCTTAAAATTTTATATATAAATGGTAATGATATATATAGATTTAATAATGATATTTAATTTAATTAAGATGGATTTAATACATATAATATGTTAAGTATAAAATTTATATTTCAAAATAGATTTTGGTAAAAATTTGAATAAGTTAAGGTTGGGAAGATAATTTGAATTTAGTAAAGAATTTTATTTAATTAAACCAATTTAAAGCTTATTGAAATTGGGATTTAAGATATGATTTATAACTTGAGTTTGATTTAAATAATTTAATGAATATTTCTTGTTTAAATAAATTTAAGGAAATATTTAGTAAAAATGAAATTTAAGGCTAGTTAAATGATATTGAATTTATTAAGAGAATATTCCCTAATTAAATAATAATAAAGTTAAAACAAGTGCTATATGAAACTGTTAAATTTAACTTTGAAATGTTGAATATTAAAGCTTTGAAATATATTGAAAATTTAAATGGTATATTTAGAACTGAATTGAATTGATGAATTGAGCTTTGAATAAATTTGAAGTTGGAATTTGAGTTAATATGAATCGATTTGTGAGACTTGAGGAAATTATAAATACTTTACTTTATAAATTATTTAACCTATATATATACTATTTGTAAAATAGATATATTTGAAATGAAATGATATTTGGGTTTTGAAGTATAAATTTAATTTAAATGACCATGGTGTTATAGTGTATATCTCTACATTGTAGATAGTTCCACGGATCCTTAGAGGATGGTTATCCCAAACATCCTTTAAGTTACTTGTATTTCAATTGATATTTCACTTGAGTTGGATTTATTAGTATAAGAATGTTAATCCTGACTCGAGTGTTTTGTGTTTTGCTTTACGCTCGGGTCAGACTGAGTGATACAGCAATTGAGACTCACCTTGGAGTTTGGAGCTTCCTTTGGAGATCCAATTACCGTCTCAGCTTTCAGCTCTTCTAGTTGATTTGTTCAGAGAAGTCATCTATTCGTACTGAAGACTTCATTGTATTTGAGATATTCTGTTGTATTTTATTTTCAACTCTGATGTTTATATAGTAGCTTCATGAACTACTATTTTATCTATTCTGCTGCGTATTATTGTATTACTCTGTGTCTGTGAATCTGTGATTGATTTATTTACCGTATATTCTGAGTTTTGCCAAATTTAAATAACAATCTGATATTTTGAATTATTCAAGTCCAACATGTGTGGATTTATTGTCGATTTGAATGGTCCAAAATAGCGGGCCGTTACAGTTGGTATCAGAGCTTTGGCTCTAGGCAAAACTTAGCATATATAGAAAATTTATTTACAGAATCACTTTCGTTCGAGTTTGAATCTCTTTCGTTTGGCTCGATTTCCTTTGAACTTTAGAACGTTACTTGCGGTTCCAAAACTCATTCTTGTCTCTCCCTATTTGTATTCTTTTGATTTTGGAGTATCCCATAACTCCACTTCGAATGATCTCTATAAGAATAGGATCCCACCAATCTTTGAATGATTTGTGAAGGGGTGAAACTCCTTCACAATTGGCATTGATTCACTGGAGATTTCTATATCTTTGGTTTAGATGCCACTATCTCTTGCGATCGAATGTTGGTTTTTCTTGGAATTTCTGCATCGATCTTGTTCCTGAAGTCACGGTTGACCTTAGGGTCATCCGCGATTTATATAAGTATATTCATCTTCTATTTTGAAATTTAATTATCTCATCTTCGTTCGAGCTTATCTTTGAATCAAAATTCTATTTGACAAGAGTCCCTCTAATTTGAATCTCTATCTTTGTTTTGAAATCCGTTCGTGAATCGTCCTTTGAAAATTGGGTTTGTTTATATTTTAGAAATTGTTTTCTAAACCGAAATTATTATTTTGATAAGTATGATTATATTCTATATATAAAAGTGAAATGTTTTCGATAAGGATTATATATACCTTTTAAAAATAAGAATTTGAATTTTTGAAAGGATTTGAAATTATATAAGAAATTGATTTATATAAAAATGATTTATAACTAAAGGATTTGAAATTTGAAATTCGAGAATTGAACTTCGGTATTTTGAAATTGGTTTTAAGATTTTGAAATATATAATTATAATATGATTTAAAAATATTTTTTCGAATAAGAAATATTTCAAATGATTTTAATGAGTTTCGAAGAAATTTCAAAGGAAGTTTGAGAAAATAGAAGTCCAGAACTCACTTATGTCGCTGGAAAATAATTTTGGTTATGAGTGCACGCATCATCGACATTGATTTTCGAGTTTCAGAGTGGGGGATAGGCCACTCCAGTAGCTTTGCTATGCGAGTGATTTTGCGAAACCAATTTTGATTTCTAAATTTTGAAGTATGATTTGATATTCGAAAGATATATGTATATATGTACTTGAAATGATTTGAAGTAAGTCGGTGTTCAGTCCTCGAGATTCGGATTTGATATAACCCTATCTATTAAAATTGATTTACTGATTTGTTGCTAATTTCCAACTCTTGAATTTGAAAATGATTTCTTCAACCATTTTGAAGGTTCGAGCACTTCCAAATCAAGGTTAACTTTTCAAAGCTAAGAAATTTTGAAAAGTATGAATTATTTGATGAAGTATATAAATTTATTTCGAATGTTTAAGTATCAAGTAAAAGGGTTTAAATAAGTTGAAACTGTTTGGTTAAGCAAATGAATAAGGCAATTTTAGATTTTTCTAATATGAAATTTGGATTTGAAATGTTTTGAAAAGAATTTGGTCTTCAAAATATTTTGAATAAAATTTAGTTTAAATGTTTTAACTTAGTAACATCTTTATGAAACTAAATATATAAATTGCACGTATGCTGTTTTATTCGCATAATTACTTTGATCCAGGTTTGAGTACACAAGTTCGAGGTGAATTACACCATTTCGCGTTAGGATTTTTCATTCGATTCTTGATGACGAATATTTGATATGGATTTTGGGCTTGATTCTAGAATTCTCTATCATAGTATATGGCTATGCAAGGAGACCAATGGCTTCTAGTCGAGAAACCATATCGAAGTCCGCATTAGGGAAGTCGAATGGACAATACTAGTTCGAAAGTGAACTTGTGTGATCGAGTGAGCGATCAAATGTGATTTTGCGAAATGATGACGTATGTACATCTTATATTCTAATATCATTGATATATTTTGACGCTGAAATTGAAAGCTATCGAGTTAGAATATCTTTGCTTACTAAAAGAAAATTTCCAATTTAAATTACAAAGATATATAACCCATCAAAGCAAAGATATTCAATCTCATATGGCTCTTAATACAGCGAAATTTATTTTTGAAAAATTTGATCCTTATATAAGATGGACCTTATGTAAATATAAGATGATTTTGAAAACCATTTGATTTTGGAAATGAATTGGTTGACTTAAATTATTGATTTGGAAATTTGGATTTATTTTCAAAATCTATTATTTTGGAAACTTTGAAGCTAAAGATAATTAATTTGAGAAGAAATAATTTGGTGAAATTGTATATGATTTTGAAATTGAACTGATATTGAAACAAATTGAAATTTGAGAACCTTATGTTACTAAACACTTGATTTGGGAGTTGTCGAACTTATATAAAATTGATTTGTATGAGTATGAAATTGATTCGAAAACTATAGATTTGAAAAGGTACTCAATTTGAAAGTAAAATCTTATATAATTGAAGTCTATATAAGTATGATTTGATATACTATTGATTTTGGAAAGTAATTGATTTGAAAATTTAATCTTATATATAATGGATTTTATATAAGTACGATATTTGAAAGTGATTTGAAAGGTACTATATGATACATATTTTCGAAGTAAAGATATGGAAAGTGCCTTCTGCTTGATATCCGATTTGTGGCCACATCTTGGATTCATTCTATCGATATTATTCTCTCTGATTTTGGTTTTCCGGATATGATACTCGAGTGTCCTTCGAATTCCATGGCGTTACCCATGGTCTTATTTTTCTCTCATGACTGCATAGCGCAACTGCCTGGCTGAGTCTTGCCTAGGGGTACAGATTGTTTCCTGGGGGATCCAGGCATAACCATTGTGTATCCTGCAATCTGTGTAGGTCGCAAATAGTAGCGCAAATGCTTGGCTGAGTCTTGCCTGGGGGTACGGATTGTTTCCTGGGGGATCCAGGCGTAACCATTGTGTATCCTGCATTCTACTAGTCATCATGGCGTAACTCGCAGGGCTGAGAAAGCTTACGGATATGGATTGTTTCCTGGGGCATCCATGCGTAACCATTGTGTATCTGCGAACCATGGTTAGACAAAGGTTTTGGTTGTGTTTTTGATTGTATTGTACTTTCCATATCTGTTTTTAAAAGTTTTTCTAGTATTTTCACTGGGTGTTGAAACAGGTCTACTAAGTACTTGGAGAATTTTAGCTTTGCGCCTGATCAACGCACTGCCAGAGTCTGCAGGAACGAGGATAAACTTGTTGAAACATCGAGTTATAAAAGTATTTTATTATAAAGGCATTTTCAACAAAGGAATTTTGTATTAATAATTGAAATTGAAATTCTTAAGGTCATAAATTAATTATTCGTGCCCGATAGTATTCTTTTGAATCTACCTTATCTGCTCAACTTTATTTATTCACCTATAATCTGTTTTTCCAAGTCCTTCTTTTTCTTGTTGACTATATCCTTCTTAAATATTATTTATTTATATACTACATGGTTTAATAGTAAATTATGAATACTTTTGAAGTTATTTATTTAATAATACAGATTTAAAGGAAATGATTATTGATTTATTAATAATATTTGAAAAGTACTTTAGATAAAATTAATAAATTTAGGAAGTTTGGATTTAATGTTTTCAAATAACTTCTTTGTAAATATAAGTAATAATGTAAATAATTGTTTTCAAATAGTTTTCATAATTTATAAAGTTGTTATTTAAGCATATAAATGGTAATTGTAAGGAAGCAAGAAATTTTGCAAATGGGTCTTGAAAAAGTTTTAAAGTATATAAGACAATTGAATTGCAAATGAAGTTTTCAATTTAAGTAAAAATTTATATAGTTCAAATTAATTGTTTAATCTTGACTTTCAATCTACTTTTATTTCTGGTTGTTCTATTCTCCTACCTCCTTCCTTTTCGGGGACGAAAAGTTTTGAGTGGGGAAGAGTGTAACGACCCGCAAAATTTAATGGTTTTAAAAGTATATTTAACTGGAAATTTGTGAAATTTTAAACAATAAAATTTGAAAATAAAAATTTATTATTTGGAATACGTCTATTTTAATATAACAACTAGTAAATTTTCATTTGATAATATTAAAGTTTATTTTCTTGTGAAATTCTATTTCAATTTAAGTCAGTTAATTATTGATGAAAATAAAATGTTTTCCAAACTTGAATATTTTTATACAGTAAATTTCTAAATCATCTTCTGAGTGAAACATCAGTCTTCGTTTCATTAAATTTGGACTTTTATTGCTACGTTTATATTAATTCTGACAGAATAGCAGCATTTTCGGTACCGATTATCGACTTTTAATCGGATGATCGTACCACGGATATCTGTATACCGTTTTGATCATCTCGTTGTGCTGATCTCCGCAATATATTCATCTCTATATTTTGGGGTCCGGTATGCGATGAAAACAATAAAATAGTACGTCGTAGCGGTGCCACTTTTGAGGTCCATTCAGATTTCAAACAGCTATTTATTATCAACCGTTACATTTCCATCTTTTCAGCACATTGATATTGATGATGACTGCCTTAATCCCATCGGTTTTGAAATTTCTATACGTTGTATTATTAATTTGCGAACCGTTCTTTTGCCTTCAATGAAATATAGGCGGTCATATTTAGCTTTTATTATTCCTCGAAATAACGTGTGTGACTTTGCATTTCATTTATTAGTTACCTGATCTAAAACGTGCTACATAACCTTTAGCCTGTGGTCACCCCCCCTCTCTCTCTCCATTTACTTTAAGTCTGTTCATTTTGGTGAGAAGGAAAAATATTATTTTGCTGAAGCTTTCACATTTTCGCATGGAAGCTACACCGCGCCTCTCTCCCCACTTCGCGCCTCACCAAACCCATCCCCTTGAACCCGCGCATAGGGAAGCACCCACGTGTGCATCTCTGTAACGACCCAGAATTTTTGATAATTAAAATTCGAATATTTAATTGATTTAAATATTAATAAATGAATTTAAGAAGTCGAATAATTTATTATTCGAATATTGGATTTAATTTGGTCAATTAAATCGATAATTTAATGATTTAAATTCCAGAAATAATTGAAGTATGGGTTTAATGTGCTGGAAATGATTTATAAAGTTATATTAAATCATATTGGAGTTATAGAAAGGTTATAGAACTTTTAAAATTGAAATTGGAGTTAATCTGTGAAAATTGAATATTTTAATATTTAATTATCGACTGTAAAAATAGCCAATTTTCGAACAGTCTCAGAATTTAACGAGACCAGTTCCATTGGATCCGTAATAGTTAGTTATTATCGGATTTCAATTTTCGTATCAATCGGAGTTGTCGTTTGACCGTGGCAGCTTGAAACGCATCGAATTGTTTTTAATTTTAAATCGTCGAGTTAAAAATAGTCATTTTTCAAACGGTCTCGGATTTCGACGAAACCAGTTTCATCGGATCCGTAATGTGAGTTTATTGTAAGATTTCAAATTTCGTAATTTTTGGATTTATCGTTTGTCCGGGGCAAGCCAAAACGCCTCGAAATCGATTTAAATCGGTTTAATTTAAATTGATCGTTTATTGCCATATCTCACACATACGATTGAATTAGCTTTCGAAACCTGTTCCATTGTGTCCGGAACACGGGGTAAACCCCAGAAACGCTAGTCACTGCGCGTAAATCGGAGTTCGGAAATTCGAAGTGAATAGTGTTCGTCGGTTCTCTATAAAAGCACCATCCTCTTCACAAATTCCAAAACCCTAATCTATTCTATCATCAGCCGCCTCCATCCAAACGAACGGCCAGAAAACATCATCTTTTCTCCCTCAAATTCTTTCAATCCACGCGTTTTTACGAAAAGTTGTTAACTACGACGTTGTAGAGCGTCACGAGGCGAAGACAATCAACGGTCAAGATCGTTTATGGTGGAGGGAATCAACGGCAATCGGCTCGAGATGGCCTGCCGTTTCATCTTGTTTTGCGTGCATAGGGGAGGGCCGAGTGCCAAGGGGTTCTGGGCGGAGGTGCTATTCGTGTGGGGCTTCGAAATGGCGTAAGCCGATCACGTTCTAGTCGAGTGTGGAGGTGGTGGTTTGGAACCCTAGTAGGCGGCTTTGGTGGGTTTCGAACGTGAAAAACCTGGAACGCGATGGAGAAGATGAAATAGGGGGGTAGCCGTGATCTCCCTGTTCAAAAACGTGCGGCCCAGATTAAATTGTGGGTTTGAAATAAAATGTGTAATTTATTTATTTAAAATTTATATTAAATCGTGTAATGTTTAAAAGGTTATAACTCTTTCGTACATTGTCAGAAAATTACGAAATCAGTTGCGTTGGAATCGTCTCGACGTGTACTTCGTGATGCAATTGAATTGGAGCCAATTGGATCTAGTGTAAATTTCGGGTGAAATTAAACGCGTGTTTAATTTTATTCGAAATAAACGCTGAAATCAGAATAAAAATCACGGTGAGATCTTCTCACTCAAATTTGAATGTGGAATTATTTACAGTTATTGATTGATGATTGACTGTTTGGATGTGATATTAGATATAGTAGGATATATATCTATATATAGCAATATATACATATTGGCATATGTATATATTGGATTGATGATTTCCCGCCTCGTATAGCGGATGAGACCCTATTGCGCCGTTAGTAAGCGGATTTTTATAAAAACCTATATACCGCGAAAATTCCGTACTGGAGCGGAATTGGTATTGTGCTAACATCTTTGGATGCAGGGAAACAGGTTGGAGGGATCCGACTGGATTCCTCACCGTATTGATTATTTACAGATATTTTGATATATTCTGTTATCATATGATGATATATGATATTTGACTGTTGTGATGGACTGATTGGTGTTGTTGCATCATCGGATTCAGTTTTGGAATGTAAGAATAACGACTTTTACTTTAAAAAGGTTTTTAAAGTGATTTTTGAAAATATACGTTTTATGGAATTTTTGAATCAATTTATAAACGTAAAATTTTAAAGTTATAAAAGTTACAATTTTTAGTGAAATATAACCGAAGTGTCGTTTTTGAAATAAAAGTCGATTTATTTATAAAATGGTTTAAGTTGGGATTTTTCGAATAACTATAAACGATTTGTATAGAAAGATTTATAAAATTGATATTTCATAAATCAAAATATTGGACTTATAAAACGAATTTTATAAGTGTTAAAAAAAGAAGTATAAATGGATTTCATAAGTGAATGAAATTAATAGATTGATAACGTGAAGTTATAAAGTGAACAGATGTTGTAGAATAAAAGATTTATAAGAAATTTACTGATAAATTAGATTTTTGCACTTAGATGGGATATAAATAGAAATTGCTAAATGAAACGATTTCATAAGTCGAAATTGTTATAAAGTATAAAAGTGATTTATAAACATTGTTTTATAAATCCGAAATCACTTATTTTGATGAGTGAATTATAGAAGTCAATAAAAAGGAATCTATAAATCAAAGTGTTATGGAATATAAAAAGGTGAATTTATAAACGTTGTTTTATAAATTCGAAATCAATTGGATTTGATAAATTAAAATGTTAAAGAAGATATATTCGCGATTTTGGATAGCGAATTATTATTGAAGTAAAATGTGTAGAAAATAGTGAAATGTAATTAGTGAAGTATATTCACGATTTTGGACAGTGAATATATTGTTAAGTAAAATGGATATGGTTTTGGAAAAGTGATATTTGAAATGAAGTTAATTGTTTTAAAAGATGTTTTAAAACGTGTTAAGTATCGAATACATAGATTTCAACATTCATTGTTGAAATAGACGTTTCGAGAAGTAGAAGGAAATGGTGGACTATAACACAGTTGTTATAGTAAATGATTTCCGAAAGGAAATGTTTTTATATAGTATTGGGATTTATATATCTATCTAAATTTCGAATCCCTATACTAGTGATTTTGAGTCGTCGTAACGATGTTTTACGTAACATTCGTTTTGACTCAAATAAATGTTGTTATAGTAATGTTTTCCTTAAAGAATGAATTTATACTTAAATTTTGATTTAAGTATATCGAATATTTTCAAATGTTGAAAATAAATGATTTGTGAAATACTTATTATTAAATAAGTAAGGAAATGCTTTTCCATTATGAAATGAAATGGTTTTGAGAATTTATCTTCTTAAAGATAAATCGAAAGTGAATATTGAAAACGATTTGAAAATCGTATATCAGTAGATATTTTGAAAGATATAAATTCACTATGGAATTTATAGAAGAAATGGAAATTTGTTTAAAAATAAATATTGATTTATTTTTGAAGTGTGGAAATAATATATCTAGTAAAGATATTTTTGAAGATAAATAATTTGGGGAAAATTATTTGGAATCTGATGATGTTGCGCATCTTTATTGATAGTTAAATAACCGACTATCAATAATTACCTTAGATAGGTATTTGTTGTGAATTGGGTGAATTTGAATGCCACACTTATTTTTGAATTTACGCTCACTATTCGGGTTAGCCGGGAAAGGACCATGGGGTCGTATAACCCATTCCGAATATGTGATACGTCGTTATGAATTGCATTTGAAGACCGGTGTTGAAGACCGGATATTTTTGAAAACGGAAGGATTACCGTCGAGTTACTCTACATCGGCTGATCTCCGGTTTAGAGGTTTTATCACCCTTAGTGACGGGAAGTCCTGACGTGATTGAAATTTATCCGGATATGCAAGGGCTTCGTGAGAAGTGCCTTCGGTTCTGTTCGATCCCGGAACAGACTTGTATGGATTGTGTGTCTGACGTTACAATTTGAGATATAAAGCTGATTTCTTTCAAATACATTTCTGTTGGTGGCGGAGAATTTATTCTCTTAGCTTAACACCCTTCTCTGAGACGTACGAGCTCAGAGGTTATGTAGTTGAAATTTATCAGCGATATATCCCAATTTGGTAACGTGGCATACTGAGTGTTGCTGTGAAATGATCAGTGTTTGATCATTTGTGATATGATCATTTGTTTGATCTTATATCTTTGTGATCATAGGTTGATCATTTTTGTTTGACCCAAAGCAGGGCTTTTTGAGAAAGCGTAGCTTTGTGGACGAGACTTCGTCGAGCCTCACACCCCGGAAATGGTCGAAACAGGAAGGATGCGGCAAGGTTCTAGGGAGTAGCGCCCCTTAGTGTATGTCATTCCTTCTGGATAAAGGTGGTATCATGGTATGGAGCCCAGATACTTAACCTCTGTGGTTGCTGCACAGTTATTATTACTTTGTGGTTTGTTGGAAATCGGGGATCCTCGGGAAGATCGGTGACGATCGGGGGATGGCATACGCGTGTCAGTAGTTACCTATTTTTGCAGAGGTAACCCGGCCTTGTGTTGGCAGAGATCCGGTTAGGTTCTCGGGTCGTCTATTCCAGGGACGTACCCATCGTGGATAGGAAGTTCCTTAGCCTGACCATTTGTTGGAAATCCAAAGAAACAATACGTGACTTGTACGGTTTTAGTTGTAGAACCTGCCATTCACTTATGGTGGTCACCACTGTTTGGATGGTAGCTATAGTAGGCATAGTTCAGAATGTCTATGCTGGCTAAGATTTATATTATACTTTCGAAATGTTTTCTACACTATGCACTAATAATAATATCAAAAAGAATTTGATTTTGCGTAGTAAGCATCTTTGACTATCATAAGAAGAAATCTCCTCCAATTCTGCGTTTGCATTGTGTGTGTGGTGGGAGGTCTTATGGTAGTTTCATTTTCCAAAAGCATTGCGAATTTACTTTAAAGTTTTCCTGTTGTTTATTTTAAAGATAAACTGTTTTACGATCTCACACCAGTCACCATGACTGACTCGGAGTTTATTGTTTCCCTTCTAAACTCTGGGTGCCCACCAATTTCCACACGGGCAGCCTAGAGTTATGTTATCAGGATATTCTGGATATTCTGGAGCTTTGGAGATAAGCTGGATGGCGAGGCGTAGTATTTGTATCTGATAGTATTTATTCCGCTGTGTTTTCTGTATGAGGACAAGTTTATATAATTGTCCATGGTTGTATATTGACTCTGATGATATGATGTGATGTAATGTAATAACAGATATAATTCTTTTGTTTTTAAATGATATTCATTTATCTATTATATATTGTTCCGCTGCGATATGTGAGATTCTGATATTGTTTTCTGTTTCTGTTTCTGTTTCTGTTTCTGTTTCTGCTCTTGTTCTGTTGTTGTTCTTCTTTCTTTTTCTTCTATCTTCTTCTTCTACCTTTTTCTTCTTTCTTAAAACCATAACTTTTCGGGTTTCCGGCATTCGATGGCTCAGCAGTCGATAAAGTGAGTATCGATGTTGAATTTTCGAAAGTCGAAAATTTTCGGGATGTTACATTTGGTATCAGAGCATATGGTTAAGCGACAACCCTGCTCTGTTGGGTGTTACTCATTAGAGATAGAGTCAGTAGTACTCTAGAATGAGTTGAGTGTAATAATAGATATGAGCGCGTATTTGTTAGTGAATATAAAATGGTTTTATATTGTGATGATTGGTTTGTTGAGTGGTATATGGATTCTGGTCGGTATTGTCCGTACAACTTTATCGATAGGGATCTCTAAACACTTGTATAGAACAATTCGGCACAGTATTGTTTTAAATAGGGTAAATGAAATAATTTTGCCCAAAACTATTTTTGTATAGAAAAGAAATGTTTTCTATAAAGTACTATAGTATATGGTTGCATGGATGTTAGGAAGTAATAATAGTGAATTATCATCACTGAAATTGAATAAGAAATTGAAATCATAACTCCAAAGTTAAGAAATAAATTCACATGCAAATGAAATTTGAGAATGTAAATTATAAATGTGATTTTTAATTTAAAACGGAATTCCAGAAAAGTTTTTGGAAATGTTTTGAAAAGAATTTGAAAATTTTGGAGATTTGGAAAGTTTAAATCATTTTTGATTTGGAAATGAATTTCAAAGGTTTTGAAAAAGTCTTTTGAAGAGATGAAAAGCTCTAAACTCTTTTCGGTCGCTGGAAAATAACTTCGATGATGACCGCGGCATCGTTGGTGTTTATTTTCGGGTTTCCAAAAGAGGAATTGCTGCCAAATTGTTTAAATGGAAGTTGTTTTGAGAATTTGGATTTTGTTTTAGAAAATTCAAAGGATAATTCGAATTGTTTTCAAAATGATTTGGAAATGTTGGTAAGACTCTGGAATGCTATATAAAAATATCTATGAGAATAATAAATGAGTTGATAACTTATACAATTTGAATTTTGATTGAACAAATTTAACTTAAGAAATTTTAAGTTGAATTAAAGTAAGTATAAGTGAATCAATAAACATCCAAGTGGAAATTTTTGAATATAAGCTGTATAGCTTATAAAATGAGAAAATGAAAGTGAAATAAATGATGTTTAATGGGAATATAACTTAAGAAATGATGAATGAATTTGATTTTGGGTATCAAAATTTATTACTGAAATGAATATGAACTTGAGTTATATAAGTGAAATTCAACTTGAAATGTTAAGTGAATTAGCAATTGAATAAATAAATGTATTGGATGTTAATCAATCTAATGAAAGTAAATTGATATGGAAAATGAATAAGGATTGAATCCGAATAAACTACTTTAATAATTAATTGATTCATGAAATGGAAGTTGAATTAGTTAAATTGAAACTTGAATTTTGAACTAAATAAAGAATGGTTCGAAATTACAAATAACTTCAAGTAAGTAGAAACAGATTTGAATAAGTGGATTAGAATTTGAAATGAATTAGTAATTGAAACTAATCCAAAATAAGCAGTTATAAATGAAAGTTAATCGATGAAAATTCAATATTCAGAAGTTAAACTGAATCCAAATTAGATTGGAATTGTGAATTGAATTCAAATGAATGTGAACTGTAAATATTGAATGAAAATGAATATGAAACTTCAATAGGGAAGTAAAGATGATATAAGAAGTATCGAAATTTTGTAATAAAATTTGGCAAATGGTTTGAATATATGCAACTAGATATTATGGCTAGTAGGATATAGAGGTATAAAGGGATTGGAAAATTTGATTTCACAGATAATTTGAATTGCTCGACAAAAGGTACGTATTTGAATTATAATATGAGTTTTTGATGATTTCTTGTCTAGCCGCTTGGCTTTTTCTTTTTCTTTTTGAAATCTGAGAGTCCGTAGGGATGTTTTGTAGTCGTGCCGTATTAGCCGCGCAAAGGAGACGCTGGCGAATTTTTTCGAAAATTTCGAGTGTTAGAAAATTTTGAGAAAATTTTGGAAGTTTAAAATTTGAATTTAAACTCAAATTTGAATTGAGAAGTTAAACAATGTTGTTTGAAACTTATAATTGAAGTTGGAAAGCTAGTATGAATGATAACGAATCTTTAGTAGAAAGACTTGTTTTGATAAATTGATAAAACTATTTGAATTTGAGAAAATAGTAGACGAGCTAAGGACCTTTTTTCCTAACTTGTAATTTCGAGGACGAAATTCTTTTAAGGGGGGAAGTCTGTAACGACCCAGAATTTTTGATAATTAAAATTCGAATATTTAATTGATTTTAAATATTAATAAATGAATTTAAGAAGTCGAATAATTTATTATTCGAATACTGGATTTAATTTGGTCAATTAAATCGATAATTTAATGATTTAAATTCCAGAAATAATTGAAGTATGGGTTTAATGTGCTGGAAATGATTTATAAAGTTATATTAAATCATACTGGAGTTATAGAAAGGTTATAGAACTTTTAAAATTGAAATTGGAGTTAATCTGTGAAAATTGAATATTTTAATATTTAATTATCGACTGTAAAAATAGCCAATTTTCGAACAGTCTCAGAATTTAACGAGACCAGTTCCATTGGATCCGTAATAGTTAGTTATTATCGGATTTCAATTTTCGTATCAATCGGAGTTGTCGTTTGACCGTGGCAGCTTGAAACGCATCGAATTGTTTTTAATTTTAAATCGTCGAGTTAAAAATAGTCATTTTTCAAACGGTCTCGGATTTCGACGAAACCAGTTTCATCGGATCCGTAATGTGAGTTTATTGTAAGATTTCAAATTTCGTAATTTTTGGATTTATCGTTTGTCCGGGGCAAGCCAAAACGCCTCGAAATCGATTTAAATCGGTTTAATTTAAATTGATCGTTTATTGCCATATCTCACACATACGATCGAATTAGCTTTCGAAACCTGTTCCATTGTGTCCGGAACGCGGGGTAAACCCCAGAAACGCTAGTCACTGCGCGTAAATCGGAGTTCGGAAATTCGAAGTGAATAGTGTTCGTCGGTTCTCTATAAAAGCACCATCCTCTTCACAAATTCCAAAACCCTAATCTATTCTATCATCAGCCGCCTCCATCCAAACGAACGGCCAGAAAACATCATCTTTTCTCCCTCAAATTCTTTCAATCCACGCGTTTTTACGAAAAGTTGTTAACTACGACGTTGTAGAGCGTCACGAGGCGAAGACAATCAACGGTCAAGATCGTTTATGGTGGAGGGAATCAACGGCAATCGGCTCGAGATGGCCTGCCGTTTCATCTCGTTTTCCGTGCACAGGGGAGGGCCGAGTGCCAAGGGGTTCTGGGCGGAGGTGCTATTCGTGTGGGGCTTCGAAATGGCGTAAGCCGATCACGTTCTAGTCGAGTGTGGAGGTGGTGGTTTGGAACCCTAGTAGGCGGCTTTGGTGGGTTTCGAACGTGAAAAATCTGGAACGCGATGGAGAAGATGAAATAGGGGGGTAGCCGTGATCTCCCTGTTCAAAAAGGTGCGGCCCAGATTAAATTGTGGGTTCGATATAAAATGTGTAATTTATTTATTTAAAATTTATATTAAATCGTGTAATGTTTAAAAGGTTATAACTCTTTCGTACATTGTCAGAAAATTACGAAATCAGTTGCGTTGGAATCGTCTCGACGTGTACTTCGTGATGCAATTGAATTGGAGCCAATTGGAGCTAGTGTAAATTTCGGGTGAAATTAAACGCGTGTTTAATTTTATTCGAAATAAACGCTGAAATCAGAATAAAAATCACGGTGAGATCTTCTCACTCAAATTTGAATGTGGAATTATTTACAGTTATTGATTGATGATTGACTGTTTGGATGTGATATTAGATATAGTAGGATATATATCTATATATAGCAATATATACATATTGGCATATGTATATATTGGATTGATGATTTCCCGCCTCGTATAGCGGATGAGACCCTATTGCGCCGTTAGTAAGCGGATTTTTATAAAAACCTATATACCGCGAAAATTCCGTACTGGAGCGGAATTGGTATTGTGCTAACATCTTTGGATGCAGGGAAACAGGTTGGAGGGATCCGACTGGATTCCTCACCGTATTGATTATTTACAGATATTTTGATATATTCTGTTATCATATGATGATATATGATATTTGACTGTTGTGATGGACTGATTGGTGTTGTTGCATCATCGGATTCAGTTTTGAAATGTAAGAATAACGACTTTTACTTTAAAAAGGTTTTTAAAGTGATTTTTGAAAATATACGTTTTATGGAATTTTTGAATCAATTTATAAACGTAAAATTTTAAAGTTATAAAAGTTACAATTTTTAGTGAAATATAACCGAAGTGTCGTTTTTGAAATAAAAGTCGATTTATTTATAAAATGGTTTAAGTTGGGATTTTTCGAATAACTATAAACGATTTGTATAGAAAGATTTATAAAATTGATATTTCATAAATCAAAATATTGGACTTATAAAACGAATTTTATAAGTGTTAAAAAAAGAAGTATAAATGGATTTCATAAGTGAATGAAATTAATAGATTGATAACGTGAAGTTATAAAGTGAACAGATGTTGTAGAATAAAAGATTTATAAGAAATTTACTGATAAATTAGATTTTTGCACTTAGATGGGATATAAATAGAAATTGCTAAATGAAACGATTTCATAAGTCGAAATTGTTATAAAGTATAAAAGTGATTTATAAACATTGTTTTATAAATCCGAAATCACTTATTTTGATGAGTGAATTATAGAAGTCAATAAAAAGGAATCTATAAATCAAAGTGTTATGTAATATAAAAAGGTGAATTTATAAACGTTGTTTTATAAATTCGAAATCAATTGGATTTGATAAATTAAAATGTTAAAGAAGATATATTCGCGATTTTGGATAGCGAATTATTATTGAAGTAAAATGTGTAGAAAATAGTGAAATGTAATTAGTGAAGTATATTCACGATTTTGGACAGTGAATATATTGTTAAGTAAAATGGATATGGTTTTGGAAAAGTGATATTTGAAATGAAGTTAACTGTTTTAAAAGATGTTTTAAAACGTGTTAAGTATCGAATACATAGATTTCAACATTCATTGTTGAAATAGACGTTTCGAGAAGTAGAAGGAAATGGTGGACTATAACACAGTTGTTATAGTAAATGATTTCCGAAAGGAAATGTTTTTATATAGTATTGGGATTTATATATCTATCTAAATTTCGAATCCCTATACCAGTGATTTTGAGTCGTCGTAACGATGTTTTACGTAACATTCGTTTTGACTCAAATAAATGTTGTTATAGTAATGTTTTCCTTAAAGAATGAATTTATACTTAAATTTTGATTTAAGTATATCGAATATTTTCAAATGTTGAAAATAAATGATTTGTGAAATACTTATTATTAAATAAGTAAGGAAATGCTTTTCCATTATGAAATGAAATGGTTTTGAGAATTTATCTTCTTAAAGATAAATCGAAAGTGAATATTGAAAACGATTTGAAAATCGTATATCAGTAGATATTTTGAAAGATATAAATTCACTATGGAATTTATAGAAGAAATGGAAATTTGTTTAAAAATAAATATTGATTTATTTTTGAAGTGTGGAAATAATATATCTAGTAAAGATATTTTTGAAGATAAATAATTTGGGGAAAATTATTTGGAATCTGATGATGTTGCGCATCTTTATTGATAGTTAAATAACCGACTATCAATAATTACCTTAGATAGGTATTTGTTGTGAATTGGGTAAATTTGAATGCCACACTTATTTTTGAATTTACGCTCACTATTCGGGTTAGCCGGGAAAGGACCATGGGGTCGTATAACCCATTCCGAATATGTGATACGTCGTTATGAATTGCATTTGAAGACCGGTGTTGAAGACCGGATATTTTTGAAAACGGAAGGATTACCGTCGAGTTACTCTACATCGGCTGATCTCCGGTTTAGAGGTTTTATCACCCTTAGTGACGGGAAGTCCTGACGTGATTGAAATTTATCCGGATATGCAAGGGCTTCGTGAGAAGTGCCTTCGGTTCTGTTCGATCCCGGAACAGACTTGTATGGATTGTGTGTCTGACGTTACAATTTGAGATATAAAGCTGATTTCTTTCAAATACATTTCTGTTGGTGGCGGAGAATTTATTCTCTTAGCTTAACAT
This sequence comes from Allium fistulosum, assembly GCA_030737815.1. NCBI lineage: Eukaryota > Viridiplantae > Streptophyta > Magnoliopsida > Asparagales > Amaryllidaceae > Allium > Allium fistulosum. The sequence goes on from CM060906.1 coordinate 107,065,706, forward strand.
CCTTCTCTGAGACGTACGAGCTCAGAGGTTATGTAGTTGAAATTTATCAGCGATATATCCCAATTTGGTAACGTGGCATACTGAGTGTTGCTGTGAAATGATCAGTGTTTGATCATTTGTGATATGATCATTTGTTTGATCTTATATCTTTGTGATCATAGGTTGATCATTTTTGTTTGACCCAAAGCAGGGCTTTTTGAGAAAGCGTAGCTTTGTGGACGAGACTTCGTCGAGCCTCACACCCCGGAAATGGTCGAAACAGGAAGGATGCGGCAAGGTTCTAGGGAGTAGCGCCCCTTAGTGTATGTCATTCCTTCTGGATAAAGGTGGTATCATGGTATGGAGCCCAGATACTTAACCTCTGTGGTTGCTGCACAGTTATTATTACTTTGTGGTTTGTTGGAAATCGGGGATCCTCGGGAAGATCGGTGACGATCGGGGGATGGCATACGCGTGTCAGTAGTTACCTATTTTTGCAGAGGTAACCCGGCCTTGTGTTGGCAGAGATCCGGTTAGGTTCTCGGGTCGTCTATTCCAGGGACGTACCCATCGTGGATAGGAAGTTCCTTAGCCTGATCATTTGTTGGAAATCCAAAGAAACAATACGTGACTTGTACGGTTTTAGTTGTAGAACCTGCCATTCACTTATGGTGGTCACCACTGTTTGGATGGTAGCTATAGTAGGCATAGTTCGGAATGTCTATGCTGGCTAAGATTTATATTATACTTTCGAAATGTTTTCTACACTATGCACTAATAATAATATCAAAAAGAATTTGATTTTGCGTAGTAAGCATCTTTGACTATCATAAGAAGAAATCTCCTCCAATTCTGCGTTTGCATTGTGTGTGTGGTGGGAGGTCTTATGGTAGTTTCATTTTCCAAAAGCATTGCGAATTTACTTTAAAGTTTTCCTGTTGTTTATTTTAAAGATAAACTGTTTTACGATCTCACACCAGTCACCATGACTGACTCGGAGTTTATTGTTTCCCTTCTAAACTCTGGGTGCCCACCAATTTCCACACGGGCAGCCTAGAGTTATGTTATCAGGATATTCTGGATATTCTGGAGCTTTGGAGATAAGCTGGATGGCGAGGCGTAGTATTTGTATCTAATAGTATTTATTCCGCTGTGTTTTCTGTATGAGGACAAGTTTATATAATTGTCCATGGTTGTATATTGACTCTGATGATATGATGTGATGTAATGTAATAACAGATATAATTCTTTTGTTTTTAAATGATATTCATTTATCTATTATATATTGTTCCGCTGCGATATGTGAGATTCTGATATTGTTTTCTGTTTCTGTTTCTGTTTCTGTTTCTGTTTCTGCTCTTGTTCTGTTGTTGTTCTTCTTTCTTTTTCTTCTATCTTCTTCTTCTACCTTTTTCTTCTTTCTTAAAACCATAACTTTTCGGGTTTCCGGCATTCGATGGCTCAGCAGTCGATAAAGTGAGTATCGATGTTGAATTTTCGAAAGTCGAAAATTTTCGGGATGTTACATTTGGTATCAGAGCATATGGTTAAGCGACAACCCTGCTCTGTTGGGTGTTACTCATTAGAGATAGAGTCAGTAGTACTCTAGAATGAGTTGAGTGTAATAATAGATATGAGCGCGTATTTGTTAGTGAATATAAAATGGTTTTATATTGTGATGATTGGTTTGTTGAGTGGTATATGGATTCTGGTCGGTATTGTCCGTACAACTTTATCGATAGGGATCTCTAAACACTTGTATAGAACAATTCGGCACAGTATTGTTTTAAATAGGGTAAATGAAATAATTTTGCCCAAAACTATTTTTGTATAGAAAAGAAATGTTTTCTATAAAGTATTATAGTATATGGTTGCATGGATGTTAGGAAGTAATAATAGTGAATTATCATCACTGAAATTGAATAAGAAATTGAAATCATAACTCCAAAGTTAAGAAATAAATTCACATGCAAATGAAATTTGAGAATGTAAATTATAAATGTGATTTGTAATTTAAAACGGAATTCCAGAAAAGTTTTTGGAAATGTTTTGAAAAGAATTTGAAAATTTTGGAGATTTGGAAAGTTTAAATCATTTTTGATTTGGAAATGAATTTCAAAGGTTTTGAAAAAGTCTTTTGAAGAGATGAAAAGCTCTAAACTCTTTTCGGTCGCTGGAAAATAACTTCGATGATGACCGCGGCATCGTTGGTGTTTATTTTCGGGTTTCCAAAAGAGGAATTGCTGCCAAATTGTTTAAATGGAAGTTGTTTTGAGAATTTGGATTTTGTTTTAGAAAATTCAAAGGATAATTCGAATTGTTTTCAAAATGATTTGGAAATGTTGGTAAGACTCTGGAATGCTATATAAAAATATCTATGAGAATAATAAATGAGTTGATAACTTATACAATTTGAATTTTGATTGAACAAATTTAACTTAAGAAATTTTAAGTTGAATTAAAGTAAGTATAAGTGAATCAATAAAAATCCAAGTGGAAATTTTTGAATATAAGCTGTATAGCTTATAAAATGAGAAAATGAAAGTGAAATAAATGATGTTTAATGGGAATATAACTTAAGAAATGATGAATGAATTTGATTTTGGGTATCAAAATTTATTACTGAAATGAATATGAACTTGAGTTATATAAGTGAAATTCAACTTGAAATGTTAAGTGAATTAGCAATTGAATAAATAAATGTATTGGATGTTAATCAATCTAATGAAAGTAAATTGATATGGAAAATGAATAAGGATTGAATCCGAATAAACTACTTTAATAATTAATTGATTCATGAAATGGAAGTTGAATTAGTTAAATTGAAACTTGAATTTTGAACTAAATAAAGAATGGTTCGAAATTACAAATAACTTCAAGTAAGTAGAAACAGATTTGAATAAGTGGATTAGAATTTGAAATGAATTAGTAATTGAAACTAATCCAAAATAAGCAGTTATAAATGAAAGTTAATCGATGAAAATTCAATATTCAGAAGTTAAACTGAATCCAAATTAGATTGGAATTGTGAATTGAATTCAAATGAATGTGAACTGTAAATATTGAATGAAAATGAATATGAAACTTCAATAGGGAAGTAAAGATGATATAAGAAGTATCGAAATTTTGTAATAAAATTTGGCAAATGGTTTGAATATATGCAACTAGATATTATGGCTAGTAGGATATACAGGTATAAAGGGATTGGAAAATTTGATTTCACAGATAATTTGAATTGCTCGACAAAAGGTACGTATTTGAATTATAATATGAGTTTTTGATGATTTCTTGTCTAGCCGCATGGCTTTTTCTTTTTCTTTTTGAAATCTGAGAGTCCGTTGGGACGTTTTGTAGTCGTGCCGTATTAGCCGCGCAAAGGAGACGCTGGCGAATTTTTTCGAAAATTTCGAGTGTTAGAAAATTTTGAGAAAATTTTGGAAGTTTAAAATTTGAATTTAAACTCAAATTTGAATTGAGAAGTTAAACAATGTTGTTTGAAACTTATAATTGAAGTTGGAAAGCTAGTATGAATGATAACGAATCTTTAGTAGAAAGACTTGTTTTGATAAATTGATAAAACTATTTGAATTTGAGAAAATAGTAGACGAGCTAAGGACCTTTTTTCCTAACTTGTAATTTCGAGGACGAAATTCTTTTAAAGGGGGAAGTCTGTAACGACCCAGAATTTTTGATAATTAAAATTCGAATATTTAATTGATTTTAAATATTAATAAATGAATTTAAGAAGTCGAATAATTTATTATTCGAATATTGGATTTAATTTGGTCAATTAAATCGATAATTTAATGATTTAAATTCCAGAAATAATTGAAGTATGGGTTTAATGTGCTGGAAATGATTTATAAAGTTATATTAAATCATACTGGAGTTATAGAAAGGTTATAGAACTTTTAAAATTGAAATTGGAGTTAATCTGTGAAAATTGAATATTTTAATATTTAATTATCGACTGTAAAAATAGCCAATTTTCGAACAGTCTCAGAATTTAACGAGACCAGTTCCATTGGATCCGTAATAGTTAGTTATTATCGGATTTCAATTTTCGTATCAATCGGAGTTGTCGTTTGACCGTGGCAGCTTGAAACGCATCGAATTGTTTTTAATTTTAAATCGTCGAGTTAAAAATAGTCATTTTTCAAACGGTCTCGGATTTCGACGAAACCAGTTTCATCGGATCCGTAATGTGAGTTTATTGTAAGATTTCAAATTTCGTAATTTTTGGATTTATCGTTTGTCCGGGGCAAGCCAAAACGCCTCGAAATCGATTTAAATCGGTTTAATTTAAATTGATCGTTTATTGCCATATCTCACACATACGATCGAATTAGCTTTCGAAACCTGTTCCATTGTGTCCGGAACGCGGGGTAAACCCCAGAAACGCTAGTCACTGCGCGTAAATCGGAGTTCGGAAATTCGAAGTGAATAGTGTTCGTCGGTTCTCTATAAAAGCACCATCCTCTTCACAAATTCCAAAACCCTAATCTATTCTATCATCAGCCGCCTCCATCCAAACGAACGGCCAGAAAACATCATCTTTTCTCCCTCAAATTCTTTCAATCCACGCGTTTTTACGAAAAGTTGTTAACTACGACGTTGTAGAGAGTCACGAGGCGAAGACAATCAACGGTCAAGATCGTTTATGGTGGAGGGAATCAACGGCAATCGGCTCGAGATGGCCTGCCGTTTCATCTCGTTTTGCGTGCACAGGGGAGGGCCGAGTGCCAAGGGGTTCTGGGCGGAGGTGCTATTCGTGTGGGGCTTCGAAATGGCGTAAGCCGATCACGTTCTAGTCGAGTGTGGAGGTGGTGGTTTGGAACCCTAGTAGGCGGCTTTGGTGGGTTTCGAACGTGAAAAACCTGGAACGCGATGGAGAAGATGAAATAGGGGGGTAGCCGTGATCTCCCTGTTCAAAAACGTGCGGCCCAGATTAAATTGTGGGTTCGATATAAAATGTGTAATTTATTTATTTAAAATTTATATTAAATCGTGTAATGTTTAAAAGGTTATAACTCTTTCGTACATTGTCAGAAAATTACGAAATCAGTTGCGTTGGAATCGTCTCGACGTGTACTTCGCGATGCAATTGAATTGGAGCCAATTGGAGCTAGTGTAAATTTCGGGTGAAATTAAACGCGTGTTTAATTTTATTCGAAATAAACGCTGAAATCAGAATAAAAATCACGGTGAGATCTTCTCACTCAAATTTGAATGTGGAATTATTTAGAGTTATTGATTGATGATTGACTGTTTGGATGTGATATTAGATATAGTAGGATATATATCTATATATAGCAATATATACATATTGGCATATGTATATATTGGATTGATGATTTCCCGCCTCGTATAGCGGATGAGACCCTATTGCGCCGTTAGTAAGCGGATTTTTATAAAAACCTATATACCGCGAAAATTCCGTACTGGAGCGGAATTGGTATTGTGCTAACATCTTTGGATGCAGGGAAACAGGTTGGAGGGATCCGACTGGATTCCTCACCGTATTGATTATTTACAGATATTTTGATATATTCTGTTATCATATGATGATATATGATATTTGACTGTTGTGATGGACTGATTGGTGTTGTTGCATCATCGGATTCAGTTTTGAAATGTAAGAATAACGACTTTTACTTTAAAAAGGTTTTTAAAGTGATTTTTGAAAATATACGTTTTATGGAATTTTTGAATCAATTTATAAACGTAAAATTTTAAAGTTATAAAAGTTACAATTTTTAGTGAAATATAACCGAAGTGTCGTTTTTGAAATAAAAGTCGATTTATTTATAAAATGGTTTAAGTTGGGATTTTTCGAATAACTATAAACGATTTGTATAGAAAGATTTATAAAATTGATATTTCATAAATCAAAATATTGGACTTATAAAACGAATTTTATAAGTGTTAAAAAAAGAAGTATAAATGGATTTCATAAGTGAATGAAATTAATAGATTGATAACGTGAAGTTATAAAGTGAACAGATGTTGTAGAATAAAAGATTTATAAGAAATTTACTGATAAATTAGATTTTTGCACTTAGATGGGATATAAATAGAAATTGCTAAATGAAACGATTTCATAAGTCGAAATTGTTATAAAGTATAAAAGTGATTTATAAACATTGTTTTATAAATCCGAAATCACTTATTTTGATGAGTGAATTATAGAAGTCAATAAAAAGGAATCTATAAATCAAAGTGTTATGTAATATAAAAAGGTGAATTTATAAACGTTGTTTTATAAATTCGAAATCAATTGGATTTGATAAATTAAAATGTTAAAGAAGATATATTCGCGATTTTGGATAGCGAATTATTATTGAAGTAAAATGTGTAGAAAATAGTGAAATGTAATTAGTGAAGTATATTCACGATTTTGGACAGTGAATATATTGTTAAGTAAAATGGATATGGTTTTGGAAAAGTGATATTTGAAATGAAGTTAATTGTTTTAAAAGATGTTTTAAAACGTGTTAAGTATCGAATACATAGATTTCAACATTCATTGTTGAAATAGACGTTTCGAGAAGTAGAAGGAAATGGTGGACTATAACACAGTTGTTATAGTAAATGATTTCCGAAAGGAAATGTTTTTATATAGTATTGGGATTTATATATCTATCTAAATTTCGAATCCCTATACTAGTGATTTTGAGTCGTCGTAACGATGTTTTACGTAACATTCGTTTTGACTCAAATAAATGTTGTTATAGTAATGTTTTCCTTAAAGAATGAATTTATACTTAAATTTTGATTTAAGTATATCGAATATTTTCAAATGTTGAAAATAAATGATTTGTGAAATACTTATTATTAAATAAGTAAGGAAATGCTTTTCCATTATGAAATGAAATGGTTTTGAGAATTTATCTTCTTAAAGATAAATCGAAAGTGAATATTGAAAACGATTTGAAAATCGTATATCAGTAGATATTTTGAAAGATATAAATTCACTATGGAATTTATAGAAGAAATGGAAATTTGTTTAAAAATAAATATTGATTTATTTTTGAAGTGTGGAAATAATATATCTAGTAAAGATATTTTTGAAGATAAATAATTTGGGGAAAATTATTTGGAATCTGATGATGTTGCGCATCTTTATTGATAGTTAAATAACCGACTATCAATAATTACCTTAGATAGGTATTTGTTGTGAATTGGGTGAATTTGAATGCCACACTTATTTTTGAATTTACGCTCACTATTCGGGTTAGCCGGGAAAGGACCATGGGGTCGTATAACCCATTCCGAATATGTGATACGTCGTTATGAATTGCATTTGAAGACCGGTGTTGAAGACCGGATATTTTCGAAAACGGAAGGATTACCGTCGAGTTACTCTACATCGGCTGATCTCCGGTTTAGAGGTTTTATCACCCTTAGTGACGGGAAGTCCTGACGTGATTGAAATTTATCCGGATATGCAAGGGCTTCGTGAGAAGTGCCTTCGGTTCTGTTCGATCCCGGAACAGACTTGTATGGATTGTGTGTCTGACGTTACAATTTGAGATATAAAGCTGATTTCTTTCAAATACATTTCTGTTGGTGGCGGAGAATTTATTCTCTTAGCTTAACACCCTTCTCTGAGACGTACGAGCTCAGAGGTTATGTAGTTGAAATTTATCAGCGATATATCCCAATTTGGTAACGTGGCATACTGAGTGTTGCTGTGAAATAATCAGTGTTTGATCATTTGTGATATGATCATTTGTTTGATCTTATATCTTTGTGATCATAGGTTGATCATTTTTGTTTGACCCAAAGCAGGGCTTTTTGAGAAAGCGTAGCTTTGTGGACGAGACTTCGTCGAGCCTCACACCCCGGAAATGGTCGAAACAGGAAGGATGCGGCAAGGTTCTATGGAGTAGCGCCCCTTAGTGTATGTCATTCCTTCTGGATAAAGGTGGTATCATGGTATGGAGCCCAGATACTTAACCTCTGTGGTTGCTGCACAGTTATTATTACTTTGTGGTTTGTTGGAAATCGGGGATCCTCGGGAAGATCGGTGACGATCGGGGGATGGCATACGCGTGTCAGTAGTTACCTATTTTTGCAGAGGTAACCCGGCCTTGTGTTGGCAGAGATCCGGTTAGGTTCTCGGGTCGTCTATTCCAGGGACGTACCCATCGTGGATAGGAAGTTCCTTAGCCTGACCATTTGTTGGAAATCCAAAGAAACAATACGTGACTTGTACGGTTTTAGTTGTAGAACCTGCCATTCACTTATGGTGGTCACCACTGTTTGGATGGTAGCTATAGTAGGCATAGTTCGGAATGTCTATGCTGGCTAAGATTTATATTATACTTTCGAAATGTTTTCTACACTATGCACTAATAATAATATCAAAAAGAATTTGATTTTGCGTAGTAAGCATCTTTGACTATCATAAGAAGAAATCTCCTCCAATTCTGCGTTTGCATTGTGTGTGTGGTGGGAGGTCTTATGGTAGTTTCATTTTCCAAAAGCATTGCGAATTTACTTTAAAGTTTTCCTGTTGTTTATTTTAAAGCTAAACTATTTTACGATCTCACACCAGTCACCATGACTGACTCGGAGTTTATTGTTTCCCTTCTAAACTCTGGGTGCCCACCAATTTCCACACGGGCAGCCTAGAGTTATGTTATCAGGATATTCTGGATATTCTGGAGCTTTGGAGATAAGCTGGATGGCGAGGCGTAGTATTTGTATCTGATAGTATTTATTCCACTGTGTTTTCTGTATGAGGACAAGTTTATATAATTTTCCATGGTTGTATATTGACTTTGATGATATGATGTGATGTAATAACAGATATAATTCTTTTGTTTTTAAATGATATTCATTTATCTATTATATATTGTTCCGCTGCGATATGTGAGATTCTGATATTGTTTTCTGTTTCTGTTTCTGTTTCTGTTTCTGTTTCTGCTCTTGTTCTGTTGTTGTTCTTCTTTCTTTTTCTTCTATCTTCTTCTTCTACCTTTTTCTTCTTTCTTAAAACCATAACTTTTCGGGTTTCCGGCATTCGATGGCTCAGCAGTCGATAAAGTGAGTATCGATGTTGAATTTTCGAAAGTCGAAAATTTTCGGGATGTTACAATCTCCTTCCTCAACAATCCACCTCTAGCTTACCCTCCTCCGCCGAACACCCTACCCACGGCCTCGGCTCTACCTCCACCTAACTTTTTCTTCCCTGCCGATCTCCACTCCACCGCCCTTCGAGTTCAACACACCACTCCACCTCGGTCTCCTCCCCACTAACCGGCCTTCCTTCCCACCAACCAAAACCACCTCCGCCCCAGTCAACTAACCTAGCAGCCCCACTTGAACAATACAACCTACGACCGGATCTACAACCAACTGAGCCTGCCGAACACCACAGGCCGATTCCCATCTTCCCCTCTAAGCTTCTCCCCGCAACCATGCCAACCCGAACCCCTGATGTTAGCAGTCGATAGCCTTCCCTGCTTGTTTTGTTCTTCTCCGTGTTATATAAATTGGTATGCATGCTTTGTTAACCTGTATATATATCTATATAACAGTTCTAATATATATATTTGTATATTTTGTAAAATATATCAAAGTTGGATTTCAGTTTTATATAAATTAGAAAATAAGGTATATACAAATACAAATATATGCGTGTACATATTTTTTGATTTGTATTGATTTATATATGCATATATAGTATTATATGTATTTCAGTAATTTATAATTGTTGTTATAAAGGTTATAAGATGTTTAAGTATATACTTTTTATAAAGTCTGTTAATGAAAGTATACGGCAAAGTAAATATGTATCAGGTTTTGAGTTTGTTTAATCTGTTGCTTTGCAGCTAGCTCATGTACAGGGTATAAGTCATATATATATGTAATGTTATATAGGGTCAGTGAGCATATATTTTTAATATATTTATATCTTATATATGTTGGATATTTTAATAAGTCTGCATATATTAGTTTGTATACAATATGTTGCTAGGTACATAAGTATATAAGCCATATTTTACCTGTGTATAGGTTAGTGTGCAATTGTTAAAATGTATAGGAACTTGATTTCCAAATTTATATATAAAATTATATATAAAGTGTTAGATATATATACTCGGTTTTCTAGAAAATTTTGTCTGCATATATATCTGGTTTATGATTCTGGAGTTAAATATATACATGTTTTGCATATTTTGTTCAATGTCTGAGTTATGAGGTTTTGTTTGTAGATTTCTTTACAGTCAGTAATAGTATATACGTTTATGTAAGTTTATAATTGATCTATGGTATTGTGTATGACGTATAATAAAGTAAGTTGTTGTAAGTATATAAATAAGAACTATAGATCTGTTTGTCTTATAAATATGAATTTAATAAGTCATAAATATTATTATTTTATCTTAAATTTCATATGGTCTTAAGTATAATAGATATATATCATTGATTTTTAATACTTGGGTTTTTAGGGAAAAATGATTTTTTAAAGTTTATACTAGTTCAGTTTTGTCTAATTCAAAATTTTCATATAATGACAATGTTTAGATATTTTCAGCTTATATCAAAACTGATTTGATTTCTTTTCATCGACTCCTGTTATCAGATCTGTTCGTCGAATTCGTGCCAATCTTAACTTGCTTTGGAATTTCGGGCTTGTAGTCGTAACCCATCTCACTCTCGTTTATCTCTAGCCTCGAAAGGTGAGCAATCACTCACGATTAACGTTCTTATATTTATTAAATTTGATTTCAATTGAAACGACAATTGAAATATGATGCTGTAGTTATTTAAATTGTTATATATGCTATTATCTGTATATGTTCACCTGTGACATCTGACACCAGTATCTAGTATTTATATGCCTGTTATTACTATTATCTGTATATGTTCACCTATGACATCTGACACCAGTATCTGTTATTTATATTGGTGATATATGCCTGTTGTTATATTTTATATTATCTGTTATCACTCTGCAAGTTCCCTGTTAGTATTGAATTCACTATGGGTTGAAATGATACATACCCGAATGGACTTTAGAATAGGAGAAAATCGTTATGGGTTGAAATGATAAACCCAAGCGATTTTCATTTGAATTGAAATTGGGATTACGGGTCGAAATGATATCTACCCGTATATATTTAAATTTCGGATTGAAATGATAAATATCCGTATCACTTAACCATATGATAAATATATATACAAACACCGTTGGTCCATATATATATAAATATTTTGAAATTGAATTCTATGGTTTTGGAAAGAAATATATGGTTTTAACAAATTTTGATTCTTAAAATTTTATATATAAATGGTAATGATATATATAGATTTAATAATGATATTTAATTTAATTAAGATGGATTTAATACATATAATATGTTAAGTATAAAATTTATATTTCAAAATAGATTTTGGTAAAAATTTGAATAAGTTAAGGTTGGGAAGATAATTTGAATTTAGTAAAGAATTTTATTTAATTAAACCAATTTAAAGCTTATTGAAATTGGGATTTAAGATATGATTTATAACTTGAGTTTGATTTAAATAATTTAATGAATATTTCTTGTTTAAATAAATTTAAGGAAATATTTAGTAAAAATGAAATTTAAGGCTAGTTAAATGATATTGAATTTATTAAGAGAATATTCCCTAATTAAATAATAATAAAGTTAAAACAAGTGCTATATGAAACTGTTAAATTTAACTTTGAAATGTTGAATATTAAAGCTTTGAAATATATTGAAAATTTAAATGGTATATTTAGAACTGAATTGAATTGATGAATTGAGCTTTGAATAAATTTGAAGTTGGAATTTGAGTTAATATGAATCGATTTGTGAGACTTGAGGAAATTATAAATACTTTACTTTATAAATTATTTAACCTATATATATACTATTTGTAAAATAGATATATTTGAAATGAAATGATATTTGGGTTTTGAAGTATAAATTTAATTTAAATGACCACGATGTTATAGTGTATATCTCTACATTGTAGATAGTTCCACGGATCCTTAGAGGATGGTTATCCCAAACATCCTTTAAGTTACTTGTATTTCAGTTGATATTTCACTTGAGTTGGATTTATTAGTATAAGAATGTTAATCCTGACTCGAGTGTTTTGTGTTTTGCTTTACGCTCGGGTCAGACTGAGTGATACAGCAATTGAGACTCACCTTGGAGTTTGGAGCTTCCTTTGGAGATCCAATTACCGTCTCAGCTTTCAGCTCTTCTAGTTGATTTGTTCAGAGAAGTCATCTATTCGTACTGAAGACTTCATTGTATTTGAGATATTCTGTTGTATTTTATTTTCAACTCTGATGTTTATATAGTAGCTTCATGAACTACTATTTTATCTATTCCGCTGCGTATTATTGTATTACTCTGTGTCTGTGAATCTGTGATTGATTTATTTACTGTATATTCTGAGTTTTCCCAAATTTAAATAACAATCTGATATTTTGAATTATTCAAGTCCGACATGTGTGGATTTATTGTCGATTTGAATGGTCCAAAATAGCGGGCCGTTACACATAGAATTCTTCCACATTAGCAGTAAATTTTCTCATGTGAATAAAATATGAGAAAAATATATTATGAATTTAATTCATTTATCTAATTTTATACGTGTCTTTTAAACAACACACACACATGTGTGTGTTTATATATATAGAACTTAAGTAAATAATAAAATAAGCAGAACATATGAATGTAAAGCGCCACTATGAAGAAATAAATAGCCAAGTTTCAGTAGCTATTGTTAATGAGAATATAACCGAATAAAATGGAAAAAAATAGAAAGAAAGAATTGTACTGATTTGCTACTTTTGTTGAGATAAATATTTAATGGATGAATTTTTGCGATAATGTAGATCCAAAACAGAAAAATTCATATGTAAGGTAAGGTTATTTTAAAGTATATGATTTATGAGATAATATAGATAACAATAGTAAAATGAGTTGATGAAATATTTCTTAAAGTGGAATTTCAATGAAAACATTGATAAGTGATTAAGGAACGTGGATAAAATTATTGAAGATATGAACGGTTTTAATTGAAGTATTAATGATAAAGTTATGAAGATATGAGAAAATGCTTCTAGATAATACTATAGGTAAGTTTGAGCATCGATGGGACTAGAGAACATGATCACTTAAAAATAGCTTCCATGGCACACAACGTTTAGCTCACCTCAAAAAGTGTATTCCTTCAAATCCCCCATTGAATCATCCAATTCAATGTTAGTTGCGCACTCCTCTATAGATATAGGAGGAAGCTACCTTGTCTTCCTCTATAGATATAATTACCGAATGACAAATGCATAAAAGGATAATGTTTCACTAATTTCCAAAAAGATTATATACATACTGTAACGACCCTAGATTTTAATTAAATTTAAATTTATAATTAAATAAATTTTTGAATAAAAATTTGTAAAATTAAGTATAAAATGATTTATTGATCTCGAGTTTCGTCGAATACAGATAAATTCTGTATACATCATTTCAATTTAAAAATATAGTACATATTGTACATATATGTAAATATATATATGTATACGTGATATATGAGAAAATTTGAAGTTAATATATATGTATATTGAATTCGAGTTTAAATCTAAGTTTAAATGGTTTAATAATAATAAATGATAATAATAGATATTAAGTATAAATAGAATCGAAATATATAAGATAAATTTTATAGTTTTATAAAATACAAAGTAAATACATCAAGTAAAATCTAACGGTAAATTAAAATAGAAGTTCATTTACATTTTTTTACAAAGAAAGATAAGCATAGAAATAAAATACATTCACATATGAACACTTATAAAATAACAAGGCAAAAGAAAGAAATAAATTTATTAAATCTAACAACATGTTAACTAAAACTTTTCATCAAAATTACAAAGCAATATATTCTCAGCCAAGACAAGAAGTAAGAAAATAGGCAAAATATTATTAAAGTAAAGAGTAAATATATTTTAGTATGAAGCATAAATAGGAAAGCATGGGAACAAAGTACTCATGCATTTAATGAAAACACCTTCAGCATGCCTATTTGTACACCATCCTATATCATTTCAACCGAAGTAAAGGAAGAAAAAAATATGTAAAGTTGTACAAACCATTAATGCAGCCACCATTGATCACTTCAGCCTACAAAACAAAGGAAAATATCCCTGGTTATGTTGTACAAACCAATATTATATACCCTGCTCATTTCATTTCCTATATACATCTATCTCTTCTCATTTCAATTTCGTTTCCTCAAAGCTGAAGAAAAAAAATTTGATGTAAACAATGTCATTCAAAACTTAAACAAAATCCAACTCAATTCAAACCAAATCAGAGATTAAAGATTTCATTTGCAAATTTCTCAAGCCTGTTTCAAACAAAATGAAGGCTCTGTTCTTCTTCTCTGGAAAAAAACAAGAAACTTGTCCTCTGTTCTTTCAAGTGATGACAGGTGAGCAAATACTTAAACTTACGTATATATACACATATATATACTTTAATGATTGAAGTTGCTAGTGTGGCTGCATGTATGAATAAATATGCAAGTAATTGTGTGTATGTCTGTATACGGACAGGTATATATGCTTCTCAGTTCCAACCTGTGAAGCAAACTACCCTTAGTAAACCTTAAATTTGTCTACATCTTGATCCCAGAAAATTGAAATTAGGATTGGTTGTGAAGAAATGTGTATATGTTTGATCTGCTTGCATGCCGGTTGAAGTGTACACACCTGTGCATATATATATGAGTATATACTCTGTTGTTCCCAGGCTTAAGTTAAGTTTAAAGAGAAAAAAAATTCAATTTCTTTTCCCTCTGATCTCTATTGTGACTTAGTTTCAAACAAGAATTGTTGGGTAGTCATAGATTAAACTTAGAAATGAAGTTAAGAAAAAATATCTGTATGTTTAACTGTAAAATAGAAAGAACAGTGGAAATCTTTAACCCAGGTTAAAATCCATCATGGAGATTTGTTATTTCAGGATTAAAATTCGAATACACTTTGCAAATTAGGATTTTTAAAACAAAAACGGAGATTTTTAGTTTTGAATTCTCAGAGTAATTTGAATTTAAATAAAATTTGCATTTTCCCCATTTTCTAACATTCGAACCAATTTAAATTGTTGAAAATTTGTCTGAAGCTTGTTCGAACATCATTGTTAACGAGAAAATTGTTAGAGGATTTTTCTATTACATAAATCAAAGGAACGAGCTCGAATTAGGGTTTTGTGCAAGATTCTGGACATGTCTGTAAATGTGACGAGTTCGACTCCTTTACGTGATCGAGCTTCGCGATAATTCGGAGAATGATGGCTTGGGGTGTTGCCGAGGTGTGGTCGGAATGTGGTCGACTCCGGTGGTCTGAGCAACGGCGGCGAAGTGTTTATGTTAGTTGAGTTGAGTTGTAGTTGTCGAACGAAATGCTAATCTTCGATTCAGAATGTTTAGTGTCGAATCGAGTTTCGATTTCGTATGTTCGGTTGATTCGCGACTTGCCGAAGTTAGTGGAGTTCGCCGGAGCTACGGTGAGATGCCGTGCACGTGTACGGCGTAGGTGGTGTCAGTGTTGTTGATGGTGAGCAACTCGAGTTGCTACTCGAGTATATGGATGGATTGCTCGGGTTATAACCTGAGCGTGTGAGAGAGTTTCCTGATACTATAATTTAACTTAAATTTAACTCACTGTAAAAAAAAGACAAGAGTAAGAAGAAGCGTACGAGAGGAAGAGAGATGGACTCGGGTGGAATGGAGAGAAGCTCGAGTGTCTACTCGAGTAAAACTTGGGTATTCTCGGGTTTGTTGATGATTTGGCGAAACCGTTTGCAAACTTTAAAATAAACGAATTTAAGTTATATCACCTTAAACAAATTTTAAGTGATCATTTTTTATTAACTGTTTAAAAAGGAGTAATGAAGAAGGGTTAACTAATTTATGTTTGTAATGAATTAAGTAATTAAAGATTTATATGGTAATTGAAGAATGTTTTAATAATTGATTAATTAACTTTTAAAGTCTAAGTTAAATTTAATTAAAGATTAGTTAATTAATATAAAAAAAGTTTTAAGAATAATTAGTTAATTAAATCGTAATTACAATTTACTTAATTAAGAAATTAAAGGTTGATTTATGGGTAATTAAGCAATGAATTAAGATAAAAAGGCTTATCTTTAACTTATTAAGGTGGATAATTAAAGGAATTATTAGTTGATTAATTAATGAAGATGATAAATTAAAGGATTAATTACTTAATTAACTAAGGATAATTAATTAATGTGATTAATTAATTTGTGTAATTAATGATTAAAGGAGAATTAATTTATGATTAGATTAATTTATTTATAATTGAAAGATAATCACTTAATGTAATTAATTAAGGTGGTTAATTAATGGATAATTAATTAAATAATTAGTGATTAAATATATGATTTTAAAGGTTAATTAAATGATAATTAACAATAATTTAATTGAGTTTAATTACTTAAGAATAGTAATTAAATAATTATGAATAGTTAATGAGGATCATTTACTTGAAATTTATTTGATAATAAATGTGAAAAGAGTCATTCATAGAAATTTAATCTGATTTAAATTTATCAGATAATTAAATTGATCCTACTTATGGATGTTTGGATTCTATTGAATGATTGAATTATTTGATATTTCCTGATATATGATGCTTTGTGATACACCCTGATTTATGTTGTGGTCTGTGATAAATTATCTGTGATGTAATTTATTATCTATGATATTTATATATCTATGGTCTGTGCATGAATGATAAGCGTTATAGTTTATATCGCTTATTAACTATATCCTGTATTTTGATCTGTGATGATTCATTGTGTTGCATTATTGTGTGTAAAACCCCTGGACTACACTTATACACACACAAATATGGATTTCACGTGGAAATCGGTTAAGTCACAGATGATTTAAAATTCGATGTTTTTGAAATTGAAATTTTAATTTCAATTGATTTTGAAAATTGGAAATTTGGGTTTAAAGTGAAAAGCTTTTGAAATGGAATTTCAAAGATAAAAGTTATTTTGAATAACTTAATCGAGTTTTGAAAATTTAAATAATTTGATTTAAATTTGAATTCAAGTTTGAAATTGAATCCTATGATTTGAAAACTAGGGATTAAAGATGATATAAATGTGTTTGTATGAATTTAAACCATTTTAAAAGTAAAATTTTGAGAATTTAGATTTAATCCAAAGACCTTAACCTGTATGAATGAATCAGATTTCCAAAATGAAAACTGTTTGTTTTAAAAGAATAAAAGCTTTCAGATAAGAAATGAAATTCCAATTTAGGTAAAGGAATTTCATGTTTGAATTGAAAAATGTTTTTCCAAGTTATGAATGAATTGTTTTGAAAGCTATGAATTGAATCTGTTATTTTTAAACAGATTTAAAATGATGATTTATTAAAACCATTCGAAATGAAATTGTTTTGAAAGCTATAAGTTAAATCTTTGATTTAAAGATTTAACGAGTTAAATTGAAATGGAAATTGATTTGGAAAATTTGTGAATGAATCTTTTGTTTAAAAGATTAAAATGTGGAATTGTTTAAACCGTTGAAGGTTGTTAAAATAATCTTTTTGTTTAAAGATTTGAAAATGGTAATTTGTTAAACAATTTGAAAAGAAAGTTTGGGTTTAAGTTGTGACTTAACTGAAATCCCATTATCCATATGTTTTTAAAGTATTACGCTCACTATTCGGTTCAACCGGGAGAGGACCTTTGTGTCATATAACCCATTCCGAATAAGTGATACGTCGTATATGGATAGCATTTGAAGACCGGTGTTGAAGACCGGGTGTTTGTGAAAATGATAGGATGACCTATCGATTGTCTCTGCACCGAGTAGCGCCCGGTATAGAGATCTCCTAAGTGATGGGAAATCCGATCGGGATTGTGAATACCCGGATTGCAAGGGTTTCGTAAGAAGTGCCTTCGGTTCTGTTCGAACCCGGAACAGACTTGTATGGTTGCATGTCTGACATTACACTTTGAGATATAAAGCCGATTTCTTTCAAATACATTTCTGTTGGTGGCGGAGAATTTATTCTCTTAGCTTAACACCCTTCTCTGAGACGTACGAGCTCAGAGGTTATGTAGTTGAAATTTATCGGCGATATATTCCCAATTTGGTAATGTGGCATGCTGAGTGTTGCTGTGTGATGATCAGTGTTTGATCATTTGTGATATGATCATTTGTTTGATCATTTATCTTTGTGATCATAGGTTGATCATCTGTTGACCCAAAGCATGGCTTTGTGACAAAGCGTAGCTTTGTGGACGAGACTTCGTCGAACCTCACAACCCGGTAATGGTCGAAACAGGAATTGTGCGGCAAGGTTTTAGGGGTAGCTTCCCTAGGGTATGACCATTCCTTCTGGAAAAGGGTAGTATCATGGTATGGAGCCCAGATACTTACTCATGTAGATACACTTTATTTATTATGTGTGATGTTGGTTTCG
Source organism: Allium fistulosum (assembly GCA_030737815.1). Classification (NCBI taxonomy): domain Eukaryota; kingdom Viridiplantae; phylum Streptophyta; class Magnoliopsida; order Asparagales; family Amaryllidaceae; genus Allium; species Allium fistulosum. The sequence continues at coordinate 107,084,189 of CM060906.1, forward strand.
AGGCGCCTCGGTTAAAGGTCCCAAAGGACCGGGGGTGGCATATCTGAGGTTTTCTATATCCCTTGGGAAAGGGGGTAGCCGGCCTTGTTTGGCAGTGAACGGTTTGGTTCTCGGAGCGTCCCGCCAGAGGCGTTTCTTTCGTGGAATAGGAAGTTCCTTAGCCTGACCATTTGTTGGAAAATCCATTCATCCGATACGAGCCTTGTACGGTATTAGTTGTAGAACCTGCCATCTACTTATGGTGGCGCCCCACTATTTGGATGGTAGCTATAGTAGGCATAGTTCGAAATGTCTATGCTGGCTAAGATTGATATTCTATTTTCGAAATACTTTTTCCACTATGCACTAATAATAATATCAAAATGATTTGATTTTGCGTAGTAAGCATCTTTGACTATCATAAGGAGAAATCTCCACCAATTCTGCGTTTGCATTGTGTGTGTGGCGGGAGGCCTTATGGTAGTTTCATTTTCCAAAAGCATTGCGAATTGACTTTAAAATTCTCTGCTATTTGTTTTTAAAGATAAACTGTTTTTGTTGCTCACACCAGTCCCATGACTGATCCGGAGTTTATTGTTCTTTCCTAAACTCTGGATGCTCAAAATTTTTCTACATGAGCAGTCTAGAGTTGGTTTTTTAGATAGTCAGATTCAGTAGATTATCTGGAGCTAGTTCAGTCCTTGGATATGGACTGCACTTGCTTATCTTTGTGCATCGTTATTGGGAGTTCGAGCTATTTCTGGATTGGCGCTTTGGAGATGGAGATTATCCGCTGCTGATGTTATCATTTTCTTTTCCGCTGCTATTTGTTGTATCATATCTCTGATGTATATTGATCATCATTGTATCTGGATATTGTATCAGATGTTGTATATCTATATTCATTTCTTCCGCTGTGTTATTTACTTAACTGTGTTATAAGCTCCGGCGACTCGGATTTGAACGGTCGAATCTACGGCATTCGAGTACGATGTAAAGTATGGATGTCAATTTTCGAACGCAAAAATCCGGGACGTTACACATACTAACCTTATGGTTTTATTTATTTAGAATAAAAACATAATTGAATATTTGGAAGTTGTTATTTATTTACTAATAGATCTCGCGGATAGGAAAACAAAATATAGAAAGCATTGAAAACAAGTTTAATATGGGTATAAAAATCATCAGTTTAGCTTTCCACCATAAGTAAACTACCTTCAAGTTAACTTCAGAATTGATAAGGACAAGGATATGTGTGATCAAGGTAGGAGTACCCTGATTCAAGAACTGATATATGTAGTGTATGAGCATTTGTGGGGGCAGATGGAAGCTTTCATCTTATATATAAGAGAAATCATGAAAAACCATCACCACGGATGTCAAAACACTTGTAATGGACAAATTAAACTGGTTAAATAGTCAATGGAGGTCATAGATGGTATAAAAAATATATCAGGGTAAAGAATCAAAATTATTTTTAGGAACAACAGCTGCTTTTGACTATCTAAAAATGACGCTTCACTTATATTTGCAAACTAACAGCTAAGGAAATCCAAGATTATAAGCGGAACTTTAAGGTCCCAAAAAAAATTGTACTACAAATTTTCAAAATTATTTTTTATATTGTAAGTAGAATTTCAGCAAGATTCCTCTAACACACGAGCTTTCTGAAGACCGCCGAATAACTGAACATAATTATTCATGTTGTAAGTAGAATTTCAGCAAGACATTCACCCATAAACTCAGAATTTCAGCAAGAATCTCAAGTATTGACTTACAAATGAATAACTGAACATAATTTACATTTATAATACCTCATCTAGTAGAATCAATGATTCCTCTAACACACGAGCTTTCTGAAGACTCATGTTATCAGTTGCAGCAGCAATATAGAACCATGGAAAAACCCTATCTTTCTGAAGAGGATCGGAAGAGAGGGAGAGAAATCGACAGCTGAGCGTGTATTCCTGAGATCGCGTTGGAGAGTCTATTTTTTAATTAGATCAGGGATAGGGATTAACGGAAGAGAGGGAGAGATGAGAGGTTATGATGAGGGGTAAAGGTGCATGGCATATTTTTAGTTTTCCCCCCCTTTCACATTCACTTACGGGCAACGTTTTGGATTTTTTTTGTAATTTTTAATAATTCATCCACATAATCGCATCATTTTTATTGAAACGCTGCTTAATCGTGCTGCAAAAAATAGATTTTGTTGTAGTGCGAGTCACATCATTCTAGGATGACAGTGCACCTCGGCGGTGATAAGATGTATCGGGATATGAAGAGGGTATTCTATTGGCCCAGAATGAAGAAGAGGGTGGTGGAGTATGTATCGAAGTGCATCACTTGCCAAAGGGTAAAGGCGGAACAGAAGAAGCCTGGTGGACTGTTGCAGCCATTGGATATTCCATTATGGAAATGGAAGAGCATCTCTATGCACTTTGTGGGTGGATTACCAAGGTCACGGAGAGGGAACACGAGCATTTGGGTCATTGTGGATAGACTGACAAAGAGCACACATTTTATACTGATTAAGAGTAATAGGACGACAGCTTATTTGGCGAGTCTTTATGTAAAGGAGATAGTTAGGCTTCATGGAGTTCCCGCCAGCATTGTGAACGATAGAGATCCATTATTCACCAGCAAGTTTTGGAGGAGTCTTCAGCAAGCCTTGGGAACGGAATTGAATATGAGCACAGCATATCACCCTCAGACAGAGGGACGGACTGAGAGGGTAAATAGTGTTTTGGAAGATTCGCTCAGATTGTGCATCATTAACTTCATAGGCTCTTGGGAAGACCACCTACCTTTAGTGGAGTTTGCGTATACTAATAGTTATCAAGCAAGCATTAGGATGGCACCATTCGAGGCCCTCTATGGCAGAGCATGTAGATCACCAACCTGTTGGTGGAATACCACCGATAGGATCTTGCTTGGACCAGGCTTGGTGAGGGAAACTTCTGAGAAGGTGGATTTGATTCGCAAGAGGTTGAAGACTACACAAGATAGACAAAAGTCATATGCCGATAGAAGACGTTTAGATTTGGAGTTTCAGGTTGGAGATATGGTTTTTGTCAAGGTTTCTCCTTTGAGAAACGTTACGAGATTTGGCTCAGTGGGTAAGTTGGAACCGAGATTTGTAGGACCCTTCCCCATCATCGCACGGATTGGAAAAGTGGCATACAGAGTTGATCTTCGAGATAAGTTGGCAGGAGTTCATGATGTTTTTCATGTTTCACATCTAAGGAAGTGTCTACATGATTCCGTAGTAGTAGTAGAACCCGCTCTGCTAAGGGAAGTGGAGGTAGAACATGAATCATTTGTGCGTTGTACACCCACCCGTATATTGGAACACGGCGTCAAGAGATTACACAACAAGGAAGTTCGTCTAGTGATGGTTTAGTGGGAAGATGACTCCAAGGAGTGCACATTGGAATCTAAGGAGAGAATTTGAACTTCTTATCCTTTTCTATTTGAAGGTACACTTCAAATATCATATCTTTGATCTTTGATCTTTCCTTAGTTAGGGTCATTTCGATAATCTTTAGGTGAAACCTATGGATGGTAGCTTGGTTGTAAACATGTCATTAGGGCATGTTATGTTTGATGGATGAAAATGATTGCAAGTAGATGCCAATGTTTGCAAATGGATGCATTACATGCAGTAGATAGATATTTATTAGGATAATCAGCAACTAGGTACACACACCTGCATATGCGTACTTGTTATCTATTGCATTTGCATATGGTTGTGTGTGTGTGGTGTGTGTGTATAAATGGATGTTGCATATGGATGGTGCATTTGGGTGAATGATTGAAACATACATATAGAATTATTAATTATACTGGGGTAATTGCATACATTTGGTTGCATAGCATAAACATACTTGCATTATAGGAGGTCAACTGAATCAGTAGACCGACTACCTTTTCGCATTAGGTAAGTTCATATACATTTCATTTTGCATAAATCATAAATTGCATTAGTTAAAAATAAGGACAATGGTAGAAATGGATGATGGTTGAGTAGATGTATGTAGTTCTTGGATGCTAGTTGTTAATTACATTCTCCATCTTTGGAGATTTCGGTGACAAAATCTTTTAAGGGGGGAGAATGTAACACCATGATATTTTACTGGAAATATAATTAAAAAGAAATTAAAATCACATTTAGTACAATGGTAAAGGCGCATACTGACTTTCTTAGTGACCAGGGATCAAGTCCCTTTGTCACCCAAAATCTGGAGCGATGTATTTTTAGCTAGTTCGTTTCCAACGATTTTCCTACGTATTTCAGCATTGTTTCTGACATGTGTTGGCTTACCATTCGCTCCAGCGATGTAATAGGATGAGATGGCTGAATTTTATTAGTTGAGTGATGTGTATGGGTTAGAATGGATAACCATTAAGTGTATGAAAGAACCATATTTAATTTAAAATAATCTAATGGATTATATTCACTCAAACAATCTATAAATAAACCATCTAACCTAAACCTAATTTCTTATTCAGCTGTCGCCATAATTCTACAATAAAATTAGTGTGTATTATTCTTCCTCCTTTTCTCTACTAAATAAACAAATCTCTACCAAATTAAATTATCTATATATAATTAAGCAATTTAATGAATTTAGAAGAATCAAAGGGAGAAAGATTAAAGCAAAGCTTTTTCAAATTTATACAAGCTTAAGTGGTAGGTGAGTGGGAATTAATATGAAATAGAAAAATAAAGTAGTTCAATTTCAGTTTTTTCTGGAACGTTAATATGAATTAATTTCTGTTACTAATTGAGAATAGATGTAAATTATTGCAACTTCTTTTTCTTCCACTTCTCAAATCTAATTCACGTTTGGTTTAAAATATGGGACATATAAATTGTCTATTCACGTTTTATGGCATAAATAAGATTGAAATTTATGTAAATTATTATATCTTCTTCTTCTTCCACTTCTCAATTCTAATTCATGTTTGGGTTGAAATTTGGAACAAACAAATTATTATTTACGTTTCATGGCATAAATAAGATTGGTTTAATTAAATTGAATTAGAATTGTTATTCAATTTCTAATGGTAGAAACGGTTAGTTGAACAAATTCAGAATATGTTACTTGAATAAAATTATGGTTTTGATTGATATAATTACATAATTTTGAATATGGTTTTGGAACAAAAATGGAAAGTCTAATTGGCATAATTGTTTGTTTCATATGTGGCTTAAAAATGTAAAAGTGGAATTTTGTGTAATTAAATGGTTTGTGGCTATTGGATAAAAAATTTGAACAGATTAAATCTCTAAAATGAACGTAAATTAGGGTAGAAAAAAATGTAAATTAAATGGACCCTAAAGGCTAATGTAAATCTGTAACAAAATGGCATAAAAATTACAGACAAACCATACGGACTGAACGGGCGTGAAATTGAAATACTATTTATGTAAGAAAAAGGAAACTGTGAAATAACCAAATCAGATGTAAAAATGGCGTAAAGCAGATTAATGGAAATAAACAGTATGTAAACTGTAACGGTAAAATTAATTAATCTGGAAGCGATTTGGATGGTAGGCTTTGTAAAGGTCTAGATATGTGTTTCATGCAGTAAAGACCAAAATATAGTTTTGGTTGTACGTACTAGTAGCGGGCAAGTAGGTTGGCAAGGATGTTTGTTACCTTTCATAGGTTGTTAGTATGTAGGATAGACAGCATCCGCAATCGTAGGCTTCTTTAGGCAGATCGACGCGAACAGAACAGTACAAGTGTGCTCCGATGTAGGCTTCTTTAGGAAGATCGTTGGAAAATTTTGCGCAGCCGACCCAGTTGCGGGCGCTCTTTCGAAGGACCGACACTTTGGATAGGGGCAAGTCCACGTTGGTCATCAAGAAGATAGGAGGGCAGGAGTCCAATTTGGCGGAGCCTAAGTGCAACTTCGGGGTCCTGCGAGGTTGGATGAGTCGGCGCCAGTCAGACGTAGGAGGCATTTAGTCACAGTGCATGGGTGAAGAGCATGACTTTCACGCTGTAGCACGTGGATAGGTAAGGATAGCATGTCTGATAGGCCGATTGATGTTTAGTATTACTGCATGGTTGACTTCCACAGAGTGACCATAGACTTTGGCTTCTTAGGAACTGTATCTAAGAAGGATTCACTGCATTATATTATTCACCCTCTGCGATATCCGGGGAAGACCTAGAATTAAACTATTTTATTTTTTCTACTTCATTTTATTTCTCGTTCACCAGATTTTATGTCTGACCCATTCCTATTTTTCCTATTTTCCCCAAATCACAGGTGGGCAGGTCTAGGTTGCATTTCTTTGCAACTTGGAGGGTCATTGGAGCAGTTGTTATCTTCAGCTTTTGTTTCTTTTGTTTCATGTACTTCGTTTCTCTTTTCCGTACTTTACTCTATATATGGGGACCTATATTGTGAACTTTGTTATGTTTTATGTTTTGGTGGAGACTACTTGGTACTTTTGGTTTCAAAAATAAATTTGGGATAATGTTGTTTTTAATGAAGCTGTTTTGCTATTAATTTACAATTAGTGAAAGTTTTCTTCCGCTATAATATTTTAATCATTTTATGCTATTGCCTTAGTCTCTGTGCTATATTATGGATTTTTATTTCACCCGACCACCTGTGCTTCTAGTCATGTCAGATTTTCGAGGTGCCTAGAGGTGCGGGGTGTCATAGAGTACTAGTTAACTTACCTACTTAATAAATTAATTAATTAATCATTAAATAATTAAATAATTAATTAAATAATTATTATTATTTATCCATTCTTAAAATAAGTTTTGAAAACATTTTTCAAAAGATACTCAAGTGAAAATATTTTAATTTGCAAAAGTAGTTCGTTTTCACGAACTGTAGCCATAGCGACTATTGTTATATGACCCATAAATTTCAAAACTTGTTTAACATATCAAGTAGTTTTAAAGCCATTACCTTTTTATACTTTAACTACCTATAAATTAGTAAAAAGTTTTGGAAAACTAAGTCAAAATTTAAAACTTGTAAACTTTTTAAAAAATGATACTGTAGTGAAACAAGTTTTAAAACAAGGATCTCAATGTCAAAAGAAAACAACAACTTTTAATGCTACTTCATTTTAGCATACATTATCTAACACGAGTCCATATCATCCATTTACAAACCATACCAACAAACTATAAGCAAGGTTGAAACTTTCCATCATTCATAACATTTAGACTTAATTTTCAAGTCTAATCTAACATCACCTACAAGCGTACATATGAACATCCCAATCAACAACTTATGCACCTAAACAAGCAAATGATTTACAACTAATATACACAATAGTTAAAGTTTAAAGCTTTAAATAAATATGTGAGCTTTTCTCACCTAAAAGCTATCTAAACACTCCGAACTTTCTCTAACTTTTGAGCATGACCTAAATCCTTGCTTTTAACTTAGAAAAGTGAAGATTTAAAGGCCTTATGTGGGTTCGGCATGCATGCTGAGACGACCCACCCTTCTCGACTCTCGAAAATCGACACAAAATTTACCACAGTATAATATGCCGACGATCGAGTGCCGGGAAAAACAGATTGTTGAGGAAAAAGAAAGAAGATAGAAGAAAGAAGGAACTAAACAACATTAGAATCTCACAATCGCAGCGGAACAAAATATAATAAATAATTAACAGACCTTTACACAAAATGAAACCATATCTGTTTTATATAATACATCAGCAGAGTATATTACAAATAAATAACAATTACCAGCCTGGTAGTTATACCAGCCTGCCTCACAAATTGCTGATAATTTCAAACAACCATAGCAGCGGAATAAACAAGTACGAATAATACATCTCGGACTCCAGCTCCACACCTGAGCTCCACAGCATCCCATCCTGTAATCTATAATACTCGGTCTGACCCGAGCATTATAATGAAATAACACCCGAGTCAGTTTGGAATACCAGCGTGAGAGAAATACATCCAAACTGATTATTAAAGTTTTCAAAAATCCTTTGAAAATCAAAGGCATCTCGTAAGACCACGCCACAAATAAACATGTCGGGTTTTTACCTTACGATAGCCAAAACACTTTTTATCAAAATCCTTTGATATTATAATAGTGTCTATATACAAATACTTATTCAAATAGCTGAAATTGTTACATCTATTAAATTCCAGCATACTAGCCACAAACGTGGGTAATACAAACAAAAACCGTAAAGGCACGTAGGGAGAGTGGGTTTCCAAATTCTTTATTCAAAATATACTTTTGAAAATCCATTAAAGTTTCTATTGGGTAACTTAAATCAAAGATTCCCTTTTGATATAAAGATATTATAAAAAATGTGTGAGGAATGCGGATTACGGATCTTAAGGCTAAGAATAACACTAGAGGGGAGGTGAATAGTGTTTTTAAGAAATTACTAAATCTTTTTGGGTTATTGTTGATTTGTACACAAATGTATGCAATATTCAGACACAGATATAATCACAGATGCAGAAATAAAGTAAATGCAGTAAAGGAAAGAACACACCGGATTTTATACTGGTTCGGGGTTACCCTACATCCAGTCCCGCACAACTAAGTACGGATTTCCAATTCAACAATTACAACCCTCGGTTTCAAGGCTACGAGGTACACCCTCCAGAATCACAATCCTCTGGGTAGAGATACTTGATTTCCGGGGCAACAAGTTCACCCAATTGATTTCCAAGGCTACAATCACAACTTTTCTCGCTTGACTGATTTCCAAGGCTACAATCACACCTTTTCTCGCTAGATAGATTACAAAGAAGCCTATAACTCTGAATAGCAATTGGATCTTGTTGAGATAGTGATAGAGAACCAAACCAGAGATAATCTAGTTAGATTCAATGTTGATTTCGACAGAGTAATGATTGGATTTTGAATAAGAAAATGTGGAAGAAGAAGAGAAGTGAAAAACCAGAAAAACTGATGTTAAATTCGTTGAAACTAACCCCTATTTATAGAGGAACAACAGCCATGTCCATTCGTGAAGAGTTATGACAAATAGACACTTCTTTTGAATTTTGAATATTGAATTTTAACTGACACTATGTCGACATGGTCACCATGGGTTTATCGACATCCCAAAGCAATTTTTAATGATTTGATTTTCTTTGAAAATAACCTTTATCTTATATTAAAACTATTTTAAACTTTATAAATATACTTGACTATAGTTAAAATACACAAGTAAATATAGAGAATAATATATACAAAATTTTACTATAATTTTATTTAAAATATATTATAATTAAAAGATAGTTTAAAACAAACGAAGTTTAAAAACAAAGAATATTTAAGGCTAAAAAATCATTTGAAAAGATAATTTTTTAGGCTAAAACATTTTGAAAAAAAAATTTGAAAATCATTCTGAAGTAGTTTTGAAAATCATTTTGAAGTAGTTTTGCAAGCTTCTTCCTGCAGAATATCTCATCATGAGAGGACTCGAGAACTTGTACAAAACCAGGATGTTCGTGGGTTTGTAAGCCACTTGTCGTAGGTTTGTAAGCTACTTGTCGTGGGTTTGTAAGCAACTAATAGGTAGAAATGGGTTCCATCCCAAAAGAAAAGTGGAGTGAAGATTTCAGTGCTATTGTGAAGTTTTAACATAATTCTAGACTCAATACTTATCTTGAAATCTTGAACTCTTGATTATCTTGATACTCATGAGTCTTCAATCTTGATATCTTGAATCTCTATACTGTACAGTCTTCATTCTTGGTACCTGCATGGTTAAATCCTGCATATACATATATATCTAAACTATAATGTTAGTATTTATATTTTATAATCTTATTCTAAGGTTGTTGTCATCAAAACCATCAACTCATGGACTAACAATCTCCCCCTTTTTGATGATGACAACCTTTGTTTATAAAATATTACTTCTATCCTGTTGACTCCCCCTAAATCTAATAACTCCCCCTTAATCTATGCCTAACTCTCCTATTTTATATTTCCCCCCCTTTGTCATCAACCAAAAACAAACCCTAAACTATACAACTCCCCCTCATTCTTGTACTGAAGTACCTGCATTAATAAACTATATAATAGAGTATATATAAGAGATAACTATACTTATAGACATGATATTCAAACAATGATTATAAATATATTAATGTATATTTATACAATCATCAAACCACGCCAATGTATAAATCAAGTCAATCAAAACAATCAATTTCAATCAAATCAAACAATTCAAAAAAAGTAATAAAGCAAACTAATTAAACGTTACGGGGAACTTCCACCCATCCTTCTTCTCCGAAAATAGGGTTTGCTTTGATGGCATCCCAATTTTCATTGTCATTTGTGAGAGAGATAGGAGGATGTGCTTCGTTATCATCCTTGTGCAGGGAAGAAATCATCCATCGAATTGCATCGAAATGCCTATCTTGCTCCTTGATCATCTGCATTTGACTCAACTCTAAGTGTCACTGGTTACGAAGAATGAATGACAGAATATTCTTGAATGAATTAAGAGTCTCTTCAAAATTCTCGGATAAGTTATGAATTGGATTAGCCATTTTGGAAGTTGAGAGAAGAATGAGAGATAGAATAGATAAGAAATAATATTCAGTAATGATTTCTGGAAGAAATGGGTATTTATAGGTGTAGAAATTCATTTGAAATGAATAGACATATGGTAGTTATTGAAATTTGAAATTCAAAATGAATTGTCATTTCTGACCAGTATATGTCGACATGGTCAAGGGGGGTATGTCGACATACTACAGTGAATTTTGATGGTAATTTTGACTTTGTGAATAATTGCGTATATATATAAATTTATATAATATACTAACATTTATTCAAGAGATAAGATAGGTTAGATAACAGAAAGGAAATTCAATTTCATTGCATAGAAGAGTGATACAATGATTAATCATAAAGAACTACATAACACTTAAGTTAAAACAAACTTAAACTAATTCGATAAGGTATGAAGATATAGAACTAGTTAGAGGATGATGAAGATGAAGATAATCCAAGTTTCTTGCCGACTTTGGAGAAAAACTTGTTCATCTTGGATGACATTTTTTCCAACTTCTTACTAACGGATCTTTTAAGAACCCGTTGATTCTCAACAATAATCTTTTGTTTTTGAGAAGGGTTTTGTTGGAAGGATTGGAGGGATGTTCAATACTTTCTAGGGATGTTTCTCCTTCTTCCTCTTCTTCTATTTCCATTTCATCCCTTTCTTCTTCTTCTTCCACTTCCATTTCTTCATGAGCCAAACGCTCTTCCTTTTTGGCAAGAGTCTCATAAGGTTGAAAAACATATGGGATTTTCATGAGAGAAATGTTTGAGATATTAAAAACTTTTCTTGAAATAAATTCTTCTCCTTTGAAATTTACTCCAAAATAGTTGAAAATCCGAGTAAGGTAAATTCCATGATATAAAATGTTTTCTCCCATTTCAAAATTCTTAGTACGAAGTTCGTCCAAAATAACTTGCGCTCAATTGATATCATAATTTCCAAAAATAGCAAAAAGTGCTTTGCACACTTTTGAAGTAGGATTGTTAAAATTTCCCGATCTTGGGGTCAAAGTATGTTGTAAAAGAAGATTAACAATCCTTGCTTTAGGACAAAAGTTTCGGTTTTTAAATTCAAAGTTTTTATCTCCTTCAAAAATATGATGAAATGTCTCACGATCATGTTCATCGATTTGAAAACTAGAAAGATCCATTCCCATGCTTTTGCAATTGAGAATGGTACCCAAAAGATCACAATTCAAAACAATTCTAGTGCCTTTGACACTACTCCAAATTTCATTATCATTTCCTTCATAAAATTCTCGATTAAGATTTGCATAGAAAATTTTAACAAGATTTGGGTAACAAACAAATTCATTTTGAGAAGAATCAACAAGACTAAGAATATGATTGTTTGCAAAAAGAGTATCAACTTTATAAGAAGAAAAATCTTGAAAAATAGAAAACTTTCCGGGATGGACTTTTCCATAATTAGCATAATTGATGTATGCTTTTATTGCCTCCGGATTATTGAGGAGTTGCTCTTTCAAGTTTCTAGAAAGTCTCATGGTGGAGGGGTTGCTTGAAGAAGCCATTAAAGTAGAGAGTAGAGAGCTTGATGTTTTGAAGAGAGGGTTTGAATTTGAAAATGAAAGTGAAAAGTTGTGATAAAAGATAGTGAATAAATAGATTTTTGAAAGACATGTTCTCTGGTCAAAAGATGCCTTTTCAGAGTATTGAATGAAGTGAAAAGACGGAGAGAAATTCAACCATTTGAATTCAAATTTTGAATTTCAAAATGTACCCATGTCGACATCATGGTAGGGACCATGTCGACATGTGCCTGTGAATTTCTATGATTTATTTTTCCTATGTATTCTAATATATATATACTTATTATTTTAATGTCTATATATATATATATATATCTGGAGTATTATTATAGTATATTCCAGAAAATATTATTATATTATTAAAAATAATAATAATAATAAAATAAAAAATAAATTTAAAATTCAATCAACACACTAATTCAAAATCAATCAATCAAGCAATCAGTCATTTAATTCTAAGCATGCAATTTCAATCAATTGTATTGTAAATGTGTACCTTTTTCTGAGTCCGTTTCCTTGAATTCGTTGAAGTCGTAAACTGCCGCGAAACACAAATTTGAATTATCTATCTTCTGATCATCATCGCTTGAGGACGAGTCTGAGTCATCTAGAGTAGCAGTAAATGCACGCTTCCGTTTCTTTACTGAATCATTGTTTATAGGAGGATTCTGCCTTTCTGGATACGGACAGTCTCTTTTGATATGGCCTGGTTCATCATAGTTGAAACATTTTGTTAACGGTAAAAAGTGAACGCTAACACCCAGTGTGTGTAATAGAATCGTGAAAGCACCACCCGTTGGTACGGGAACAGAATATGAGCTGAGAATAGCAGAAAAGCAGTAAATGAACAACAGATTTATAGTGGTTCGGCCCGTAATTGAGCTTACATCCACTTTATAGTCTTTTATTGCTGATTTGATTACAATTCAATACAATATCCCTCTAAATACAATACAATTTGATCATGAAATCATTCTTGACTACTAGCTCGATCTTTAATGATGAAACTCGACGAATCCGCGTTGGATGTTAGGAGCTCTTCTCGAAGATCGTTGTAGTGTCTCGAATGCTTGGAGATCTTTGATTGCTGAATGAGAGGAGGCTTCGACAGCGTCACGGCGCTTGAGTAATGAATCGCCAAAAGTCCACTTCAAGTTAGAAGTGGTGGGGTATTTATAGGAGCTGATCTGGACTCAGGAATTTTCTCTAAGTATTTAAGTCGTCTGCCGACCTATGGTAGATCGGTGGCGAGTTAAGGAATAGGTTTAGGTCGGCGGCGAGTTAAGGAATAGGCTTAGGTCGGTGGCGAGTTAAGGAATAGGCTTAGGTCGGAACCTTCTTAAGTCGGAGCCTTTCATAACTCGGAATCTTCTTTAGGTCGTAACCTTTAGGTCGCAACATTACTAGGTCGCGGAGTCTTTAGGTCGCAAGCTTCCTTAGGTCGCGACTTCCCTTAGGTCGTGACATTCCTGTAGCCTTAGGTCGCTGGACAAGTTAAGTCGTTGAGTCCTAGGTCGTAGGCATCTTAGGTCGCAGACTCCTTAACTCGCAGGTACTTTAACGCGTACATTGTTAGGTCGTAAGGTCCTCTTGAGTCGTAAACCTGATGAGTCGTAAGCCTGATGAGTCGTACAGACCTGATGAGTCGTAAGCCTGACGAGTCGTAAGCCTGACGAGTCGTACAGACCTGATGAGTCGTAAGCCTGATGAGTCGTACAGACCTGATGAGTCGCCAGTTCTCATGAGTCGTTGAACCTGATGAGTCGTAAGACCATGAGTCGTATACTCCATGACTCGTTGATCCTGATGAGTCGTAAGACCATGAGTTGTAGAAAGCTTGTCTCGTTGAGTCGTAGAAGAGTTAATCTTTATGAGTCGTAGCACGCTAAGTCGTAAGTCGTTAAACTTCTTAACTCGTAGGTCGTTGAATCGGACCATTCCTTAGGTCGGAGCCTGTTGAGTCGTAGGTCATCTAACTCTTAACTCGTTAAGTCTTGCACTCCCTTAACTCGTTAACTCTTGAGTCGCGTACTTCTTAAGTCGTGGAGAATTAAGTGTTAACATTTGCCCCTCGAAATACACGCCTAAGTCGTAGGTCGTGTGTTTCGACTTATCTTAACTCGTGTGGGCCGATTCCAATTCCTTCAACCTGGGGTATAAAATGCTTAGGTCGTTCCTCTTTTCTCCGTCTTCCTATTACTCGTTCTTTAAGCCGTATCTGCCATTAACGCAATTTCAAGCTTCCAAAGGCGATTTCGACCTGATTTATTTCCAGCCATTCCCATTTACACCGCGTAAGCATCTTTTCCCAATCGCCGATCATTGCCGTCGACCTTCATCCATGATTTTTCCCTTTGGGTCTTGCGAATACTGTTATACAGGATATCCATGAACTTAAGGTGGCTCGGCATGACTTGCAACGATTTGCGATTTTCGGTGATTTAGAAATAGGGTTGATGGAGAGGCTAACTGGTTAATGGATTAACGGGTTGGAAAGTTAACAGGTTAGGAGGTAAATGGGTTAGGAATTGGATGGATAGATGGTTAACGAGTTAAGGATTTAGCGAGTCAGGAGTTGGATTGGTAATTTCGCGTGATCCAGCAGTTTTGATGTTATGACTTACGACTTACGACTTGAAGTCTCTTTTTATTCCTCACGACTTACGACTTAGAGAATAGTTGACCCTAGGTCGCAGGAGCCATTTGAGTCGTTCGTGACTTAGCACTTGTTCAGATTTTGCTTGAATGTGCGGTACGATTGGAGAGTTACGACTCAACTTGATTCATGGCATATCTTGTAGACCGTGAACGAGTTAGGACTTAGGAAAATCTGCCCTAAGTTAAGTCGTGACCGAGTTAGAACTTGAGCAAATTTTCCCACTGCCTTGAATGCTAAGACTTAAGTTGTTTGAACTTTGGACTCTTGAATTTTGTTGCACTCTTTTATAGATTGTCAATAACTCTGACTGCCTGTTATAACATGTACAAAAACTGGGACGAATATACTGCCACCGACTGCCCATATCGGATGACAGATTAGTTGATAAAGATTACAATTAAATGAACTGTATGAGTGAAATGCTACACAATAACCAACTCAAATGAAGTATTAAAGCAGAATCGTAATAATTAACTAGAACTGATTTGTCTGCATTAACACTGCACTTGAGCATTAACAAGTTTTGAAATCTCGTAATCGACTGATTGTCAGTTAGTTTAATTCCAGTTATACTTGCTTTTTCTTATTTTCATTAGTTTTGCACAGCACTTTACACTTTTAGGAAACGTGCACCTTCACTTTTGAACATTCGGCTGATTGTGTAGAATGACATCCCATCAAGAAGATTCGGAATCAGCTGGAGAAGCTTTTCCAATCGCTACTCCGTTGAATGATCCCCCAGAAAGGATTCCCACCACCCTGAGTCTTAAAGCCTTCCGCCAACTATGCGCCCAGTTTGGCATCGCTGAATCTGACGCTTTGCTTCCTGGAGTAAATGACACTGCTGATAGGCCACCGCACGGCTTCATCGCAGTGAACCGCCAAATGTGCTTGAGTGGAGCGATTCCCCCGTTTAATGACTGTCTCCGAGAACTTCTTCTTCGATTATCTATCTCCCCTTTTCAACTTCATCCTAATGGCTACGCCATCCTGCTGGGACTGTGTGTGCTTTTTAGGAGAACGCTGGACCGTTTCCCCAGTTTTGGAGAAATTTGCTTTCTATGCTCATTCACAAGGATCAAGGACCATCCCTCTATCACAGTTGTAAGGAGTGCCAGGAATCGCAAACTGATTATTGGTCTTCCTGAAAGCGTTCCTGGGTTTCTGAGCCAGTTTTTCTTTGTTCGTTGTCCCCCGGGATTTTACGCCATTTGGAGAGTGGGAAGTACGATTATCTACCTTTTCCCTGTGCTTTTTCTAAATTCTTTGAAGTTCAAATTGTCAAGTGTTAACTTCTTTTTCTACTGTTTCAGCACTCCCTTCCCCCTCTAGGGAATCTCGTCACAAGACTACCTTTGAGAGGCTTATGGCCGTGCCGGTTGAGGAGAGGAGCGTTCAATTTCTATTGAGAGATGAGTTCCTTCACGAATTCGGACTCTTACATCCTTCCCGTTCCACTCAGCCACATGAAGTTCCTGATTCTTCGGCTGAGGAGTCAGATGCCCCTGCTTCTGCTAAAGAACCTTCACCGAAAGAATTTACCGTTGAGACTTCATTGGTGAAGTGTTCTACTCTTACCGACATTGCGGGGTCGTCCAGTAAGTTAGCACTTGCCCCGGTTATTGAAGAGGAGGAAAATCTTCATACTCTTGAAAAGACGGCTGAGGTGGAAGTTGAAAAGGATAATTCTCCCATGCACCATGGCGATGATACTTTCGACAACCTGAGCGACATCATGATAACCTCTCAGGAGCTCTTTAAAGATGATGTTTCTAAAGTGGTTCCTCCTGTTATCGAAGCAACTTCTTTCTTGCAACAAACCACAACGCCTTCCACACAACTTACTACCATTTCTACACCCAAAAGTGGTTTGTAGTCTGACGCGCGTAGTTTGCACATCACACACACTTAGAACCTTGGCACTTTTTATGCACTCAGCTTCTTCAATTTGAGGATTTCTAAAACTGGTCTTTTTCTTCAATTTCAGGTTCTCTGATGGGGCGAAGCGGCTCTTACTACAACAAATTCCAGCGTTACGGAAGCCGTGAGGCTTATGACTTTAGGAGTTATATTAGTGCCGTGAAAGAAACTGATGAGGAGAGAGCTGCTCGAAAGGCTCATGAGAGGCGAGCTCATGAAGAGCGTCGCCGGAGAGAAGATGAGGAATACTACGGGAGAAGGGACGAGCAACATGACTCTTCTCGCAGAAGCGACGATCCTTATAAAAGGAAATCTTATGACGATAAGGGGAAGAGTCACACTTCTGATGATTCCAGTAAACGTGCTAGACTTGGTGAGAAAGACACATCTAACATCTCGGAAAAGACAACCGCTTCTGTTCCTCCTAATACATCTTCCGGTTCTCCTGCCCTTAAGGAATCTGACATCCAGACCATCATTAATAGGCCACAGTACCAAGCTGGAGATGGTCCTCCCACACTCCAGAGCCGATTTCCGAATTGGTGTCTGAAAGGAGTGCGTTTTGATTTGGACTTGGTCCCCATTGATAAGCAGGCGATGCTGAAAAATGTCGATGCTGTAAAACTTGACATCGAAAGAATGTCTGGGTGGCAGAAGCTGGTTGATGAACTTCAAAGGGTCAACCATCTGAACCTTGAAGCGATGATGACTATGGAAAATGATAAAACAGAGTGGGACAAATGGCGTAAGCAGCATGACGCGGAGATGAAAAGCATTAGCGATGGTTATGGGAAGCTCGAAGCTGAAGTTGAAAAACTTAAAAATGAGCTTGCTACTTCCTCCACTTCTTATTCTCAGAAAGAAGAAATGCTTCAAAAACAAGTTCGAGACGCCCATGCTGCTCAGCGGAATACTGAAGTCAAACTTGAAGCAGAACAGCATGTTGTTAGAAAATATCGTGATGACGCTGCTCGTCTTCAGGAGAAACTCAGCTCTCAAGACTTAGAAATTGCTAGGCTACAATCCCAGTTACTGAAGGCTGAAAGAGAACGTGATGAAGTTCTTTCTGGTAAAGCTGCAGCCGAAGAATCCCATAAGGCGACCATAGCCACCGTTGACGCGACTCTGTTCGATTTTTATATGCATTGTGTCCTGGGGCGTGGGAGCCTTTCATTTTTGGGTCCAGAGTATGAAGTCACCTTAGCGGAGGTATGGGAGGCAATCATTGACTTATTTGGTGGTGCCGGATACTCTGAAACAGATCTTCAAGCTACCTACTTAAGTGAGAGCGATCGCGCTGCCCTTGCCAAAGGAAAAGAGCAGCTCATCCGAGTGCGGGCCGAAGCGACGGGAGAGAAGCTTCCTGAGAAAGAAACACCCCCTATTGCTCCTGCTTATACTTCGGTTTTAGCTCATGCGGATATTGTTGGCTCTAGTTCTCATTCCACGCCTCCCGCTAAGGTTGACACAGAAACTGTAACCACCCCTACAGAGGAAGAGGCAATGAAAGACTTCCAAGCTCGGGAATTTGAGATTGATCTTGCTAAACCGGCTTCTCCAGGTAACTTTGACGATTCACGGTCTTCTTTTTTCTCGGAGAATACTGATTTTGATATCTTTTATTATGCAGCAGACACCCCAGAAACTGCCCCAACTCTTCCTTCTTCAGCTGCCGTTCCTCCTCCTTCTCAAGTTATACCTCTTCCAGCTTCCCAGCCTGGTTCACAGGAAGAACCAATAGCGGCCCTTGAAGGTTTAGATGAACCATCTGCTTCCGAAGAACAGAAGGCAGAAGGTCTGGAAGATAGCGAGAAGACCCCGGAGCAGTCTTTCGATTATGACACAAAGCTTTCTACATTTCTTGCTCCGGGGAGTGAGTCTTCTTCCAAGAAGAAGGGGAAGCGTGTGGTTTCAAAGAAAGGAAAGAAGAGTTCTACTGCTGCTGGAGATGAGGCAGAGATTGATCCGGCTGAGTCTCTTTCTCCTTCTTCTCCGACGCGGCCTACGAAACTAATTACCAGGCCGGGTAAAAGTTCCAAGGGTGGGAAGAAGGGGAAATGAGTTTGATTTTGCATTTTCTGCTTTTTGTATTGACCGGGGATTGTGCGGATTCCGGTCTCCGCTTCTTTTTGTAACCTGTACAATGTAAAAATTCTCATAGTGTTGAAATAAAATAGATATTTTTCTTGTACAAATCCTTGTGTATGTAGGAATACATCTGTTTTTCATTTGAAGTGTAGAGTAAACGATTCTTTTCACTTGTACAAATTTTTTGTCTGTGTTTCAAGAACGCATTTACTCCACATCTTTATTACATGATATTGCAATGAACTTGTGGTATGTTGCTTGTATACTACTTTTATTAATGTAACTGAGTTGTACAATGTTGCCCCCATACCACAAGTATATTGTAATATCTCTTGATTTCACAAGACCGATACTCTTATTTTAGAGAATAACTTTCCACTTTTTCAGGGAAGAATTGTTCTGCTTTTAATAGAGTATATCTTGTCTTTGGAGGAATCTTTATTTTCTTTTTCCTCCTGAAGAACACTTCGACTTCTGGGAATGATCACTTTTATTTGTTTGAAAGTGAATTTTCCTGCACAGTGAAATGAACTTCTGAAGAAGGTTTTGATTTTTGTGCCCCAGTAAAGGGTTTATTTTTGGTACTTCAAGCAAGGTGGAGTACGCCTCTGAAGAGGTCTTTTGGTCTCCGAAGAGAAGCGATTTTGGTCTCCGAAGAGAAGCAGTTTTGGTCTCCGAAGAGAAGCAGTTTTGGTCTCCGAAGAGAAGCAGTTTTGGTCTCCGAAGAGAAGCAGTTTTGGTCTCCGAAGAGAAGCAGTTTTGGTCTCCGAAGAGAAGCAGTTTTTGGCATTTCATCTCTGGTGAAGTGGGTCTCCGAAGAGAAGCATTTTGCACTTCTACACGGGTGAAATGTGCCTCCGAAAAGGGCTTTTTAGCATTTCATCACTGGTGAAGTGGGTCTCCGAAGAGAAGCATTTTGCACTTCTACACGGGTGAAATGTGCCTCCGAAAAGGGCTTGTGCCTCCGAAGAGGGCTTGTGCCTCCGAAGAGGGCTTGTGCCTCCGAAGAGGGCTTGTGGTTGCCTGGAAGTTACTTTCTCATGGTCGGAGGGGTCCATGGGACAAGCGTAAGTCGTTCAATTGGATGTTTGTTTGTACAAACGATCGCAATCGATTAACAAGGTGCCCCTTTTTGGTAGTCCCACCGATCTTTTTGATTGAGGAAAGCTCTCCATTTATTGGCGTGCCTCGTTAGAGGGCTTTGTTGATCCTCGGGAAGGAGCATCAGTTGGTTGGTGTGCCAGGAAGGTTGCGTCTTAGGGGCAAGTAGATCCATGGGATGGACACAAGCTGCCTGATCGGATGCATCACAATCAGCCAGCGAGGGTCTTATTCCTTCTGCTTGGGAAGTTATCCTTTTAGTGGATCTACCTGTTTTCCTGTTGAGAGGCATACCTTCCTTTGGCTGCTTCCATGTTTGCCTGCTCATGTTGTATCATCATCCACCAATCTGCGATCCTTTATCATCGTTTCCAAGCGCATTTTTCTTTCTCTTGCAAGTAAATTGCTTTATTCGAAGAAGTAGACTTCACTGTTGAATGACTCCACAGAGTAAACGCAAGTTATTTGGTTGGATGCCTTTTTTACATCAGCGATCAAAACCAGTTAACGAGGGCTTGACCTAGTGGAGCCGTCAACTTTTTATGTGAAGTTCCTCTTGTATGAGATTTGAGTTTGAAATTTTTGTTGCTTGAAATCTGCTAAACGATTTGTAAGGCTCGCTTAGCTTTGCGATGGGTGAGCTTTGCTTTAATGACCTGCAGTATTAGATCGATATTTTAGCAATACATTTAGAGTATTTACACATCGAAATATAACAGGCATTTTATAATAGAAAACACAATGCATAGTTTTTTCATTATTGAGTCACGCTGATTTCTCAGCGGTTTACAATGCAGAAAATACACATCCATCATTATCTTTACAAATTCAAGCAATGCAGTTAAGTAAAATGAATGCTAGTTATTGTTGTTCCAGAATCTCCAAGCTGGATTTCCATTTGTGCTTGATTCATAGCTTTTGGATTTTTCATGTTAGAGAAAGCGAGAGATGCCCCAGTTGCAGTTTTGTGAGTGATTAGTAGTCATCCCAACTTCTGCTTGCTGGGTATGGTCCCCCTGTGATAGCATTAATGACAAGCTTTTCTGAATCTTGCACTGCAGTGTTGCTGAGAGAATCGGATTGATGGGTAGGACGTTGTTGACCCCGAGCGGATGGGGTTGGATCGACTCCGGTTCTTTTAACGTATTGTTGGAGTTTACCCTGCTCTAGCAATTCTCCAATCACCTTCTTTAATTCGCGACACTGGTCAGTGTCATGGCCAGGTTGATTGTGAAATTGGCAGAACTTTCCATTACGCTTTGCCCCTCTCGTCATCTCAGGCGGCTTAGGGTACCTGACAGCGTCCTTTGTTGCAAAAAAGATATTTCTTGGTGTATCAGTTAAAGGAGTAAAGTCTGAAGGATTAAAGCGGCGAGGTTTCTTTTCATTTCCCTGGCTTTTTCCTCCTTCATTCTCCCTTTTCTGACTTTCAGATTCTCTTTTCTTAGATGCGACATTGTCATTGTTAGTTTGGGCGGTAACCACTTTCGATGTTGCAGAAAGGCTTTCAAGGCGAATGAACTCATCGGCCTTTTTATAAAATTTATCAAGTGAGTTTGGTTCTTTCATCTTTAACCATATCCCAAATTCACTCGATTTATTAATGGCTCTCATCAAATAAGTCAGGATCATGCGTGGTTCCGCATTTTCTACCTCGGCCAAAGCTATATTGAAACGACTCAAGAAAGATTTGATTGATTCTCCGGGTGCTTGTTCAAGGTTAGACAGTGACATTATATCCTTAGCTTTTGAAGCATACAATCTGAACTGTTCTTTAAACTTTTGCGTTAAGTCGGAGAATTTATCTACAGACCGAACTGGAAGCTTTGTGAACCAAAGTAAAGCCACACCTTCTAGGTATACCGGAAAGTATCGACACTTGATCTCGTCTGATGCTCTTGCACCAGTCATATGCCAATCGTACTTGTAGAGGAAATGATTAGGGTCACTGGTTCCCCTATAAGCTTGGATAGTAGGAGGTGCAAATTTCCTTGGAAACTCCGCTCTTAGGATCCTTTCAGTAAACGGAGTTCTGCTTGGCGCAAATCCCCAGTCAGCCTCATCTTCTTCCCTTTGCATGCTCTCTTTCATGATGCGGCCAACCATTTCAGACAGGTACTCTTTATTGTTCAAAGACACCTCCGGGCAAGTATTAGTTCTTCCCTCGGAATTTTGCCCGGGCATCTGCTCATGACAAGTTGGTTGCGGCACAGAACCATCAGTTTGGAAAGGTGGCATTTCAGGAAGAGTAGTTCGACGGTTTTCTGGTTGACGATTTGCCCCGAGCAGAGCAGTTAATCTATCCATCATCAAAGCGTTTTGAGTTTCAATTTGTTGGTATAATCCAGAAACTGCGTCATCCAATTCAGCCCTGGTGACCCCAACGGTTGGAGTTGCTTGGTCTGTTATTGGGGAAGCGGAAGTTCCTTCGTGAGCGTTTCCGGATCTGATAGGTCTGCCTCTTCTTCCAGGAGCCATTATTTCAGATCTGGTTTTTAAAGAGAGGTTCTTTTTATGAATCTTTGCGAAACAACGGTGGATGATCGCCTGAGTTGGTTTCTCAGTGAAAGCACCAAAATGTTAACGGTAAAAAGTGAACGCTAACACCCAGTGTGTGTAATAGAATCGTGAAAGCACCACCCGTTGGTACGGGAACAGAATATGAGCTGAGAATAGCAGAAAAGCAGTAAATGAACAACAGATTTATAGTGGTTCGGCCCGTAATTGAGCTTACATCCACTTTATAGTCTTTTATTGCTGATTTGATTACAATTCAATACAATATCCCTCTAAATACAATACAATTTGATCATGAAATCATTCTTGACTACTAGCTCGATCTTTAATGATGAAACTCGACGAATCCGCGTTGGATGTTAGGAGCTCTTCTCGAAGATCGTTGTAGTGTCTCGAATGCTTGGAGATCTTTGATTGCTGAATGAGAGGAGGCTTCGACAGCGTCACGGCGCTTGAGTAATGAATCGCCAAAAGTCCACTTCAAGTTAGAAGTGGTGGGGTATTTATAGGAGCTGATCTGGACTCAGGAATTTTCTCTAAGTATTTAAGTCGTCTGCCGACCTATGGTAGATCGGTGGCGAGTTAAGGAATAGGTTTAGGTCGGCGGCGAGTTAAGGAATAGGCTTAGGTCGGTGGCGAGTTAAGGAATAGGCTTAGGTCGGAACCTTCTTAAGTCGGAGCCTTTCATAACTCGGAATCTTCTTTAGGTCGTAACCTTTAGGTCGCAACATTACTAGGTCGCGGAGTCTTTAGGTCGCAAGCTTCCTTAGGTCGCGACTTCCCTTAGGTCGTGACATTCCTGTAGCCTTAGGTCGCTGGACAAGTTAAGTCGTTGAGTCCTAGGTCGTAGGCATCTTAGGTCGCAGACTCCTTAACTCGCAGGTACTTTAACGCGTACATTGTTAGGTCGTAAGGTCCTCTTGAGTCGTAAACCTGATGAGTCGTAAGCCTGATGAGTCGTACAGACCTGATGAGTCGTAAGCCTGACGAGTCGTAAGCCTGACGAGTCGTACAGACCTGATGAGTCGTAAGCCTGATGAGTCGTACAGACCTGATGAGTCGCCAGTTCTCATGAGTCGTTGAACCTGATGAGTCGTAAGACCATGAGTCGTATACTCCATGACTCGTTGATCCTGATGAGTCGTAAGACCATGAGTTGTAGAAAGCTTGTCTCGTTGAGTCGTAGAAGAGTTAATCTTTATGAGTCGTAGCACGCTAAGTCGTAAGTCGTTAAACTTCTTAACTCGTAGGTCGTTGAATCGGACCATTCCTTAGGTCGGAGCCTGTTGAGTCGTAGGTCATCTAACTCTTAACTCGTTAAGTCTTGCACTCCCTTAACTCGTTAACTCTTGAGTCGCGTACTTCTTAAGTCGTGGAGAATTAAGTGTTAACACATTTGACATTGTTTGGCACTGCATTCTGATTTCCAGAATTCTTATAGTTGTTTCTCTTGAGATTATTCATCTTTCTGTATTTCAGAAATTTCCAAAAATTCCTGGTCATAAATTCTATCTCTTCATCATTATCACTGTTTGAGTCTCATCCGTCGATTAATGCATTGAATGCCATTGATTTCTTTTCAGATGCTTTTCTTTCTCTTCTCCCGATCATTTGAACTTCAAACGACATTAGATTTCCAATCAATTCTTCTATTTTAAAGTACTGATGTCATTTGCCTCTTCAATTGCAAGTTTCTTTTGATCCCATTCTGGAGTGAGAGAATTTAAAATTTTTCTGACTTGATCTTCTTCCGAAAATTCCTTTCCCAAGGATATTAAAGAATGCACAATATCTTGAAATCTACTATACATATCTAAAATAGACTCATTAGTATTCATTTTAAATAACTGAAACTGATTTGTGAGCATGGAAATTTTGGTCTGTTTAACTTTGCTTGTTCCTTCGTGAGTCACTTGCAAAGTTTTCCAGATTTCATATGCAGACTTACAAACTGACACTCTATTAAATTCATTTCTTTCAAGTGAACAAAATAGAATATTCATTGCTTTAGAATTATTTTGTGCAACAGTCTTTTGCTCAGTGGTCCACTGTGCAAAATTAGTTGTGGGTTCAGAATATTCAGTTTGTGTGATATTCCAAGTATCTAATCCAACAGATTGTAAATATATTTTCATCCTACATGCCCAATATGCATAGTTACTGCCATTAAAAAGTGGTGGTCTGGCAGTAGACTGACCTTCTACAAATGAACTAGTGATAGGGATACTAGTGTTAATAACAGTACCAGTATTGGTAGCCATTTTGAAAACTTTTCAAAAATCAGATTACGAAAATTTTGAAAACCTCGCTCTGATACCAAATGTGAGGAATGCGAATTACGGATCTTAAGGCTAAGAATAACACTAGAGGGGGGTGAATAGTGTTTTTAAGAAATTACTAAATCGTTTTGGGTTATTGTTGATTTGTACACAAATGTATGCAATATTCAGACATAGATATAATCACAGATGCAGAAATAAAGTAAATGCAGTAAAGGAAAGAACACACCGGATTTTATACTGGTTCGGGGTTACCCTACATCCAGTCCCGCACAACTAAGTACGGATTTCCTTTCAAAAGCAATTCAACAATTATAACCCTCGGTTTCAAGGCTACGAGGTACACCCTCCAGAATCACAATCCTCTTGGTAGAGATACTTGATTTCCGGGGCAACAAGTTCACCCAATTGATTTCCAAGGCAACAATCACACCTTTTCTCGCTTGATTGATTTCCAAGGGTACAATCACACCTTTTCTCGCTAGATTGATTACAAAGAAGCCTATAACTCTGAATAGCACTTGGATCTTGTTGAGATAGTGATAGAGAATCAAACCAGAGATAATCTAGTTAGATTCAATGTTGATTTCGGCAGAGTAATGATAGGATTTTGAATAAGAAAATGTGGAAGAAGAAGAGAAGTGAAAAACTAGAAAAACTGATGTTAAATTTGTTGAAACTAACCCCTATTTATAGAGGAACAACAGCCATGTCCATTCGTGAAGAGTTATGACGAATAGACACTTCTTTTGAATTTTGAATTTTGAATTTTGAATTTTAACTGACACTATGTTGACATGGTCACCATGGGTATGTCGACATCCCAAAGCAATTTTTGATGATTTGATTTTCTTTGAAAATAACCTTTATCTTATATTAAAACTATTTTAAACTTTATAAATATACTTGACTATAGTTAAAATACACAAGTAAATATAGAGAATAATATATATATAATTTTACCATAATTTTATTTAAAATATATTATAATTAAAAGATAGTTTAAAACAAACGAAGTTTAAAAACAAAGAACATTTAAGGCTAAAAAATCATTTGAAAAGATAATTTTTAAGGCTAAAACATTTTGAAAAATAATTTTGAAAATCATTTTGAAGTATTGTTGAAAATCATTTTGAAGTAGTTTTGCAAGCTTCTTCCTGTAGAATATCTCATCATGACAAGAATCCAGAACTTGTACAAAACCAGGATGTTCGTGGGTTTGTAAGCCACTTGTCGTAGGTTTGTAAGCTACTTTTCGTGGGTTTGTAAGCCACTAAAAGGTAGAAATGGGTTCCATCCCAAAAGAAAAATGGAGTGAAGATTTCAGTGCTATTGTGAAGTTTTAACATAATTCTAGACTCAATACTTATCTTGAAATCTTGAACTCTTGATTATCTTGATACTCATGAGTCTTCAATCTTGATATCTTGAATCTCTATACTGTACAGTCTTCATTCTTGGTACCTGCATGGTTAAATCCTGCATATACATATATATCTAAACTTTAATGTTAGTATTTATATTTTATAATCTTATTCTAAGGTTGTTGTCATCAAAACCATCAACTCATGGACTAACAAAATGCTTATAATAAAATTTCCTTAGAAATCAAAATACTAATTTATCTTTAAATTAGTTAAATACCATAATTACTTAAATAAATATTTACCTTTCTCTTAAAAATAATTAAAATAATTATTTATCTAAAACATTCCAAAATCATTTTAAACTTCTATTTTACACTTTGAAAGCTTTCCTTTGAAAACTTACTACATTTCTCAGGAAAAGAAAATACACTTTCCACCTTAAAAGTGATCCCATTATTTCTTTTAAAACAATTTGCACTTTTTATAGAAAATCCCACCGGAAAATCTATACTTTTAAATTTATCCTCCGATAAATATCCCAATTCAGTTATAGACACGGTTTATAAATTCTCATTTCTCATTTTCCCTCTTTAAACCACAGTTTCAAAAACTCTTAATAAATTTCAAACCAATTTCCCGAATTTAATCACCTTAAATTCGTTACTTAAAAATTCCTTCCATTCCCCTTTTAATCCCAATTCATTTTATTGATATTTTAGAATACCAGATTATAATCACAGCATACAAAATTCAAAAATCAGTCTATCACAGGATATAAATGAAATATATCATAGATTATAAATATCATTTCTATATTGTGAGGAATCCAGTTGGATCCCTCCAACCTGTTTCCCTGCATCCACAGATGTTAGCACAACAACAAATATCAATCCAGACTGATATTAATATTCATATTGAACCAATCACTCCATTATTTAAATATTAACTATTTAAATTAATTGGCATCCAGATGTGAGTGAGATTTACTCACCTTGTGTTTTCAAACGTCGAGCGTTACAAATTTTAAATCAAATCGAGTTCGTTCGATTTAATCTAAAATTTTCACTTGCTCCAAACTATTCCAGATTTGCAATGCAGCGTAGGTCATGTTGCTGCGATTCCAATGCTTCATGTTTCGTCGAATTTCGACAACGTATGCATTAGATATGTGATTTTAAAGGTTTGAATAGAATTTAAAACAAATTTCTTTTTTTTATTTTTTTATATTATTTTACCACAAAAATCTGGCCACGCGTTCACGCAAGAGAATCAAGGCCACATGAATCTTCTTCCCCAAACGCACGTTCCAGGGTAAAAGAAAAGCCAACTTCGACAAGCTTTGACCAACGATCGCCCCTCCTTCGTCCATCTTCTCGTCGATCGGCCACCCCCTTTGCGCGCGTCCCAACGAGCTCCACCCATGGCTAGAGCATCGGTGAACTCGGCGCCTTCCTCCCCTCATATTTCGCGAACGAACGGCGGCACTTTTTGACCCATTCAGGCTTCAAACGACGACGTCGGCAAAAATCCACCGTTGGATCTGGAGCTCTCGACGAGCTCGACACTTTCTTAGTTTGAAGCTTTTGGTAAAAACAAAAGGATTGAGAGTAATTTTAGGTGGAAAGGATTAAACTTCGGCCATTGAAATATTTTTTCTGGCGGCCTGGAACGAAAACTAGGGTTTCCCCCTTTGCGCGTGAATATACGTATATTTATATATGTTAATTTAATATTAAATTCAAATCTAATGAACATTTACAAACGAATTCCAAATCCGACGTGCTGCCTGGCGTTTATAAGGTTTTACCCGCCTTCCGAACACAATGAAACGTGTTTCGGAGCCCAATTAAAATGTATGTGGAAGATAGCTTTTCGAATCGATTTAAAATATTAAATTATCGATTTTAATTTCAACGCGTTTCTAATGGAACTGGTTTCGTCGAATTCCGAGATTGTGCCCTGGAAGGCTATTTCGACTCGTCGATAAATTCAAGCGATTTTCCAAAATCGTCGAAATCATTTAAATTTCACTTTTAACATTTTACTAACGTAATTATAAATCATATAGAATTTATAATCACATTAGAAATCATTCTGATTCATTTCGAATCAAAATCTGATTATTTACATTATTATATTATTAAATCCCAGTTTTAAATTAATATAAAATTCCAAAATTTTAACTTATCGACTTTCAATTTCATCCAAAAGTCCACTACTAAAAATCAAATCAAACTAGACTTAAAATAAATCTTAGAAACCATTCTCATATCTATTTACATCCAGATTCACCAATCATCCCAATTCCAAATATTTAATTATTATTTCTTCAAATCCAATTGAACTGCCATATTTGAAAGTTTAACTGATTTTATGGATTTAACCAAAATCTTCATACTTCAAAAATCAAATTATAATTCACATCCAACATTTAAAATGAATTAAATGTTTAAAATCTAACGACTAAAATTCCGGGTAGTTACACATGCCCAGGGTTCGGCCATGTAATTAGGTGATGGTGTTTAAGGGGCTTGTTTTGGAAGAGAAGGTGTAGGAAAGGAAGTAAGAGGTTTTTAAACAAAGTTTTAGGGATTTAAACGTAGAAAAGAAAGAGTTTTCATTTTAAAAAGTTTATAAAGAAGCCATGGAATAACTTAAGGGAGAAAATGGAGTTTATAAAGTGAGAATAGGAATGATATAAATGAGAAAGGAAATTAGAAATTTGTTTATATATAAAAATGAAATTACCAAATTACCTAAATGCCCTCTAAGTACCTACCCCCCACAAATGCTTGTCCACCTCACCTACCCTATCCATTTATCTTTCTTATGTTCCAACATGCATTTAATTCATATGTACTTAATGTTTTCTTAAGTGTCATTTCATGTGCTAATGTTTTTAAGGAAATGACATTTACTTGTACTTATATTTCCAAATGACTTACACATCTTATTATATGCTTAAGCATATATATATATATATGTATATATGTGTGTATATATATATTATATAATCCTACTCATTTATAAATGTGTATATTTACACTAAAGAGTTCACAATGTTTCCGACAACTTTTAACCGACGAAAAATCGAAAATTCGGAAAACGATTTCTGGTCACATTTTCGATTTTTCTTCAAACTAAATATTTTTGTAAACAAATTTTGAGAACTATTTCACCATCATTATTTATTATTTAAAAGATTTTTATTTTAATTATAAAATCCATTATTCAAATATTTAGAATAAAATCCCTGTATTTGAATAAGAAGTGTTTATATTTTAAAACCAATTATTTAAATATCTAAAATTAATTAAGTATTAAAATTCAAAATGATAAAATTCCAGGATGTTATAATACAACTCCCAACCCTTTGGTACCTTGTCCTAATTCCGCTTCAATCTTGAGTCTGCTCAACAAATCGAAAAAATTATTCACTCATACCTACCATATCGCAATGGCCT
Source organism: Allium fistulosum (assembly GCA_030737815.1). Lineage (NCBI taxonomy): Eukaryota > Viridiplantae > Streptophyta > Magnoliopsida > Asparagales > Amaryllidaceae > Allium > Allium fistulosum. The sequence continues at coordinate 107,113,661 of CM060906.1, forward strand.
AAGTATGGTATACGTACCTTGAGTTTTCTCAACAAATACATATAGTTTCTTACATCGTCTATTCAATATTTAATAATAGTACACATAACACCCCCAGCTTGAGTGTACTCAACAACTAAGGAGTATGCAAGTAATTTATTAATATATATATATATATATATATACACGGTAGAGGACAACATTATATTAAAGATTCATAATCTTCAATATATTATATTGAATAATATTGACTTTTGGAATATTGTATTTCTTATGAAATACCCCCATGATTCAAGTGTCGGACACATCGAAAATCACGGTATACGTACATTTACGTATATATTTATTCCTTAAGTCTATTTAGGATTTCTTAATGTTCCACCTTTAATTATACATTCAAATCATATAAGTTTTATTATTATATAACTTTTATATATTATATTACTTATATAATAGTCTTATGCATAAAATTATATTAATTAAATCTCATTTAATTAATTTGAATTCATTAACTTTTTAATTAATTTTATATTATCTTGATATAACATTTATATTAAGTATTTATTATATACTATAACCTTTATCGTATAACACATATATCATATATATGTGTTTGTTATTTAATGAATTAACCTTTTAATTAATATACTTAATTAAATAATTTAATTTAATTATTTTAGTTTCAAAATACATTTATATATACATACATGCATACTTATGTTATTTTAACATTTTAAAACAACATAACATATATCATAATATATAATACATGTATATAGTTATTAATTAATTTACTTATTTAATTAATATATTTTATTAACCTCGTTAATAAATTTTATAAATTTCAAAATTAATTTATATTAGTTTTCAAACATTTTGAAAATTGTATTATATTTTGTTAAAATATAGTTCATAATAGAACTTAGAGCTTACTGAAAGTCAAGAAACATAATTCGAATTGTTCCACATGATAAAGCTAGTTTATCTACGTTGGTGAGGGTTGATTGGCAGAGTAGATAATTAAAACATAATTGAGTACACATTTATCGAGGGACTGGCCCAATTGGTTTTGATAAAACCGATTGGAGAAACAGAAAAAAGATTCCATAATTGACCCCAAGTGCAAGTGGGAGATTGATAGAGTTAGGGGTATGCCTTAGGAACAATTATGTAATTTGTTACATACATCTAACTCTATAACAAATCTTTTCAAAATAAAAGGTGGTTTCTTTCTATTGTATAGTTGATATAATCTATTATATTAATAAATTAATTTAATTAAAAGTATATTTAATAAAAAATCCATAAATGATATGTTTTGTGATAGTAGTTACAAAGTGTTGTAGCCGTAAGTAATTTATCACAATAAAATAAATATACCATTTTAAATGCTCCTAGTAAAGATGCATCGAAACTGAATATCAGTGTATCCGTTAAGACTAGAGTACGTAATACCCTCCAAATAATTGGCAGTGTATTACTCATGACTACTAGGGGCACCTAAGTGTTACGTACTAATAGTTATTGGATAACTATGGAATGACTCACTCGATAGTTTCTATTAGTTAACATAGCTAAGGTCAAATAGAAAATATCGATGTGATTGATTTACACAGTTCTCTCAACTTGAGAATATTGTGGATCTTCAATATGAAAGCTCTACTTTGATTACGGTCAAATCATGACATGTCATGTAAAGACCCGCAAATCCGTCTTTCGAAAACTCGACACCGATACGTCCACTGTACCAAATGTCGAAAAATCGAATGGCGAAAACGCGAAACTTTAGGGTTAAAAGAAGAGGTAGAAGAAAAGATAGAAGAAAAAGAAAGAAGAACAACACAGAAAACACAGAACATGAACAATATCAGGATCTCACATATCGCAGCGGAACAATATATATAATAGATAAATCAATAATCTTTAAAACAAAAGACTATATAAGTTTATACATACATCAATCATCAGAGTTTACAACAATGGACAGTTATATAAACTTGTCCTCATACAGAATACACAGCGGAATAAATAACAAGTACGATAGTACGCTTCGCCATCCAGCTCATCTCCAAAGCTCCAGAATATCTAGAATATCTTGATAACATAACTCTAGGCTGCCCGTGTGGAAAATTATGGGCACCCAGAGTTTAGAAAGGGAACAATAAACTCCAGGTCAGTCATGGTGACTGGTGTGAGATCGTAAAACAGTTATTTTCGCAAACAAAATAAAACAATTTCGCAATGCTTTTGGAAAATGAAACTACCATAAGGCCTCCCGCCACACACACAATGCAAACGCAGAATTGGAGGAGATTTCTCCTTATGATAGTCAAAAATGCTTACTACGCAAAATCAATTGATATTATTATTAATGTCTAGTGCGGAAAACATTTCGAAAGTATAATATCAATCTTAGCCAACATACAACCATTGTTGTATGTCTACTATAGCTACTACGTTCAGTAGCAGGTTACCGCCACATTCCATAGCAGGTAATACAATTAAAAACCGTACAGGGTTCGTATTGTTTCTTTGGATTTCCAACAAATGGTCAGGCAAAGGAACTTCCTTATACCGAAATAGAACGCCTCTGGAAAGACGCCTCGGATCCTAACTGGATCTCTGCAAACAAAAGGCCGACACTACCTCACGCTCTAACCGAGCTATAACTAGGTAACTAACACACGAGCAATGCCATCCCCCGGTCGTTACCGACCTTTATCCGAGGATCCTCAATCACAATGCAACAGCCACAAAATATAATCAACATAGGTAAGATATCTGGGCTCCATACCATGATATCACCTTTTATCCAGAAGGAAATGGCATTCCCTAGGGGCGCTACCCCTACAAACCTTTGTCGTAACATTCCTGTTTCGACCATTACCGGGTTGTGAGGCTCGACGAAGTCTCGTCAACAAAGCAACGCTTTTTCACAAAGCCACGCTTCATTCACAAAGCAACGCTTTGATCCACAAATGATCAACAGCACTTCGTGTGCCACATTACCAAATTGGGAATGTATCACTAGTAACCATCAACTACATAACCTCTAAGCTCGTACGTCTCAGAGAAGGGTGTTAAGCTAAGAGAATAAATTCTCCGCCACCAACAGAAATGTATTTGATAGAAACCAGCTTTACATCTCAAAGTGTAACTTCAGACACACATCATACAAGTCCGTTCCGGGATCGAACGGAACCGAAGGCACTTCCAAAGAAGCCCTTGCAATCCGGATATTCACTAATCACGTCCGGACTTCCCATCACAAAAAGAGTGATATAAATCTCTATACCGGAGCAACTCGGTGCAGAGACATTCGACAGGTTGTCCTTTCATTTTCACAAATATCCGGTCTTCACACCGGTCTTCAAATGCGATCCATTCACGACGTATCATTATTCGGAATGGGTTATATGACACAAATGTCCTCTCCCGGCTTAACCGAATAATGAGCGTTTTTAAAAAAAAAACAAATCAAGTGTCATTTCAAAGGCAAATATTGATAGTTGGTTATTTAACTATCAAACAACATTCACAACAAACATCCAATTTAAATAATTTTTCCCAAATTATTAAATTTCAAATCTTTTCACAAGATATATATTTTTCCACACTTCACATTTGAAAATCAATTTCAAATCATATTTCATACTTCACATTTGAAAATCAATTTCAAATCATATTATGGTCCATTTAAACCAATTAGATAAATCCTTATCGATTTATTTCAAATTTACATTTCAAGTTTGTAAATTTATTTCCACACTTCATCATTTTGAAAATCCGATTTCAAATCATATTTTCCACACTTTAAAAAATAAATCAATATTTATTTTTAAAACAAATTTCCCTTTTCTTCATAAATTCTATTCGGAATTTACATTCCCAAAAATCCACTTTTACACGATTTTCAAATCGTTTTCCAAATGTTCATTTACAACCCCGAATCAACTTTAAAAATTGATTTCTCCATTTTATTTCAAATCCCAAATTGATTTCTGAATTTACTTCAACACCGAATCACATTTCAAATTGATTCTAACTTTAATCCCAAAGACCAAATCATTTTTACAAATCGATTTCCAAATTTATTCTCAACACAAAAATCAATTTTTGTCCAAACACCAAATGGATTTTTATATCGATTTCACAAATTATTTATTTCAAATACCCAATCAATTATCAATTTGATTTCAACAAATTTATCTCCTTTTAAATAAATTCTTTTATTCTTCCAAACCATCTAAAATTCAATTCTACTTTCAGAAATCCAATTTCATTTATTTCTGGTATCCAACGATACCAAAAACACATTCGGCTAAATTATAGCTCTCAACAAAGTCAATCACAAATATAATCATACACAGATTATAAATAATCAATCAAACAACATATGAAATCAATTCAAATGTTTTGAGGAATCCTGTTGGATCCCTCCAACCTGTTTCCCTGCATCCACAGACGTTAGCACAATACCAATTCCACTTCGAGGTGGAATATCGCGGTATATGGGTTTTATAAAAATATCATCCGCTTACTAACGGCGCAATAGGGTCTCATCCGCTATATAATTGCGGGAAATCAATCAATCCAATATATACATATGCCAATATGTATATATTGCTATATATATAGATATATCCTACTATATCTAATATCACAACCAAACAGACAATCAAATCAATAACTGAAAAAATAAAATCCACTTTTCATTTTGAGTGAGAAGATCTCACCTTGGATTTATGTATGCAAACCATTTTCATTCCGGACTTGATTTCATCATTGTATTTGACCTTGTATAAACAATTTATACAATTCATTAATATTCGAAATAATCGAACAAATTAATTTTTTTCGTTTGATAATTTCCAATTCACTAGTGATTTTATTTTAAACAAATATTTTATCTCCATACTACTAAATTTTAAATTAAAACTAAATTTCCTTTGATAATTTTACTAAATCAAATAATTTAATTTTAAACTAACAAATTTTTCTTTACTGTATATATATAGTGATAACAGCAGTTTTCTATTTTTCTTTTGGAACTTCATATATATATACTTATATAACAATCCATATAGATTTTTAAAACTCAAACTTTAAAATATCATTTATCTATGTTATTATTACTACTATTATTACTAAACTAATCCCTTTTTAATTTTTTAAACAAATTATTCTTAACAAAAAAAAAATTTCTGCTTAAAATTTATACCTCAACAAAAATTTACTACATTTCAAAATTAAATTGTAACTAAGGATACCTTACTGACTTCAGAACTCGAGCTCCCCCCTCTCGACGCCGCCTGCAAGCGTCATCGCGATGCCGTGCCCTAGCTTCGATTGACGAACTCTCCTCGTCAATACCATCGATGGTAATCCTTCTTGCCTCGGCTTCGACTGCGAAGTCGATTTAGATAGTCGCGACCTCTCGGGATCCTCCCTCCACTGCGACAACTGACGAAGCCCCTCTCCCCCAACCTAGTTGCAGCTGCCCACGCAACTCGAACACGATTTCATCTCGTGGTTGTCGCCACCACGAGAAGTTGCTTGCCACTGCTGCACTGCCGCTAGCTCAACCCTTGCCTCGCGAAATGGTCGCGATTTGAATGTCGATGTTGATGAAGTCTCCTCCACGCGCGACTTCCTCTTTTGTGAACGGCGAGACTGATTTCGTTTATTTTGAGTTTGAGGGAGGAAAAGGAAATGAAGTTCCTTATTTCACTGGCCATTCTATTTTGAATTCGAGAGAAAAAAGATGTCAACGAAAATATGGTTTCGTTCGATTTTGAATGAGAAAGGATGGATTCACACGCCATTTTTATTTTCAACTGAGAAAGGGCCTCAGCCATTTTTTCTTTGATTTGAGCAGAACTAAAAGAGAAAGGAACGAACTGTTATTTAAAATTGAAACCGAGGCATGCTTTACACGATTTTGAGTATGTTAACAGAAGGGAGGGTACGAAGGAGACAAGAGAACGTGTTTTAACAGGGAACAGGTCTGCTAAAAAATGTAGGGTGGCTGATGTTGACCAAAAATTTAAATTTTAAATTTAAATTGAATTTGATTTAATTTCAACGCGTTTATACGTCGTATGTTCACATAACAACTCCGATAAATACGAAATTTGAAATCCGACAATAATTCAATATTCCGGATCCAATGGAACTGGTTTCGTCGAATCCCGAGACTGTGCCTCGGAATGCTAAATTTTTAAATTCAATTTAAACAACAAATTTTCAAAACTGAACAAAACAGTTTCAAATTCAATTTTGAGCTTCTATTATCTTCAGTGTTATCAATATGAATTTTACAAGCCTTTGAAATATTTTTCTTCAGCTTTAAACTAAAGATTCAAATTTTTATCCAGTTTCAATAATTAAATTCAACAATTTAATCGCCAAATTCATTCTGATATCCCGAATTTCAAATTAAACTGTCATTCGAATATTTAAACTCAATTAAATATTCACTTTTCAAATGTCAAAAATTCAGGGTCGTTACAATCTTTCCCCCTTAAAAGAATTTCATCCCGAAATTACAAGTTAGGAAAAATGGTCCTTAACTCGTCTACTATTTTCCACAATCCAACAGTTTTATCAACTTATCAAAACAAATATTTCTATTAAAGATTCGTTATTAATTCAACTAACTTTCTAACTTCAATTATAAGTTTCAAACAACATTGTTTTCTTAACAATTCAAATTTAAATCTAAATTCAAATTTCAAACTTTCAAAATTTTCTCAAAATTTTCTATCACTCGAAATTTTCGAAAAATTTCGCCAGCGTCTCCTTTGCGCGGCTAATACGGTACGACTACAAAACGTCCCTACGGACTCTCAAATCCCAAAAGAAAACAAAATGCCAAGTGGCAAAATCAGAAACTCAACAAATTTCATACTGAAATTTAAATACATACCTTTTTGTCGAGCAAATTCAAATTATCTTCAAAATCGAAAATCTAATTCCATTTTCCTTAGCCTTTACAATCCCTGTATAATTTACTGAACAATAATGTCCAAATTCACTTATTGGATTTCCCAATACCGGTTTTACTTAAGAATTTCATTCTCTATTTCTTAAGTGCAATATAAGTATTACATACTTCTTATATTCGTTTTCACTTCACTAACAAAGTTATATATTCATTTCCATTCAACTTTGCATTTCAATTCCATTTGAATTCAATTTAACAATTTCAATTCTATTTGAATTCATTTTACTTTCAAATTTTCATTCAGATTTTCATTTCGAATTTTACTTGAATTCGATTCATCTTCTAATTTCGAAATATTGAGTTTCATTTACCTTTATCTCAATTCCCAATTTTAAATCTTTTGTCGTTAGTCAAAAATTTCCAAAAATTTCAAAATGTTTCTAACTCCAAGTGAAAACACTTAAAAATCCTTTTAAAAATGGATATGGAAAGCACGTTCCCCCATAGATCACCGTTACTCGGCTGTTTCGCCACTATCCCAGTAGAATCACTTGTAACTGTAGATTTCTCATCTCTTGAAGTTCGCCATGGTTGTTGCCATAGATCGTAGTTCACACGGCGGTTACACCACTATCCCATGGAATCGCTTGTAACCATAGACATCTCGCCCCTCGAATTTCGCTGTGGCATCTAGATCGCAGTTTACACGGCGGCTGCGCCACTATCTCAGTGGAATCGCTTGTAACTGTGGGTATCACACCCCTCGAATTACGCTAGCATACGTCGTGATCAATCAATATGATCCCATCACGATCAAACGGATACTCATACTGAGTTCCAATACTTTCACAATTTTTTCAATGGAAGGTACTTTTCATATCCTTAGTTTAGAAAACATATATCATATGTATAGTACTTCATTTCCAATTGATTCCATTCAATTTTTAATTGGCATTCCATAAATAAAATCTCATTGAAAACCATTCAAATCTATCCCATCTACTAGTTGATTTAGTATATTCACTCATCCATTTTAAAATTTCAAATTTCCATATTCAATTCGTCTTGAATTTATTTTATCAATAACAAGGAAATTTCAATTTATATTTCTTTCTTACTTACTTGAATTTATATACGAATTCAAACCATTTCATTCAACTCCAAATCCAATTTTGATTTACTAACTCAACTTCCAATTCACTATTTCATGAATTAACAATTTATCAAGTTAGTTTACTTGAATTCAATCCATTTTATTTTATTCCTCCAAGTTTGGATTTTTATTCAACTTGATTCAAATCAAATTTCATTTCATTATTCAATTCCAATTCATTTATTTACAAATGTAGCTTCATTTGTTCATTCATAAATTCATTCATTTTCAATTTGAATCTTATTCCAATCTGATTTCAATTATTTTATAAGTCTTCAACTTATTTACATTCCATTAATGAATTTATTTTCAAATATTTCTTTCTGGAATTCTATTTCGATTTGTAAATTACATTTACAATTTACACTTACAAATTTCATTCGTATATGAATTTTATTTCCTTATTTTTTTTTTCAATTCATATTAATAAATTTCATTTGTTAAATGAATTTATCTTCAAAATTTTGGTTATACCATTATTTCTCATTCAATTCCATATAACAATGATGATAATTCAATATTATTACTTCCTAACAACCAAACATCCATATACTATGATAATTCATAGAAAATCATTTCTTTTCTATACAAAAATAGTTTTGGGCAAAATTATTTCATTTACCCTATTTTAAAACAATACTGTGTCGGTTTATCTTGTTTAAGAGTTTAGAAACCCCTATCGATTACAGTTGGCCACCCTGCACCGACCAGAATCTATAAACAATCAACCGATAAGTCAACACAATACAAAACAAATTTTGTATTCACTAACAAATACGCGCTCATATCTATTATTACACTCAACTCATTCTAGAGTACCGTTGACTCTATCTCTAATGAGTAACACCCAACAGAGCAGGGTTGTCGCTTAACCGGATGCTCTGATACCACTTGTAAAGACCCGCAAATCCGTCTTCCGAAAAATCGACACCGATACATCCATTGTACCAAATGTCAAAAAATCGAATGGCAAAAATACGAAACTTTAGGGTTAAAAGAAGAGGTAGAAGAAAAGATAGAAGAAAAAGAAAGAAGAACAACACAGAAAACACAGAACAGGAACAATATCAGGATCTCACATATCGCAGCGGAACAATATATATAATAGATAAATCAATAACCTTTAAAACAAAAGACTATATCAGTTTATACATACATCAATCATCAGAGTTTACAACAATGGACAGTTATATAAACTTGTCCTTATACAGAATACACAGCGGAATAAATAACAAGTACGATAGTACGCTTCGCCATCCAGCTCATCTCCAAAGCTCCAGAATATCCAGAATATCCTGATAACATAACTCTAGGCTGTCCGTGTGGAAAATTATGGGCACCCAGAGTTTAGAAAGGGAACAATAAACTCCAGCTCAGTCATGGTGACTGGTGTGAGATCGTAAAACAGTTATTTTCGCAAAGAAAATAAAACAATTTCGCAATGCTTTTGGAAAATGAAACTACCATAAGGCCTCCCGCCACACACACAATGCAAACGCAGAATTGGAGGAGATTTCTCCTTATGATAGTGTGACGACCCGGAATTTTGGATATTTGAAATGTGAATATTTAATTGATTTTAAATATTCGAATGTGAATTTTTTAACTTAAAATTCAAATATCTCTATTTATTTGATGATTAAATATTAAATTTAATAAATTGGAAATTGGGTAAATTATTGAACCTGGGATTTTAAACCAGTTAAAAATAATTTAAGGGCTCAGAAAATTTATATTGTTAATACTGAAGGTGATGAAACTTTTAAAATTGAATTTCAAAGCGTCTTGTTCAGTTTTGAAATTTTATCGTTTAAATCAATATTTAAAAAATAGCCTTCCTAGGCACAGTCTCGGAATTCGACGAAACCAGTTCCGGTGGGTCCGTAATATTGAATTATTATCGGATTTCAATTTTCGTAGTGTTTGGAGTTGTGGTGTGAACGTACGTTAGATAAACGCGTTGGAAATTTAATTGATAATAACCGGTTCAGAATTTAAATATAATGTATACTGTTGATCAGTCAAAAGATTTTCCTTCACATCAAAACTGTACCCTTCTTTTCAGAATACTGTAGCCTAGCTTCTCTAATACACCATCTTCTATTTATCTATTCAAGCACGCAATCTTCCTCAGAACGAAATCAAAGAAATAAAATAAATGGGATAGTCTTCTTTAAATCGCGATATTTCTTTCTTCCTCTTTTAGCTCAAAATCGTCTGAATGAAAAAATCAAAACTTTATAAATCCAAAGGCCTGGCTTTTGAATCGAGAGCCACTTATATTCCCTTCCAGATCAATTCATTCGAAACGAATGAATTCGCATGCCACATAAATCAATTCGAAAATAAAATATATGTCGCAAGGTAAGGTTTCGCGATATGGAGTGGGGATTTCGTCGTCGACCACGATCGGGGCATGACTCCGCGAGCTAGTTAGGCGAATTAGGGTTTGGTTGCGTGCGACACGCTGCTTCGTGTCGAGTGGTGGTGAGGGAGAACGCTGAGAAGAGAGGCGCCGTGAGTAGAAGGGAGCGACGCCTCGTCGTTCGTGATGGCTGGGTTGTCTTCGATGCTGGAAGGTCGTGGAAGCAGTGGGATGACGCGGTCTTGGTGTAGCTCGCAACGAAGGAGGCGTGTGATATCGGGTGGTTGTTCGAGCATAGTTGGTGTTGTTCGTTGGCGATGTGTGTAGGTAAATCGGCTTCTCGTTTTTCTTCTTTTAATTTGTGGCATTTACAATGTTATTAAATTAGGTTATATATATATATACACTGAGGTTATAAACTGTTTATATAGGAAAATAATAATATATAAATATAGATATATGTAAAGGCACATACCTGTTTTAATTTATCTATATATACAAAGTTGAACAGGAAAGTAGAAGATTCAAAATGTTGGAAATTTTATAGGATTAGATTTTGAAATCTATATAGTTTTAGTATATATGTTGCTCAAAGGGAAAATTAAATGTAAATATATACATTTTAAATTTACCAATTTATTTTAAACAATGTGTTAAGATAAGGAATTTGTTTAACTAGTGAATCGATTATTTTAGTTACTAGGATAATTTAGTTAAAGAATAATTGGTTTAAATTGAACTTTTGATTGATTAAATTATTAAAATGGCAATTGATTATTCGGTTATTTCGAATATTTATAAACTGTATAAAATGTTTATACAAGGTCATAATCTGAAAGGAGGCAAGCCAGTTTGGACCGGATTGCAAATTAAAATCAAAGGTGAGTTAATCTCACTCAGTTGAATTTAAATTTAAATGGTTAAATTTAAATAATTGATTGAATGGGTGAATTGATTTGGATGTGCTATATTATATATAGTAGTATATACCAATATATATATATTGGCATATGTATATATTGGAGTTGTTGATATTCCCGCATTTATATAGCGGATGAGACCCTATGCGCCGCATAATAGCGGATGATTTTATATAAAACCCATATACCGCGATATTCCACCTTGAAGTGGAATTGGTATTGTGCTAACATCTGTGGATGCAGGGAAACAGGTTGGAGGGATCCAACTGGATTCCTCAAAATATTTAATTTTGTTAAATATTCTGTGATATGATTTTTGATATCCTGTGATGAATTATATGGATAATTGGATGTTATGGTTTGGTTGGATCGATTTGGATGTGCTAAATTTTCAAAATCTCTAGAATGGAATTTTTGAAAAGAAATAAAAGAGTAAATTTTAAGTAAATAATTATAAAGAGTTTGGAATAAATTTGAGAATGAATCTGATTAAGAATAAAAGTGATTCCCAAAATTCTAATAAATATGGAAAAGAAGAATTTTGAATAAACAGAGAAATATTGAATTAAAAAACTTATGTGATATTATTTAAAGGAATAAATAATTTATTTTAATTCAATGTTTAAATGTAATTAAAAAGAAAGAAGGAATTTGGTAAAATCTGAAACTTGTGTTTCAGTTTAAAGATTTTAAATAATAATGAGAAATAAAATCTGGAAGTTAATGAATTTGGAAATAAATGGATTTAGTAAGGAAATTTATTTCAAAGTAAAATAAATTGGAAAATCAATTGTAAATTGATTTAAATATTTTGGGATTTGAAATTTAAGAGAAATGAGATTTTGGAGATATAAACTGGGTTTATAAAGTGAAATGGAATATCAGAGGATATTTGAAATATAAATTCAAGGTGGGAATTTATAAAGGAATATGAATTGGTTTAAAAATAAATGTTGATTTATTTTTTTAAAAAAAAGATGTGAAGAGAAGTGTATTTCTCTGGATAGCCAAGTACGTTTTTCAAAGAAATTTTTAATATAAGTTAAAAGTTCTAATTTGTTTAAAAATGCATGTTTTAGGAAATTGATTATTTCTAAAGGTTAATTTCCAAAGTAAGTATTTTCAAAAATCTATTATTGTAGTAATTATATAAAAATGATTTGGTATCATGTTTTAAAAAGAGAAAGTTAGCTTATATTTATAAAGTGGTTTTATTTTAAATATTCTAAAAATATATATTTTGATAAAGTAGTCTTAAAATTTCAATGTTATAAAGTATATTTAAATAAGTGTTTTTAAATTATTTTAAAATTAAAAGTGTTTTGTACTTGGTGATTCAGTGGAAATAATTATTTGGGAAATGTATTCCGTAAGCGGAAACTGTTTGAAATTGTTTTCAAATGAGCTTTGAAAATTTGGAAATATATCTTGGAAAGATATTTGGGCAAATAAATAATGTGGGAAATTATTTATTGTGTGATGGTTGCTTGTGGATGTTAATTGATAGTTAAATAACCGACTATCAATATTGGCCAAATGCGCTGATCGTTTCGAAGAGACCGGGATCGAGTTTCCGTATACCGGGATTCTAGGTCTGGAGACTCGAATACCACTTCGATTCGGTTTGTACGTTTCGTGAAAACGATTTCAGAGTCGAAGATGGAGCTGTGAAGTGCAATGGCTAGTCGCTACTAATCCTGAGGATATTTCCAAAATGGATGTAGTAGGAATAGTGCCTTCGGTTCCGTTCGAACCCGGGACGGACTTGTATGGACGAATGCTTTCGTGACATTGTCAGGTGGACGATGGGCATTCTAAGGGATATGTGCTATAAAGGTATCGTTTAGCCTCTAGCCTCATCAACCGGGAATGACTGAAAATCAAGGGTTATGCAGCAAGGCTTCTTGGGTAGCCCCCACTTGAGAGTAAGGTCATCCCTGTCTAGATGTCCCTTTTATTTCGGCTTAGTGGTGCGGTTGCTGATCACAACCGTGGGGTGATTTTATTTGGAATTATCCAGTAAGGGATGATTCCGGTCTTGTGTTGCAGGGGAGCGGGCGTACTCCTCGGTACTGTGATCTAGGCCACGTACTGTGACAGGTGGTACCCCAGTGCCTAGTCATTCGTTGGAAATCCATTCTCCCTACGTGCCTTGTACGGTATTTGTTTGTATACCTAGTATGCTGGAATTTAATCATGTAACAATTTCAGCTATTTTAATAAGTATTTGTGAATAGACACTATTATAATATCAGAGGATTTTGATATAAAGTGTTTTAGCTATCGTAAGGTAAAAACCCGACATGTTTATTTGTGGCGTGGTCTTACGAGATGCTTTTGTTTTCAAAGGATTTTGAAACTTTAATAATAAATTTGAGTGTGATTTTCTCACGCTGGTTTTCCAGACTGACTCGGGTGTTGTTTTATATGATGCTCGGGTCAGACCGAGATAAACAGGTTCAGGATATGATGCTGTGGAGCTCAGGAGACGAGCTGGATGACGATACGTACTCTCGTACTTGCTATAATTTTTCCGCTGTGTATTCAGTTGTATGTTATGGATGTTGATGTACTCTGATGATGTATTGTATAAACAGATATAGTTTTTGATTTGTGTAAAGATCGGTTGATATATATTATATTTTATTCCGCTGCGATGGTTAGATTCTGATGTTGTTTTCTATTTTTCTTCTTCTACCTCTTCTTCTTCTTAACTAAAATGGTCCGGTTTTTCGTGTATGAAAAACCCGGGTTGTTACAAATAGTCAAAAATGCTTACTATGCAAAATCAATTGATATTATTATTAATGTCTAGTGCGGAAAACATTTTGAAAGTATAATATCAATCTTAGCCAACATACAACCATTGTTGTATGTCTACTATAGCTACTACGTTCAGTAGCAGGTTACCGCCACATTCCATAGCAGGTAATACAATTAAAAACCGTACAGGGTTCGTATTGTTTCTTTGGATTTCCAACAAATGGTCAGGCAAAGGAACTTCCTTATACCGAAATAGAACGCCTCTGGAAAGACGCCTCGGATCCTAACCGGATCTCTGCAAAAAAAAGGCCTACACTACCTCACGCTCTAATCGAACTGTAACTAGGTAACTAACACACGAGCTATGCCATCCCCCGGTCGTTACCGACCTTTATCCGAGGATCCTCAATCACAACGCAACAACCACAAAATATAATCAACATAGGTAAGATATCTGGGCTCCATACCATGATATCACCTTTTATCCAGAAGGAAATGGCATTCCCTAGGGGCGCTACCCCTACAAACCTTTGTCGCAACATTCCTGTTTCGACCATTACCGGGTTGTGAGGCTCGACGAAGTCTCGTCAACAAAGCAACGCTTTTTCACAAAGCCACGCTTCATTCACAAAGCAACGCTTTGATCCACAAATGATCAACAGCACTTCGTGTGCCACATTACCAAATTGGGAATGTATCACTAGTAACCATCAACTACATAACCTCTGAGCTCGTACGTCTCAGAGAAGGGTGTTAGGCTAAGAGAATAAATTCTCCGCCACCAACAGAAATGTATTTGATAGAAACCAGCTTTACATCTCAAAGTGTAACGTCAGACACACATCCATACAAGTCCGTTCCGGGATCGAACGGAACCGAAGGCACTTCCAAAGAAGCCCTTGCAATCCAGATATTCACTAATCACGTCTGGACTTCCCATCACAAAAAGAGTGATATAAATCTCTATATCGGAGCAACTCGGTGCAGAGACATTTGACAGGTTGTCCTTTCATTTTCACAAATATCCGGTCTTCACACCGGTCTTCAAATGCAATCCATTCACGACGTATCATTATTCGGAATGGGTTATATGACACAAAGGTCCTCTCCCGGCTTAACCGAATAATGAGCGTTTGTTTTAAAAAAACAAATCAAGTGTCATTTCAAAGGCAAATATTGATAGTTGGTTATTTAACTATCAAACAACATTCACAACAAACATCAAATTTAAATAATTTTTCCCAAAATATTAAATTTCAAATCTTTTCACAAGATATATATTTTTCCACACTTCACATTTGAAAATCAATTTCAAATCATATTTCATACTTCACATTTGAAAATCAATTTCAAATCATATTTCATACTTCACATTTGAAAATCAATTTCAAATCATATTTCATACTTCACATTTGAAAATCAATTTCAAATCATATTTCATAATTCACATTTGAAAATGAATTTCAAATCATATTATGGTCCATTTAAACCAATTAGATAAATCCTTATCGATTTATTTCAAATTTACATTTCAAGTTTGTAAATTTATTTCCACACTTCATCATTTTGAAAATCCAATTTCAAATCATATTTTCCACACTTTAAAAATAAATCAATATTTATTTTTAAAACAAATTTCCCTTTCCTTCATAAATTCTATTCGGAATTTACATTCCCAAAAATCCACTTTTACACGATTTTCAAATCGTTTTCCAAATGTTCATTTTCAACCCCGAATCAACTTTAAAAATTGATTTCTCCATTTTATTTCAAATCCCAAATTGATTTCTGAATTTACTTCAACACCGAATCACATTTCAAATTGATTCTAACTTTAATCCCAAAGACCAAATCATTTTTACGAATCGATTTCCAAATTTATTCTCAACACAAAAATCAATTTTTGTCCAAACACCAAATGGATTTTTATATCGATTTCACAAATTATTTATTTCAAATACCCAATCAATTATCAATTTGATTTCAACAAATTTATCTCCTTTTAAATAAATTCTTTTATTCTTCCAAACCATCTAAAATTCAATTCTACTTTCAGAAATCCAATTTCATTTATTTCTGGTATCCAACGATACCAAAAACACATTCGGCTAAATTATAGCTCTCAACAAAGTCAATCACAGATATAATCATACACAGATTATAAATAATCAATCAAACAACATATGAAATCAATTCAAATGTTTTGAGGAATCCTGTTGGATCCCTCCAACATGTTTCCCTACATCCACAGACGTTAGCACAATACCAATTCCACTTCGAGGTGGAATATCACGGTATATGGGTTTTATAAAAATATCATCTGCTTACTAATGATGCAATAGGGTCTCATCCGCTATATAATTGCGGGAAATCAATCAATCCAATATATACATATGCCAATATGTACATATTGCTATATATATAGATATATCCTACTATATCTAATATCACAACCAAACAGACAATCAAATCAATAACTGCAAAAATAAAATCCACTTTTCATTTTGAGTGAGAAGATCTCACCTTGGATTTATGTATGCAAACCATTTTCATTCCGGACTTGATTTCATCATTGTATTTGACCTTGTATAAACAATTTATACAATTCATTAATATTCGAAATAATCGAACAAATTAATTTTTTTCATTTGATAATTTCCAATTCACTAGTGATTTTATTTTAAACAAATATTTTATCTCCATACTACAAAATTTTAAATTAAAACTAAATTTCCTTTGATAATTTTACTAAATCAAATAATTTAATTTTAAACTAACAAATTTTTCTTTACTGTATATATATAGTGATAACAGCAGTTTTCTATTTTTCTTTTGGAACTTCATATATATATACTTATATAACAATCCATATAGATTTTTAAAACTCAAACTTTAAAATATCATTTATCTATGTTATTATTACTACTATTATTACTAAACTAATCCCTTTTTAATTTTTTAAACAGATTATTCTTAACAAATTTTTTTTTCTGCTTAAAATTTATACCTCAACAAAAATTTATTACATTTCAAAATTAAATTGTAACTAAGGATACCTTACTGACTTCAGAACTCGAGCTCCCCCCTCTCGACGCCGCCTGGAAGCATCATCACGATGTCGTGCCCTAGCTTCGATTGACGAACTCTCCTCGTCAATACCATCGATGGTAATCCTTCTTGCCTCGGCTTCGACTGCGAAGTCGATGTAGATAATCGCGATCTCTCGCGATCCTCCCTCCACCACGACAACTGACGAAGCCCCTCTCCCCCAACCTAGTTGCAGCTGCCCACGCAACTCGAACACGATTTCATCTCGTGGTTGTCACCACCACGAGAAGTCGCTTGCCACTACTGCACTGCCGCTAGCTCAACCCTTTCCTCGTGAAATGGTCGTGATTTGAATGTCGATGTTGATGAAGTCTCCTCCACGCGCGACTTCCTCTTTTGTGAACGGCGAGACTGATTTCGTTTATTTTGAGTTTGAGGGAGGAAAAGGAAATGAAGTTCCTTATTTCACTAGCCATTCTATTTTGAATTCGAGAGAAAAAAGATGTCAACGAAAATATGGTTTCGTTCGATTTTGAACGAGAAAGGATGGATTCACACGCCATTTTTATTTTCAATTGAGAAAGGGCCTCGGCCATTTTTTCTTTGATTTGAGCAGAACCAAAAGAGAAAGGAACGAACTGTTATTTAAAATTGAAACCGAGGCATGCTTTACACGATTTTGAGTATTTTAACAGAAGGGAGGGTACGAAGGAGACAAGAGAACGTGTTTTAACAGGGAATAGGTCTGCTAAAAAAATGTAGGGTGGCTGATGTTGACCAAAAATTTAAATTTTAAATTTAAATTGAATTTGATTTAATTTCAACGCGTTTATACGTCGTATGTTCACATAACAACTCCGATAAATACGAAATTTGAAATCCGACAATAATTCAATATTTCGGATCCAATGGAACTGGTTTCGTCGAATCCTGAGACTGTGCCTCGGAATGCTAAATTTTTAAATTCAATTTAAACAACAAATTTTCAAAACTGAACAAAACAGTTTCAAATTCAATTCTGAGCTTCTATTATCTTCAGTGTTATCAATATGAATTTTACAAGCCTTTGAAATATTTTTCTTCAGCTTTAAACTGAAGATTCAAATTTTTATCCAGTTTCAATAATTAAATTCAACAATTTAATCGCCAAATTCATTCTGATATCCCGAATTTCAAATTAAACTGTCATTTGAATATTTAAACTCAATTAAATATTCACTTTTCAAATGTCAAAAATTCAGGGTCGTTACACATGTCATCCATCCAATGACTATAGTTGGGTCGAGTGGAAGTATTTGAAGTGAAGCACTATTCAAGAGAGAATTTATCTCCTTAGTTATATGGGGATAGTATCACGGTCAGCTAAAGTCAACTCAAAGTAAAAGACTTTGGCCAGAGCTGTTCGGTTAATAATAGTTATTATTATTGAACCAAGGATTTTGTGTTTGGATTATAGAGTTGAATATGGTCGATATTGGAATTTTGACCATTACCAAATTTCATAAGTCTAAAGTGAAATAGTTTGACAAAGAGAATCGGTGTAAATAAATGACCTAATCGGGTAACGCTTAATAAAGTAAAATTAGATTTTACCGAAACTAAATAAGCGATAAATTTGGCAATAATTTCACACCACCAGCTAAGTGACGTATGAGCATTAATATTCGAATAGTTCGATGTAAATCGATGACCAACTCTTGACAAGTCACACAACTGGAATAATAAATTCTCTTTAGACCAAATGATTTAATTATTTTATAATTGTTATAAATTAATCAATTAATTAATATCTATGAAATACTAATCATAAAATTTTTAATATGATTTGAGGAATAAAAATTATTAAATATAATTATAATATTTATAAATATATCGATTGATATGTGATATCAATAAGCGACTAAATTAGATTTAATTAATAATATTTATTTACGCTTAAATTGGATGTTAGCCCGTAATGATATGGTGATAATTTTCCTGTTATGAAGGCTATAGGGCTGGCTAAAAATTGGCTAGAGTTGTTGTAAATGGATGGCTCAGATTTAGTGAGTATTGGTATGAGATATGGTCCATATATTTCTCTCCTTCATCCACTATAAAAAGACCTCTAACCCTAATTGTTTAGTGAATTTTTGGCTGCCACTATTCCTTCCATTGCCGGTCGATTTCATCCCCTCGGAGCTCTAGCAAATCCAACTCAAACCAATTCAAAATAAGTACTATTTGATAGTCAAAGGTCTACGGTTTAAGGATTAATAGTCCGCCAAATCAAAAAGCATTCAAAAGGAAGAGAGTTTGTTAGTATAAGGTGTGCTTCAAGGCATTAGTTTTAGGTATGTTTTACTATATTATATTGTTTATTATCTTAGTATATTATTTTATTATACGACTATATTATTATTATATTGTTAGTTAGGTAAAGATACTTATATGTATTTATGTTGTCATATACTAGATTGGTTATATGTATGCATTCAATAAAAAAACCAATTTTTTTACATATATATAAGATATGCACAGCCAAATAATTTATTTATAATTATAATTATTTTATTAATTAATAAATATATATTAATATATTATTTAATTATGATTATATGATTTGTATTTAATTATACCATCATTTCACGCTAATAATTGAATGTATATTTTATACGTGTGTATTTACAATAATTATAATTTTCAATAACATTAAACTATGTTTAAATAATTATTAACTATTATATAATATTATTTAAATAAATATACTATTTAAATTATTTATATAAAATAAAATATGTTTCAAAAATTAATTTTTAAATTTTATAAAATTATTTTACCATGAAATAAGCTCTCCCTTAAAAATTGAGAACTTAAAAGTCAATTTTTTTTATTTCTAAAATAAATTATAATATTTGGCTAAAAATAATTAATTATTAAAAAATAAATTAAGACTGAGATTAATTATTAATTTTTTTGCCAAACCTCAAAATATCATGCTAGATTTTCTAAATTTTTAAAATTTGAATAATATGTTTCAAAAATATTTTTATTTTATAAAAAATAAATTTTAACTGAGAAAAATTATGAAATTTTTTTCTGAACCTTAAAATATCATGCTAGATTTTCTAAAAATTTTAAATTTTAAAATTTTGTTTTGAGAGTATTTTTATTAATATTTTATTATCTTTTAACTAATTATTTGATTTATTTGTATATATTTAAAAATAATAAAATTTTGTTTTGCTATGCATATGATCTGGAAGTGTATAAAATAAAAAAATTAATACATACATACATACATATATACATATATATATATAGATACTATAAATATGTTTATGTATATATATAATTATTATTTTGTTGTTGTATTACACACACACACACATACATACATTAGTTCATAATTTAAAAAAAACATTTATATATATTATATCATTTTAATATTTATTACAACAATACATAATTATTTATGGGGGATTTTCACTTTAAGGGCTTGTTTGTGCAGGGTAATAGTTTTAAGGACACTATTTTTGAAAATTAGTTTTAAGGACATTTTACAGGAAAAAGATAAAAGAATTTATCATTTTTAGTTACATAGAAATAATGCTAAAAGGATTTGCCATTTTCCTGTATAACTTAAAAAGATGAATGAATTTATCATTATACTGTAAATTGTCCTTAAAACTAATTATTTAGAAGTGTTATCCTCAAAACTTATTACCTTGGAAATATAAGCCCTTCAACCTAATTTCCACATTATATATATAAATTATTAATAGTTTACATGTGTATATATAAGGTATACATATTTATATATTTTTTCATCCTCGTAAAATTATTTAAAGAAAATTTACTTATATACTTATATATATATACAAAGATTTATAGTATTTATATAAATAACAAACTTATATAAATACTTATATTTGGACAACATACAATATATATTGGACGAGCTAACATGTTCGTAGAGATGTAAATCCTAACATTTATATACGGGAATGTTATACCTTGCACGGTTTATCAAGTTACACATGCACACATGTACACATATGTATATGACATATATGTATAAATTTATATGTATAGAATAAAAATTAAATAAAATAAGAGATTTTATCTAAATAAAATTTAAAAATGTTCTAAATAAATTAGACTTCATAGGCCCATTATAGATCCAATAAGGGAATATTTTAAGAAACTCACTCATAACTTTCAACGCAGGCTAGCCCAATTCCAACACTCTTGTATATCAAATGCTTATATATTTATGGAGGTGAAAATGTGGTGTCGTTATTTCGGGAAGTTAAGAAATTTCCATGTATATCTCGTCCAGATGGAATATTATTGATATCAGGAATATGCCTGATAATTTCCAAATATACATATATTTCATTCCATATATTGGCAGTTTGGTTCGATTGGAAGTCCTATTCGGAATTGGCATGTTCAACATTATTGAATACAGACACGTTCTTGGCAAGGTTCCTGTGCTTCCTTTATTGGTTCGAACCCATGCTTGGCTTTGGTTCGGCTTCCTCTCAGTCCGGTCTTCCATGGTCCAAGTTCTTGGTCTGGGACCCTCATACACCAAACAGAATATCATGTTCGGTACCCTAGGTACCGAACAAGACTTCTTGTTTGCAACCTTTGGGTACCAAACTGGACGTTTTGATTGGTTCCCTAGGGTACCGAATAGGAATTTCTATCCAGTACCATAGGGTATCGAACAAAAGAGGGGCTTCCCTTTATTCTTCTCCTTTGCATTTGGCCTTGCCTTACTTACATCATTGTTCTACCTACCATGTCACATTTTTCTTAATCGAGCATGTGTTATCTTCCAAGCTTTCCATCACCTTGGTCACGTGGGCGGAACTGCCCATAACATCAAAAATAAAAATATATAATAACGTCTATTATTTCTCTCATTTTGGTTTGGAAATAGTGGTTAGCACAATAGTTTCTCTCTTTTATTTCCTTCAAAAATTTCATTTCCCGCTTAACCTTTTTTCTTAACCCTAAATTTCTATTCCCACCTACAAAATCCTAATATAATATTGGATCCCCATTCCCCTGCCTTGTAACACCCCTAGTGTAAATTCACTAATTAATTAAAGTTAATTAGGAATGATTAATTTTAATTTATGATTTATGAAGTTTAATTGTGTAATTAAAACATATTTTTAAGAATATTTGGTTGGATCTATTTAAGGAATAATTTTTATTTCTTAAATAAAGAATTTCAATTTAAATTGGAATATTATTAAATCAATTATATAAAATTTGGTAATTAGAGTTAAATGTTAATATTGTGATTTGTAGTTTAAATTGAAAAATTATAATTTTAAATTTAATTATGAAACTATATCTATTTTTGTAAATAATTGATTTGTTTATCTTAATAAATCCTACGGTAACCTTCGAAATGATGTAAATTCAGTTAAGTGTTAGTATTGAGATTTCTTATTAAAAATAATGAGAATTATTTTATTTTAGAAGTTATATTGAAATTTTTATATTATCTTAGTATTATTATAAATGAGAGTATTAAACTTGTTAATTTGATTTTGTTAAATTAGAAAAAATAACTTGTGATTTTGTAAAATATTGATTAGTGTAAATAAATGGAATAAGAAGGAAATAGCAACACTTATCTTAAGGAATTAATTAGCAACACTTTGCCTTAGGATCCATGCTCAAGCCCATTTAGCCCATTAAAGAGAAGTATTACTTCTTCTTTGTTTTACCTGTACGTTCACAAACCTAGTAGAGAAACAGAAACGGAAGTATGTTTCTCAAAGCTAAGTAAAAACCTAGTTCTTAAATCTTCAAATCAAAGCTAGAAATCAAAGGGCTTTTGGTCAATACTTGTAGAAATCAAAGATAGGTAATCTTCTCTACCTTCTAGACTTAAAAAAGTATGATTTTTGTTTTATTTTTAATTTAAGTGCTGCTGGTTGGATTTAGGTTTTTGAGCATTTAGGTGTATTTGAGATTAGCAAAGAGATTGCAAGGTAGTAGCAAGGCTTTGGTTTAGATTAGCAAGCTATAGAAAGCTAAAAGGTGAGTTATTTACAACTCACACTTGCTATCTCTAATCCATATGTGTGATTGTTAGTTGTTATTTGGATTGAATTAAATGGTTGTTGATTGAATTGCTTTCAATTTGATTGTGAATTGATTGTATGTGTTAAATAAATCCAATGATTGTTTGCTGAAAATTTTATATGAAAATCGCTGTAGTAAAACGGCGATATATTGGTGCAATGAGAAACAATTTCTTTTTTGATCACTATTAGAAATTTTTCTATTTGCTTGACCAGAAATAAAATTGAACAAAGAAGAACAATTCTGTCTTTGTCAAAATTTTCTTATTTTGAATCTGAAATTGTTTTCATCATAACATTTTTGATTCTTATCAGAATTTGGTAATTTTTAATATTCTGGAAAGCTTAGACTTTGTTCTACAACTTTTATGTTTGGAGTTTCACGAAATTTTGAAGTTATCTTTGCCAATAATGTGATTGTTTGTCACTGTACCGAGACAAAATGACAGAAGTTGTAAAATTCAAATCTCAGAATTGTTTTATCCATATCTTTTGCATTTCTTATCGGAATTTGGCAATTTTTAATGTTCTGGAAAGATTAGGCTTTGTTCTACAACTTTTATGTTTGGAGTTTCACGAAATTTTGAAGTTATCTTAGCCAAAAATGTGATTGTTTGTCACTATCCCGAGACAAAATGACAGAAGTTGTGAAATTCAAATCTCAGAATTGTTTTATCCATATCTTTTGCATTTCTTATCGAAATTTGGTAATTTTTAATGTTCTGGAAAGCTTAGAATGTCATCTACAACTTTTATGTTTTGTGTTTTCTCAAATTATGATCTTAAAAGAGGCAAACTAAACAAACAAAACACAGGTCTGGGTAAAACGCCAAAGTTATTTCTGTGTATCTTGAATTGTTGCACCAGCTTTTGGTGCTTTCTTTTATGTTTTCCGAACATGGTTTTGATGCTCATTTCAGTGCAAATATTGAGAGCTTTATATCATATATGCTCTAGTATTGAATCATTTATTTTCTTAAATTGTTCGAGCAAGTCTTTGATGATAAATTTTAATATAGATTTTGAGTATTGTATTATCTTATTCAAGGGACAAACCATGATTCTTTTGATTATTTTTGGATTGCTTCTACTACATAGAAGCCCGGATTTTCATGAATCCTTCATTGGGATTTTAATGATTCATTATGTGATGTTTTCATTATGATTCCGAGCACATGTGCACGTATTTTCAAACTATTTTTCCAAAAGTGTTCATATTCTAGCTATTGTTCTAAGAAATATATTTTACAAAGTGATTTCATAAAAAATATGATACAATTAATATTTCTAAATTATAAAGAGATTTTCAAATCGATTTCTTAAATATTCTCTGAAATTTATTTCAAAACCCGATTTAGCAAAAATATATTTTCTATATAAAGGTACACGTTTTTGCACTTTTCGGGCGTATGAGAAATAGAATTAAACGATTTAGTAAAACATGTGGTATGGGACACATGAGTTTGCTTTTTCGGTTAATTCCGGACTTGTACGATCGAAACCTCTTGAGTATTGTATCTTGAGTTAATATTTAAGATTTTCAATTCTTATTATAGAAATTTTTCGAGTAGCCAATATTTGGCAAGTAGAGACGTTCGAGATCTCCTATTATAGGAGTAAAAATCGATGAGAACCACTTAAAGATGTTTTACTTACCGATGATATGAGGTGAGTCTTCAGATGAGATTTCTCTTTTCGGAGATTATGGTTTATGAGAAACCATTATGAGATTTATTTGCATTTGCCGATGATATGACGTAAGCTTCTTTATGATGATTTTATGATGTTGAGATGTATTATGATAGTTTTTACTTGTCGATGAGATGAGGCAAGTCACGATGCCACTAGTACTCGTCAATGAGATGAGACGAGCATGGTATTGTATTTACTCACCAATGAGATGAGGCTGAGTATATTTTCCTGATGTTTATGATGTTTTACTGGTGTGGTACCAACTAACGGCTAGTAAACCATTAGGTGCGAACGTATGGTATGGGACATACGTTAACACCTATTGGGTTCCTATCCGAGAAGTTGAGACACATTCACGATGTTTACTAGTACTACAGACCACGAGTACTCGATTGGAGTCATCACGATGTAGTTCTTACTCCGATCATCACGATGTTATTAACTCGGGTCTTTGTGACTGGGAGTCATTATGATGTTGTGGACTATAGTCATTCATGATGTTCACGATGTTAAGATGTTATTTGACTCCAGTCATCACGATGTTTATTGTACCAAATAGTAGTACTAGTCACGATGTAGCGCGCGTAGCATTGCTTCGGCATGCAATCGAGGATCTGGCCAATCCGTGATTTCTTTAAGTTTTGATGTTTTAGACTTCACCGTGTTTAGATGATTATTACATTGATAGCGTAGTGCCAGATGAAATGTATACATATATGGTGAAATCATTTATGATGTTACTCTTTGATTGAGTTATTTGCATTATGGATTGATGATTTAATGATTTTATAGACTACTTGATGTTAAGATGGAGTTGAGATGTATTTATAAATTGGTACCGATGAGATGAGCTATAAATGATTATGAAGAATCTTTTATGATGAGTTTTAGTGATGGATTTGAGATGTATCTATATTCATACCGATGAGATGAGGTATGAATAAGTATAATGCTTCTTTTATGATTGGGTTTTATATTTCCTTGAACGATCCTTAGGATGTGCCAATGAGATGAGGCCATCCATATGAGTTTTATTCTATGTATGAAGGATATGTACCTTTGATGTATTTTTATATTGACAACCACTTCTAAGAAGATAGTTGAATCATTTGAAGTCATTATCCATATTCCTTTATACCGCCGATGATATAAGGCGAAAGCGATGTTTATTGAGTCTTATCTTTAAAACTTTGCTCTCCGATGTTCCATTTGCTTAAGTGTCAGTTATGCCATTTTAGTATGACTTTATCATCATTATCTCTTCTACTTTCCAAGAAGAGATGTTGTCCTTTCTTATGATGTTGAAACCCCTATTTAGGGCATGGCATCCTTTAAGAAAAAGGATACCATAGCTTTCACCTACTTATCCTTATCGATTATTATGTTTAACTGATGATTTTAGCTAGCCTGACCCGTGTGTTTTCACTCGGGTCAGACCGAGTTGTTTCAGGTATCATATATTAGGCTTGGCTTGAAGTTGATGTTGGATAACAGCTCTTCTTTGTCTTGAGTAGTTTCTATTCTTTCGCATACTCTGATGTAGTTATATTTGATTCGATGTATATAGTGTGGCCGAGTACCACCTTTATTGTATTCATATTGTATTGTACTAAACATGTATCAGTGTATATGTATATATATGATATTAATTACTGTTCTGTGATGTGCTTTTCATTTAATTATTGTATTTTGTTATGATAGATCCGTTAGCCACCTATAGTTTTGAATTAAGCATTTACTGGGTATGTCGATCCACTTGAGTAAGAAAAAAAATCATATTGCATTTATCGACGTATTCAGTAGATGTTTAAGACAAAATTATAGGTGGTCGCTCTTAACCAGCCCTATTCTCCGTTTTAGTAGACGGAATTACACATTAATTCTCTTTACTAAGGTGGGTCTCGGGGTGGGGCGTTACATGCCTCCTCCCTCATTTCACCCAAAATAGAAATCGAATCCAAAATATTTCCGCCTCCTCTCACATTTTCTTTGCCTCTTTTCTCATTGTCTCCGCCTCCGCTAGTGCCATTTCCGACCCTAACTTCAACTGCCGCATCTCACCCAAAATACCATCCCGACTACTTTGAAAGGTTGGTATGCTCTACTTCCATAAAATCAAGAACAAGTTATATCGCCCCACCTTCCACGTGGATAAGATCCAGTCCGTTAATCGTGTTCCGTTAAGTTGACGGCTAATGGACTCGTATCCGCTCCGATGATCGACACTGGACAAATCGGGTAATTTAAAGTCATAGGAAAGGGGAAGATGCTTCAAGGAAAGCGTTTGGTAATCAGGGTAAAGCTGGTTAGTAAAAATGCCGAGAGGAAGGTCAAGGTTAATGGAGGTGCGGTCTTGCTCACCGCTTGTACTATTTGGTATTTATTTGAAACTTTTAGAATTTATTCTCTTGACTAGAATTTTAAATGCAGTATTTTTTTTGTTGTTCTAAATTTAGTGTGTGCGTCTTGATCTATGCTTTGAAAGATACTGCTCAAAGATTTATATGCTGTAACAAGCACCTTTTTGACCCAAGAATGTCGACAGTAATACATCCACGATATACACATGCTGAAAACCTAAATGCCAAAAGACATAAAGTTAGGGTAGAGAAAAAAAGAAAATAAAAAAGGAACAAGAAAGAGGAGAATGAAAATATCAGCGAAATGACAACATATAATATCAAAAGTTAGTACACAGAGCTACTCTAATATACATAGCATTTCAGAGTTACTAATCATAGTACTATCATCAGCCTGGACAGTTAAAATAGCTTGTCCTAATAATTGCTAATATATATACATAAAGTAATGTAGCGGAAATAAAAACTATGGCAGATAAACATTATCTACTCTCCAAGAGCTCAATGAACATCAACAAAAACATGCCTTTCACAAAACTACTCGAAAGAGCACTTGAGGGATTAAGAGAAAATAAAACCATGAGTCAGACAAAAGTTTGGCATGAGAAACTCAAGAAATATGCGACCAATATATAATAGTACTTTTAAGACAGCATGGAATGACATAACGGTTATCCCCTTAAAAGAACCACCATTTAATAATTACATAAGGTGATATAATAGATAATGTCTAGGGTAAATAATATAAATCAGAAAATAGCTGTTAGTGCTTACATTTTTCACACCACAACAATATTTATACGTATACAAACAAAACCACTACTGCGTGTTCGCATAATGGGTTTTCCATGGAGACCTCCTTTGTAAACTGTCGACCGATCTCCTATAACAAGGATCAGAAAACACATTTCGAGTATCATATATCTCTAAACAAAATATACCATAAAGGTAAACACAACTGGCCCAACATCCAAACACTCTCGTGAATAATGTGAACCAAGTATCATCAACTCCCCAGCCTACTCGAGATATGGAGTTGATGTACCCCCATGGGTCAGCTGAACCCTAAGATCGTTCATCCTGCTTTGTCTTTAGTCACATACCAATGGTGAAGTCATGTTTATCATCTCAACACACGAGTCATCATCACTCGAACAGATCATGAATCCCCAAATGGATTCCAGCATCTTGAACAAATCCACTTCCAAGAGATAGAACATGTATCTCAGCCTTGTAGTGGTTTTCAATAAGTAAAATACTTACTGATCCTGGTCTCTCTAAGACTAAATCGATGAATTTTTGGTTAACTCAATTCGGGTTCTTTAAAAGTAAGTGAAAGCTAGAGACGTTTCATACAATGCTCCTCCCTGAGGTTTCTCAAAGCATATGAATCCGTGAAGCTTTTTGGTACTTCTTAAGTTAATTTGGTCACATTAAACAATAATGAAACAATCACGCATGGAAATTAAGTCTCATATACTGATTGCGTTTCCAAGCTTTTCGACATATACTATCCCATGGTCTAGAATGAAGCCCGGTAAGTTAGAGCACTATTGCTTCTATACCCTACTTGAATCATCATTCTTAACTCTCACAGATAGAATTAAGTCTACATCACTAGCTTTTAGTGCTAAGCATATGACTAAATATTTTCCATACAGAAGTAGCACACAAAGCACGATTAATACATACAAAACACGATCAAGTCACATGAACAACTTTTAATCCCCTTTTTATTTAATTAATCTTTTTATTAATTAAAACTTCTTTTATTAGTAAAACTCCTATATTATTTAAACTTCTCTAATTTAATTAAACTACTTATAAATTAAAACTTAACTTATTTAATTAAACTCTATTATTAATTAAAATCCTCTATTAATTAAACTTCACTTATTAATTAAACTTTATATATTAAATTTTAACTTATTAAAATTGTATATAGATTAAATTTCTCTTTATAAAAGATATATACTTATATTCCACGATTCATGTATTTTACTATTCATGTATTGTACTATTCACGTATATTGTATTTTACTATTCACTTATACATTATTTTACTACTTCAAAATTATTCATATAATTATCTTAAATGCTATAAGTATATTCACAACTCATTAACAAGATTTACTTGCTTTAAAATATTATCACAATGGTTAAAAAGAAACGTTACTAGAACATTATTTACTACTACCTAAAACTATTTACTTATAATTATCTTTAAAATATTCATTATTAAAAAATAAACATGTTTAAATTTAAAAGCCACTTACTTTAAAAATCATAATTGATTATTAAAAATATACTTAAACTTGAAACAAATTTTAAAACACTCTAATATAAGTTAGAAAACAATCCTAAAAAGTTTAGAGAAAATTACTTAATTTAAATATCATTTTGCACAATTTATAGTTTCAAATGGAAAAGAGGCATTTTTGCAAATGCTACCAAAAAAATTCGCAACAGTTAAGAGGTGCTTCAGAAGCAAGATAACATTTTTGAAATGCTATATAAAGTTCCGGGCCTATATTTAATCAGTTTTTGCTACAAATTTGTGCTTAGTTTTCGATGCTTAGACGATTGATTTTTAATCCAATTTTTCTACAGTAGTTAGTATACTTATGGTACTTAAAAACAATGATGAGAAATCCTTAAGAATAACTTTTAATTATTTTATAATTTTTTTTGAAAACAATGTAGTTTTTCCAAAGTACATATATAGTGACTATTTCGCTATAACTTTTGCCACTTCGTTCAACTAGTTACTAAATTTATTAAACACCAAAAATTTTATAGTAAAAACATATTTTACTTGTTAAAATATTAAGTAAACCCCTAAGGTGTCTTTACAAAAATAAATGTTATTTCTCAAAACAAGGTGTTTTAAACGTGTCGACATAGCGACCTTTTCACTTCAAACTTTCTTAACTTTATTTGACTAGTTCTAAACCTTTTTAAAAATTAACATTTTTACATTGGTAAGTACTTATATTATACTTGTTAAAATCACAAAGAATACCCTAAGAATGTCTTCTAATATTGACTTATAAATCGTCAAACACAAAGCGATTTCAAAGTGCATCTATAGCGACTATAAATGTATTAACCAATTCCTTTATGTAAAATACACCAAAATGTGTATAGAAAATTCAAGTGTTTGTATGTGTGTATTCATATTTTAAAAAATTTAACATATATCAAATACGAGGGATTTAAAAGTGCATTTATAGCAACTTTTTTGCTTTAAACATTCGCATACACACTTTTACATCACATACAAAATTTTCAAACATGTAAAAATCAAGTCAATGACATATTACAAGTTTTAGAGTGTTTATAAGAGAGATTATAATACAACTATGTTGTCATTTGCTTTCAAAAGCAAGAGGGGTCTAAAAGTGATAACTTGCATTGGTTTTTATTAGTATTTATATTCCAACAATCAAACAATTATATCACGACGTACACTTGCAAGATGGTGAGATAACTCACCTATTATCAAATAAAACACAATTACAAGCATCTACTTCCTACCTCAACCTTGCAAGCACACCAAAACACTTCCTACCATCTCCTTATCTTATGGCCTGTAATGACCCAAGATTTTAGGAATTTATTTTGAAAAAAAAATTATATAAATAAGTTTAAAATAATTTTTAAAACCAATTTTAAAAGGGGAATTGATATGGATTGATATGGTGTAACTATATGGGTGTACATGTATGCATAGGGAATACACATGAATTGAAGCTAAATCCCTGAATGATATGAATGAACATATGTTGATGTATGGGAAAAATATATAGATAGTATATAAATATAAAACAAGTGAAGAAAAGGGTTTGAGGGCAGAAGCTTACCAATCAACTAGGAAGTGAAAGAGAGCTAGGTGAGAAAACTCACTCATAAAAATCTAAGGCACTAAGTCCTAATGTAGGCAGCCAGTTTATAAGTTAATTTTTCTTAAAAATGTATTTTCATATGTGATTGTCTATCTGTGTTTTCAGAGATTAAAAATGTTTTGATTTTTTTAACTGGTTGTTCTGCTTGTTTTATTATATGAAAGTTCTAGGTATTACTAGTATATATATATATATATGTTTTAAAAACCCAGATCTCCCTGATATGTTAATGTTTAGAAAAATGCCCAGAGCATCAAAGGTTGAATATAGGCAAGTAGTGTTGGCTTTGGCTCAACCCAGAAAAATATAAACATGTGAGCTACAATATACTTATGTATAAGTGCTGAGGCTTTAGACAAAAAGGAATTAGGAGTGCAATAGGGTTGCCTATGTGCTGATGCTCCTGATTCAAAGAAAATATATAAATATTCAAACACATAGCAAATAAATTTTGTGATTCAGAAAAACTTGGTCATTCTGAGTTTAACTAAAGCACAGAAGTTTGGAAAAGAAAAACTCTCTCAAAAGCCATAAGCCAATGTTAGTTGTCTATACCCCTTTTTAAAAATGCAAGAATATATATGTATATGTGCAGAATCTATTTAATTGACACCTATGTTTAATTGCCTGATTGCCTCTGTTTGGTTATGAATGATGTGGAATGCCATAACATGAATGTTTGTTTTAGTGAAATGATTATCTGAATGGGTTTGCCATGAAAAATCAAAAGTGTTATTACCTTAAACCTGATTAGGAAATGGGGGTCAAGAGCACTGCAGGAATGACTTGTGTTCTTGAGTAATACAAGTTGACACATGGCTTGTTTAAGTCATGAGATCTTTGTGTAATGGAGTGAATTAGTCCATTACAGTGTGTCCATTGATTCATTTAATTGCAGATGATACCAAGCTAGATAAATATATCAATGTAAGAGAATTTGATATAAAGAGGAACTAGAGTTTTCCTGGAATGAAATCTTAGTAGGGAATAAATGATTTAATTCATTTTGGTGATTTCTCTGTTTTGTATGGATGCTTATTTGATTTATGACTGAGTTGTATGAATGTACCATATCTTTATAAGGTTCTGGAAAGAAAGATTCAAGTGTGCACATGCACACTGACACAGAACATACACACATGACTTATTTGTTTTCTAAAGGCAAAGTTATATACATATATACATGTTTCAACTTTGACTTGATTAAAAAATTGTTTTAGTGGATTTTCTCATACCAGACATGTGTCTGACCCTAGTGTGCTAATGGCATCTGGGGTGTCTCATTTAAAATGGGGCAGCTTCAAATGCATTTTCAGGGACTGCAGCAACTAAGTAGGAGTAGGAGCAACGCTTTGAGGAGAAGATTATAGCATGCTAAAAATTAATTAGATAAGAGCTTAAATGATGAAATCTACATGTATTGATACTTTTAAATTGTAACTGGTATTAAGTACTAAATGTTGGATGGATATTTTGCTAAGTGTTTTGCTAAGGAATTGACTTGTAATTGGAGTTTATGAATTTAGAAATTATCTGAAAAGTTGAAGAAGCTAACCTATGATTTTGTAAGTAAATCTGAGCAGGAACTCTATGATAAAAAGGGTGGATACATTTTATAAATGTATTAGTCAATCTTGAGTCTTTGAAAAGGGTTAAGTTTTGGGAAAATCTGGATAGTGGAATCTCAGTAAATTATATGATTTAATCTTCCACTTAGACATTTGTATACATGGAGTGGATATGCATAGGGAAAATGTATTTATGTGTCTGCAATGTTTTCATAATATAATTTGTTCTATGCAAATGTTTTATACCTTATTTTTGAATAAAGGAAAATCTATAACATAGGAGTTGAAGCTATGACCAAAACAGTTGCATATGTATATATGTAAGCCCATTTAAATATGTTTGGTTCAGATATTAGCATACCAGTTATTCTTGTATTTTAACATGAGTCTGAATTCCTTTTCTTTAAGACTTTGATCAAAAAGGCATTTTGAGACCCTGAGAGTTATACCAGAACAAAGAATCTAGTTGAACCATGTTTTTCTGGGTACCCATGGTCTCAGGAAACTCACTTATGTTTGGATTCCATTTAGCTTAACACCATGGCATCAAAGAATTAAGTTTTTGGAATATGATATCTCACTTAAAAATATTCCAGAAAAGAGTTAGTACTCTAAACAGATTTTATAAGAAAATTAAACATAGATAATGATAGAAACTTATATCATTTTTCAGAGCATAAACCCTACACCATTAATTTATAGATAATCATAACACAATTATCTGGTTTCTAGGAATCATGCTTCATAGAGAATTCAGCAAGCAATCAAAGGTTAAAAATCATGTTGTTACCTATATGGATGAAATTTTGTTATATAAATTAAATTGAACTATATGTGGATTGATTAAACTTAATCAATCAAATTATCCTCTTGTTTACCAGAACTCTGATTCAAACAAGAGAGGCACATACATCTTCACATGTATGTGCATATCTTTGTGAATGCACTAATATATTTATATTGGTAAAGATTTTGATCCTGGATAAGTTGTTTAGATAAAAAAAGAAAAAAAATGACTCTAGGCTTCAGATATATATATATATATATATATGAATATATATATATATATATATATATATATATATATATCTATGTAAAAAAATCCTTACAAATTCAGGTATAAAAGAGAGGGTCATTTCATTTGGTATCAGAGCTATGTTACTAAAACATAGTTAAAAATTGAAATCAAATCCTTCAAAAAAAAACTAACCAGCTATGTAAATTATTATTAGCAAACTATGGTAGGAAGACCACCAAATCAGGGAGCAGGATCCTCCAATGCACCACCAATGGTCAATCTACAAGATTTGGTGAGAGCATTTAGGGATGGGGCAGGACAAAGGCAAGAAAATCCCCATGAAGGGCTCTCAAAATTACTCAAGACTTATACTCATTTAGGAGGCAAAAGCTTTGAAGGGACAGCGAGTATTATGGAAATTCAAGCATGGTTGAGAACATTGGATAGGATTTTCAATGACATGCAGCTTGATGATCAAAGGAAGAGGCAAGTGGCTTCAAGACAGCTAAAAGGAGTAGCTTTAAGCTGGTGGGAAGTAATCATTACAGGGAGAAATGAGAATGAAATCACTTGGAATCAATTCAAGGAGATGTTGGAAGCAAGATTTGTACCAGCATCAGCTAAGACCACTTTACTAGAAGAATTTATTAGACTCAGGCAAGGAACTTTGAATGTCACTGAGTACACTCAAAAGTTTGAGGGGCTTTCCACATATGGAGCAATGCTAGTGGCAGATGAAGCATCCAAAAATGATAGATACATTAAAGGTCTGAACCCAGGACTTAGCAGAGCCATGTTAATTTATGCTGACAGGACATTTGATCAAGTAATAGACTTGGCTTTGAGATTGGAGCAGCATGACAAGGAAAGGGAAAAGTTCAGAAATTTTAAGAATAATAACACTAAGAAGGGTAAGGGAAGATATCACCCTTATGATAAGAAGAAAGAAGAGGTCAGTAACAAGGGCACTGGAGATATTAAAACTAACGAAACCAAGAAGAAAATTGTGTGTCATCAATGTGGAAAGGAAGGACACATCAAACCAAGATGTCCAGAATTTAAAGGAGGAGCTTTCAAATGCTATCTATGTGGGAAAGAGGGGCATATGAAGAGAAATTGTCATGAGTATAAACAGCAAGGAAAATTAGCAAACTTGGAAGGAAAAGGCAAATCCACAGTGGAGATTAATGCTGGAAATCACAGTCAAGTGGAAGGTACACTATTTATTTGTACCATACCCATAGCAGTAGTATATGATACGGGGGCAACTCACTCTTTGATTTCTTATGAACTAGTTAAAATGCTAAAATTGAATTGCATATTGGTTGAAACCCCATTGCATATACAAAGTCCACTGGGGAGTTCTAGTGTTTTAAATATGATTTGTGTGGATGTGGAATTAAACATAGGAGGAGATACTTTTATTTCCAATTTGTATGTTTTAAACTACCCAAACATAGGTGTTATATTGGGGGTAGACTGGTTAAGGCAATTTAAAGCCATAATTAACTTAGACTCATCCACCATATCATTGCAAAACCTTAGAGGCCAGAGAATCACAATTTTGTGTGAAGTGGCTAAGGGAAGGAAATTGTATCATTTAATTGACATGGAGAAAGATTTCAGTGAACTTACTATTGAAGAAATTCCCATAGTCAATGAATACTTGGATATGTTTGAGGAGGTTAAGGGTGTTTCAAACCATAGACCAGTGGAATTCCAAATTCATTTAGTTCCAGGAGCAAGTCCAGTGATTAAAAAGCCAACTAGAATGGGGCCAAATGAACTAAAAGAATTAAAGAAAAAGTTAGAGGAATTAGAGGATAAGGGTTTTATAAGACCAAGTAATTCTTGCTGGGGAGCACTAGTGGTATTTGTTAAGAAACAAGATGGTTCCTTAAGACTTTGTATAGATTATAGAGAATTGAACAAAGTAACTATTAAAATTAAATATCCATTGCCAAGAATAGATGATCTTTTTGATTAATTAGCTGGGGCAAGAGTGTTTTCTAGACTAGATTTGGCATCTGGTTTTCATTAAATGTAGGTGGAAGAGTCAAGTATCAAGTACACTACCTTTAACACTAGGTATGGGTTGTATGAATTTCTGGTTATGCCATTTGGCTTGACTAATGCACCATCATACTTTGTAGATTTAATGAACAGAACCTTTAGATATTATTTAGACAAATTTGTGCTTATTTTTATAGATGACATTTTAAATTATTCCAAAACTGTGGAAGAACATAAAAATCATTTGCATCTAGTTTTGTCTAGATTGAGGGAAAAAGATTTAAAGGAAAAAATTTCAAAATGTGCATTTTGGAAAGAGGAAGTACATTTCCTTGGCCATGTCATTTCTGCCAAAGGAATTTCTGTGAATCCCAATAAAGTAGTGGCTATTCAAGCATGGAAGAGGCCTAGCACTGTGAGTGAAGTGAGATCATTTATGGGGATGGAAGGATATTATAGGAGATTTATAAAAGATTTTTCAAAAATTTCTACACCACTTACTAAACTAACCAGGAAAAACCAAGCTTTTGTTTGGTCAGAGAAGTGTGAGAAGTCTTTTGAACAGTTGAGGGAGGCATTGGTGAATGCTCCAATCTTGAAAGTACCCCAGGGAAATGAAGAATTAGTTGTATACACTGATGCTAGTGGGTTTGGCTTGGGTGCAGTGTTGATGCAACAAGGCCAAGCCATTGCATATGCATCCAGACAACTCAAACCCCAGGAAGTAAGGTATGCCACACATGATCTTGAATTAGCAGCTGTGATCTATGCTTTGAAACTTTGGAGACATTATTTGTTAGGAACTAAGTTTGAACTTTACACTGACCACAAGTCTTTAAAGTATTTATTTTCACAAAAAGATTTAAACATGAGGCAACATAGATGGGTGGAGTTCTTAGCTGCTTATGACTTGGACATACTCTATACACCAGGTAAAGCAAACAAAGCTGCCGATGCTCTAAGTAGACAACATGCTAAATTAGCTATGATGATGATAGAAGAGTTTAAGGACTTGTCTTTGCTAGCTGAGTTAGAAATTGGGGAGAATGGCTGTGTACACATGGATGTGCATGTGCATGGTGCACAGGAAAATGGAGGGAAGTTAAGCTTGATGACACTTCAATCAAATTTAATTTTGGAGGTAGGAAAAATGAAAGAACAAGACACAAACTTATTGGAGAAGAAAATTCTCATATCAAAAGGGGAGGAAGTGATAAATTACCATATTGATAAAAATGGTTATTTGAGAAACCAGAATAGAATATGTGTGCCAGAAAACATAGAGTTGAAGGAGGAGATATTGAATGAATATCATAGAAGCAAGTACTCCATACACCCAGGCAGTACAAAGATGTATCAAAATTTAAAAAGAGATTTTTGGTGGAAGGGAATGAAATCAGATGTAGCCAAATATATTGCAAAATGTATGACTTGCCAACAAGTCAAGGCTGAAACACAAAAGCTGTAACGAGCCCGAATTTTATTTAAATTTAAATTGATAATTTATTGAATATTTGAATTAAATTTGTGAAATAAATCAATGAAGTGATGCGAGTTTCCCCGAATTAACATAAATTTTGTAAAAATCATTTAAAGTTAAATATTGTATATATATGTACATATGTGAATGTGTATATATTTGAGTATATATGAGTAAATTTGAAATTAATTATATATGTATATATATATATATATTGAATTTGAATTTAAATCTTAAATAAATGGTTTAATAATAATAATTGATATAATAATAATTAGAATTGATGGTTAATAATGGTTCGAGTTTATAAAATGATATAAACAAATGCACTTATAAAATAAATAAGAAAAATATATATATAGAAACATACAAAAATATAAATATTTGAGTTAGAGATTGAAATAGAAATGTATACGAGATAAATTTTAAATTTTGTAAAATAGAGAATAAACATATTAACTAAAGATCTAACAACACATTAACATAGAAATTTATTTATATTGCAAAGCACTTAGACAAAGCATAAGATAGTAACATACATTCAACTAAGTAATATGACTAAAACCAAAAGTATATATGTACATAGGATATAAAACATACCCAGGCAAATAAATGTTTCATGTAACCTATAAAATTTAGAAATGCAAGCAAGAACATAAACAAAGTATAAAAGAAAATATCTTAGTACACAAAACAATTAATGCAATTGTACATATGAACATAGAGATAAGTATGAAACAAATATAAAAATATAAAAGTTTCCAATACAAGCCACCACTATCTCTAACATATATTTGTACAGCCGAAATCAAATATTAGCATAGTCAACGCAAGAAGGAAAATTATATAAATGAGATATGGTACATGATAATTAAAGCAACAAATCACTTCAGCCACCAAGAGGAAAAAAATCTCTGGTATATGGTACAAGCAAAATAATATCAATAGTACTCTTCCTTTCTATACATCAACCAACCTCATTTCAGTTTGTTTATTTTCAAAACTGAGTAGAAAACTAAAGCAATATCATCTCATATTCAAACAAACATTAACTTTAAAACATCTAAACAATTTATCCAAAGTCTGAGATCAAGAAGAAGCTTCAGCTATCAAGTTCAAAACCAGATTTCATCTTCAACTTAAAAGACTACAACTTCAACTTAAATCTGAAACTCTGGAAACAAATGTGAGTAACTTTTATTTTTTTTATTTTAAGGGATGAATCTGTTGTGTATATGCTTGGGAATGGTATGTGTATATATATATATATATATATTGTATCCTCTGTCTATGCTTATAGGATGTGTAGTGTTACATGCCGTTGGTTTAAAACATACATGTTCTCAGTTCAAACTCAAACTGTTTGATTTAAAAAATCCTTTACTCTTTTTCTGATTGATGATTGAACTTAAGATTTAAACAAAAGATGTTTGTATCATTATAAACTAAGTTTAAAAATTCAGTTAAGATTAAAACAATTAAAAAAATTTCTCTGAAAACCCAAATTTCTGAACAAACTTAGAATTAACCAAATTTCGAACTTCACCGATCATTGATTCAGGTATCTAACTAGAATCCATATTGGAAACGATGAATTTTAAGGTGGGTTTTATGATTTTTAGTGGGGTGGTTTGGTAGCAGTTCGAAGTTGATCGGAGTGGGTATTTTGATCGAATTCCAGCGTTATGATGATCTAGGGAGGTCGAGTTGCCTCGTGGGGATGGAGGGGCCTATGGCGGTCCCAGGAAAAATATCGAGATGGTTGGCCGATGACCATGGTGGGGGCAGGAGGCGTTCGAATTCTGGTGACCTAATTTTGAGGTGGTTGGGAATTTGACCACCGCAACCTCATATGTGCATCGAGTTGCGTATGCTTCTAGGAGGTGATAGCTTGGGGGTTGACGAGCTCGTGGCCGGAGTCGCTGGTGCTCTAATGGTCGGAGATGGATTGACGAGGAGTTTTTTTTTTCGATGATGGTGATTTGGTTCTAGTAGTCTGGAGTGGTTCGATTTTGTTACTCCAGTGATCTCGTCAATCTAGGAGGTCGGGGAAGTTAGGTGGGTCGGAGATGATGCGTCGATGGTCGCAGAGTTGGTAGACGGTGTTCAATTCAGATGTGCACGTGCACACGTTGAAGTTCATGCATCAGGGAATACTATGGGAAGAGGAAGAAGAAGGGGGCTCGGGGTCGAGTGCGTGAGAACGAGGAATGAACTCGAAGCAAGATCCTGATGCGAAATGGAAATACTTAGAGAAATTTTAAAATGTAAAATTCTGGGTCACTCGGGTCGATTTCTGGAAAACTCGAAGTAGAGCTCGAGTTCGTGGGGGGTTCAGCTCGGGGAAACACTCGGGTTGCCTGGGAAAATTTTATATTCCAGCTTTAAAGCTTTAATGAATTATCTAAAGAAATTTCTGGAATTATTCTTTTGATAGATGATGATTTATTTATTAAGTAGGAAGTATAAATTAAAAGTTTCAAATTTTAAATTTTTTTTTATGGATGTTTAAAAAATTGATTTGTTTATTTAATTTTTCAAAAGCTTTTAAAATGGAAGTTGAAGGTAAATTTAAGTAAATTGTTTTAAAAACTTTTGATGATGAAAATTTAATCATTAATAAGAATAAAGTTTTATCTTAAAGATAATATAAATTTAATGATTTATAATTCATTAAAATTAATAAGGTAATTAAAGAAATGTTATTAATGAAGATAATTAACTAGGGATTATTAAGTAATTAATTAATGTGATTAAATTTTGATAATTAATTAGATTAATTAATTTGGATAATCAATCATAAATTGTTAATTACTTAATAAAAGTAATCAAGGGATTAATTACTTATTGTAATTAATGTTGGATATTCTAATAAATTAAAGTTAATTAATAATCACTTGTTGTAATTAATTAAGAATGATTAATTAAAGGGTGATTAATTAAGGGTTGATTTATTTATTAATTAATTAATTAAAGGAAATTAATTAAAGGATAATTGAATAATTAAAGGTTAATTACTAAAGGTTAATTAATTTAATTAATAAATGATTAAAGGATAATCAATCAAATGATTTGAAATAAATTTATGTTAATTAACCACGATTAATGACTTATCTGATTTAAATTAATCAGATGATTAATTGAGCTTACTTATGGATGTTTAAATTCTATTGATAGTTGAATTGTTTGATATTTCTGATACATGATACTTTGTGACATATCCTGGTTTTATGTTGTGATCTGTAGTATAATTGATTATCTGTGCTGTAATTTATTATCTGTGATATATATATATATCTGTGATCTGTATATGAAAGATAAGCGATATAGTTTATACCGCTTATCAACTATATTTCTGTATTTGATCTGTGATGATTGAATGATGTTGCACTATTGTGTTAAACCCCTGGACTACATTTTTACACACACGAATATGGATTTCACGTGAAAATCGGTTAAGTCACAGATAATTTAAATTTGATGTTTTTGAAATTGAAATTTTAATTTCAATTGATTTTGAAATTGGAAATTTGGGTTTAAAGTGAAAAGCTTTTGAAATGGAATTTCAAAGATAAGTCTTATTTTCGAATAACTTGATTAAGTTTTGAAATTTAAATAATTTGACTTAAATTTGAATTCAATATTTGGAATTGAATTCAATGATTGGAATTTTGATTAAAGATATTATAAATGTGTTTTATATGAATTTAAACCACTTTTAAAATATTGGTTTGAGAATTTGATTTTAACCCAAGAAGAACCTTAACTCGTATAAATGAATCAGATTTTCCAAAATGAAAACTATTTGTTTTCAAATGATAAAAGCTTTCATATAAGAAATGAAATTCCAATTTAATTAAAGGAATTTCATGTTTGAAATGAAAAATGGTTTTTTCCAAGTTATGAATGAATTCTTTTTGAAAGCTATGAATTAAATCTGTTTATTTTTAACAGATTTAAGATGGTGGTTTATTTAAACCATTCGAAATGAAATTGTTTTGAAAGCTATGAGTTAAATCTTTGTTTTAAAGATTTAATGAGTTAATCAAACTGAAATGGGAATTAATTTGGAAAATCTGTGAATGAATCTTTTGTTTAAAAGATTAAAGTGTGGAAATTGTTTAAACCGTAAAGGTTGTTAAAATGAATCTTTTTGTTTAAAGATTTGAAAATGGTAATTTGTTAAACCATTTGAAAAGAAAGTTGGGTTTAAGTTGTGACTTAATTGAAATCCCAATATCCATATGATTTTAAAATATTACGCTCCCTATTCGGTTTAGCCGGGAGAGGACCTTTGTGTCATATAACCCATTCCGAATAGTGATCCGTCGTATATGGATAGCATTTGAAGACCGCCATTGAAGACCGGGTGTTTGCGAGAATGAAAGGATAACCTATCGATTGTCTCTGCACTGAGTTGCTCCGGTATGGAGATTTCCTAAGTGATGGGAAGTCCGATCGGGATTGTGAATACCCGGATTGCAAGGGCTTCTTCGGAAGTGCCTTCGGTTCTGTTCGAACCCGGAACAGACTTGTATGGTTACATGTTTGACATTACACTTTGAGATATAAAGCAGATTTCTTTCAAATACATTTCTGTTGGTGGCGGAGAATTTATTCTCTTAGCTTAACACCCTTCTCTGAGACATACGAACTCAGAGGTTATGTAGTTGAAGGTTATCAGCGATATATTCCCAATTTGGTAGTGTGACATGCTGAGTGTTGCTGTGTGATGATCATTGTTTGATCATTTGTGATATGATCGTTTGTTTGATCATTTATCTTTGTGATCATTACTTTGATCATCTGTTGACTCAAAGCATGGCTTTGTGCCAAAGCGTAGCTTTGTGGACGAGACTTCGTCAGGGCCTCACAACCCGGTTATGGTCGAAACAGGAATATGCGGCAAGGTTATGAGGGTCGCGCCCTTTAGGGTATGTCATTTCCTTCTGGAAAAGGGTGGTATCATGGTATGGAGCCCAGATACTTACTTATGTGGACACACTTTATTATTATGTGTGATGTTGGTTACCGAGGCCTCGGATAAAGGTCCCAAAGGACTGGGAGGTGGCATACTCGAGTAGTAGTTACCTAGTTACAGAGGTAACCCGGCCTTGTGTTGGCAGAGAGCCGGGTAGGTTCTCGGGACGTCCCGCCAGAGGCATTCCCATTGACAGTAGGAAGTTCCTTAGCCTGACCATTTGTTGGAAATCCATCTTCCAATACGAACCCTGTACGGTTTTAGTTGTAGAACCTGCCATTTACTTATGGTGGTCACCACTGTTTAGATGGTAGCTATAGTAGGCATAGTTCAGAATGTCTATGCTGGCTAAGATTAATATTATACTTTCGAAAGGTTTTCCTACACTAAGCACTAGTAATAATATCGAATGATTTTGCGTTGTAAGCATGTTTGACTATCATAAGAAGAAATCTCCTCCAATTCTGCGTTTGCATTGTGTGTGTGGTGGGAGGTCTTATGGTAGTTTCATTTTCCAAAAGCATTGCGGGTTTCAATGTTTAAAGTTCTTTTGTGTGGTTTAAAGATAAACTGTTTTTGTTCCTCACACCAGTCCTATGGCTGACTCGGAGTTTATTGTTCCTTTCCTAAACTCTGGGTGCTCATAATTTTTCTACACGAGTAGTCTAGAGTTGGGTTTTTCAGATATTCAGGTTTAGTAGATTATCTGGAGCTAGTTAGTCCTTGGACGACTGACCTTGTTTTCCGCTAGCTATGGATTGGAGCATTCTATTGGAGATATTCTATCCACTACTGATGTTATCGTTTTCTTTTCCGCTGCTATTTGTTGTATCATATCTCTGATGTATATTGATATTCATTTTATCATTCTGTTGTATCAGATATTGTATCAAAGCTGTATATCAATGTATTATTCATTTCTTCAACTGTGTTGTTTACTTAACTGTGTTATAAGCTCCGGCGACTCGGATTTGAACGATCAAATCTACGGCATTCGAGTACGATGTAAAGTATGGATGTCGATTTTCGAACGCGAAAAATCTGCTTCGTTACAAAAGCCATCAGGGTTGTTGCAACCTCTTAGCATACCACAGTGGAAGTGGGAAGATATATCTATGGCTTTCATAGATGGACTGCCTAGGTCTAAAAGAGGAAACACAAGTATATGGGTGATAGTAGATAGGCTAACTAAAGTGGCACATTTCATCCCAGTCAAATTAGAAAGGAATGCACCAAAATTAGCTCAAGTATTTATGAAGGAGGTGGTAAAATTGCATGGCATTCCCAAAACCATTGTGAGTGATAGGGATACCATCTTCACCTCAAGATTCTGGAGAAGCTTTCAAGAAGCCATGGGAAGTGAATTATGCTTAAGCATTGCCTACCATCCACAATCAGATGGGAAGACTGAGGTGGTGAACAAAGTTTTAGAGGACTTGTTAAGGGCATGTGCACTGGATTTTGGGGGAAACTGGGAAGACTATCTCCATTTAGCTGAATTTACATACAATAACAGCTATCAAAGCACCATAGGAATGGCTCCATTCGAAGCCTTATATGGCAAGCCATGTTTGTCACCTGTTTGTTGGGTAGAAGCAGGAGAAAGAGCTATTTTAGGGCCTGAGTACATACAAGAAGCTAAAGAGAAAATTGAGTTGGTAAGGAGAAGAATGGCAGCAGCTCAAGATAGGCAAAAGAAATTTGCAGACATGAAAAGGAAGCAGGTGGAATATGAAGTAGGAAATTTTGTTTTCATCAAAATCTCACCTAAGAAAAATGTACTGAGATTTGGGAAACAAGGCAAGTTAACCCCAAGATATATTGGGCCATACAAAATTCTGGAAAGAATTGGTTCCTTGGCATATAAGTTGGAATTACCAGAAAACATGCAAGGGATGCATGATGTTTTTCATGTATCACAATTGAGAAGGTGGGTCCATGACAAGGCAGAAATTCTGGAGACCCCAACCCAAGTGCAAATAAATCCTAATTTGATTTATGAAAAGGATCCAGTGGGAATTTTGGCAAAGGATGTGAAGAAGTGTAACAACCCGCATATCTATTGATTTTATATTTAAATATTTTATTTAAATATTTTATCGTTAGTCGGATGTTAGTCCGAAAAGCTACTTTTTGCATACGGTCAAATTAGGACTCGAGACCACTTCCATTGAGTTCAAAATGACGTTTGCGATCTTTTTAAGTGTAAACTTCGATATGTTTGGAGATAGTGAACTTTTCGGCACTTTTTCCCGCCTTTGACTTTGGTTTGGACTGCACCCCTTTAGTTCAGCCCAACCCTC
The DNA here is from genome assembly GCA_030737815.1 of Allium fistulosum. NCBI lineage: Eukaryota > Viridiplantae > Streptophyta > Magnoliopsida > Asparagales > Amaryllidaceae > Allium > Allium fistulosum. Next base: position 107,158,247 of record CM060906.1, read on the forward strand.
TTTCTCATTTGTTCAAACACTTCAAGCTTTGTCAAAAATGGTGGTGGGAAAGAGAAATTAAAACTCCCAACTCAAATTCTATTGCAAATCCGAGATTCAACATCAAATTCAAGTAGAAGATTGTGGATTCAAGCTTTGGATTGCTTCTCCTTGCTTTCAATCTTCATCTTCATCAATTTCGTGGAAAAGGTGAGATCTTTGATCTCACATCTTGCCTATATCTATCTTGGACTGTTGGGAATGGTTCCCTATCATTTTAGCATCAGCATTTGCATTTGGTTTGGATTGGATTGGTGAAAAACCCCAAAATTTTAGTGTTTTTGGTGAAAAAAAACTGCACTTAGGTCGTTCTGCCTTCGCTAGGTCGTTCGCGAGTTAAGCCTAAGTCGTAGGTCGTTCGTGTTGAAAAGTCACATGGAGCATAAGTCGTTCCAGGCCTTATGTCGTTCTGGGTGTGCTAAGTCGTTCGCGAGTTAAGTGCTAAGTCGTGCGCGAGTTAAGAGTTAGGTCGTTGCCTTCAGCTACCTCGTCCTGGCTTAGGTCGTACTGGGATAAGTCGTTAGGTCGTATAGACCTTAGCTCGTAGCTCGTATTTGAGCTTAAGCCATAGCTCGTATTTGCTCTTAAGTCCTAGGTCGTATGGCTCTTAAGTCATAGGTCGTTCGCCCTTAAGTCTTAGGTCGTTGCCGACCTATAATCCCCCAGGCAAACTTTAGGTCGCTCGCACTGGCTTATCTCGTAGGTCGTTTCCGACCTAAGCTTCTTTTCCATAAGTCGTTCGCGAGTCATGTGTTAGGTCGTCTCCGACATAACGCCCTCGTCCCCTTAGGTCGTAGCTCGTAAGTCGCTCGACTCTGCTAAGTCTTTAAGTCGCTCGAGTTAGGTCGGCCAGTATATCTCGTAGGTCGTCTCCGACTTATCCTCCAGTTAAGTCGTTCGACCCTCTAGGTCGTTCGAGTTAGGTCGTTGGACCATTTACCTTAGGTTGCTTGACCTTAAGTCGTAGGTCGTCTCCGACCTATGCCCCACCAAGTCGCATCCCACTTAGGTCGCAGGACTCTGTAAGTCGTAGGTCGTCGCCGACCTTACACTTGGTCTTTTTAGTTCGCGATTTCCTTAGGTCGTATGACCTATTTTTCCTTAGGTCACTGGACCGCTTGCCTTCACTAGGTCGCAGGACTTTGTTAAGTCGTAGGTCGTCTCCGACCTTATCCTTAGTCTTGTTAGGTCACATGAACTCTTAGGTCGTATGACCTACTTTTCCTTAGGTCGAACTCCGTATTACTCTGCGTAGGCAATCTCGTCTGAAAAACATTTATCAGAATTTCTACTTTGATGGTTTTGGGATTGACTTCTTTGGACTTCACTCACGTCTTCGAACGTGAATTGATTTGTTTCTACAATCGTTTTATGACTTGTCACTTTAAAGATATATGAAGGTTTCAATACTAATAGTAAATATCAAAACTCTTTCATCAAAGCGATTTCAACACTATTTTAAATATCAAAAGTTCGTTTTCTCTAACCGATTTCCAATCTACTAATATATATAAGCCTTTACTTCACTCGAACGAGAAATCGACTTAAACGACTTAGTAAAACGAGTGGTATGAAACACTTGCGTTTACTTCGTCGGTTAGCTCTTGGACTTGTTCGATTGAACCCTTTTGTGACAATTTCCTAGTGAAGATCTACAGTTTGTTCGTAAATATTTAAGTTAAGCAAGTGGTTATGGGACATGAAGCTAAACTCATATATTTACTAGCTTAGTGTAATCGACACTTCTTTATGATCGATGATGATCATTTTATGGTTTAGACTAGCAATGTGCGATGTCTCTTCGTCCGTGTGTCGGACTTGCCTACGGGCCATCCGTGTGTTCGGAAAATTTAAATGGATAGCTTCCATGAGATAGCTTCTCGTCCGTGTGTTAGGACTTCCCCCTTTTTAGTGATTTCTGGATTTCGTGTGTTGATTTCTGGGATTTGTTCTGGATTTCATGTGTTGATTTCTGGATTTAGTGCTTCACCAACTTTTGTGGTTTTCACTGATATGATATCAGTTTTTGTGTATTGGTGAATTTGTGTGTCATTACCTTTTTATGTGTTTGGATCTTTGAGAAGATTCTTGTGACATTGATTAATCCCTTGTTGATTATCATTTACATACTTATAGTAGTATGCCATCATGGTTATTATATGTTTATGCCATACCCCTTATCCTATATCATGTCATCTGATATTTATAGTTAGACTGATCCGTTTATTATTTTCTTATAAATAATACTCGCGTTAGACCGAGATGTTACAGGTGCTTCTGCTTGACTTCTCTTCTGGATTATTCTGACTTTTGGCTAACTACTTAGATTAGTAGTTTTTGGTTGTACACATTTGAGATATAGACTCTATGTTGTGTATCTATTCTTTTGTATAGCACGTGATGCTATTCTTTTGTATTATCGTGGATCTTTCTGACCACTACTCTGATGTACACTTTCATGTGTTATATATTTATTCATATCTTCTTCCGCCTTTGTGATATGGATGTCTGTGACTGATTTATGTTATGATTATTTCTATGTTTGTTTCCGAAGATTATATATAGCCACCGTGTGATAGCTTTGTGTTTGTATCGGTACGTCAGATTTCCTCCTTAAAAGATATGCATTCTATTCTATCTGACGTATCGGTGCTCGCACAAAGAAGTTACATGGATGGTCGCTCCTCCACAGCCTTATTCTCCGTGCTAATTGATAGCACTACATCGTAGTGTTCTTTGTTAGCGTGGGTATAGAGGTGGGGCGTCACAAGAAGTTAAGGAATAAATCACTAAAACTTGTGAAGGTACAGTGGAGTCTTGATCCCAGTGATTACACATGGGAATTAGAAGACAAAGTTAGGATGAACTACCCTAAGCTACTTTCAGATTAAAGGTAATTCTGATTTTTAATTTTCTTTCCTTTTGGATGCATGTATTTTTAGTTATTATGATAGAACTAAAAATCTATTTGGTTGAGAATGAACTTGTTCTCTGAATTAAGTTCGAAATTGATTTAAGCTTAGGAAAATTGTGGGACACAATTTCTAAAAGGTGGGGTGTATGTAATGACCCAAGATTTTAGGAATTTATTTTGAAAAAAAAAAATTATATAAATAAGTTTAAAATAATTTTTAAAACCAATTTTAAAAAGGGAATTGATATGGCTTGATATGGTGTAACAATATGGGTGTACATGTATGCACAGGGAATACACATGAATTGAAGCTAAATCCCTGAATGATATGAATGAACATATGTTGATGTGCATGGGAAAAATATATATATATTTATACAGATAAATAAAGTAAATCCTTAAAAGTCTATATGCAAATATATATATATATATATATATAAGAATGCAACTGATTGTATTTGAATGTACATGTGCATGTGTGTCGGTACAAAATAATGTATATATATATATATATATCTGTGTGTGTGTACTAATTATTTCTGTAAGACTTATATATACATATATGTATGCTAATAAAATACTAGAGTTCAAATCAGCAAAAAAATAAAATACACAAACATATTTTAAATTATAAACAGAAAGAAAAGAATGAAGGTATAAAAGGAGTAATCCTTTTATAAATAAATAAAGGAAGTACATGCTATTTAAGTGAAAGCTAAAAATAGAAAATAAGATAAAAACAGAGATATGTTTTGTATAGGCAGAATTAAGAAGGATACTTGATATATATACATATAATAACCAATGGAAATCAAGTCACACTTTTAGCATGATAGTAGACAAGAGGAAAAGTATTTTCTGGAAAAGAAAATTTTTTGAAAATAACCAAAAGGATATAACCACTTTCTCTTCACAAACTTGAGCCGGGGAGGGTAAGGTTTTGGGTTTAAAAAAATGCAAATGGCATGATTTCTGATGGGCAAAAATGTCTTTAGCTAGTGCCTTAAACCCTAAGAAAGACCCTGCATAAATAAGCAGTGATATGAGGAACCTCCTGTTCTCCCCGGATAGCTCTTGAGAAAAATATATAGATATTATATAAATATAAAACAAGTGAAGAAAAGGGTTTGAGGGAGAAGCTTACCAATCAACTAGGAAGTGAAAGAGAGCTAGGTGAGAAAACTCACTCATAAAAATCTAAGGCACTAAGTCCTAATGTAGGCAGCCAGTTTATAAGTTAATTTTTCTTAAAAATGTATTTTCATATGTGATTGTCTATCTGTGTTTTCAGAGATTAAAAATGTTTTGATTTTTTTAACTGGTTGTTCTGCTTGTTTTATTATATGAAAGTTCTAAGTATTACTAGTATATATATATATATGTTTTAAAAACCCAGATCTCTCTGATATGTTAATGTTTAGAAAAATGCCCAGAGCATCAAAGGTTGAATATAGGCAAGTAGTGTTGGCTTTGGCTCAACCCAGAAAAATATAAACATGTGAGCTGCAATATACTTATGTATAAGTGCTGAGGCTTTAGACAAAAAGGAATTAGGAGTGCAATAGGATTGCATATGTGCTGATGCTCCTGATTCAAAGAAAATATATAAATATTCAAACACATAGCAAATAAATTTTGTGATTCAGAAAAACTTGGTCATTCTGAGTTTAACTAAAGCACAGAAGTTTGGAAAAGAAAAACTCTCTCAAAAGCCATAAGCCAATGTTAGTTGTCTATACCCCTTTTTAAAAATGCAAGAATATATATGTATATGTGTAGAATCTATTTAATTGACACCTATGTTTAATTGCCTGATTGCCTCTGTTTGGTTATGAATGATGTGGAATGCCATAACATGAATGTTTGTTTTAGTGAAATGATTATCTGAATGGGTTTGCCATGAAAAATCAAAAGTGTTATTACCTTAAACCTGATTAGGAAATGGGGGTCAAGAGCACTGCAGGAATGACTTGTGTTCTTGAGTAATACAAGTTGACACATGGCTTGTTTAAGTCCTGAGATCTTTGTGTAATGGAGTGAATTAGTCCATTACAGTGTGTCCATTGATTCATTTAATTGCAGATGAGACCAAGCTAGATAAATATATCAATGTAAGAGAATTTGATATAAAGAGGAACTAGAGTTTTCCTGGAATGAAATCTGAGTAAGGAATAAATGATTTAATTCATTTTGGTGATTTCTCTGTTTTGTATGGATGCTTATTTGATTTATGACTGAGTTGTATGAATATACCATATCTTTATAAGGTTCTGGAAAGAAAGATTCAAGTGTGCACATGCGCACTGACACAGAACATGCACACATGACTTATTTGTTTTCTAAAGGCAGAGTTATATACATATATACATGTTTCAACTTTAACTTGATTAACAAATTGTTTTAGTGGACTTTCTCATACCAGACATGTGTCTGACCCTAGTGTGCTAATGGCATCTGGGGTGTCTCATTTAAAATGGGGCAGCTTCAAATGCATTTTCAGGGACTGCAACAACTATGTAGGAGTAGGAGCAAGGCTTTGAGAAGAAGATTATAGCATGCTAAAAATTAATTAGATAAGAGCTTAAATGATGAAATCTTCATGTATTGATACTTTTAAATTGTAACTTGTATTAAGTACTAAATGTTGGATGGATATTTTGCTAAGTATTTTGCTAAGGAATTGACTTGTAATTGGAGTTTATGAATTTAGAAATTATCTGAAAAGTTGAAGAAGCTAACCTATGATTTTGTAAGTAAATCTAAGCAGGAACTCTATGATAAAAAGGGTGGATACATTTTATAAATGTATTAGTCAATCTTGAGTCTTTGAATAGGGTTGAGTTTTGGGAAAATCTGGATAGTGGAATCTCAGTAAATTATATGATTTAATCTTCCACCATGACATTTGTATACATGGAGTGGATAGGCATAGGGAAAATGTATTTATGTGTCTGCAATGTTTTCATAATATAATTTGTTCTACGCAAATGTTTTATACCTTATTTTTGAATAAAGGAAAATCTATAACATAGGAGTTGAAGCTATGACCAAAACAGTTGCATATGTATATATGTAAGCCCATTTAAATATATTTGGTTCAGATATTAGCATACCAGTTATTCTTGTATTTTAACATGAGTCTGAATTCCTTTTCTTTAAGACTTTGATCAAAAAGGCATTTTGAGACCCTAAGAGTTATACCAGAACAAAAATCTGGTTGAACCATGTTTTTCTGGGTACCCATGGTCTCAGGAAACTCACTTATGTTTGCATTCCATTTAGCTTAACACCATGGCATCAAAGAATTAAGTTTTTGGAATATGATATCTCACTTAAAAATATTCCAGAAAAGAGTTAGTACTCTAAACAGATTTTATAAGAAAATTAAACATAGATAATGATAGAATCTTATATCATTTTTCAGAGCACAAACCCTACACCATTAATTTATAGATAATCATAACACAATTATCTAGTTTCTAGGAATCATGCTCATAGAGAATTCAGCAAGCAATCAAAGGTTAAAAATCATGTTGTTACCTATATGGATGAAATTTTGTTGTATAAATTAAACTGAACTATGTGTGGATTGATTAAACTTAATCAATCAAATTATCCTCTTGTTTACCTAACTCTGATTCAAACAAGAGAGGCACATACATCTTCATATGTATGTGCATATCTTTGTGAATGCACTAATATATTTATATTGGTAAAGATTTTGATCCTGGATAAGTTTTTTAGATAAAAAAAGAAAAAAAATGACTCTAGGCTTCAGAAATATATATATGAATATATATATATATATATCTATGTAAAAAAAATCCTTACAAATTCAGGTATAAAAGAGAGGGTCATTTCATGGCCATAGCCCACTTTCCTCCTAGTTACTCACAACCCAAGAGAATATGGGGTTTTATGCTTTGTTTTCTTCATCTTCATGTGGCTAGATGTTGTTATAGTGAAGATATATAAATTATACTAGAGTTTGGAAGAGATATAAAAAGATTTGAAGGATTAAAGTGGAGAAAGAAGTGTAGGAATATATTTTCTTTTTGTCAAAACTTTGGAAATGATATTATGAACTAAATGAAACGTGAGATGATGTTTTAGCAACACAAAAAGACCTCTTGTACCCCTATTTTGGCCAGCCAAAGATGCCTGCTTTCCTCTTTTCCAATGCAAGCACATGCTCCTTAAAACAAGCCTTTATTCCCTCCACCATCCTTGCCTTGAATCAAGCTTCAATGTCCCCTTAATTAATCCTACCTTACTTAATTAATTTGCTATTATCTTAAGTGTTTTCAACTTTTTATTTATGTGTTCATATGTTACTATACAGGTCTCAAAGAGTTCGAACAACTTTTTATTCAATAAAAATTCGTTTATCGATAAAACGATTTTCGATTACAATATTTATATTTCTGCAAACTATTTATTTTTGCAAACAAAATTCTTATCATTAGTTATTATTTAAAAGGGGGTTAACACGGTTATTCAATCAATTTAATCATACTAAATCCAAGATTCAAATATTTAAGTAGTTCGGATATTTAAATATGAAGTGTTTAAAATTCCAGGTCGTTACATGTAGAGTGATTTTGTTTGGATCTATCTATTTTATATGATTTTGTTTACAATATCTATGTTAAGCATATAACTGAGTGCTATTATTTTCATGTATAGTTTAGGATTGTTTGATTTAGTTATCCCTCTAAACTTAGTTTATCCATTCTAACATATATTTGTGTCATCTCATAAATTTGATATATGATAATGATGGTATTATAGTTTTAAAAACCATGGAAAGGCCTTGAACAAAGAAGATGTTTTCTAATAGGTCAGCTTCCTAGCATATCAATTCAATTTTCTAAGTAGAGAAACCTCACTTTTCTCAAGAATTATTTTTTGCAATTTGTTCTTGTTGGATTATTTTTAGTGCTAGGTGATTCTCATGTATTTGGTGTGGTAGACTCATTTTTTCACAAAATCAAATACTATTGGTGACAAATCTTAATACTATGGGATCAAACTTTATCAATATCAACAAATACATTTTTATTGTATAGATTAGAGAAGCACTTTTCACATTTTCAACAAAGTTAGCTATTGAGGACATCATAGAACCTTGTATTTTTGTGCCTTTTAGAAATAATAATATTGGTTATCAAATACCAAGTTTTATAATAGTGAGAGTAGATAAATATGTTTCTATTATCGGGTCTATGGTGTTTTGGTAAAACTATCATTATTGTACAAAATTATCCATTGAACTAGTTTTCATATATTGTATTTTTGTTATAAATACTCACTTTTCTAGGTAGGTAGTGGTTAGGTTATTGCAAGTCATTATTTCTATTAGGCACAGTCCAAGCTTTGTAATAAAAATTTAGGAATTCATAATACTGGGTTTAAACTTATGTTGTTATGTGCATCTGATTTTTTTACTGTTCATATAAATTTAGAGAAAAGTAAACATTTGGCAGTGGGCATTTGGCAAACATTCAAAAAAAATTGTGACTTTGCCAACTTGCAGATGATGTGTATATAACAAGCAAGAATTGTCAAAGAGTGAAATTTTGTTTCCTGGGTAATGTTATTTTCTTGCATTCATCAGCTGTATTATGAGGTTCATATGTACATGTATATACTGTATTGTGATGTTCATATGTACATACATATATATCATGGAAACATTAATAATATTTTGCATATACCATTCTTTTCTTTTAAGAGAAAAAACCATATTTATATCGCAGGAATAACCATTCTTGGAGTACAAAGAAGCAGCCACTCAAATAGGAGATAAGTCACTTGAGTACATCTCAGCATATGAATTTCACAAAGCTGCATTTTTAGCTTAGTGGATTTGAAGGAGATAAGTCACTTGAGTACATCCATGTAAAATTACCGGAATAGATGAAGTTGCGGATATGCTCGCTCACATTATTGACAGGAGCTGATGGATTGTGGATATGTCCCTTGTTAGGTTAGTGGATTTGAAGGATGAGTTTAGATAGTTAAAGTTGTTAAGAATTGTTTCATTTGATGACATTTAGTTTATTATAATTTTTGTTATTCATATCACTGTGGTTATTACTCTTTTTTATTATCTGAACTACATGTGAAATATAGTATGTTTTATTGTATTGGAAATGTTGAGTAATTCATCTATTGCACGTTCACTGAAGTCACTATTGGTTCAGCCTTAAAATAGCGCATAATTTTGTAATTTAAAGTATTTTACATATATAAAGGCTGAGTAATAATGTATAAACTTTTTTTATATTTTATATATTTAATAACGGGCAAAAATAGTTGTAAAAAACTTATTACAATAGGCAAAGTCAATTGCAAAACACCTATTACAACTGGTAGAAACAGTTGTAAAATGCTTCGATCCTATTACAACTTTGCATATTAAGACTGATACCTGACAGTTGTAATAAGACTATTACAACTGGCATTGCCAGTTGTAAAATGTATGTTTTATTATAGTGAAAACATGGGTCAAACTACATCTAAAATCTAGATGTCAATATATGAAGGTATAATAAAGCATATACATCATAAGTGAGGAGCAATCCCAACCATAATATGATAACCCAAGTCAAGAGCTACATTATCCATGTACACACAACAACATATAATAAATATCATCACAATGTAAAATAACCATACATCCATCAAGCAACCATGACACAAAGCCAATTAAGGAAGGTTATGGCAAGCATTATATTATGTAATGCTTAGCTCTCAGCTAGGAGATCGATACAGAATTATATATACTCAATGCACCACTCTCAGTAGTGTTGAAGATCATCCTACCGATGATTGGTCAAGCAACACATGCATGGGTTGATTATCCCATAGACTCTCAGTCATAGAGATAATCTGTAACGATACGACTTTTCGACACTCGAAAGTCGACATTAATACGTCCACTGTATCAAATGCTACGCAATCGAATGCCGGAAAACCGAATCATTAGGGTTAAAAAGAAGAGGTAGAAGAAGACAGAAGAAAAGAAAGAACAGAAAAATAGAAACATAAACAATATCAGAATCTCACATTCACAGCGGAACAATATATAATAGATGATCAATAATCTTTAAAACAAAAGACTAAATCAGATTATACATTACATCATCAGAGTCAATATACAACTCAATACAACAATGGACAATTATATAAACTTGTCCCCATACAGAATACACAGCGGAATAAATAAACAAGTACGGTAGTACGCCTCGCCATCCAGCTCATCTCCAAAGCTCTAGAATATCCTGATAACATAACTCTAGGCTGCCCGCCTGGAAAATTATGGGAACCCGGAGTTTAGAAAGGGAATAATAAACTCCAGGTCAGTCATGGTGACCGGTGTGAGATCGTAAAACAGTTATTTTCACAAAGAAAATAAAACAGATTCGCAATGCTTTTGGAAAATGAAACTACCATAAGGCCTCCCGTCGCACACACAATGCAAACGCAGAATTGGAGGAGATCTCTCCTTATGATAGTCAAACATGCTTACTATGCAAAATCATTTGATATTATTATTAATGTCTAGTGTGGAAAACATTTCAAAAGTATAATATTAATCTTAGCCAGCATAGGCATTCCGCACTTATGCCTACTATAGCTACTATGTTCAATAGCAGGTTACAGCCACATTTCATAGCAGGTTATACAACTAAAACTGTACAGGGCGCGTATTGTTTCTTTGGATTTCCAACAAATGGTCAGGAAAAGGAACTTCCTTACACCAAAATGGAAACGCCTCTGGAAAGACGCCCCGAGAACCAAACCGGATCTCTGCAAACACAAGGCCGATGCTACCTCACGCTGTACAGCTGTAACTAGGTAACCAACACACTGACGCTACCTCACGCTGTACAACTGTAACTAGGTAACTAACACACAAGTATGCCATCCCCCGGTCATACCGACCTTTATCCGAGGATCCTCAACCACAAAGCAACAACCACAAAGTATAATAAATTTGCAGCATCAACATAGGTAAAATATCTGGGCTCCATACCATGATATCACCTCTTATCCAGAAGGAAAAGGGCATACCCTAGGGGCGCGACCCCTAAAACCTTGCCGCAACATTCTTGTTTCGACCATTACTGGGTTGTGAGGCTCGACGAAGTCTCGTCCACAAAGCTACGCTTTTTCACAAAGCCACGCTTTTTCACAAAGTCGCGCTTTTCACAAAGCCGCGCTTTTTCACAAAGCCGCGCTTTTTCACAAAGCCGCGCTTTTTCACAAAGCCGCGCTTTTTCACAAAGCCGCGCTTTTTCACAAAGCCGCGCTTTTTCACAAAGCCGCGCTTTTTCACAAAGCCGCGCTTTTTCACAAAGCCGCGCTTTTTCACAAAGCCACGCTTTGATCAACAAATGATCAACAGCACTTCATATGCCACATTACCAAATTGGGAATGTATCACTAGTAACCATCAACTACATAACCTCTGAGCTCGTAAGTCTCAGAGAAGGGTGTTAAGCTAAGAGAATAAATTCTCCGCCACCAACAGAAATGTATTTTATAGAAACCAGCTTTACATCTCAAAGTGTAATGTCAGACACACATCCATACAAGTCTGTTCCGGGATCGAACGAAACCGAAGGAACTTCCAAAGAAGCCCTTGCAATCCGGATATTCACTAATCACGTCCGGACTTCCCATCACAAGAAGAGTGATATAAATCTCTATACCGGAGCAACTCGGTGCAGAGACATTCGACAGGTTGTCCTTTCATTTTCGAAAATACCCGGTCTTTACACCGGTCTTCAAATAATGTCCATTCACGACGTATCACTATTCGAAATGGGTTATATGACACAAAGTCCTCTCCCGGCTTAACCGAATAATGAGCGTTTGTTTTAAAAACAAATTCAAGTGCCACTTCAAAGGAAAATATTGATAGTCGGTTATTTAACTATCAACAACATTCACAAGAATCAACTCATTTAAATAATTTTCCCAAATTATTTATTTTCAAAATATCTCCACAAGATATATATTTTCCACACTTCAACATTTGAAAACCAATTTCAAATCACATTTTCACACTTCATCACTTTGAAAACAAATTTCAAATCACATTTTCTCACTTGCGGAATAAAATTTCCGATATTATTCATTTCCCTTTTTCTTTATAAATTCCCACTGTGAATTTAAATTTCCAAATATTCACTTTCAAGCACCAAATCAATTTCAAATTTATTTCAACCCCAAATCAATTACAAATTGATTTCTAGGTTTATTTCAAATCCCAAATCATTTTACAAATCGAATTCCAATTTATTTCAACACAAAAATCAATTTTCATTCAAACACCAAATAAATTTTCATATCGATTTCCCAAAGATTTATTTTCCAATACCAAATCAATTATCAATTGGATTTCTAGAAATTTATCACCTTTTAAATAAATCGTTTTATTCCTTCCAAATTATCTAAAATTCCATTTTAAATAAATTTCCCAACTTTCGAATAATACTATTCAAAATCCATTTATAAAAATCTTTTCCCATATTTTGGAAATAATTCGATAAGATTTCAAAAATCAACTTTACGCTTTAAAATTCCTTCTTTGAATTTCAACTAATTCTTTCAAAAGAATTTACTTAAAAATTCCAATTTTAATTTCAAAAATCAAATTTTTATTTATTTCTGGTATCCAACGATACCAAAAACACATTCGGCTAAATTATAGCCTTCAACAAATTCAATCACAAATATAATCATTCACAGATTATAAATAAATAATCACACAACATATGAAACAAATTCATACAACATATGAAACAAATTCATATAATTTGAGGAATCTAGTTGGATCCCTCCAACCTATTTCCCTGCATCCACAGATGTTAGCACAATACCAATTCCACTTCGAGGTGGAGTATCGCGGTATATGGGATTTATAAAATATCATTCGCTATTATGCGGCGTATAGGGTCTCATCCACTATATAATGCAGGAAATCACAACTCCAATATATATATATATATATATTGCTATATACTACTGTGTATACTATCATTCAAGCACACAATCAACACAATCAATAATTTTAAATACAACTATTTAAAATTAAACAAACCCTTTGTTTGAGTGAGAAGATCTCACCTTTGCTTTTATTTTGCAATCCCATTTCCATTTTGACCATTTCTTCACGGTTTCAAACCTTGTATAAACAATTTTTATACAGTTGATTAATATTCGAACTTATCGGAAATAAATTTCCATCTCTTAACATTTTCCAGGATTTTAAACTACCAGGCTAATAAAGTTATAAACTTTACTTTATTGTTAAATTTTTTATGAACAGATAAAATTAAAGTTTTAACTTACTTAACCTACATTAAAATGTTAGAAAGATAAATTTTCAATCTCAACCCTTGAAAACAGTTTATGAAAACCTTTTATATATATTCAACAGAACTGTTTTATACCTGGTTATAATATATTTCAAATTTCGTTCATTAAAACCTGTATATATATATATATAATTTGAATAAAATATACTGCTTTGTACCTTACCGTTAATTCGAAAACCAGACCACCAAACCATCGAGTTCATGCGTACGAGTTTTGAGTTGCCTTCCTTCGCCTTCCAATCGGCCGCTACTTTGGCATCTTCGATTCGAAACCATTACTATCGCGAGACCCATCCTCGCGAGTGCCCCAAACCAGCACTACCAGTCATCGCCCTGCTTGTTCGATCGAGACAGCACATCCAAATCGATCGTGATACCCTCTGCCTTGATGCCGATTGCCTTATCCATTGCATCGAGTGCCACGACATCTTAAAAATTCCCAACAGTAAGCAATAAATCCCCTAACGCGAGCTTTCCCTCAAAGTCGTGCCACCGCCAAGCTTCTCCATCGCGACCCCCAAGTTGCTTCGAGAAACCATAGAACTCGAGATTGAGAGCATCACGTTCGAACGAACTCAAAATTGACAGCATCACGTTGAGTTACGCTTTCGGCCACCATTATTTTGTTTTAGGGGATTTTGATTTTCGAATGATTGAAGGAAGTGCGAATTGATGCTAGGCTTGATTTCGTTCGAACAGAAATAGAAGGACGCCATTTTTCTTTTGAATGAAGATAGCTTTCGTTTATTTTTTTCTTTTCATTTTCAAATGCTCGGCTGTAAATATTAATGAAGAAGGAGACACGATGATGTTGGCGAGTACGAGAGGAGACAGTGATTTGAAGGCAAAAAGTTGTGATGTGAATGCAATAGAGCTGAAGTTGACTAATATACAAATATATATTTAATATAAATTCAAATTGTCTCGATATACACAACTTGAAATCTCGATCTCCTGTCAAGGCGTGCCGCCAGGCGTTCGTAATGTTATACGCCTATTCCGAACGCAATGGAAAAAGTTTCGAGTCCAAATTCGATCGTATGGAGAAGATAGCTTTTTGGACCAGTTATTAAATTTAATTTCGATATAAATTTCAGCGCGTTTGCTTATCGTACGGCCAAACGATCACTCCAAACATTACGAAAATTGAAATCCAATAATAATACAATATTACGGATCCAATGGAACTGGTTTCGTCGAATTCCGAGACTGTGTCTCGAAAAGCTATTTTTTAAATATCGATTTAAACGATAAAATTTCAAAACTGAACAAACACTTCAAATTTAAATTTTTAACACTTCCATTATCTTCAGTATTATTAATATGAATTTTCCAAGTCTTCATATTATTTTTAACAGGCTTAAAATTGAAGATTCAAATTTTTACCCAAATTTAAACAATTAAATTCACTAATTTAATTACCAAACAAACTCTGATATTTGAAATTCAAATTAAACTAACACCCAGATATTTAAAATCAATTAAATATCCTGATTTCCAATGTCAAAAATTCAGGGTCGTTACATAATCACTTCGGCTCTCAATCCCCTCTAACAAATATCATATGAGTGCACGTCTATTCCATAATATCAATAACCAGATGGGAGACTAACAGCTCTAAGTCTACTCCAGGAGCCTTCCTCACACACTCTCAACGTTACTCCTACAGTCTTAGTTACCTCTAGGCCATTGTGACTCAATATTCATTGGGTGCAAGACAACGCTATGTTATGGTTATGACCCTGCAATTACCCCTAACGTTAACAGACTGTTTGCCTTTGTGACAAGAGACAATGGCTCTCAGCCTTACGATATAAGGTGTGTCATAGATTCGAGGAGCAACCCCGCAATAAGGCCATTGGTACTAGTTTAATCTGGTTTATTCCTCAGCAAATAATAAAGATAGATACGTTCTCGGTTCTCAACCCACTCACATAGTCCATCAAATAACTCATGATTTAAACCCCGTAAGAGCGATGCTCACTTACAAAAAGAAACCGAACGAGAACCAACACCAGCGTCCCATACCACCTAACGATACTCATTCATTTGCCTTAAGCTTGTAAACTATAATCATCTATGTGGAAATTATTCTACATAACAAGTCCTGAGAATAACAGGGAAAATAATATCAAAAGTCCCATAACAGACAGTTATATTACTTCATTTATTCAAATTCCTTGTTACACAGAACAACGAGCTAATACCCAATATTGTAAAAGAGTTTCAAATGTAGGAAATATATTCATTCATTTCTATAGTAACCGCGTGCTTTAATTTAACAACACATTTTTTCTTTTTGTTCTTTTATGATTGAAATTTCACGTTTTCCAACCTTCTTTATTAATCTATATGTACGTATGATGTATGTATGTATGTATGTGTGTGCATATATATATATATTATGTATATAATATATATATTCATACTCATTTATTTACATGCACTCCAAATCATTTTCAAATACACTTTGAGTTTAAATAACTCTTAATTAAGGCTTCAAATCAATTTATTATATGCTACTTTAAATAATTAGTATTCAGTAAATATAATATTATCAACACTCAACTTCCATTATTAAACTTCATAAATTTATTTCTTCAAAAATATAAATAGGGTTTTAAATTTTATTATTTTTATTTGTATTTGATTTTCTAAAGTTAGACTTGTGCACTGCGAAGGCCTTGAACGCGTCTAGGCCGTGCACCAGTGCACCGCTCTACATGGCCGGTGGACTGCTCGCGAACATTCCAGGTCATGCGGCCGCAGATTTTAACTCTCACTGAAGTAGCTATCAATGGAGGACGAATTGATCATTGGTATCGGTCAAGGAGCCAGATCATGACCAGGACCGGCGATCAAGTCATCCTAGTGAGGATGAAAGAGGTCGTTCCCCTAAAGAGGAAGGTCGAGCTATCATCACCCATCACATGAGTCAGATCCAAGATAGGTACTCAAAGGAAAAAGAACATTCCATTAGCATATTTAAATATGTAATACAAGCAGCTAGGTTACATTACAATACATATATATTACGTCTGCAGCAAATAATCATCCTGAAAAACAGTCACAAACAAAGGATGATCATCCAAAACTGCTAAAAAAATTACCTCAACCATTAACAGAAACATCAACTCTGCTACATTTTATATATAGTTAACCTTGCCCTTGCATCAAACTGAAATCACCAATATCCTTAGTCCTTACTAATAGCATGCATAGAACTCAAACTCCTTGCAATCCCACCTTTTCTCATGCCTATTTTATGATCTCTAGGGCTGGTACTTTTAGCCCTAGCACCTCTAGCATAGCTCTTCCTCAACATCTCTCTCATCGCCTCAGCCTGATAAAGAACTGGGTTCTTCCTTCCAAATTTATTAAACCGAACACATGTATTCATATGTGTTTCCAAAGCTTCTTCTTTGGTGCCTCCATTCTTCTCTATTTCTTCCTTAACTGCCTCAGAGCACAGCCCACATATCCATTTACCGAAGTATCTGTCGCGCACTTTTGTTATGTATTCGGATGTGACCTCATCGCACATGTCACAGCATTCACATTTGTCATTCTCTACTTCTGTTATCGGTGGTAACGTAACTTGTTCTGTTTCAAATAACGGGGCTTTGCTTACACTACTAGAAAGGCCTCAAAAAGCGACAAAGGCTAGCGACGGCTAAAAAAAGCGGCCGTTGCTAGCTGTCGCTTATCGCGGTAAATAACCTACAGCCGAGAGAACACAGTTTCATTATTCCTCTACCCAATCTGCTCCCAAATCCCCTCAGATACGCCACCAGCCGCCGCCAGGAGCCGTTGCAACCTTCCATCGCTAATTTCAACTTCTCTAAACTTGCCGGTATCTCCTATTTTCCATTATCTTTGTTTAATTTAGGTTTAAATTAAATTAGTTAATGATTTAGGGATTTAGAATTGGATGATTTAGGGGTTTGGAATTGATGAATATATGTTATTAGTTTATGGTATATAGTTTATTATTTGAATTGGGTATATAATGGTAAACCTTATTTAGAAAATTAGTTGATTATGTGTTTGAAAATGGTGATTATTGCGTAATAGGTGATGATAATTAGTGTTGATTTGGTGGTATTAATTAGTGAATTTATTGTTTTCTATGTTGTTTAAAATTATGGCTAATTTAAAATCCAAAAAAAGTCCATGATTATTGAATAATATGTTTATTGATAAGTTTACGAGAATGTTTGTTATACTGTTGTAAGTGCTAACTTCTTATTTAGTTCACAAAATCGTTAATTAAAATTAATGTAGTTAAACAAAAGTTAAAATACATTTTGAAATTTTAGATTTAATTAATAAATATTTAAATAGTTAAATGAATTATAAAATAGTTTTTGTAGTTGTTAAAATAGTAACTCATAGTTCCATTTGTGAGATAAAGCATATTTTCCGAGTTACTGATAGTTCCCATGGATTTTGATTCATAATTAAACGAATTCTATTTGGCTACATTACTAAAAAATTTTAAGATCATTATTTCACTACAGGCCACTAATACTTCAATATTAATATTTTTTAATTTGTGCTTTATTTATGTGAAACCCTTAGAGAATTTTTGGCCCCGTTTGACAAGTGTTGTATATGATCGTTATATAGATATTCGTTTTTCCACAGAACGGACATCTATATTCATCTGATACAACATTTGTTGGATTTGTCCTAGTATTTGGACAAGTTACAAACACAATAAAGTAATCATATTTTATAAATCATTTCAGTTTAAACGGTTCATAAAATTTCGATGGCACTTCCTTTTTTCCCTGTGTACACGCATTTGTGTACGATACAGGGAATAAAGGGAAGTGCTGCCGAAATTTTTTAGAATTGTTTAACCTGAAATGATTTATAAAATATGATTACGTTATTGTGTTTGTAATGGGAAGTAGGATAACCGGCCGTCAAAGTAAAAAAACAATAAACTTAAGAATTGAAAATTTGAATGCAGTATTTAGTTGAATTTGTTAAAAGAGTAAAGGGTTATATATGAATTTTTACAAGACTTTAATATGAAGCGTGTTATTCAATCTTCTAATCTACATTTTACAAATCAGGAAATATGTTCGATTATTTTCTCGATCGTAGTTGGATGTATGAACCTCGAAAAGGTATGAAAGGATCAATAAAAGAACGTTTCTATAACGGTGTACACATATTTATTAGATTTGCTCAATCTAATAATCGAAATAACGTAGACATTCGTTATCCGTGTAGTAAGTGCAAACATCTAAAGCATTGGAAACCAGATGTAGTAGAAGTACTTTTGTACAAATTTGGTTTTGTGCCGAATTATTACTTATGGGATCGTCATGGAGAACTTTTTCAACCTACACCTAATCCTGTAGTGTTAGAGGACGATAATACTATGACCAATCCTATAGAAAACATGGTGCAAGATGGTGCACAATCAATGTTTCCTACCTTTGACCAAGGTGATGATGGGAATGAAAATGTTGACGAAGAGCCGACCGCGGAAGCTAAAAATATTTATGATTTATTGGATTATGCTAAGAGGCCATTGTGGGATGGATGTACAAGCGGAACCGAATTATCTGTAACTGCCGAATACATCACTATGAAATCGAAATTTAATCTTACAGAAGCTGCATTTACAGCAGTTATACAAACTGCAAAACGACACATGCCACCTAATAATTTGATGTGTGATAGTCATTATAAAGTAAAAAAAACTTATGTCTGCTTTTGGATTGCCGTACCAGAAGATAGATACATGTGTAAAAGGTTGCATGTTGTATTGGAAGGAAGACGCTCATCTTACTAAATGCAGAATATGTAACGAGGAAAGATACAAACCAAGAAAAAAGAAAGGAAAAGAAGTTCCATATAGAGGATGCATTATTTACCCATCACTCCCAGACTTCAACGGTTATATGCATCTTCTGCTACAACATGTCATATGCGATGGCACAGTGTGAGAATATCAGAAGACGGAACTTTGATACATCCATCTGATGGAGAAGCATGGAAACATTTTGATAAGACTTATCCTGAATTTGCGGCAGAGAGCCGTAATGTTAGGCTTGGCTTATGTACGGATGGATTTTCGCCATTTTTTCAGTTTGGTAGTAAATATTCATCATGGCCTATTATTATTACTCCTTATAATATACCTCCATGGATGTGTATGAAAACTTCATATATGTTTCTAACGATTGTCGTCCCCGGTCCCGATGATCCGACACAAGGAATTGATGTTTATCTACAGCCACTAATCGACGAGTTGAAAACACTGTGGCATGAAGAAGTTGAAACGTACAACATTTCGAGAAAAAGGAATTTTCGTATGTTTGCTTCTTTATTATGGACTATTAGTGATTTTCCCGCGTATGGCATGCTTTCAGGTTGAGCACATCTGGACGTCTAGCTTGTCCTTATTGTATGGATGAAACACGAGCATTTTCATTAAAGTATGGAAAGAAAATTTCTTGCTTTGACTGTCATCGGTGTTTTCTACATATCAATCATAAATTTAGAATGGATAAAAAGAACTTTAAAGCTAACAGAGTAGAGAGTATGCTACCACCTAAGATTTGGACATGCGAAGAGGTACATGAAATTTTAAAAGACTACCCAAAGATACATGAAACTGGGGTACAGGTTGAAATTCTAGGTAAATCGGACATTCATAACTGGTGCAAGCAAAGTATATTCTGGGAGTTACCGTACTGGAAAAATCTCCTACTCCGACATAACATTGACGTCATGCACAACGAAAAAAATGTGTTTGATAATGTGTTTAATACAATTTTGAATGTGAAGGGGAAAACCAAGGACGATGCGAATCCAAGACGCGATATATTACACTTCTGTAGCAGCCCGAACTTCAATTATACGACGATAATAAGAAACCTAAAGCATGTTATTGAGCAGGATTCTTCTCAAACAATGTTATCTATTTTTAGACAACATGGAAGACCTGCTGGAAAATGTGTGGAAATATGGTTAGATGATAGAGATTACCATGTGGCACAGACATATGTTCTTTTAAATTATGTTGAAGTTGCACCATTTGTCAGGTAATTATGAATTCATGTATAATTCAATTATACATGTATATATTAATCATAAAGGAATATAATACATATTTGCAGCATATACGAATCACAACATCCATCTGGCGATCTCAGTAAACAATTTGTTGGATGGTTTTCAAACTACGTTTATGATACATAAAACTGTGTTGTTGATGAAGGATTATGACATCTTGCTATCGAACCAAAACGAAATGTCAAGACTTATCCAATATTCTTCGTCAATGGATTTAAATTCAACACCAAAGATTACGGGGCTGAAAAATTAACATATAACAGTGGTGTATTTGTCAAAGGAAGTGATGATCCAGAGGAGCATATAAAAGATTTTTACGGCGTCTTAACACAAGTTTTAGAGTTGACATATTATATACAACCTGCAGAGAAAGTTGTTTTATTCAAATGCAACTGGTTTAGCAATGTTTCTGGCTCTGGAATTAATGTGCACAAAGATTATAAGCTAATTGAAATAAGGCATACGTCGCATTACTATAAGTATGATCCTTTTGTATTAGCTAAGCAAGCTTTACAAGTTTATTTTGCTCCATATCCGTCCTTAAAAAAAGATAAAGCAGACTGGTGGCTGTTTTTAAAACGAAGGCAAGATATACATTTGATGGAAATAATATTCCAGATGAAGCAGGGTATCAAGCGGATCTCGAGCCAAATACCGAAATAGTGATAACCGATGACATTGATGTAGGATCGTTGATTGATGAATCGAATGTTTTAATAGATGCATTTTTAAGTACTGAAGAAAATGATATAGAGTACGAGACCGAGTCTGAATCAGAATATAACGAAGACTTATCATAGATGGCATCGCTTGTTGTGTAATTCTGAGCTATGTATTAACAATAATGACTATGTTCTGTAATATTCTGAGCTATGTAATAATAATGATGACTATATATGATCCGTATCATTCTGAGTTATGCGTTATTCTTTCCATGTACGCTTTTTTCGATGATTATGTGCAGAGTATGCTTATAGGATGATTATGACTTGATTAATAATTATGTGATGATTAATGATTATGTGATATTGATTGATGATTATGTGATGCTTATGTGATGCTTATGTTATCAGTACTCTTTTCTAAGCAGTGTATGATATTATATTTATGTTTGTGCCAGATATGTCTAATAGGCGACGTAATCGACGTAGTACATCTCAATCACCTTCACTTGGAGCAGGTCCGAGTAGCTCTGAGCCAGATCTCCGTCGAGTTGCGGAGATAGTTCCGAAAAGTGCTGGGTAAGTATCAAACTTATTTGAATTATATTATATGAAATATATTGAATATATACGTCAACATTTCTACAGAGGGTTCGAGGTGGAGCCGTCCAATTTCATTTTACAAGTATCGAAGGAAGCATACAAGAGTAGGATGTCCGGGTGTTGGCCTTAGTGGGATAACATCCCAACACATATAAAAAACACAATATGGGCTGATCTTATGGTAAGTACAACTTTATAATATATAATTATGCCTTATATGAAACCAAAAACAATATGCCATCATGCCTTATGATATCAGTTTTACGTATTCTGTTCTGCTAATTGTTTTTTAATTATATAATCTCTTTTACATAACACATATGATAATTCAATATGCAGGCAGCTGTACGTGTGGATCCGCAAGATATGGATGTTTTTATAAATCATTGGAATAAAAAGATGCGGAAAAATTACAGAGAGACTCTGTCAAGTGCTAAGAGTTCAAGGAAAAAGCCAAGTTGGATGGGAGATGATATTTGGACTGGATTCCAACATATTGGGAATCTGAATCATTCAAAGTAAGTTATATTGTCACTATATTTTTACATTTAAATATGTTGAATTATTTTACTTAATAGTGTGTATAAATTAATAGGAATTATCGGCAAGAAACAAGGCTAATAGGAACAAAAACCCCACTTTACATCGTGGTGGCTCAAAATCCTTCCAACAACATAGGAGGGAATTGGTAAATAAATTAACCAATATTTATGTTATTGATGTATATATTTACTAGTGTCTCTTTACCATATATTCTATTCTTGTATATAATCTATTCTTGTATATACTCATGCAAATTATCAATATAATCTATTCTTGTATATATTCAGTGGGCAAAGTATGAAAGGGAGCCTACAGCAGCTGAGGTTTTCAGAGTCACACATGCAGTGTAGCATACAGATGAGGATGGGAATGTTTTATATTATTGGTCGGACGACAAGGCTGCTTCTGTAATGGTAAATATGTTTATTTCTGTAATGAAAATATTTCATATTTGTTTATTTCACAGTAAATAAGTAAATTGTATATCAATTGTGTCAAATATCTGTTCGTAATTTTAGGAGAGATATAAAGCAGAGCATGCACGAGCGATACAAGCGAGTGGACGGGAGTCGCTTATGGTTGATGACTCTAATCGGATATGGGATTCAATCATTGAACCGGCAAGTCGAAACAGGCGTTACAGTTTCGGCAATATGGTATGTACTCAACGTTTACACAGTAGAAACCTATATGCCATGAACTTCTTATTCACTTGAGTTTACTACCAATAACTTGAGTTTTCTTATTGTTATTATATGCCATGAACTTCTTATTCACTTGAATTATTTCACAAACTCTTAATTTCCAAAGGGCATATAGGAGATCCATAGATGAGGAAGAGATTGCTCGGATGCAAACACAATTGGATGATCTCAGTGATTGGCGGAAGAGTCAGTTGGCGACGCAGATAGATGAGCGTATTGCTGCCTTCTATCAGGAGCATGGGTCGATGCCTGGGGAAAGAGGTGCAGATGATGATGATGATGCTTAGTTGGTTTGTTTTGATGGGTACGCTTTATATATATATATATATATATATATATATATATACACACACACACATATATATATATATACACATATATATATATATATACATATACATATATATATATCTATGTGTGTGTGTGTACATATTATGATGGGTTTGACATTTGGTACTTTGGATGTTGTGATTGATACTTAGTGTTTTGGTGGATTTGGTATTTTGGTTATTGTGATTGATGTGATTTGGTTTGGTGGATTTTCATATTTGGTTATGTTGATTTTGTTAATATATGTTGGAATATGCAATATTTGATGGTTTGGTTGTATTGAAATTGATTATATGGTATGATGGAATGGTATTATATGTGTGGAATGATGGAATTATATTATTTGGATTGATTGGGATTGAGGGTTGAAGGTGATGCAATGTCTAGAAAATATGTTCCAGATTTGCAACGGCTCGCGACGGCTAGCGACGGTCATTTGGTCAAATATAGCGACGGCTAGTAACGGCTATATTGCAACGCTTTGCGTCAACAACCCGAGAAACCAACAACCCCAACGGTTGCTGCCACGTGGACACTTAGCCGTTACAAGCACTTGCAAAAAGAACAACGGAACCGTCGCTAAGGCCGTCGTTTCTTCAGTTGCAACGAGATATTTTGCGACGGCTATTAGCGATTGCTAGCGACGGCCGCCAACGGCTATTAGCCATCGCAAAACAGTGCTTTTTTTGTAGTGTTAGCTCGCATGAGATATCGGATATTGCTCGTTGAAGTCCTTCTTTGGATTGTTTTGTACTTGGTGTGTTGTTTCTTGTGTTGGTTGGAAGTGAAGGAATTTCTCCATTAGGCGCCATTGTAAGTAATTGATCAATCTTGTTTTTGTTTATGGTATTCTTCTTTCTTTATGAACACTTAATTAAACAATGTGATTGAATTGGTTACATTACGAGGGCGTATATATACATACTCTTAAACCTGTAGTCTCGATGAATCGGGATTATACTTTGTGGCCTAGAGCAGCTCTCTGATCTTGTGAACAAGAATCGAAAGAGAAAAGGCTTAAACAGCCTAGATTTATCGTGATTATTTTAGAGAAAGTTAAAGTATAAATTTTCAAATGCAACTTGCTTATCTTTAATTAATAGTGAATGACCTCTTCTGATGGTAAAATATATCATATAACTTTTTGTTTGTTTACCCGTTACGTATAGCCATAGTATAAGTAAGAAAAGATGGAAAACATGTAAAATTTATGTACAAAGGTATGTGTATATTGTATGAAACTGCATTGTCTTTGTTGGCAATGACCATGCACTCATTTATATCTCATTTAAATTAGCATTGACTATAAGTAAGATAGATGAATATATGGGAATTCGTATAGCTCTAATAATCAAACAAATTTATGGTCACCTTCCTATAATCATCGAATTTTTTTTCTAAATATAAGAATTAATGGACTAATTCTATAGTACATTTTTTGTTGTAAATAATTACATATTCAGTAGTAATTTCACATATCAAGTGGGCAATAAAATGATTCGTCGCTTGTGGTACTGTTTGAAGCCATGCAAGCAGTATCAGAAGCCAGAGCAGAAGCCAGAAGGTATGACGAGGATACAGGCTTTATTAGAAATTGATGATATTTATAATTATTCGACTCTTACAGATAAAACTAAAAGTGGAAAGAAATCACAAGATACCTGCATTGATGAAACTTGATAGAAGAATTAAACCGAATACAAAAACTTGCAGGATTGAACGAAAACCAATTATAAGCATGTAGAAAGATGGTCACGGGAAAGCAAATTCTGCTGATTGAGACTTGTATATATCCAATAATATAACTAGCTAACTTTATAACTAATATGATGTTACTAAAGCATAATGGGGTTTCCGGTGACATGCTATGTCAAATCAAATGAAAATTTAGGAATGCTTAATTTGAGCTATCAATATCATGTCTACAAAAAATAAATCATTTCGAAACTCCCAACTTGTTTAAAATGTTAAGTCGAATATTAACCGTTGAAATACTTGTTTTAACTATGATTTGAAACATGATTTCAATCGAACATATTAGGATTTTTCAAATTAAGTCAAATTTTGTACCGATGATCTTAAGTTATGTAAAAGAACATACTACAAATTTCCGTTTGATTTCTAACTATGTAGATTTAAAAATAAAAGAAGGGTAGATAAGGCTATAGTATATTTTCGTTTGTTTTTCTGTCTCATGTCAAACTATTACTTCTGAACTAACCTAGAAGAGTACACGCAGGGCCGGCCTAAGGGGAAGCCCACCAAGCCCATGGGCTTGGGCAACCCCCAGGCCTAGGGCAACAAAAAAAAACTATAGACGCAGTCCGGCAACAAATATAAATAGATGCAGGCTGTAGCAAATCAGGCCTCCTCCCTCTATGCTGCTCTCTCCCTTAGTCGCGAATCAGAAACTCACGTTCAAAAATTAGGGTTGTCACTTGTCGTGCCAAACTGAAACAAGCACAAGACGAATTAAACAATCGCTGGCGCCAGCCTCTAGTGATTGCTGCATCTAAGCTCCAGACCTCCGGCGCCAATCTCCGGTGCTCCATCTCCCCCGCAAGGTCGCAATTGCAGGTAATTAAAATTGGTTTTTGAAATAAAATTGGTTGATAGAAATTTAGAATTGATTACTAATCTTGATTTTTTGCTTATTAGTTGATCAAAATTGGTTTTGGAATTGATTAACTTGATTTCATGATTTATTGATTTATAAGTTAGTTCATTGATTAAATTGGTTGGTTGATTAGAAATTTATAAGTTTATACATTGATTCATAAGTTAATTCATTGATTTATAAATCAATTCATTGATTAAATTGGTTGATTAGAAATATATAATTTAATTTTAACATAATTTGATTAACTAACTTTTCCAAACTTCAAATATATATTTTTTAGATTAAAAGGATTAACATAATTTAATTTAAATATGATAGTGGACAATATGACAAAAGAAGAATACGATAAGAAACGGATGAGAAATAGAACCAAACTCTGATGCTTATAATAATAGGGTGAAACAACGTCAAGGTGCAATATCTACATCATAAGTCGGTTCAATTTCTAAACTATTTAATGCAAAAGTATAACAACCAATTGGTTCAAGTCAAGTCGGAGAAATAAGTGAAGCTATTGATGAAAATGTCGATGATGTCATAGAAACACATGAAGATCATGAAGTTCATATCAATGAAGATGTTTATGTGCATGAGATTGTTGATGAAGAAACAAGCAATGACGATTATGAAGAGCATGTGAACGAAGAAAGTATGCTTGATTTGAACAAAGATGTTGAAGTAGATCATGATCCGGGTTTATGGGGACCTATTAGTGATTCCGGCTACGGTTCGGATTTTGTTAACTATTCTGGCTACAGTTGCATCCGCGAAGAGAAGTTTTTCTAAATTGAAATTGATTAAAAACTATCTTCGAACTAGCCATGTCATGAGAACGATTGAATGTGCTAGCATTGATATCAATAGAAAGTGAGTTTTTAGAGAAGCTTAATTATGATAATTTGATTGAAGAATTTGCAACAAAAAATGCAAGAAGAAGCATTTTTCTTTGAACTATTTGAAGAAAGTTTACTGTTATTTTGTATGAAAAGTTGATGTTTAGTTTATTTATTTTTTGAATTTAATGTTATAACCTACTTCATGTAGTGCATTTTGAATGGAAATGAACATTTTGTCTGTTATAGTCTTTTATGTTATCTTATACTTAATATTTTAAAAAAATGTTGAAATTTTATATGGCAATGGGCAACAAAATTTGAATGTGGCTTGGGTAACAAAATCTTTGGGCCGCCACTGAGTACACGAGAAAGTCTCGCTAGCTATGTTGATATAGGTCCTTGTAGCTTCTTCTTAAGAGATTAGTCGCTCATACATACATACATACACATACACACAAACATGTATGTGTTTGTTTGTGTTTTCGTGTGCGTGTGCGTGTGCGTTCGTAAAAACTATCCTATAGGAAAAAGAAATTAATATGGGGCCTCTAGAAAGTAGTAAAAAATTTTACTATAAGAAAAATCGAAACACTACACATCCTTACCTAGAAAATAAAAATTAAAAGAGTCTTCTACTCGTCTCCAATCCAACTCATCCACATGCTCAAACGCAGTTCTCCTAAACCGAAGAAAAACACAACATTCACAATGGCAAACCCAAACTGAGCAAAGCAAACCCTAGCTCCTTCATTAGTTTGGCGATTAAAATATATCAAGGGCATCCAAGGCGTACAAACAGCAGGAACAAAAAATTACAGGTTTACATTCGTTCCAATCACACAACAACACCAAGAGATGAAATATCTTAAATCCCAAATTCATTGAAGCTAAATTTATTCCTCTCATAATCTCTGCTTTCTACTTTGACTTTGCTGAAAGTTTTCTTGCATGAATGGTCGAATGAAACTAGGCATTTCAACACCATTTAAAATGCGAGTGTTTCACTCCTATATATGCTAAATCGTAGTAATGATTGTGATGTCATGGTTCATTGAGTGATTTGTTTATGCGACGATTGACCTGAAATTCTTGCTCAAATATCTTATCAAGATAGTAGCTGTTACCGTGAAGCTTAAGTTTTTGCTTAATATCCATTCAGTTCCTCTGTTCTCATCTTCCTGTCCTCATGTGCCGCTAGATTCATCTAAATCATTAGTTTTTATATCATTACACTATTTTAATTGTATTGTGGGTCATACTAATATATTATATCACATTATGAATGGTTGGGATTAAATTGAGAACGTGGGAACATGGCAAATGAGGACGGAAGAATTGAACTGACTTAATATTACCCTACATTCATCGCATTTTGTATAAGAGCTAGTATCTAACCAGAGTTGTGTATTGTAACGCTATAGATGTTAGTCGATGAATGTAACTCCCGTAACTTTATGTAATTAAATAATTAAGTTAAAACGGGTATAATTGTAATTTTACATAAACGGCAAAATAATAAATTTTTATAGAAGATGGAAGTAGGCTTTAAGACTTATTCAATTATGTCTGTAATGTCGTTTACAATTAGAAAACATCTATAACTTGTTAAATTTGATAAAGTTGGTCAAAAATAGAAAGAGTTAAACCCAGTGGCATTTTCGTACTATATCGAACTCCAGATATCTATTACTTTGGACAGAAAATTGAGATTATAAATAGATGTGAAAACCACCTTTTTCTTATTCTCTTTTAGCCTAAATTAATCACCATTAAGATATACTAATCTTCATCAAATCCTAACCAAATTCATAACAAAAATCTCATTTTTGCTTCAACTGTTCTATTTCTTTTTCACCTTCCTATTCTTTACCAATCTTTTAAAATTCATAACTTCTCTGTTTGTAAGAAAACTGAAGGATGTGAAGAATATTATGATCTCATATTATTTTGGAGGCAGAATTTAGAAGATTAATAGCGCAACAAACCTGGACAGCGAAGAATAGTGGTGGAATCCCATATGTCATTTTTCTCATTCTCTTTCAAACGTTAAAATGGCGTATCTCTATCGTTTTTAATGGATTTTGACGATCTACACATAAAAATGTCTTTGGAGATGAGTATTAGGATCTGCTATAGAAATCGATGCAACTTACGAATGTTTCCACGTATTAAAGGGATAGGAAGGTGGAGATAGTGTCGGGTTCTTCTTCATCTAGACTTTCGATGAGTAGGACTCTTCTTATTTGCATATATATTAATAAGATGAAGTAATTCACCCCTTATAGTCTTCAATCAAATTATAAATGATGAAATTAAAAGAGAAGAGTTATACACACACATTATTAGGATGAAGTATGTCATGGCTAGATAATTAAAAAAACAATTTTTTTTATGATAACTAGACAAAGTTTGATCTCTCTCTAATTAAAAAGTGTAAAATAGTAAAGTGATCCAAATTAGACATATTATATGTCAAAATTGTTTTCTCGATTACACGAATCAATTGGTGGTGTTTGTTTGATGATGTAAAGTAATATTATTAAATAATTTATTAATTACGGAAATACCCATGAATTTTTAATGCTTATAACTCTTACATATGGACTTCGTTTCGTACATTGTTGTGACACTCCACTGTTATATATGTATTACCAAAGAGTATTACAAAGTAATACTATCTGATATTACAGAGAATGACGCCATAAGTAGCTTACACACATGAATATTCCCTTGAGCTAACATTGGTACATCTCAAATCATATAATACTCACTATTATGTACATGGTATCAACACAAAGCAATAAACACCTGTGTTTCCTAGAACAGAACAATATACAACATGAAAACAACAGAGTTCACAAAATAAAACACATCGGTAAGATGTAATACATCAATAGTACATGTCCAAAGTGAGCAATAAAATGCTAGTCCAATGCTCACTCTATCAAATATACATATCATAGTAAATAGATACAACATCATATATAAATGAGGCTACAAAATCACATAGAGCAACTATCATCCTAAAGTGTCGTCTTGTATGTCTCGTTCTGGTCATTCCTGCAGCATAGAGTTTCTAAGCTTCCCAAAAATTATCGTCTTGTATGTCAAATGCTTGGATATTTATAAGGGTGAAAATGTGATGTTATTTTAGAAAGTTAAGAAATTTCCATGTATATCTCGTCCAGATGGAATATTCTCGGGTTATCGGGAATATGCTTGATAATTTCCAAATATACGTAGATTCCATTCCATATATTGGTTGTTTGGTTCAGTTGGAAGTCCCGTCTGGGGTAGGTCAGTTCGGTGTTAGTGCATAAGGACACATTCTTGGTCAGATTACTATGCTTCCTTTATTGGTTGGTCCTCCATGCTTGGCTTTGGTTCAGCTTCCTCAGGGTCCGGTCTTCCATGGTCCAAGTCCCTGGTCCAGCACCCTCATACACTGAACAAAAGATCCTACTAGGTACCCTGGGTACCAAACTGGACTTCATGTTCGACACCTTTGGGTATTTAACAAGATATTATATTCGGTACTTTGGGGTACCGAATAGGAATTTCTGTTCGGTACCATGGATACCAAACAAAAGAGAGGGACGCCTTCTGTTCTTCTCCTTTGCATTTGGCCTTGTCTTACTTACATCTTTGCTCTACCTGTTGTGTTACCTTTATCTTAACCGAGCCCATATTATCTTCCAAGCTTTCCATCACCTTGGACACATGGGAGAAATTGCTATAACAATTGCCCCTCAAAGTTCATCTCGTAAACTACGAGGTGGGATTTGTTGACTAACTCCTTGAATCCCTCAGTAGACATACATCTCCATCTTTCTTTCCAGTTTGGGTTGGCAGGCTCATGATTCGGTGGCTAAGGTTGGTTCAGCATGATACTTGTTCAATGTCGTGGTTGCTTTGGCACCCTACCAGTTTAGCTGGGGAAGGGATTCAATCCTACATAAGCTGTAGCGCTACCCTCTACCGAACACATGTTTTCACTTTCTTGGGCCTCCAAATTTTCATGGTCGTTCGCGTCCTCCGAGCTATCATTGCCAATCCTTGTTCAAACGCCTTCAAATCATCACAATCATCACCTAGGGTCGATGGCTGATCCAGTAAGCATTCGTTTCCCACGTTTACATCCGTACCAAGGATTCTCATGCAATAATTCAAGTTATGTCCGACGGTTAGCCTAGGGGTTAGGGCTTAGGACAGTCGGCTCTTAGTCGAACAAAAGTACAGATTTTTTATATATAAAGAAATGCAATACTCATGTGCACACACGAACACATCCACTTTTGTGATAATATATGAGAAAAGTTATCACATTGGATAGGTACGTCATGTCGTCGACAAACTCGTTCGCTGATTGTCTTCAAAGATCTGTGTCCTTCTTTTTATGCACCTCCGGATCCCGTGCCGTTGGGGCATCGCTCCAACTAGCCAAGTTATGCTTGCTCTCTAGTATATAGGTACGGGCCATCCGAGTTATTAGTGAATCCTACCAATTCCAAGGCATCCACTTTGACTGCCAAGCAGCTGGATTTGATCATCACCACCTCTAGAATATGGGTATTGCTTATTCCCGTTATCATTGCATGGTCGGGGCCCCGCCTTTTCTTCCTCAATGGACTGCAGGATTTTTTGTATACTTGAAAAATACGTCGTTCCAGTTGCATCCCAACGGATATGCCATTCTTACTAGCTTATACTCTATCTTTATGATGGAGTTCCAAATGCCCCTTACTCACCACCAAATCAGGTTCATTTACGCGATAAAAAGCAAGTTGGTGGGCTCTCTTTTTATTTATCTTGAGGTGGGGAGCAAGTTTAACCCGGTTGAGGACTTATACTCCAAGTATAGCTTGCTCAAGCATGAATATTTCTTCATCCGGGATAGCTCCCCGTGCTTTCAACATTTGCACTCTGGATGTGAGTCTTTTTCTTCTATCCATTTCTTCTTGTGGCTTTGCAAAATCTATGCTAGATACTAATTTTTCTTTCTTCGGACATTCTTCCAGGTGTAGTGAAAGCAGCGATGTGGATGATTTGGAGGATATGCTGCGTAGACTCCAACAAATCCCAAAAGAACTTCGAGAGGTTCCTCGTCTTGTCATCGATGATAATCTAAGGTAGCTTGGGATGTTAGTGGCTAGTTGCTCAATTGGGAGAGGCAGGCAACCCTCTAATCACAAGCCTATGAAGAAAACAAAAGGAAAATATGCAGCTACCGGCGAGATGAGTGATGAGCCTTTCACTCAGCCTTCTATTTCTGGTGCCCTCTTGACTACAGATCCACACAGAGTTACTCCTACCGTCCTTACGGGTTCAGAGGAACCAGAGTTAGATCCCTTCAAGGTCGTACCTTGTAAAAGCGATTGGCCCAAGACTTTAAGGAAGTGGGAGGATGACGGCCTTCATACTAAGACAGCGGAAGAGGCAAGCTCTCAGTCTCACGACAGTGATCATACTACTGCGAATCATGATGAAGCGCATTCCTCTGGGAATATTGGTTTAGCTACCCCACCCGATCTAGAGGTGGATGAGGCCTTATGCCATGTTTTTGGCACTAAGGAAGAGGAGGAAACTTTCATTCTCCAGATTATCTTCAAGACCTAGAGCTCGGGATCGATTATGGGATTCTGCATCTATATTGGAAATCCAACGACAACTGGAGACCCATAAGGACCCCAAGGGTTTGTGCAACTACTACGCACTCTTGCATTCACACTTGTAAAATTACATGTTCATGTCACAATTATGCACCTTTCAAGTGTTAGTTCAGGTCTTATCCCGTCGTACTTTGCCATTGCATGCAGTATGAGTCTTAGAAGGGAAAAACCACTTTCTAAGTGAAGCAGTTAAGCCAAAGGCGCCTCTCGAGGATGTCAAACAGGTTGTGTCTTCATTCGGCCCAAGTGAAAATGTTGGATGACCGTGTACGAAGCCGCTGGCCGGGGAGATTGTCCGTTATCATCCACCTGGTGACAAGGGCGAACAAGACCCCAAAGATAGCCCATGGAAAAGGTCTCATTCTCATGGCAGTAAATCGAGGTCCCAGACTCCAGTTTTTCCTTCCAAATCTCCCCGTCATTAACCTTTTGTTTTATCCGACTATGAAACTTCCAAACAGCAGGAGAAGACAGACAAGAGAGGAGCAGTAGTCCCTACCCAGGGGAAAAATAAAGGAATGGGGGTCGAAAGAGCGGTTGTCATAACTGACCCCACGGACCAGAATTTTGATGAATTCCTACAACCCAACCAGCCAAGAGATCCCCTAGCCCACATTCTTACTGAGACAACCCCACTTTCTTTCATTGGGTCCATTGATCTTCTCATGGATGGATTGGATGGTGTGAATGAAACACCCCACCTCTACACCTATACTATCCAAGAGTATTACCAAGTAATACTTCCAGATAATACGGAGAATGAGGATATGCGGGGTACACAAATGAATATTCCCTTAGACTAATACTCGTATGTATTAAAACATCAAATGAATATCTTACTCATACGTACATAGTATTGGTACAAAGAAATAAATATGTGTGCCTCCAGCATAAAACAATACACAGTATAC
The DNA here is from genome assembly GCA_030737815.1 of Allium fistulosum. NCBI lineage: Eukaryota > Viridiplantae > Streptophyta > Magnoliopsida > Asparagales > Amaryllidaceae > Allium > Allium fistulosum. Next base: position 107,191,567 of record CM060906.1, read on the forward strand.
AGTAAATAATAGAGAACACAGAGTTAGAATCATAGTGATAACATATAATATATATAATATATAAGTCTGTATGGAAACATAAAATCTCAAATGTCAACCAACTCAACACAATATAATAAACAATCAATATAAAACTCAGTGTCATATATGTATGGTGAATCAAAGTCACACAATATCATACAACAGACCTAATATAAATCTCCTCTATGCCCAATAAAACACCTGCTGTTTATACAGAACCTGTAACTTCTCGGACTGACCCGAGTATTACATAAATAATGCAAGGTCAGACTATGTCTAATCAAGAATCTATTGTAAAGGTGCATAGTATAAACGAGGGATAATAATATGTTAACACTGCCAAGGTACTAAAATCATCAATCAACATGTCAATATTTATATAAATAGGGAAGTGTATGGATGGAATACATGTATAATACCATAGATAATCATCAAAACATCGCATCACACGAATAACTCAAAACCACACAAAGCAACCAACACTGATACCAAAAGATGTCGTCACCCATATAGAAACAAATTAAACTAAAAATCACAGAACCAACACAAATGGGTAAATCAAATCTTCCGAAATCATAATCAAATCTAGAAAATATAATTAAGTGAGATATCACCAAGTATAATCAGGCTAGCACGTAGCATTGCCTAAATATATCTCTCCATCTCTATAAAGCATCATCATCAATACATGTGTATAGAGTAGGCTTCCAATTGGTATAATAATAATAATAATATGAGATTCCATTATATTTTGGATAACCATCACAAGTATTATCTCATCTTCTCATATATAACTATCAGAAAGTATCATGATGGGAAATGACTGTATGATAGACACTAAGTCCCAAGTAGAGCCATGTATATATAACAATATGTCGTTCGCCTAACCCATCTCTATACTAAAGTAAGGTGTATCAATAATATATGCCAAGCTACTATCCTGTCAATACCAAAAGGGAATCTAAATGCACGAAGCTAGCTCAAGAGTCACGAAGTCTCTATACTCTTGGTTACCTTCATGGTATTATGACACATATCCAAAGATGTGCTCGCCAACGCAAAGGCTAAATTGTCACGACCCAACTCTAGCCCATATAGGTAACAGACTGTTGTCCTTAGTGACACAAGGGGCGAACACACATAGCAAAAGCACATAGCTATATAAATATAGGGTATCATCAATCTAGGGCATGACCCCATGACCAAGCCGCTATGGTGGATTCTAGCCATCTGGTTCTCTCCAGCATAAATAAAAGGAGTACATCAAAATAGTCGCATATAGAACTAATACATATAGACACGAAGTCATGCTCATCATTAGGCACGTAGCCTTACTCGCTAAATATAGGCACGAAACTATACTCGTCACTACGTGTATCACCTCACACTCATAATTCTATTCCTATCAAGTGAGTGTCATCTACTTAAATGAATAACTGAATAAATGTCACAATAGCGTACCATACCACTACATGGTTCTCAATCATTTACTCACTACTTATAAACTACACTCGGTCTACGTGATATTCTATATAACGAGTCCAAAGAATAACGGGAGCAGTATTACCAAATGCCCCATCCCAAACGGTATTATAACTCCGTTTATTTATATTTCTCGTCACATAGAATTAAATAACAAATTCAATATAAAATATCACAAATACATACAAAAGGATTTCATCTCCATATCATATCAAATCACTAAACAATATCCACATTAATGGTGAATCATTCATATAATCCAATTTAATAAACAAGAAAAGAATTATGAGAATAGTAAGATAAAATAGATTGTCCAAATAATTATGTGTATATAACAACAAATCAATATAATAATAATGAATCATTCACAACATATAACCTTATTAAGTACTTAGAAATGGACCATTAATTAAAACCAAATAGAATATCACTTTAAAATAAATAACTAAATTTTTTCCAATCTCTTATAAATTAAATAATAATTTTATATTTACCAATAATACTAGTAACTCATTGTCTTTATTTTGATAAACCAAAATAGTTTGAAAATATTATGCATAACGTTTATTCCATAATTATCAACAACTAAATACTATTTTAAATAATTATAAAACATCCAAATCAATTTAATATGTTCATAATCAAATAAATAAATTTTCAAAACCTAATTCGGATATGTTAAAATTTCATAAATATACTTTAGTAACTATAGAATATCAATTAAGAATCATTTCATACATTTTTTCATTTAAATAATACTATTAAATTCACTTTGTTAATTTATTAAACTTTAAATTATATTACATTTATATATAATATATATGTATGTATATTAAGGTTTAAGTATATTTATTACGTGTATTTATTTTAGCTTGTTTTACATTTTTAACAAACACACACAGATGTGTGTGTGTGTTTGTGTGCCTATATTTTAGTTTAAATATATATATATATATAGACACACATATATATTTGATGTATATACATACATTCTCTCAACTACACACACAAACATAGCATACACACAAAAACTGCACACGCATACACACAGAAATGCACATATACACACACGATTGCATGCATGCACACATCTAGGTTTACACACACTCATGCACACTACAAAACTGCACACACATAACTACACTCACACACACACAAACTAACACACACGCACGACTGCATGAGCACAAGGCTCCATGTGCATTTGTCATCTCTAACTGATCCATCGGTCGGCCATTGCTTGGAGCAACTAATCTCCATGGCATACCTTCCTTAATTATTTTTTATTCTCTTTGTTGTCGTAATCATGACTAGTTCCAAGCACACCATATTATTTATTCAATCATCATTTCAATTCATTCATATATATATATATATATCAAATCATAGAAATAGACATAGAATTAGTCATAGAATTGTAAAACACACACTTGAACATTGTGTTTCTTCCTTCTTCCTCCTTTCTCTGATCGCACACACCCATACATCTAGCGCATTGACGAAACCCTAATCGCTTACGTACGTAGGTGTACCTCGATATGTAGATGTTCATGCTCAACTTTAGAAATTTATGGTAATTTACTTGAATTTAGTTTCATTATAAAAAGTGGAGGGTATTGAGTAAGTTGATGATTTTTCTAAAAATCCCTCAAATGAATGCATTAATTTATTATTTAGGGTTGGAGATGAAATATCGAGAGAAGGAAAAGCCTGGAAATGGAAATTTCGTGATGCTTAGGGTTTTGGCTTAGGATATTTAGGCTTGGTCTAAGAAAATATTTAAAATGAACAAATATATATTTATTTTCTTTTATTTAGAAAACTAGATTCTAATTAATTTAAATAAATACAAATTACATTTCAAAATCACTTCTTTTTCAAACCAATTTATTCAATAAATCTCCAACTTAAACTTTAATCAATTAATTCACCGTTATTAACTTCAATTAATTGTTAGTTTAAATTCGGGTTGCTACAGACTTAACCCCCAAGAAAATTGCGTCCTTGCAATTTCCCATTAGAAAAAATCTATAACTACTTATTAACACCCAATTGAACCATATCACCACCAATTTTACTTTTAAATCTAAAACAACTACCATAAGTGAAAATTACATTACAAATTTACAAAATACTCTATATAAATAATTCTCCTTTCAAATACACACACACACACACACACACACACATATATATATATATATATAGACACACATATATTTCAAAATTCCATTTTATTCTAATTCAAACATGATTGAAATTCAAATATTCCATCGAATAAATGTTAAAATATGTTAACAAAAGCCAAAATCTTATCAACAAATTTTTGTACTAAAATCTCATTTTCTATTTAACAAAATTCCTTTTTAATATATTGTTTAATTTCAAACATTTTATTGTAAACAAAATGCTTTTCTAATACTCTTTTGTTAATTCTTTTCATATACTTTATGCAAATACTTACCTCTCTTAGAATATATATATATATATATATATATATGTATGTATGTATGTATGTATGTGTGTGTGTATGTATGTATGTATGTATATCATAGAGGGAAATAAGCATAAGGACAAACTTTGAAAAAAATTAGGCTGAAGGAAACCAACTTTTTTTTTTGGGTTGAACGGCAAACTTTGAAAGAAAATTAGACTGAATGACAATGCTGTTTATAACTAGCATTATATTTAGTTTTTAAACTATACAAAGTGCTAGTTATAACTAGCATTATATTCAGGTTTACATTGTACAAAATGCTAGCTATATTAAGCATTGTCCTTCCGCCTAATTTTTTTCAAAGTTTGCCATTTAGCCTAAAAATGAAACTTGTTGTCCTTCAGCCTAAATTATTTTCAAAGTTTGTCCTTGTGCTTATTTTTCACTATATTATATATATATATATGTGTGTGTGTGTGTGTGTGTGTATACACGGTGAGAAGTTTTAGAATTATTGTCAAAATTTAACACTTCAAAAAATAAATTTATAGTCCTCATCAAAACGATTCTCTATTAAATAACTACATTAAATTTTGTATATCCCAATATACTTTATTACCGAAAAAGTCCTTTTCTACCCAAAAGTTAAATTATCAAAACCCATGCTTTATCAAATTTCAAAACAAAGACCATATTAAATTTTATCCATTAATCATTTTGTACCACATCTTCCTTTCCACGTTACACCTAATAATAACCTTTAAAATAATTATATTTTCAAAATCCATAATTTATTTTAATTTTTTACTATATTTCGCTCATTACCTTTTATTTATTAATCTGAAACTTACACTTACATATAGCTTACATTAGCATATAAATTGTCACCATTCTTTTTTTAGCAAAGCTAGCGAAGTTGACCGGCCCTTACCAGATTTTATTGCAAGACAATAAAAAAACATAGAACAAGCTCTATGTCAACAAATAAGCAAAGGACCACACAGTAAGAAAACAGACATACAAACAAAAAACAAAAACAAAAAAACAAAAACAAAAAAACACAAAACCCTCCTACAACCATGAATACAGCTGAGAAGCAAGAGGAGAATTTAGAAGCTTCAACCCATTCACAATCTCTTCCCTCAATACAGTCCATAACACCAACTTATCATGCAATTTACTTTCAAAGCATCTTAAATTTATTTCTCTCAATACAAGATGCATATATTTCTTTAAGTAGTAAAACAACAAACCCCGATCTCTTTCCCTCCACTTTGTTGCCTTCTGAATTACTGCCCATTCAACAAATGAAACCATAGATACATCATATCTACCAATGCTGACCATAAGCCTCTCCCATATATAATATAGTTTAGGGCATTCAAAGAAAAGGTGGTACACCGATTCAGTACAAGCATTGCAGAAGGAACACGGTTGGTCCGTTAACAACCCATAATCAAGCATCTTTTCCTTAGTCATCAAGGCATTGTGACAGACCTTCCAGAACATCAGATTCTCAGTGCTAGTTGATTGTTTATTCCACTTGGTCTTATGCCAAGGATAAATTGGCATACTGTTCACTCCGGAAAGAAGCTGAAGCAAGAGCATGACAGAATGAGCTTTACCTCCCCATAGCAACTCATCTGTTTCAGGATATGCATCATGATAACCACTTTTACTAGCCCAGTAGTCTCTCAAATTATGGTTACTAGTATATGGAAGGGATACAATACCATCAACAATGAAGTCAATTTCCATAGCATTTATATTTATACCAGACTAATATATTTGCTGTTGTGGTATCACTGTAGATAGATTAATACCCTCACTCAACCATGGAACATGCTAAAAGGTTTTTGTGCTACCAGAGAGGGAGAACCTTAGATATGGCAGAAAAACTTTCCTCAACTCCAGGAGTTTCCTCCAAATCCAACTGCATGATTGGGGAACATCCATTATCCAAAAACACTTCTTCCTAATATTATGTTTCATGGTCCATTCAACCCAAGGACTCCTCTTGTTTATTAGTAAAGAATTGAAATGGCAACTAATTGCAGCTTTATTCCACAAATCAATACTTACTATCCCTAACCCACCTCTAGATTTAGGCTTCTCAAATTTTGAGAAGGAACAAGGTATAGTTTTCCTATTATGAATGCTCACAGTCTAGAAAAATCTCAACATAGCACTTCTGACCATCCTAAGAAGCTTTAGAGGGAGAATGAAGGTTCTGGCCCGGTAAACCATCATAGAGAAGCTAACAGACTTAATCAAGTCTAATCTCCCAGCCTGAGAGAGGAATTTGTTTGCCCAGTTGGTCATAACTCCAATTATCTTGGTATATAAATGGAGACAGTTAGCATGTGTAACCCTTGAAGTGCATAGGGTAAGGCCAAGATAATTCATGTCATTTTGCATTGGAAGGAAACCAGTTATTGCAGATAGCTCGTCAGCATCAGCTTGAGGGATTCCAGTGAATAGAATATAGGACTTGGCAGGGTTAAGCATAAGGCCAGTGGTTGAATGAAATGCTTCAAGGGTGCTTTTAATACAAGTAATGGAATAGGTATCAGGTCTAGTAAATATCATAATGTCATTTGCAAAAAGAAGAGAGGAGATTCTGGTATGCTTACACTTAGGATGGTACCTGATATCCTTATTCAGGAATTTTGCATTGATCATACTAGAAAAAACTTCCATAACTAAAATGTATAAATAAGAAGACAACGGGGCCCTTTGCCTTATTCCCTGTTTGCTTTGAAAGTAACAAGAAGCCTTGCCATTATACTTGACAAAGAAGGATGGGGTTGAGATGCAAGCATATATCCAGGCAACAAATGGCTTAGGAAAACCCATAAGAGCCATGATTATGACAATTGCCTTCCACTGAACACTGTCATAAGCTTTCCTTAAGTCTAGCTTCATCATAGCACTAGGAGTTGACTGCACTCTACCATACCCCTTTAAAAGCTCATGAGAAAACATAACATTGTCAAGGATACTCCTATTTAGCAGGAAAGCAGCCTGATTTTGAGACACAAGATCAGCCAAGACACTAAGAAGCCTAGTGGAAATTAATTTTGAAATGCATTTATACATCACATTACAACAAGAGATGGGTCTGAAGGAGCTAACTGAAGTTGGGGGATTCTCTTTGGGGATAAGGACTAAATTTGTGGCATTCACCTCAACAAGCAATTTAAAATTGGTAAAGAAGTTTTAAACAGGCTTGCAAAAATCAGAAGAAACTAAATCCCAGCTATGAATGAAGAAAACGACATTAAACCCATCTGGCCCTGCAATGACCCTCTCTTTTCTACCTTCATTTTGTAAGGAATTTTTTTTTACAAAGTGATATATATATATATATATATCATATATTAACAAACATCTTTCCCCAGGGTCATTTTTCTTTTTCCAATAAACAAACTTTATCCAGGATCAAAAGTTTTACCAATATAGATATATCAGTGCAACCAAAAGGATATGCACACACATATGAAGATGCATGTGCCCCTCTTGCTTAATCAGGTTATGGCAAACAAGAGGTTACATTGATTGATTAAATTTAATCAATCCCCACATAGCTTAATTTTTATTATTTATGTAATAAAATCTTATTCATATAGGTAACAGTATGATTTTTAATCCTTGATAGCTTGTTGGATCCTCTATGAAACATGATCCATAAAAACCAGATAATTATGTTATGATTATCTATAAAAATCAATAGTGTAGTGTCTGTGCTCTGAAAATGATATAAGCTTCTATCATTTTCTATGTTTGCTTTCCTATAAAATCTACCTTATATGCAAACTCATATCTGGGATATTCTTAAGTGAATTATCATATTCCAGAAGCTTGATTCCTTGATACCAAGATACTAGACTAAATGAAATGCAGTCCGGGGTGAGTTTCCTGGGACACTTGGATACTTAGCAAAGAAAACATGGTTTAAACAGACTCTCTGCTCAAGCATATTTCAGAGGATCTTAAAATGCATTTTTGCCCAAAGCTTTAGTAAAAAGAAATTCAGATTTTATGTTAAAATTACTAAGGTACTGGTGTGACAATATCTGAACAAATCATGTCTGAACATGTATAAAATTTACTAATATGGATCTAACTTCTCCATCCTATAAAATCCCTATTGTGGATCTAACTTACAAAATTATAGCTAAAACTTTTCAACATTCCAGATAATAAAACTCAGATATTTTAGATTCCAGTTACAAGCCAAATACTTAACCAAATATCCAACATCACTCTGTACTTACTACAATGGAAATTTTTAAAATATCAATACATGCAAATTTCATCTTTTAAGCTCTTATCTATCTAATTCTAGCATGCTATAATCTTCTTCTCAATGCTTTGCTTCTACTCCTACCTAGAGGCTGTTGTTCGTGAAAAAGCATTTGAAGCTGCCTCATTTTAAATGAGACACCCCAGATGCCATTAGCACACTAGGGTCAGACACATGTCTGGTATGAGAAAATTCACAAAAGCAATTAATTAATTAAGTTAAAATTGAATTAAGTACATATACATAAAGTTCTGCCCTTTGAAAACAAGTAATACTTGTGTGCATGTTCTGTGTCATTGTGCATGTGTACACTTTAATCTTTCTTTCCAGAGACTTTGTATAGATATGGCACATACACTCAGGCATACAATATAAATCAAATAATCATTCACACCAAACAGAAAATAACCAATATGAGTTAAATCATTTATTCCCCCTCATATTTCATTTCTGGGAAAACTCTAGTTTCTCATCATGTCAAATATTCTTCCCTTGATATATTTTTCTACCCTGGTCTCATCTGCAATTTTATGAATCAATGGACACACTGTAATGAACTAATTCACTCCATTACACAAAGATCTCAGGACTTAAACAAGCCATGTGTCAACTTGTATTACTCAAGAACACAAGTCATTCCTGCAGTAATCTTGACCCCATTTCCTAATCAAGTTCTCAGGTACTTTTTCTTTTTAAATTTTTCAGGGCAAACCCAATCAGTGAGTCATTTTACAAAAACAAGCATTCATCTCATAGCATTCCTCATCATTCTCATAAACAAACAGAGGTAATCAAGCAATTTAAGTATTGGTACTTATTAAAACATGTTCTTGTAATTTTAAGGAGATATAGACAACTAACATTGGTTTATGGCTCTATGAGAAGATTTTATTGAAACATCTGTGCTTTAGTTAACTCAGATTGACCAAGCTTCCTAAATCACAAAATCTATTTGCTAGGTGGTTATTGTATATTTTCTTTGAATCAGGAGTATCAGCACATAGGCAAGCCTATTGCACTCCTAATTCCTTTTTATCTTAAGCCTCAGCACATATACATATGTATATTGCAGCCCATATGCTCATCAATTCTTCTGGGTTGAGCCAAAACCAACACTACTTGCTTATATTCCACATTTTATTTTCTAGGTATTTATTTATATTTCTAACCAATATCATATTAGAAAGAGATCTGGGTTTTTAAGATACTTATGCATGCATACTGATCATATTTAGAATATTCACAAAATAAAACAACCAGAACAACCATTTGGCATTAAAGCATCCTTAATTTCTAAAAGACAATCACATACACTTTTAAGAAAAATTAATTTATAACTGGCTGCCTTCATTAGGACTTAGTGCCTTAAGTTGTTGAGTGAGTTTTCTCACCTAGCTCTCTTCTTTGCTTCCTTAATTAATTGATAACTTCTGCCTTTAGCCTCAAGCTCTTTTCCTTCACTTGCCTTATGTTTTTATATGGTGTTTTTTTTCCAAAGTTCTTTTTGAGAAGGAGAGGAGGCTGCTGCTTATAAATATACAGAGTTCTCCTTAGGGTTTTGGGTATTGGCTAAAGCCATTTTTGCCCACCAGAAAATTATGTTATCTGCATTTTATTTGATCCCAAGATTCTACCCTCCCCGGCTTAATTTGGTGAAGAGAAAAGTGGTTATCTACTTTGGTTATTTTCAGAAATCTTGCTTTTCCATAAAATGCTTTTTCTCTTGTCTATTTGCATGCTAAATGTGTGATCTGATTTCCAGCAATATTATATACATGTTTCTTTCTTTCTTAATTCAGCCCATACAAAATACATTTTTGTTTTCCTCCCATTTTCTATTTTTAGCCTTTACTTTATTATCTGGTGTTTTTCTTCTTATTTACCCACCAGAGAAAAACATATTTGTGTGTTTCCTATTACTAGTTTAAATTCTAATACTTAGTTAGTATACTTACATATATGTTTTACAGACAATAACTTATATCCATATATACATCTATATTATTTTATACTGATACATATATGCACATGTATACTTAGTTATATTTCTGCATATAGCACATTTGAGGGTTTTCTTTATTTATCAGTAAATATATATATATATATATACATATATATATATATATATACATTTTCCATGCATAGCATCATGTACTCATTCATAGTATACAGGGATCTAGCTTTACTCATGTGTATTTTCTGTGCACAAAGGCACATCATTTTATTATACCACATCAAGCTATCTCATCTTTCCCTTAAACATGATTTTATAAACTGCTTAAAAATTATTTTAATCTTATTTGTATATTATTTTTTTCAAGATAAATTCCTAAAATCTTGGGTCATTACATACACCCCACCTTTTAGGAATTGTGTCCCACAATTTTTCCAAGCTTAAACTAGAGAACAAGTACTCCTCAACCACTTAGATTTCTAGTTCTATGATAATAACTAAAAATACATGCATCCAAAAGAAAAGCAAAATAAAAAAAGATTTACCTCTAATCTGAAAATAGCTTAGGGTAGCTCATCCTAACCTTGTCCTCTAATTCCCATGTGCAATCACTGGGATCAAGACTCCACTGTACTTTTACAAGTTTCAGTGATTTATTTCTTAATTTCTTCACATCCTTTGCCAAAATCCCTAATGGATCTTTTTCATATATCAAATTAGGATTTATTTGAACTTGGGTTGGGGTCTCCAGAATTTCTGCCTTGTCATGTACCCACCTTCTCAGTTGTGATACATGAAAAACATCATGTATGCCTTGCATGTTTTCTGGCAATTCCAACTTATATGCCAAGGGACCAATTCTTTCCAGAATTTTGTATGGTCCAATATATCTTGGGGTTAACTTGCCTTGTTTCCCAAATCTCAGCACATTTTTCATAGGTGAGATTTTGATGAAAACAAAATTTCCCACTTCATATTCTACCTGCCTCCTTTTCTTGTCTGCAAATTTCTTTTGCCTATCTTGTGCTGCTGCCATTCTTCTCCTTATCAACTCAATTTTCTCCTTAGTTTCTTGTATGTACTCAGGCCCTAAAATAACCCTTTCTCCTGCTTCTACCCAACAAACAGGTGACAAACAAGGCTTACCATAAAGGCTTCAAATGGAGCCATTCCTATGGTGCTTTGATAGCTGTTGTTGTATGTAAATTCAACTAGATGAAGATAATCTTCCCAGTTGCCCCCAAAATCCAATACACATGCTCTCAACATGTCCTCCAAAACCTTGTTTACTACCTCAGTTTGCCCATCTGACTGAGGATGGTAGGCAGTACTTAAACATAGTTCACTTCCCATTGCTTCTTGAAAGCTTCTCCAGAACTTTGAAGTGAAGATGGTATCCCTATCACTCACAATGGTTTTGGGAATGCCATGCAATTTTACCACTTCCTTCATAAAAATTTGAGCTAATTTTGGTGCTGTCCTTTCTGACTTGACTGGGATGAAGTGTGCTACTTTGGTTAGCCTATCAACTATCACCCATATACTTGTATTTCCTCTATTAGATCTAGGCAGCCCATCTATGAAATCCATAGATATATCTTCCCACTTCCACTGTGGTACACTAAGAGGCTGCATCAACCCTGATGGCCTTTGGGTTTCAGCCTTGACTTGTTGGCAAGTCATACATTTGGCAATGTATTTAGCTACATCAGATTTCATCCCCTTCCACCAGAAGTCTCTTTTCAAATTTTGGTACATTTTTGTGTTGCTTGGGTGTATGGAGTATTTACTTCTGTGATATTCATTCAATATCTCTTTCTTCAATTCGGTGTCCTCTGGCACACACATCCTATTTTGGTATCTCATATAACCATTTTTATCAATATGGTAATTCATCACTTCCTCCCCTTTTGAGAGGAGAATTTTCTTCTCTAATAAGTTTGCATCCTGTTCTTGCATTTTTTCTACCTTCAGAATTAAATCTGATTGAAGTGTCATTAAGCTTAACTTCCCTTTATTTTCTTGTGCACCATGCATCTGCTCATCAATGTGCACACAACCATTCTCCCCAATTTCTAACTCAGTTAGCAAAGACAAGTCTTAAATTCTTCTATCATCATCATAGCCAATTTAGCATGCTGTCTACTTAGAGCATCTGCAACTTTGTTTGCTTTGCCTGGTGTATAGAGTATGTCAAAGTCATAGGCAGCTAAGAACTCCACCCATCTATGTTGTCTCATGTTCAAATCTTTTTTTGAAAATAAATATTTTAGAGACTTGTGGTCAGTGTAAAGTTCAAACTTAGTGCCTAACAAATAATGTCTCCAAAGTTTCAAAGCATAGATCACAGCTGCTAATTCAAGATCATGTGTGGCATACCTAACTTCATGGGGTTTAAGTTGTCTGGATGCATATGCAATGACTTGGCCTTGTTGCATCAACACTGCACCCAAGCCAAATCCACTAGAATCAGTGTATACAACTAATTCTTCATTTCCATGAGGTACCTTTAAAATTGGGGCATTCATCAATGCCTCCTTCAACTGTTCAAAAGACTTTTCACATTTTTCTGACCAAACAAAAGCTTGGTTCTTTCTGGTTAGGTTAGTAAGTGGTGTAGAAATTTTTGAAAAATCTTTTATAAACCTCCTATAATATCCTGCCATCCCCATAAATGACCTCACTTCACTCACAGTGCTTGGCCTCTTCTATGCTTGAATAGCCACTACTTTATTGGGGTTCACAGAAATTCCTTGGGCAGATATAACATGGCCAAGAAAATGCACTTCTTCTTTCCAAAATTCACATTTTGAGTATTTTGCCTTTAAGTCTTTTTCCCTTAGTCTAGACAAAACCATGTGCAGATGACTTTCATGCTCTTCCATTGTTTTGGAATAAATTAAAATGTCATCTATAAAAATAAGCACAAACTTGTCTAAATAATCTCTAAAGGTTCTGTTCATTAAATCTACAAAGTATGATGGTGCATTGGTCAAGCCAAATGGCATAACCAAAAATTCATACAACCCATATCTAGTGTTAAAGGCAGTGTACTTGATGCTTGATTCTTCCACCTTCATTTGATGAAAACCAGACGCTAAATCTAGCCTAGAGAATACTCTTGCTCCAGCCAATTGATCAAAAAGATCATCTATTCTTGGCAGTGTGTATTTATTTTTAATGGTTACCTTGTTTAATTCCCTATAATCTATGCAGAGTCTCAAAGTACCATCTTGTTTCTTAACAAACACCACTGGTGCCCCCAGCAAGAATTACTGGGTCTTATAAAACCCTTATTTTCTAATTCCTCTAATTGTTTCTTTAATTCTTTTAGTTCATTTGGCCCCATTCTTGTTGGCTTTTTAATCACTGGGCTTGCTCCTGGGACTAAATGAATTTGGAATTCCACTGGCCTATGGTTTGGAACACCATTAACCTCCTCAAAAACATCCAAGTATTTATTGACTATAGGAATTTCCTCAATAATATGTTTACTGAAATCTTTTCCCAAATCAATCAAATGACACAATTTTCTTCCCTTGGACACTTCACATAAAATTGTGATCCTCTGGCTTCCATGGTTTTGCAATGATTTGGTGGATGAGTCTAAGTTAATTATGGTCTTGAATTGCCTTAACCAGTCTACTCCCAAAATAACACCTATATTTGGGTAATTTAAAACATATAAATTGGAAATAAAAGTATCTCCTCCTATGTTTAATCCCACATCCTCACAGATCATGTTTAAAACACTAGAACTTCCCAGTGGACTTTGTATATGTAAAGGGGTTTCAACCAATATGCAACTTAATTTCTGCATTTTAACTAATTCATAGGAAATTAAGGAATGAGTTGCTCCAGTATCATATACTACTGCTATGGGTACATTACAAATAAATAGTGTACCTTCCACTTGACTGTGCTTCTCAGCATTGATCTCCACTGTTCTGGCTTTTTCTTCCAAGTTTGCTAATTTTCCTTGCTACTTATTCTCAGGACAATTTCTTTTCATGTGCCCTTCTTTCCCACATAAATAACACTTGAAAGCTCCTCCTTTCAATTCTGGACATCTTGGTTTGATATGTCCTTCTTTTCCACATTGATGGCACACAATCTTCTTGGTTTCCTTAGCTTTAATATCCCCAGTAGACTTAGTACTGGCCTCTTCTTTCTTCTTATCATAAGGATGATATCTCCCCTTACCCTTCTTACTGTTATTATTCTTGAAATTTCTGAATTTTTCCCTTTCCTTGTCATGCTGCTCCAACCTCAAAGCTAAGTCTATCACATGGTCAAAGGTCCTGTCAGCATAGGGTAACATGGCTCTGCTAAGTCCTGGGTTCAAACCTTTTATGTACCTATCATTTTTGGATGCTTCATCTGCTACAAGCATTGCTCCATATGTGGAAAGCCCTTCAAACTTTTGAGTGTAATCTGTGACAGTCATAGTTCCTTGCCTAAGTCTAATAAATTCTTCTAGCAAGGTAGTCTTAGCTGATGCTGGTACAAACCTAGCTTCCAACATCTCTTTGAATTGATTCCAAGTGATTTCATTCTCATTTCTTCCTGCAATGATTACTTCCCATCAGCTTAAAGCTACTCCTTTTAGCTGTCTCGAAGCCACTTGCCTCTTTCTTTGATCATCAAGTTGCATGTCATTGAAAATTCTATCCAATATTCTCAACCATGCTTGAATTTCCATAATACTCTCTGTCCCTTCAAAGCTTTTGCCTCCTAAATGAGTATATGTCTTAAGTAATTTTGAGAGTTCTTCATAGGGATTTTCTTGCCTTTGTCCTGCCAAATCCCTAAATGCTCTCACCAAGTCTTGCAGATTGACCATTGGTGGTGCATTGGAAGATCCTGCTCCCTGATTTGGTGGTCTTCCTACCATAGTTTGCTAATAATAATTTACATAGCTGGTTAGTTTGATTGGTAATTTTATTATTTCAGTGGTTTTATTTACACTGAAAACATTGTTATATATTTAGTCTCTTTAAATTTTATTTCTATCAGAGAACTTGATCTTTATTTCTGCTATGTTTAATAACATAGCTCTGATACCAAATGCAATGACCCTCTCTTTTCTACCATCATTTTGTAAGGATTTTTTTTAGAAAGTGATATATATATATATATATATATCATATATTAACAAACATCTTTCCCCAGGGTCATTTTTCTTTTTCCAATAAACAAACTTTATCCAGGATCAAAAGTTTTACCAATATAGATATATCAGTGCAACCACAAGGATATGCACACACATATGAAGATGCATGTGCCCCTCTTGCTTAATCAGGTTATGGCAAACAAGAGGTTACATTGATTGATTAAATTTAATCAATCCCCACATAGCTTAATTTTTATTATTTATGTAATAAAATCTTATTCATATAGGTAACAGTATGATTTTTAATCCTTGATAGCTTGTTGGATCCTCTATGAAACATGATCCATAAAAACCAGATAATTATGTTATGATTATCTATAAAAATCAATAGTGTAGTGTCTGTGCTCTGAAAATGATATAAGCTTCTATCATTTTCTATGTTTGCTTTCCTATAAAATCTACCTTATATGCAAACTCATATCTGGGATATTCTTAAGTGAATTATCATATTCCAGAAGCTTGATTCCTTGATACCAAGATACTAGACTAAATGAAATGCAGTCCGGGGTGAGTTTCCTGGGACACTTGGATACTTAGCAAAGAAAACATGGTTTAAACAGACTCTCTGCTCAAGCATATTTCAGAGGATCTTAAAATGCATTTTTGCCCAAAGCTTTAGTAAAAAGAAATTCAGATTTTATGTTAAAATTACTAAGGTACTGGTGTGACAATATCTGAACAAATCATGTCTGAACATGTATAAAATTTACTAATATGGATCTAACTTCTCCATCCTATAAAATCCCTATTGTGGATCTAACTTACAAAATTATAGCTAAAACTTTTCAACATTCCAGATAATAAAACTCAGATATTTTAGATTCCAGTTACAAGCCAAATACTTAACCAAATATCCAACATCACTCTGTACTTACTACAATGGAAATTTTTAAAATATCAATACATGCAAATTTCATCTTTTAAGCTCTTATCTATCTAATTCTAGCATGCTATAATCTTCTTCTCAATGCTTTGCTTCTACTCCTACCTAGAGGCTGTTGTTCGTGAAAAAGCATTTGAAGCTGCCTCATTTTAAATGAGACACCCCAGATGCCATTAGCACACTAGGGTCAGACACATGTCTGGTATGAGAAAATTCACAAAAGCAATTAATTAATTAAGTTAAAATTGAATTAAGTACATATACATAAAGTTCTGCCCTTTGAAAACAAGTAATACTTGTGTGCATGTTCTGTGTCATTGTGCATGTGTACACTTTAATCTTTCTTTCCAGAGACTTTGTATAGATATGGCACATACACTCAGGCATACAATATAAATCAAATAATCATTCACACCAAACAGAAAATAACCAATATGAGTTAAATCATTTATTCCCCCTCATATTTCATTTCTGGGAAAACTCTAGTTTCTCATCATGTCAAATATTCTTCCCTTGATATATTTTTCTACCCTGGTCTCATCTGCAATTTTATGAATCAATGGACACACTGTAATGAACTAATTCACTCCATTACACAAAGATCTCAGGACTTAAACAAGCCATGTGTCAACTTGTATTACTCAAGAACACAAGTCATTCCTGCAGTAATCTTGACCCCATTTCCTAATCAAGTTCTCAGGTACTTTTTCTTTTTAAATTTTTCAGGGCAAACCCAATCAGTGAGTCATTTTACAAAAACAAGCATTCATCTCATAGCATTCCTCATCATTCTCATAAACAAACAGAGGTAATCAAGCAATTTAAGTATTGGTACTTATTAAAACATGTTCTTGTAATTTTAAGGAGATATAGACAACTAACATTGGTTTATGGCTCTATGAGAAGATTTTATTGAAACATCTGTGCTTTAGTTAACTCAGATTGACCAAGCTTCCTAAATCACAAAATCTATTTGCTAGGTGGTTATTGTATATTTTCTTTGAATCAGGAGTATCAGCACATAGGCAAGCCTATTGCACTCCTAATTCCTTTTTATCTTAAGCCTCAGCACATATACATATGTATATTGCAGCCCATATGCTCATCAATTCTTCTGGGTTGAGCCAAAACCAACACTACTTGCTTATATTCCACATTTTATTTTCTAGGTATTTATTTATATTTCTAACCAATATCATATTAGAAAGAGATCTGGGTTTTTAAGATACTTATGCATGCATACTGATCATATTTAGAATATTCACAAAATAAAACAACCAGAACAACCATTTGGCATTAAAGCATCCTTAATTTCTAAAAGACAATCACATACACTTTTAAGAAAAATTAATTTATAACTGGCTGCCTTCATTAGGACTTAGTGCCTTAAGTTGTTGAGTGAGTTTTCTCACCTAGCTCTCTTCTTTGCTTCCTTAATTAATTGATAACTTCTGCCTTTAGCCTCAAGCTCTTTTCCTTCACTTGCCTTATGTTTTTATATGGTGTTTTTTTTCCAAAGTTCTTTTTGAGAAGGAGAGGAGGCTGCTGCTTATAAATATACAGAGTTCTCCTTAGGGTTTTGGGTATTGGCTAAAGCCATTTTTGCCCACCAGAAAATTATGTTATCTGCATTTTATTTGATCCCAAGATTCTACCCTCCCCGGCTTAATTTGGTGAAGAGAAAAGTGGTTATCTACTTTGGTTATTTTCAGAAATCTTGCTTTTCCATAAAATGCTTTTTCTCTTGTCTATTTGCATGCTAAATGTGTGATCTGATTTCCAGCAATATTATATACATGTTTCTTTCTTTCTTAATTCAGCCCATACAAAATACATTTTTGTTTTCCTCCCATTTTCTATTTTTAGCCTTTACTTTATTATCTGGTGTTTTTCTTCTTATTTACCCACCAGAGAAAAACATATTTGTGTGTTTCCTATTACTAGTTTAAATTCTAATACTTAGTTAGTATACTTACATATATGTTTTACAGACAATAACTTATATCCATATATACATCTATATTATTTTATACTGATACATATATGCACATGTATACTTAGTTATATTTCTGCATATAGCACATTTGAGGGTTTTCTTTATTTATCAGTAAATATATATATATATATATACATATATATATATATATATATACATTTTCCATGCATAACATCATGTACTCATTCATAGTATACAGGGATCTAGCTTTACTCATGTGTATTTTCTGTGCACAAAGGCACATCATTTTATTATACCACATCAAGCTATCTCATCTTTCCCTTAAACATGATTTTATAAACTGCTTAAAAATTATTTTAATCTTATTTGTATATTTTTTTTTCAAGATAAATTCCTAAAATCTTGGGTCATTACAGGCCCTCAACTAGACTACTTGTTCATAGAGAAAAGAGTTCTTTTTATCTCATCTGTGATAAGGGAGGTCAACTGGGTAGCATGATGAGGTAAGATTGCAGGAAGCTCAATATTATCAAGAATAGAAAGATCAGGCTCAAAATTGAGGAGTTACGTAGCACTTAGAAAAATATTCAACCAATGCATTATCCACAGCATGAGGTGATGAGTGAAGGTTCCCACCATCATCAAGAATGCAATTTATTTGTTCCCTAGACTGTTTAGATTTAATAGTAGCATGGAAAAATGCAGTGTCGCTATCTCCTTCAGTTGACCATTTATAATTGAGTTGTTGCTTCTTCATCAAACTTTCCATCTTGAGTGCATCGGCAAGAGCAAGAAAAAGGCAACTCTCAGCACTAGCAGCTTCAGCATCATCAGGGTTACTTATCATATTTTATTGAGCTTCCTCCAACTGTTTTCTGATTGTAGTGGATCTAAGACATCCCTTCCCAAAGTTTTCTTGTGCCCATGATCTAAGAGCTTTTTTCACTTGCTTCATCTTCCTACAAAACATACGTAGGGTTGCCATGAAAAATGTTAGACCATGCCTCATTTATTATATTATTATACCTTGGTTCATGGACTCAAGTATTATAACATTTAAAACTTCTTTTCTCTGTAGCAGTAGGGGGACCGGTTGAGAAAATAATGAGTGAGTGATCAGACAAAATGCGAAGGGGCAGGAAAGAAGATAAGGACGACCATGTTGATAAGGCTTTAAAGTTGTAGAAGGAGTGATCAATTGTTGAAAGAGTTCTGGTGCCACTCCTACTTCTATTATTCTAGGAGTACATGGCACTAGATTTATTGACTGCTAGTAGACTTGAATCTTCAATAGCAATGTTTAAAGGTTGAATGTCTCAAGCTGTTAAAGGAATTCCACCATGCTTGTTATCCAAGTTAAAGCAGCAATTAAAATCCCCTACAACAAGCCATGGATGAGTGTCCTGCCTAAAAGTAGGGAGCAAGTCAAGTAATGACTATCTTGTTGCTAAAGAATTACTAGCATAGACAATTGTTAGATAGATGGAGATTTTAGATGGAATGAGATAAGCATGAAAGTGAATGAGTTGAAGGGTAGACATGATGGGTTGAAGAGTGAACACATTTGGGTTGTGGATAGCATAATTCTCCCATAAGAAGCATCCTGAAGATTATGACGCAAGATCCACCCACTGTTAATGTAATTTGCTTGCAGACAAGGTGAGAGAATAGTTTAACTTGGTTTCAAGAATTGCAAATAATTCAAGCTTATGAGTTTGGATAAGGAGTTTCACTTGATCAAGTTTAGTTGTGCAATGTGCACCTCTAATATTCCACACTACCATATGGTGGGACATTAAATAAAATATAGGGATATGTGGACAGTTTCTTTCATACACCTTATTGTTGGAGATCCCCTAGTTAGCCTTTCAACTAGAGTTATAATTTTAGAACTATCGTTTTTACTTGGTTTTGGTGATGGGTTGCACTCAACAAGCACATTAAGAAGTTAGGAAGATGCAGAGGCAGGCAAGCCATGAGGAGAAATCCAACCAGAAAATTTGCCCACGAAGACAAATGGTAAAGGTGGTTTGATTGATGGATCAGTTGGTTTAAGCTTGAAGGAACAGTTCCAGAAATGGAAGAAGATTGGGGTTGATTGCATCAAATGGGAAGAGGAGTTGGTTGGGCATGATTGTCTTGATCAATGTTAAATTGAGCTGTAGTTAATGTGATTTGTGATGACTCACATGAAACAGGTACTTTTGCATGGGGATAATTAATGTTTGGAAGTAATGGTGGGGAGGTTGGATGTTTGATATTCTCATGCATAGTGAGATTGTTATTGTGCACATGCACACTGTTATTCACTTCAGCACTATGAACTACATGCATATCAACTTTCTTTGTTTCTTCAAAGTTAACTACAATTGTTTTGCCTTTGTCATTTCATTGAATAACACTATTTCACTCTTTTCCACTATATCGAGATCAGCATCCATCACCACCACTTCAGAAAAATCCTTATTATCAACATGAAGAATGGAGAATTATTACTTGTCTCTATAACCTCATTTGCAGCAGGAAAATCATATGTTTTATCATTTCCTTGGTAACTTGCCTCACCACTTTTTTCATTTCACTATTACTACAATTAGCATCATTCAAAGCAACTTTCCTTATATTAAACTTATGCCTCTTGACCCACTGCCAACTTAGATTCTTATTAATCATTGTTCCCTGTTTATCTTTTTCATTTTCAACTTTCTCTTTGTCTCTTGTATCAATTAATTTCCCTCTGTCTTTAGTTACATCCTCTTTTCTTCTCTCATACAATTATTTTTATCATGTCCAAATTCTTTACATGTTGTGCAAATTGTTGGCTTCCATTGTTAGCAGACTCTTACCATTTGAACACTTCCATCTAACAATCTAACAGGAAATTCTTCAATCAAATCATGATCAGGCGACTTCAACCATACACTTAGCATACCCTATTCTTTACATTTTCTCAGTTGTCTCATCAAGGCATAGTAATTTCCCAATTCTTGAAGTTAACCAGTTGATGTCAAGGTGGGACCATGCAAATAATGGTATATTCGAGAGTCTTAACCAGACTGGGACAGATTTAATCATGCTGCAACTGTTACCAATCGTAGGATCCCAGGGCTTAACAATGAATAGCTTGTTCCTAATAAGCAAGGGGCCAGATTCAATTATATTCCTTCTATCCTCCTTAAAAGATAGATTGAATAGGAACAAGAAGCCATCAGATTTGACAATGATTGCCCTCTTGAGCTTCCACACTTTTTTCAGATGAAAGATTACAGTGGTGTAGGATAGGGGTTTATCAAGAAAAAAAACCCACCGGATAATCACCCTAAACAACATTCCTGGCTTGAATCACTTCAGGAGAGGGAATCAAAACATCCCCAGCAAGGATAACATGGATCTTAGATGTAATGTACTTGCCAACATTTCTGGGCTTTGACTCGAAGAGAGAGTTCCATTTGGGGACAAGCATGACAGAGGAATTGAGATGTGGCTGCAAAGAGGAAGAAGGAGAAGGGTGGGAAGCTGAATAGGGAAGGACAAGTGGAGGTGGCAGTTTAGGAGGGGAGATCGGGAGTAGGCGGGACGAAGATTGAAGCGACAACTGTAGAAGAAGGAGATGGGACAGGGTGCGGCGGGAAATTTGAAGAAGGAGAGGAGAGTGAAGCGGGACAAACTGCCATTAATAAAAAAAGAAGTTATGATGAAATGATTTGAAATTGTAACCATTCTTCATTACAAAAAAATAAACTTTTCATGTATTATATATATTCTTTTATTTCAGAATCCAAAACTTTATAACATCTAGTTGTTTATAATTATGCTAGAAACTTCATCAAATCTATTTATTATACACGCAAATTCCCAAACACATATAAAATATAATAATGTTGCCATTTACTATAGTGTTTACAAATAACTATCCACTAAAGTCCAATAGCTGCAAACGCTGCTCAAAATATATCCACATACATAAAAGACCTTTTATAATACATTTCCCTAAAGTAACAAATATAAATTCTTTTTTGGTCAAACCAATTTCAAATATTAACTTCATATACCATTTTTTTCCAAAACAACCAATCTTCCTTAAAATACTATTTAAAATATTTAACCTTTACAAAATACTTTAATTTCCTCAAATCATTTGTATCTTTTCAAAACACTATGTCCAAATATCTCGTTCCAGTGTTTAAGAATCCCTATAGATAACTTTAGCTAAGATACATCGACCATAACACTTAAACTACTCAACGGACATATTAACATAAGTTTTATTTCAAAAAAAAGGTCTATAAAAATTAGTTTCCCAAACTATTTAATATACTTTTTTAATTTATTTTAAATCTTAACTTAACACTATACTTAAAATGATTACTTTTCAATAAATATCTAATTAAACATTCACTTGGGTTCCAAAATCATTTGATAATAATAAATTATATTTTTATATATTAAGAGTCCTTATTTCTATTAAACACTTAGTAACTCCAAAACATTTCAAAACAGCCTTTAAATACACACACATATATGAATATACTACTCAATAAACCATTTCAATAGACATTTTATAATATTAGCAATCACCATTCATATCAATTTATTTTTCAGAAGTGAAAATCGATAATGAAATTCACTTCACAATTCTGATAAATACATACTAATATTTACCAAACTATATATAAAATCAAATTCAATTCTCAATAACCGAGAAAACATGAGCAACATCAATCAATGCACTTAGCAGAATATTAATTTATCAATTTTCATTGCACACTCTGATTAAAATCAGTTCTAAACTCAACGACACAATGCCAAGCCAAAACATAATAATACAATACTCAACATAAATAACTACGCTGCTGGTTGGACTAACTCGTTTCATCCTTGCTACTCCAACCATTTCATACTACATACTTGAAAAAAATATATAGTATATATAAAATTACAAATACGTCCCTTGATGATTATCCCTCGGTAATCATCCTAAATATATTTACCTACTACCTACCACACCCAAGGACCAGTGACTCTTAGTCTCATCTAAGGTTTTGACTCGTGTCTCTAAAATATGATGCATTGTTCTAAACCTTTCTTTGATACCAAAATGAAACACCCCACCTCTATACCCATACTATCCAAGAGCATTACTGTAATATTTTCAGATAATACAGAGAATGAGGCTGTGTGGTACACACATGAATATTCTCTTGAACTAATATTAATACGTATTAAAACATCAAATGAACATCTCTCTTATACGTTAAGAGTATCGGTACAAAGCAATAAACACATGTGCCTCCAGGATAGAATAATACACAATATACAGTAAATAATAGTGAATACAGAGTCAGAATCGCAGCGATAACATATTATATATATAATATATGTCTGTATGGATACATAACATATCAAATGTAAGTCAACTCAATACATCAAACCTAATATAAGTATCCTCTAAGCCCACCAAAACACATGCTGGTTATACTGTCCTTATACCTGAAATGTCTTGGATTGACCCAAGTATTACACAAATATCACACGGGTTAGACTATCTCTAATCAAGAATCTATAGTAAAGGTGTATAGTACAAACGAGGCATAATAATATGATAACATTGCCAAAGATATAAAAATCACCAATTAATATGTCAATATGTATATAAACATGGAAATGTATGCATGGAATACATGTATAATACCATAGATAATCATCAAAACATCGCATCACACGAATAACTCAAAACCATACGAAGCAACCAACTCTAATACCAAAAGATGTCATCACCTATATATAAACACATAGAAATGACTTTTCAAGAGTTTGGATATTCTATGTGAATATTTCTTCGTCCAAGATAGCTCCCCAGCTTTCATCAGTGGCATTCTGGATGTGAGTCTCTATCTTTTATCCATTTGTTCTTGTGGCTTTGTGAAATCTTATACTAAATACTAATTTTTCCTTTTTCAGACCTTCTTCCGGGTGTGGTGAGAGCAGCGACTAGGGATGATTTGGAGGATATGTTGTGTAGATTCCAACAAATCATGAAAGAACATCGGAAGGTTCCTCGTCCAGTCATCGATTATAATCTGAGGTGGTTTATACTGGTAGTGGTTGGTCGCTCAATCGAGAGAGGCAGGCAACCTTCCACTCACAAGCCTGTGAAGAAAACAAAAGGAAAAGACTCAATTACTGACAAGAAAAGTGACGTGCCTTTCTCTGACCTTATGTTTCCGGTGCCCTCTTGACTACAGATCCACATGGAGTTGCTCCTACCATCCTTACGGATTCAAAGAAACTAGAGTTAGATCTCTTCAAGGTCATACCTTGTAAAAGCGGCTAGCTCAAGACTTTAAGGGAGTGGGAGGATGACAACCTTCATACCAAGATAGTAGAAGAGATGAGCTCACATTCTCACGACAATGATCATACTATCACGGATGGTGATGAAGCGCTTCTTTTGGGAATATTGGTTTAGCTACCCCGCCCAATCTAGAGGTAGATGAGGCCTTACGCCAGGTTTTTGGCCCTAAGGAAGAGGAGGAAACTTTCATTCTTGGGAACATTTATGTTTCCAATTATCTTCAAGAGCCAGAGCTTGGGATCGATTATGGGGATTCTACATCTATAGCAGAAATCCAGCGATAGTTAGAGACCCACGAGGTCCCCAAGGGTTCATTCAATTGCTATGCACTCTTGCATTCTCACTTGCACAATTGCACGTTCATGTCACAATCATGCACCTTTCAAGTGTTAGCTCTTGTCCTAACCCGTCGTACTTTGACATTATAGGTAGTATGAGTTTTAGAAGGGAAAAACTACTTTCTAAGACTAATCAGCATAAGCAAAAGGTGCCTCCCAAGGATGTTAGATAGGTTGTGTCTTCATCCAGCCCAAGTGAAAGTGTTCGAGAACCGGCTATGAAGCGGCTGACCAGGGAGATTGTCCTTTACCGTCCAGCTGGGGACAAGGGCGAATAGGTCCCCAAAGATGGCTCGTGAAAAAGGTCCCACTCTCCGAGCAGTAAATCGTGGCCCTAGAATCTAGTTCATCCTTCTAGGTCTTCCCATCATTCGCCTTTTCCTTTATCTGACTAAGAAACTTCCAAACAGCAAGAGAAGATGGACAGGAGAGGAGCGGTAGTCCCTACCCGGAGGGAAAAGATAAAGGAAAGGGGGATGAAAGAGTAGTTGTCATAACTGACCCCACAGACTCGAATTTTGACAAATTCTAACAGCCCTACTAGCCAAGAGATCTCCTAGCCGCTTGCTTGCCGATGCACCCCCGCTTTCTTTTATTTTGTCAATTAATCTTCTCATGGACGGATTGGGTGGTGTGAATGATACACCCCACCTCTATACCCATAATATCCAAGAGTATTACTAAGTAATATACCATATAATGTGGAGAATGAGGATATGTCGAGTACGCACATGAATATTCCTTTGGACTAACACTGGTATATTTTAAAACATCAAATGAATATCTCACTTATACGTACACAGTATCAGTACAAAACAATAAACACATGTCCCTACATGACATAACAATACACAATATACAATAAGTAACAGAGAACACAGAGTCAGAATGGCAGCATAACATATAATATACATATATAATAAATAAGTCTATATGGATACATAAGAACTCAAATGTCAACCAACTAAATACAATATAGCAAATAATCAATATTACACTCAGTGTTACATATGTACAGTGAATCTAAGTCATACAATATCATACAACAAGCGTAATATAAGTCCTCTAAGCCCACTAAAACACTTCCTGGCTGTAATGCCCCTACATCTGAAATGTCTCAAATTGACTCGAGTATTACATAAATAACACATGGGTCAGACTATGTCTAATCATGAATCTATAGTAAAGGTGCATAGTATAATTGAGGGATAATAATATGATAACACATCCAAAGATACTAAAATCATCAATATACATGTAAATATGTATATATACAGGGAAATGTATGAATGGAATACATGTATAATACCATAGATAATCATCAAAACATCGCATCACACGAATAACTCAAATCCATACGAAGCAACCAACTCTAATACAAAAAGATGTTATTACCCATATAAAAACGCATTACACCAGAAATCACAGCATCAACACAAATGGGTAATTCATAGATATCCAAATATCATCATCAAATCTAGAAAATATCAATAGGTGAGATATCACCAAGTATAATTAGGCTAGCACGTAGCATTGCCTAAATATATCTCGCCATCTCTATAGAACATCATCATCAATACATGTGTATAGGATAGGCTGCATATCGGTATAATAACGATATGAGAATCCACTATACTCTAGACAACTATCACAGGTATAATCTCATATTCTCATATATAACTAGTAGAAAGTATCGTGATGGAAATGACTATACGATAGACATGAATTCCCAAGTAGAGCCAAATACATAACAATATGTGGGTCACCTAACCCATCTCTATACTACAGTAAGGTGTATTAATAATATATCCCAAGCTATTACTCCGCCAGTACCAGAAGGGAGTCTGATAACACGAAGCTAGCTCCAGAGTCACAAAGTCTCTACAGTCTTGGTTACCTTCATGGTACCGTGATACATATCCATTGATGTTCCTGCCAATGCGAGGACTCAATAGTCATAACCAGACAATAGCCCATTTAGGTAATAAACTGTTAGCTTAGTGACATAGGGCGTGAACGTATGTAGCGAAAGCACATAGCTATATAAATATAAGGTGTCACCGATCTGGGGCGTGACCCCATGACCAGGTTGCTAGGGTGGATTCTAGCCATCTAGTTCTCTCCAACATCAATAAAAGGAGTACATCGTAATAGTGGCAGATAGAACTAATACATATAGACAAAAAGTTATGCTCACCATTAGGCACGTAGTCTTACTTGCTTAATAGTCCACATAATATTCTATATAACTAGTCCAAAGAATAACCAAAGAAATATTACCGAATGCCCCATCCCAAACGGTATTATAACTCCGTTTATTTAGATTTCTCGTCATACAGAATTGAATAACTAATTTAATATAAAATATCACAATTCCATACAAAAGAATACCATCGCCTTGTCATATCAAATCACTAAACAATATCCGCAACAACAGCGAATCATTTATATAATCCAATTTGATAAACAAGAAAAGAATTATGAGAATAGTAACATAAAAAAGATTACTCAAATAAATATGTGTATATAACAGCAAATCAATATAGCAATAATGAATCATTCACAACATATAACCCTAATATAACATTTTAAGTACTCAGAAATAGATAATTAATTAAAACCAAATATAATATCACTTTACAGTAAATAAATATATATTTTTTCAATCTTTTATAAATTAAATAATAATTTTATATTTACCAATAACACTAGAAACTCATTTCTTTCTTTTGATAACCCAAAATAGTTTGTAAAACTAAATATTAAGCATAACATTATTCCATAATTATCAACAACTAAATACTATTTTAAATAATTATAAAACATCCAAATCAATTTAATTTGTTCATAACCAAATAAATACATTTTCAAAACTTGAATTATATATATTAAAATTTCATAAATATACTTTAGCAACTATAGGATATCAATTAAGAAACATTTCATATATTTTTCTCATTTAAATAATACTATTAAATTCAGTTTATTAATTTAATAACTTTAAATTATATTACAGTCATATATAATATATAAGTATGTTTATTAGAGTTTAAGTATATTTATTATGAGTATTTATTTTAGCTTGTTTTACATTTTTAACAATCACACACACACAAACACACACACGGATATATATATATATATATATATGTATGTATGTATGTATGTATGTATGTATGTATGTATGTATGTATGTATGCATGTATGCATATGTATGTATGTATGTATAAATATTTTAGTTTATATATATATATATTTGATGTTTTTATACTCACTCTTTGAACTACACAAACAAAAACAACGCACAAATACAATAACTGCAAACACACGCAGCACACACACGTATACACAGTAAGGCCATATACACACACGATTGCATGCATGCACACAGCCAAATTTATACACTCACGCACACCATGAAAATGCACACACACAACTACACATACACACACAAGCTAACACACACATGCGGCTGCATGAGCACATGGCTCCACTCGTGCACTGGTAATCTCTAACCGGTCAACCGGCCGACCATTTTCTGGAGCAACTATGCTCATGGTCTTTCATTCCTCGATTAGTTTTTATTCTCTTCTCGTCGTTATCACCTCTAGTTCTAAGCACACCACATTATTTGTTCAATCATCATTTCAATTCATTCATTCATATATATATATATATCATAGAATTAGACATATATATCATAGAATTAGACATATAATTGTGAGTGAAAACACTCAACTGAACATTACGTTTCTTCCTTCTTCCTCCTTTCTCTGATCGCACGGACCCATACATCTAGCGCATTGATGAAACCCTAATCACTTACGTACGTAGGTATACCTCAATATGTAGATGTTCATGCTCAACTTTAGAAATTTGTGGTAGTTTACTTGAATTTAGTTTGATTATAAAATAAGGAAGGTTTTGAGTAAGTTGTTGATTTTCTGAAAAGCTCTCAAATGAATGCATTCATTTATTATTTAGGGTCTGGAAATGGAAATTTCGTGATGCTTAGGGTTTGGGCCCAAGATATTTGGGCTTGGGCTAAGAAAATATTTAAAATGAACAAATATATATTTATTTTCTTTTATTTATAAAACTAGATTGTAATTAATTTAATTAAATAAATTACATTTCAAAATCACTTCTTTTCCAAACCAATTTATTCGATAAATCTCCAAATTCTATTTATATCAATTAAATCACTATTATTAACTTTAATTAATTATTACTTTAAATTCGGGTTGTTATGGATTTCCCCCTATAAGAAATTTGCGTCCTCACAATTTTCCATTAGGAAAAATCTATAGCTAGTTATCAACACCCAATTTAACCATATCACCACTAATTTTACTTTTAAATATAAAACATCTACCATAAGTGAAAATTACTTTACATATTTACAAAATACTTTATTTAAATAATTCCCCTTTAAATAACACACAAACACAAACATACAGATACACACACACATACACACACACACACACACACACATATATATATATGTTTCAAAATTCCATTTTATTCTAATTCAAACATGATTCAAATTGAAATATTCCATCAAATAAGCCTTTTTAAAATATTTTAACAAAAGCTAAAATCTTATCAATAAATTTTTCTACTAAAATATCATTCTCTATTTAAAAAAAATTCTTTTTATTATATTGTTTAATTTCAAACATTTTGTTACCACCAATTCTCACTTCAACCTTGTCGAAACCAAGAAGAGTAGAAGAGAAGGATTTATAAGAGATGATAGCATCGACTAAGCCTTTTGAAGGAGTTGAAGGGATGCTATAGCAAAAATTGGATGTGCTATAAGTTTTCGAAAGGGTTGGAAGGGGATGAAAGTACCCTCTCACTTTAATTACTTCCTTTCAAAATTGATGCTTCCGCAAGCATGAAGACGTTTCGAATAAGTTGAGGAACACCTTTCGAAAGCAAAAAATTACAGCCACTCACATGCGCGCCAAACCTTTCAAAACTAAAGGTTTCGCCTTCATTCACATTCCAAAAAAGGATGTTTTGGTAGAGCAACCCCTTTGAAAGCTTAAATAAGCCTTTCGAACCGGTCGAGACCATTCACAATTAAGAAAGAAGAGCTTGATAGGTTTAATATTGCAATCTCTTAAACTAGAGGATGGGGTTCCCATCAATCAACAAGTGTGCCATCGAAAGCTACCTTCTTCCTTAAAACCTTCAACATCTCGACTCCTTCAAAGCTCCAAAGATCCACTTATCGACAGAGTCGAAAGATCTTACCTTTACTTACTTGCAACAACACAACAACACAAAGCAGAGAAGCACACCTGCCATTTTCGATGAAGTCGAAAGCACTCAAGTCCATTCAAAAGCAATGTAGAAAGATGCCAAAATGTTAATGGCAACGAAAGGTCTCCAAGTCCGCGTTTCGACCAAGTTGAAAGGACTGATTTAAAAGGTGTCAACCCGCACTTATAAATAAGACCCTAGGGGTTTGGTTTAAGGGATCCGAATTCATTCACTTCATTTTTGTACTTTCATAAATTTGTAAACCCTAATTTTGAAATTAGATTGGGAATTTGATCAATTTATATAACATTAGCTTAATGAAAGCAAGATTATGGTATTTTCGGATATGCAGCTGATTTAATATTCCTATTGGATTTAGTTTATAATCTGCTTATGTCGACTTGATCAAAAGGTCACCTTTAGAGTGAGTCAAAACCCTTAACTCAACTAATATCCTTAGAGCCTTAGCTCCTAACCTCAAATTGTTGAAAGGTTAGCTTTCGAAGAGGTCGGAACCTTTCCATTTAATTCACATCCTTAGATCATTAGGACCAACCTCTGGGTTACCTCAACTATTTTGAAAGGGAGTTTCAAAAGGATACAAAACTTACTTAACTAGTTCGAAAGGCAATATAAGAAGGAATTCAGGTGTTTCGACCAAGTTGAAGGGTTGTATAAGAAGGAGTTTCAACTACTACAACCTATTCAAAAGAGGGACTTGAGAGAATAAAAAGGAGAATTAACTATCTTCACCTGATCGAAAGGTATTAAATGCTTTCACCTTTTTGAAAGAAGGTTTCGAAAGAGACATCTACACTTTAAACTCTGCTTTGGGGTGTTGATAAGTTTTCTTGTTAACATTTTTAATGCTAGAAGGAGGGCTTAAACCTCTGGTCTTGTTGAACTTCCAACTCCGCTTTCCTTTAACCTAATTCCATTCCAAACTTACCTGCTTTAGACTTTACATCATCATGTTTAGAAAAATCAAAAGGTCTGAACAAGGATCCTCAGAGTCACATCCAATTAGATTCTCCCATAGAACAGTTAATGATTCTAAACTACATAAAGAACAAATGTTGAAATTTGAAGCTTTAAGGATAATAAAGAAAAAGAAAGCTGAATCTTATAATCCAGATAAATGGAGTTTAAACCCTTTTCACATTGGCCCCACACCTATCTTTTCCTTAGGAGGAACAAACAATGAAAGTGATAACTTGTTTGACCAAATGAGGAAAACAATTCAACTCTACACCAAAGGCACAATCTTTTAAGAGGGAATGATGGCTGATTATAACGCCTTTGCACATAAATGGCATCAAGCAACAAGTGGGACATTTCTTGCATATGAACTTCAAAGGGTTTTGAAAAGAAAACTGGTCGTTGAGTGTGAAGCTTCAGAACCAAGTAATAAAAAAAATCTAGAAACCATCCTCAAAAGACAAGCTTCAAGACGACACTCCTTAAGGAATGCAACTTGACAACATCGATTGAGAATGTTTATTTGCTAACCCGGGAAGAGCTCAACTATTGGCCATCACAGAAGAAAAAACCTAAATATAAAAGGAATCGGGGAGGATCCTATTGTCACTACCACATGACGAATGGACATGAGACAAATCGATGTAGGGTACTAGAAGGAATGGTGATCAGCTTCTTCAAACAAGGCAAAATCAATGAATTTGTAAAGATACCCTAGTTGAATTCAATAAAGAACCACTTTACTAAGAAAAATCTACATGGTCGAGAGTAGAATTCTCCTTGCACTTGGACATTACCTTAAATTGTCAAAGCCTTTGTCCGCATCGAGTTAGCTAGGTCAAAGCGCCTCTTGGACGGAGGTTAGAGTAAGCCTTTATCCACGCCACAATATGGCCAGGTTAAAGCATCGATAAGCCCTTGACTGCACAACGCTATGGCCAGGTCAAGGCACATCCTGGAGGGAGAATGGAGTAAGCCCTTGGTCCCGCCATGCTATGGCCTAGGCAAGGCACCGAACAAGCTCTTGATCGCGCCATGCTATGGCCAGGTCAAGGCATCTCCTGGAGGAAGGACAAAGTAAGCCCTTGGTCCCGCCACGCTATGGCCTAGCCAAGACACCGAGCAAGCCTTCAGTCTCGCCTATAAGGCCTGGTCGGAGCGCCTCTTGGAGGGAGGTTGGGTAAGTCCTTGGGTCCTACTTGTGGATAAGCTAACCAAGCGTACCAGACAACAACAGACTAAGACGTCCAAGCCTGAAAAGTGGCATATCAAACAACGGACTAAGTCGTCCGAACCTGAGAACCGGCATATCAAACAATGGACTAAGACGTCCGAGCCTGAGAAGCGGCATATCAAACAACGGACTAAGACGTCCGAGCCTGAGAAGCGGCATATCAAACAACGGACTAAGACGTCCGAGCCCGAGAAGCGGCATATCAAATAATGAACTAAGACGTCCGAGCCTGGGAAGCAGCAAATCAAATGACGACAATATACAAGGCCTAAAGGGTGACACATGTCAAGAGAGCCAAAACCCAAGGAAGCTGTACAGAACAAAAGTCTTAAATAAGAATCTATAGCCTCCGACTAACTATCAAACAAGAATTTCTGAAATTCACTTATAAACACCCGAATATGGGTTTTGGGTCTTTCATTATTAAATTCGGGACTTCACTTATTAATACCCAAGTCAGGGTTTTGGGCCTTTACTAATAATCCATGGTCTTCATCATAGCTGAATCTGGGTTTCGGGGCTATTACTATTAATTCCTGAACTTCACTCATTAATACCCGAATCTAGGCTCTAGATGTCTATTATGGAGATTATTACTATGGATTTCTGGTTATCATCCACTAATACCTGAATCTAGGTTTTGGATCTTTTAACTTTTAAACTTCATTCGTTAATGCCCGAATCTGCGTTCTAGAGCAATTGATATTGGGATTTCTATGAATTCCTAATCTTTAATTAAGCTTGAGATCTCTTGCCCAAATCAGGGTCACTAGACTTCTACTACAAACTTTCAAACAATGATTTCTGGACATCTATTACACGATTATTACTGTTATCCCACCTTTTGGCAAGGCCGTGACACCAAGGACAATCTATCTCGAAGATCAGTTATACACAGGTTCAATATGGATACTGGTAAAAAAATTCCGAGTCCGGATCGAGCTACAATCGATATGGTATGACAAGCAAAGCCATGAAAGTCCACGTTCCAAATTGCGAGTCAATCAGAGTTCGTATGCTCAAGATATGGATCGATCAAGATTCACTTGGAAGACACCAATTCGTATCCCTCCGCTTCGTATCCATCTGAATAAGCAAATGGTTCGTATCCTTGGGAAGAAACAATCTCGTTCGCCTCCATCAAGTTAGCAACCACCTTCTTCGTGTCCACTTCATTCGTATCCATCCAGAATGCCTCGGTCATATCCATCACACCTACCACCTTTCGTATCCATCACTTAAAACCCTATCATGTCGCTTCCATCAACTGCCCAATTCATATCGACCACTGATTACATGATTCGTATCGTTTGGTAAAATATCGATATGAAACCATCCCACAGCGATGTAAAACGGCATTCCAAAGATCGATATGAATATAGTAGTTTTGAGCGATAAGAAAAGGACTATATCAGATCGATACGAAAGGCATGGATGTGCATCGATACGAATTGGTTCTCCACCTATCGATACGAGGAGTGTTCCTCAGATGGATACGAACAAGGCCTAGGAAGAAGGGAGACTTGGTCACTTGGCATGAAAAGTGGATCGTTCCTGGAAGATAGCTCCATGTCACCTAGCAAGCACATGCCTAGAAGCGATACGAATGGGATCGATATGAATGTATCAATACGAGTTCAAACAGCTTACAACAAATCCAAACTTGCATCGATCATAACTCAAAATCTACAAGTCCAAATGCCATAAAATTTTCACAGGAGCTTGCATACCACCTCAAGAATGTACCTAATCAATTTCAGCCCGAAAAGATTCTTGATCGATACGAACTCGGTACATATCGCTCTTGGATTGAGTTGAAATCACCAGGGATCGATCCCGTGGGCCCACCCACATGAGAGAAGAAGTCCTCCGAGATCTGGGCGAGATATATGCTGCATACGCCTATAAATAGTGACCCTGGACCTACATAAAATGGACTTTTGGCCTCTCTATGCCGATACTCTGCCAAAATTTCTATTGTACTTCGACTGTACTGCTGTAAATCTTTTGTAACCAGCGAGTTATAATCAATAAATATCAATCATTCCATAGTGGACATAGGCCATACGCCGAACCACCCTAAATTCATGTGTTTCAGCACTTTTTCTTATCTGTTAACTGGTGTGTTTGTTAGATCTGCCTCATTTTACATTTACTTTCTTCATTTTATCTCTTCAAACCCATCCGAAGAGTGTTGTGCCCAATTTTGGTACAAACACTTTGGTGCTTTCGCTGAGAAAACCCGGCTTTTCTCGTGCTCGTTGGATCTACTGCCGATATTGGATTGAAAGAATCTAAGGAGAAGATCTAGATATCAAGCTTAGAAGTTCTTCCATGATATTCAGATTTGCACCAAGTCTAGGAAAGAGCTTCACTATTCACCATGGTCGCTACCAAAACTACCTCAACTACTGCAGATCCAGAAGGACGGGATAGGCAGAACCCCGCACAACTTCCCTCTGCAGATCAGAATGCTGCCGGATCTTCGAATGCACAAGGCCCATTCACTAGGGAGGAATTCCAGCTACTGATGCAAGAGCTGATTCCAAGCCGCCAGCAGCTTACCCAACAGCTCCATGCCAACGCGGAGTTAACCAATCGGTGGAGCCATGAAAGATGAAGGAGATCCAGAAGGGATCAGGCTTCCTATTCATCCACTGAGAGTTCGGCTTCTTCTGATTACAACCACAGATCCATGCACCCACGGCTGGATGGAAGCTATACATAGGCTACCGGACATCAGCGCATTTTGACTATTGGACAACCGAGAGTTGGTCCGTCAACCAACCACCAAACCGGACCCTCCTCCCGAGGAGGGACGGTTCCTTATCACACTACTAATAACCGTGCTGCTGCCATCGCCACCGAGTTGGAAGCTGACACTCGAAACCAAATTAATCCGAACCATCGCCAACGTGATTATACTCCTGAGCCTTATGTTCCCGAAGACCTAGAGCAAAGGAGGCGAGGTATGGACCGTCGACCGCGCCCGGCCCATCCATGCATTGTGGAACCCGACCACACCTTGGCTCTGCATGCTCAGAATGTCCAGATGCTAGACATCCCGACAATGATCTGTCAGATGATCCATGAAAGCCAAGGCCTCAATAACGACGATTGGGGAATCTCCCGGAGTCATATCCCTTTCACCGATGACATCCTCTACACTGAACCGCCTCAACGATTCAAAATGCCAACTCTACCTGTTATGAAGGGCGTTCTGATCCTAACCAGCAAATTTTAAAGTATGAATGGTTGATGAACGCTGCACGGGCTGATGATGTAGTCAAATGCCAAAGTTTCCCAATCTCCCTAGGGGCATCGCAACTATGTGGTTTACTCACTTACCACCTCGATCTATTTCATGTTTCGAATAGTTGGCTACGAAGTTTGTTGAACAATTTCGCATGCTTGTAAAAAGACCCAAAGATGTTAATACCTTGTCCAGTGTCACTCAAGACCCCGGAGAGACACTCCAACGTTACCTGGAGAGGTTCCACGCTGCATGCGCTAAGAATAGTAGCCCTAATGATAATTCCATTCTGATGGCGCTAACGAAGGGAATCGATCTCGATTATAAATTTGGTAACTGGTTGGCTGGAAAATCCCCTGCGTCATTAGACCGTTTCTATTCCAAGGCAGCTCGGTTCTTGAGAAGAGAGGATGCAAAACAGTATAGGAAAAAGGATGACGTGGGGCCCAATATGGAAGGCATCCAAAGCAATGTCGCTGTGAAACAAACCGGAAAGAGTTCCTAAAAGGTGTACTTAAACATACAGAATAAGCAGAATCGCCAGAAAGGCGATGGAAATTAGGGTAGGAAGCAAGATCAGAATCGTGGACCGCGACGTAGGGCTCCCATGTTTGACACATACACTCCTTTAAATAAATCTCTGGAAAATGTGTACTTGCAAACTTGTAATACTATCCAATATAAAAAACCCGCTCCGAAGCAATCATCAGAGAAACAGATTCAAACTGGGAAGTATTATAGATTTCACGATAGTTATGGCCACAACATGAACGAATGTCATCATCTTTAGGATATTATCGAGAAGTTGATCCAAGAAAGAAAGTTGGAATAGTTCGTTCGGGCACCGCAGGCTGGAGGTGCGGGCCCTTCAAATAAAAATCAAGTACAAAATTGGTTAGACCTGAGGAACCCGCTCGTACCGGCGGGAGGTTTGTGAATAACACTATTAGTGGTGGTCCTCATCCAGCAAATCAGAACTGGAGGGAAATGGAGTCGTATGCTAGCTCTATTAGGCATGCGAGCTTCGAATGTTGTGGTAATTTGGAAGACGGGGCTCCGGCCAAGCAACAAAAAACAATGACAAACGACATCGTACTTCAAGACAGAGATGCCGACAGAGTCGAATCCCCAACCATTGATCCACTAGTCATTTCAGCTCAAATAGGTCCTGCTTGGATGAAGAGGATCTTAGTAGACAGTGGAAGTTCGGTGAACATACTCTTTAAGCGAGCCTATGATCAAATGAAAATGGAAGCGAAAGATTTGAAGCCTTGTCAGTCTCGTGTTCATGGCTTCAATGGAAGTGCGACTATACCCAATGGGATGGTGGAGCTACCAGTGGAGTTGGGAGTTGGAGAGTGCCAGAGAGTCCGGATATTGCAATTTATTGTATTGGATATTAACTCACCATACAACGCTTTCTTGGGCCGACGACCCTTGCTGAGTTCAGGGCCGCTATCGCCTCTTGGTGTCTGACTTTGAAATTCCCTACCGACAATTGAGTTGGAGTCGTTCAGGGAGACCAGGTTGTTGGACGAGCCTGTTATGTTGCTGAGCTGCGGGAGGCGCAGCGAAAAGAGAAATGAAAGGGCGTAGAGGAATCTCTCCGCGTCTGCTTTGCTGATAATTGACAGTTAACGCCTGGGCCAAGGCCCGGGCACGACAACTAATTCCCAAGAGATCTTGACCCAAGAGATACCGAAAGCGAAGATGAAGTCAAAGACAGTCAGGCTTCCCTGGCAGAGCTGACAATCGATGTTTCGATCGATAATGATGACAATTCTAAAATGGTAAAGATTGGATCTCAGTTAAGCCAACAGATGAAAGAGGAATTGGTTGAATTTCTCTGGGCAAACCCCGACGTGTTTGCTTGGACGCACTCCGACATGTGTGGAATCTCGTCGGACATCACGAGCCACACATTGAATATTGATCCATGGCATGTCCCGGTCAAGCAGAAAAGGCGTGGCATGGATCCAGAGAGATCTACCGCCCTTAAGGAAGAGGTGGATAAACTCAGGTCAAATGGGTTTTTCCGAGATGCGTTATATCCAGAATGGGTGTCCAACCCTGTACTTGTCAGAAAACCTAATGGGAAGTGGAGAACTTGTGTTGACTACTCAGACTTGTATAAAGCTTGCCCTAAAGACAGTTTTCCACTCCCCCGGATTGATCAGCTCGTAGACTCAACAGCTGCACATGAACTCTTATCCATCATGGACGCGTATTCTGGCTACAATCAGATACCAATGCACCCGCCTAACCAAGAGCATACCAGCTTTGTCACCGATTTGGCACTCTATTGTTATAAAGTGATGTCGTTCGGGCTTAAGAACGCTGGGGCAACATATCATCGACTCGTCAACCAAATGTTCGCTAACCAGATCGGAAATACCATGGAGGTGTATGTGGACGACATGCTTGTGAAGTCACGATTCTCCACCAATCATGTCAAAGACCTGAAAACGATGTTCAACATCCTCCGAGAGTATAGAATGAAACTCAACCCATTGAAATATCACTTTAGGGTCGAGTTTGGAGAATTCCTTGGATTCATCGTTAATGCTCGGGGAATCGAAGCCAATCCCAAACAAATCTAGGCAATTATGAACCTTGAGACTCCAAGGACTATAAAGAAAGTTCAAAGCCTTAATGGGAAGGTAGCAGCACTGAGCAGGTTCATTTCAAAATCCAGCGACAAGTGCATTCACTTTTTCGACCTAATCAGAAAAGGGAAACAGAACTTTGAATGGACTACGGAGTGTGAGGGCGCATTTGGAGCGCTGGTTCAACACTTGTCCACACCACCCATTCTGTTAAAACCTATTGATCACGAGAGATTGTACATCTACTTGGTGGTGTTATAAAACACAATCAGAGCTACTTTAGTTCGGGAGGAGAACCGGATACAATAGCCAGTCTATTATATCAGCAAACGGCTAACCGGAGCAGAAAGAAGTTATCCGAAGTTGGAGAAGTAATCTTACTATCTTGTCATTGCCTCGAGAAAGCTCCGCCCATATTTTCAGGCCCACCCTATCACTATATAAACCGACCAGCCGTTATGACAGGTCCTTACGCAGCCTGAGAAGTCTGGTAGGTTACACAAGTGGAATATCGAGCTGAGTCAGTTCGACATCACTTACACACCAAGGCGAGCTATTCAAGGACAAGTCCTGGCAGACTTCATCGCTTAATTCACTATCTCAGAGGACTTGCCCGGGACTAGTGAATCCCCCAAATATGTGTGGAAGCTACATACTGATGGTGCATCGAATGACCGCTTCTCAGGCGCTGGGGTTGTGCTTGAGACTCCTGAAGGCCAATCTATATGCTATGCTTTGAAGTTCGATTTCCGTGCGACTAACAATGAGGCCGAATATGAAACACTGCTCGCTGGACTAAGACTTGCCAGAGATTTAAGGATCATTGCTGTGGAGATTTACTACGATTCACAACTGGTAGTGCGTCAAGTTCGGAGGGAATACCAGGCCAAAGACTGGAGACTGGCCGCCTATCTCGCTCGTGTCCAGGAAATATTGAATCGGTTCAATTATTATGCCATCTATTGCATACTCCAAGAACACAATCAGAAGGCCGATTCCTTGGTAAAGTTAGCCAGTACCAGCGAGGCACAGCAAATGGGACTCGTTCCCGTTGAAACGTTATCTTCCCCGAGTATTGATCGAATGGAGATCGACTGGGCACTTGAAGTCATACCCGATAAGGAGTCATGGATGACTCCGTTCAAAAACTATCTCGAGCATGGGACCCTACCAGAGCGCAGGAGTGAAAAAAGACAAGTTCTTCGGAAGGCTTTGTGGTTCACTATTCTTAATGGAGTCATATACCGGTGTATCGATCACGATGATATCAATCGGGTATTGCATGATGTATACGAAGGAGAATGTGGCGATCATACCGGGGGGCAAGCTCTCGCTAAGAAAGTACTCCGATATGGTTATTATTGGCCGACCGTAAATCACAAAGCATCGGATTATGCTAGGAAATGTGACAGATGTCAGAAACATGCTTGGATTTTGAGGGCCCCGCCTATCGAAATAACTCAAATGGTCAGTCCATGGCCGTTCGCAATATGGGGCATCGACATCATTGAGTCTCTACCTCTAGCCAAAGGTGGCGCGAAGTACGCCATCGTTGCAGTTGATTACTTTACCAAATGGGCGGAAGCCGAGCCCCTTGCTACTATCACAACGAAGAAAGTGATCAACTTTGTTGTACGCAACATTATCTGTCGATTTGGTCTCCCACATACCATCATTACTAACAACGGAGCCCAATTCGATATTGTCGAGTTCAAGAATTTCTGTCAGCGATTCCATATCCAAAAGAAGTTCTTTGTACTTCCGCACCCTCAAGTGAATGGACAGGTCGAAGCCGTTGATAAAGTTATAAAGTCCACTCTGAAGAAATGATTGGAAAAAGCCGGGGGCAAGTGGGTCGATGAACTCCTTATGGCTCTATGGGCATATCGAACAACCCACAAGTCCGCAACCGGCCAACTTTGTTTTCACTTTCTTACAGTTCATAAGCCGTTATTCCAGTCGAGTTGGAAGTGCCTTCTCATCGTAAGACATATTATGACCCAAAGACAAATGCTATATTACTTGCCGAATCTCTGGACTTATTGGATGAGAAGCGAGAAGAGGCTGATTTGAGGGCAGCCGTGTATCGAAGTCGAGTCGCTCGATTGTACAATGCCAAGGTCCGACCCCGAACCTTTGAACTCGACGATCTCGTCCTTAAGAGAATTTAGTCGGTCCCTTCGCATATGAAACCAACGTGGGAAGGACCATATGTTATCGAATGAAGACTCGGAGACGGCACCTTTAAATTATCAACCATTGACGGTCTCACTTTGCCGAGAGCCTAGAACAGTGAGAGTCTTCGCCGCTACTACACATAATAGGCTTTATTTATTCATTCAGTCTTCTTTTCATATGCAATTTTTTTTATGCATTTCGAAATTTGAATTTGTAATAAGGCAACTGACTTTGCCAAACTTTCTTATTTCAGCAATAAAATGCAACCTCTTCGAGCCAGAGCAATGATTTTGAAATGCGTCGTGCGACCATCACAATGCACGGAGAGCTAAGTTCCATCATACGGTGGGACTTATTCAAATGAGGATTGACTGTGATATCACCAGTCACTCGCTAAGTGAAACCCGAGCTCGGGGGCGAGCCATTATACTGAAGCTAAGAAAGGGTTGATAAGCGACAATCCTCTAACTAACTCTGGCTCCCAGAGTGCGAGCTGGAGTGTAAACTTACAAATACAGACTTGAGGAGGGTGGATCCGTCCACCTAATGACTTCGCCCAAATTTAAGCCAAGTCCGAGGAAGATGGATCCGTCCATCTAACGACCTCGCTTGTTAACTCAGGGTGGATGTGATCCGACCATCCACGATCGAGGTACATCCATCTTTCCCAGAGTGCAAACGAAATCCTAAAACTCAAAGAAGATGTTATCGACCGTCTGTTAACCGACTCCAGATTCCCAAAGTGTGAACTGGAGTATAGACATCAAAAGGGGTGTAACCAACCACCCATCGGCTAACTCTCAAATTCCCAGAGTGTGAATTGGAGTATAAACACAAACTGGGTGAGAAACGACCATCCGTGAGACAACTACGAGTCCCCGTAGTGCGGGCTGGAGTATAAACACAAATTGGGTGTGATTGACCACCCACGAATCAATCTAAGTCCCTAGAGCGCGGACATATCTCTAAACATGAAGCGGGCGTGATTGACCGCCGACATACAAGTGCATTCCCCATAGTGTGGATGCAATTACCAATAGATGAGCGAGTGTGATCCGACCACCCGAGCTCATCTCGTTTCAGCTTCATTTCAACAAAGTCAAGCTCGATGTATTAAAGGCGAAAAGCGGCTACCGACCGACCATTTCAATTTATCCTCGAGACTGGGGGAAAAACTTAAGTACCGGCTACTGATCGAGACAGTGCAGTATTGGAACTCGACTTGACGTTCGATTATGACTCGAAGCCATAACCTCGGGACTTAACAACCAAACCCAGGTCCAATTCAGAGACTAAAATTTCACAAGTATATTGAATGGAAGTTCAAGCGCTAACACACTTAAGCGAATAAACACAAAGTTATGCTGGAAACAAAATGGAATTTTATTTTAACTAATCTTTGAAAAAGAAGGATAAGTACATAAATCTTTCCAAGAATTCCTACTAGTAGGGGCCGAACCCACATCTATACACGGCCTACAAGGAGCAAAAAGAAATTCCTATCTATCTACCAAAAAAGGGAGCGAGAAGATACGTCTATTCCCTCGGTTTCTTCTTCTTACCCATCAGCGTTGATCCACTTGAGCTACCGCTTGGATGCCTCTTCGAGCCTTTGCCTTTTGGTAGTTGGTCTCCAGCCGGGGGAATTATGGTGACCTCTTCCTCCGAAATCATAGGAATTGGAATGCTTTCTGAAGCGGAGTCGGAGAGATAGAAATACTCTCGATATTGGAAGACGAGGGAGGCACACTGGTGTTGAGAATTGTGCCGCTGGGAGAAATCATTCACAGAGGAGCTGGACCAGGACCCGCCATGCCACCTCCGATACCACTGGCCCACGCGGCTGCTTCCATCTCGACATTAATTTCCGTTTTTATCTCTTCCTCATGGATAGTTTGAACATCTGTAGGGATGGTGCCAGTTGGACCTAGAGAACTGACCACGGATGCGCCTCCGCCCATGACAAATGGCAGGTCGGTAAAAGGGTCACTTTGATGACCTAGGAGCTCCTCCATCATCAGCTCATCAATGGAAAAGCGCTCCCCGGCACTCCGTCAGTTGGCGCAGTGGCCATTGTTGTAGTTGCCTCCATCATGAGGGCTTCCTACTCATGATGCGACTCTTGGGTTGTAAGGGGCACGGTCGGTGCGGCTCCAATCGCTGAATAAAGATAAGAGAAAAGGCATTAATGACTACTTCAAACAACGCTCCCGACTTTGAATAAATGCGAGAAATGCTCAGAATACCTTCCTCAGATTGGCTCGCGGGTGGCGGAGCAACTTCAAAGACATGCTTGCGAGCTGGAGACAACTGCGGTTGATCAAGATTGTAAGCATGCATAGATAAAGGATCAACCGCAGGAGTAGATTCGGGCTGGGTTGGCATAGGAATTTCGGAACCCGCATCACGATGCTCAATGCCAGAACCCTCTCCGGCTTCTGGGTGCTAAGTACTAAGCCTCTACTTCTCGATTGTGATAGTGATGTCGTGGAGAACTCTTCTTTCATCCTCATTCAGCACCTGATTCTCCAATTTAAACTCATCGATGGATTCAATGTGGTGCTCCGCTTTTTCATCTTCAACCAAGCGGCACCAAGCATTGTATAGATGTGATGGATATCCTTCGAGCCATCTTAGATTTCGATGCTTTAGAACGTTGGCATTATATGTAATGAGGAGATCTTCAATGTTGCCCTCCAGCCTGGCCTCTGCCGTTCTCACATCACACTCAACCCAGGCTTCGGCTTCCTAAACCTTCAACGTTGTCGCATCCCTCTCATACCTAAGCGCCACAGCCTGCTCGCATGCTTCCTGAGCTGCTTTATTTGCGTCATCTTTCTCTTTGACGACTTCAGCAAGTTTGGCTTTAAGCTCCTCAAGCTCTTTAAGCTCTTCACGGCATTATTTTTATCAGTAGACAAGGAGATGATCTGGCTGTTCAAGTTTGAGATTTCCTTTTAAAGTCTGGTTGTCTCAGTAGAAGATTTTGACGTGCTTTATTGAAGAGATAGCCAGTTTTTATAAATTTGAAAGAAAAAGTATGACATAAGTCAACATTGAGAGAGAAATAATAATAAGAGGGTTAAATGATATGAGACGTACGAGAAGTTGTTGCAATATTAGAGATCGACAGTGACCTATTGGGTTAGGAACAGAAGAAGATGGGTGAATAGAAGTAAAGGATGAAGAGTTCAGGATAGATTGAACCATTTTCTCAAAATCACTTGTAGGCACTGGTGATGTGGGTCTAGATGGGTTCAACCCATGAGAAGGAGTTGAAGTTCCCAAATCTTTTTACATCTGCACAATGACATGAGAAGAGCAGGAAATGAGGATGCGATATAAGGGATCATTATTTAATGGAGTTTTTTAGATCAATCAAGAGGCGCTTTGTGTATAGGACTTTCTAAAGTTTTGCCCACGTCGACAATCTTACCCTCTTTTGGTGGCGGAGAAGATGGAACCTCAACAATATTTACTTTCTTGAGAGATGGGCCCGCTGTAGCCATCTCACCCAATTTTCTTTTAGCGATCATCTTTGAATTAGCAATAGCTTAGTTCAAAGATGATGCACTAGATCTAGAGGTCGGGAGTAATGGATCACTAATGGTCAATTCGACCTAAGGAGCAGTTGCTGAAAATTCGAAAAGTAAAAGTTAGTAAAATAATTTAAGAAGTCACACAACAATAAACTGCAAGTGCTATGCTTAAGCTTACCAGGGTGATATGGAAAATAGAAGACATAGGGGAGAAGTCCTTGGGGTCTCCCAAGGACAAGAAGCGTTTGCTTCGAGAAGTATGTTGGATAAGGGGAGGTTGACCAAGGACTCTTTGACCACCGGGGAGAAAAGAATGTTTCGAAGATTTGATGGAGTCAACAGAGTAAGCCTATTTCTGATGCTACTTAAAGCAGCAATTAACAGCTTTACAATTCTCTTATCCTCGTCGTTGAGATCT
The DNA here is from genome assembly GCA_030737815.1 of Allium fistulosum. Classification (NCBI taxonomy): domain Eukaryota; kingdom Viridiplantae; phylum Streptophyta; class Magnoliopsida; order Asparagales; family Amaryllidaceae; genus Allium; species Allium fistulosum. The sequence continues at coordinate 107,235,953 of CM060906.1, forward strand.
TTAACAGTAGGACCTGACAAAGAAGCATTGATTAGCAAAAGAAAGTAGATGAATAAAGATAAAGACTATGATCAACTTACAAGGAGTAGAAAAGACTCCATTGATATTTGGGAAGCATTTAACGAAGTAAAATTGCATCTCCCAGTCTCTAAATTTATTTACCCTCTATTAGATTAGTTTTTTGGAAGGATTAGCTCTGAAAATCTAGCTGTTCAGATTGCTGAGTTTGACTAGGCGACCAAATAGTTGAGAACTTTAGCATCTAACGAAGGAATGCGTGATTCCAGAGCCATAAGTTCCAAAGAGAGAAGGTATGTATAGACATTGGGAGATAACTGGATAGGAGCAATGCCCAAGTGGGTCAAGAACTTAGATAAGAAATCTGGGATGGGAAGGAAGACACGATGCCAAATATGAATGGCAGTATAAGAGAAGTATCCTTCTGGAGAATTTTGAATGGTATCACTATCACTAGGGGAAATGGCTTCTACCCCAGTGATGCCAAAGTTGTTTAGAATGGCATCAATCTCATCCTGAGTAGATATTAGAGAATGCTTGGAAATGGCTTCAACTCTCTTTGGAGAAGATTCTGTCTCTAGAGCTATGCCATTTTCAGGTTTTTTGGAGACCTTTTTCACACCCATGATTATGTTAGAGGAAATCATTTTAGTAAAAAGTTATAATTAGTTCTATTATTAACACCTTTCAAGGATGTCGAAGACCTATTGAAATAATTCAAAAATCAACAAAAATATGTAAATTCATATCCTTGAAAGAGTGTTAAAGTCAATTTGGGATGTGAAATTCGTTGAGCTTCCAATAGTGTCGAAAGGGTAAATGGAATGGAAACTCCTACAAAAACCCTTCGACAACGTTGAAAGCCCAAGGAATATTTTATTCTTAAAACGAATAGTTAAACCTACACAACTAGTTTGAATATATATATATATATATATATATATATATATATATATATATATATACGCTAACAACATTCCACAAGCAGGGCAAATAAACCCTTCAACAATGTCAGAGCCCATGAATTATGTTTTACTCAAAGAATATTAATGTTATTGAAACCCTATATACCCATTAAGTCGAAAGACTTAGGTTCAAGAAATATCAATACAAATGAAATGGCTTTAGAGCATTTCGACAGTGCTTGTATAGAATGATGGTCAAATCCCAGTTAACAAAAAAGGGTTTCGAGTAAGTCCAAAGAGGTGTAAGGTTTCGAAAGTGTATAAACAACCAAACTTGATTTAATATAGTAGGTTTCGATCAAGCCGAAAGGTTTGATTAGGTTTTCCGCTTAAACGAGATATGTTTTCCTCAATCCAATTTATGAAAAGAAATGTGAGTTTCTAACTCTCAACATCTCCTAAAGTAAATTAAAATTAGGTATGAATCCGACGACAGGTTAAATTCACTTTTATATACATTAGGTTTTGAATCCTTTAAAATAAAAGTTGGGCTTTCGAAAGTAATACTTTACAAATACCAGCTAATGTGTGGCATGCTTCATCCAGATAAAAGTTCCTCTTTGTAAGAGGTAAAAAAGTTGAAAGTGCACGGCCATTGGCAAGAGTTAACTGCATTTAGCCTCTTTTGTTGTTGATGTAATGGTCATACCACTATAACTAGAGAAACGTTTAAGTCCCGGCCATGGTTGCGGACTGAATCAGCAAGCAAATACTTTTGATTGACAGAAGTGGGGATTAATGTCTGACACACTAAGTACCCGAATTGTATGATAAAACTAACAGCATGCACACATTTCCGGTTTTCAGGATTCCAAAACATGTTTACTAATCATAACTATTGTCCATAGACGCTACTACAAAACGACTTTGTTACCACTTTTCATTTAGAAACTTCAATTAGTAAAAGTAATAATAAAAGTTTTCAATAACCATTTTTTAGAAAAGTTTCAACCGTGATTTTTTTAACAATGTTAGACCGTGAACTTTTGTTTTTGTTTCGAACATATTTTAGAATCATTTTCAGCTTCAGCGAGTAATTTCTTATTTAAGAGTACTTCATGATTTGCTAATGATCAATCCTAATATTGGAGCATGTTATATAAACTGAGATCTGGGCATAAGCTCATTTTATATAAATTGAGTTATATAAACTGAGCATAGCTCTGTTTATATAAGCTAATCATAGCCGAGATATAAATTTTATGCTCAATTAAACTAAGCGTAACTCCATCAAACATAGCTTATGTAAAGCCTTTTTACCTGATCAAATTAAGTCAATACTTTAAAAAAATTATAATTCTTGGTTATATGCTATGAGCGTGTATATGTCTCGCAACTTTTCCAGTAGTAGCTTATTTGTGAACTTTCATTAATTTTTGCAGAGTGCCCGACATAAGCAACCAGCAGGTTATGATCCATGTGCATTGAGTAACGCGTCTGCGTATTTTAACAGAGGGGATGTTCAAGAAGCTCTACACGCCAATGTTATAGGATTAAAGCACAAATGGAAGCATTGCAGGTGCAAATTAAACCTCAGTATTCTTTTGTAGCTTTTGAAATTGAAGATGATGTCATAGATTCTATTGTAGAAGAATTTGTTGCATGTATAGGTTGGGTATCAAAGCTTGACTTTTGTAGAAACTTTTGTGGTTTACTTTACTTTCTTAGGTTTTATTGGCTGAAGCTATAGTTGCAAGACCCAAGGAATTGCAATCAGTTTAGGGGACAAAATTACTCTCAAACGGAAAGGAAGCAATTAAAGCTAAATCATCCAGTCTATATTCTTATAGGTATGTTGCAGGTTAACCAGAGAACACTATTTCTCCTTGTTTCTTACATTGCATATTCACTTTCTTTTAACTGATGTGAAGTTATCATGTTTAGATTTCACTATTCTTAAATTTTGTATTGTAGTTATTTAATCAAAACAAATAATGTTGTCTATATTTCGCTGTTAAGGATACTTTTTTGGTATAGTTGATATGTACGTATTAAGCCGGTTTAATGATGTTTCAGCATCTATATAAAGTTTATTTGTTATTGATGTACTTTTGCTATGTGCCGAGTTAGAAACTTTTAGTATTAATCCATTATGTGAATCTGAATTGAATATTTGAAGCCAAATGCCAGTCTATTGCGTTTGTTATTATTAAAAATCAGAGCAAAAATAGGCAATTTGTGACGGTTGTTTAACCCAACCGTAGCAAAAGATCATTCTTTCGAAGTCAAAATAAATGTCTATTGCGACGGTTATTATGAAGAACCGTTGCAAAAAATAAGTAATTTGCGACGGTTTTTTAACCAAACCGTATCAAAAGGTCACCTTTTCAAAGCCAAAATAATAGTCTATTGCGACGGTTGTTTTGAAGAATCATCGCAAAAAATAGGTCTGTTGTGATGGTTGTCATAAACAACCATAGCAAAAAAGAGATTCTTGCGACGGTTTAAAAACTGTGGCAATAGGTTTTTACTTGTTGCGACGTCTGCATTTGCTACGGTTGTTTAACCGTAGCAACAGAGGGTAAATAACCGTCGTAAATGGCCTATTTTGTAGTAGTGTATCATTGCCAATACTTCATTCTGATATTTTCTACTAAGTGCATCTGCAAGCTTATTCCCTTTTCCTGGTGTGTATTCAATACCAAAGTCATAAGCGGCTAAAAACTCTAACAACCTTTGCTGTCTCATATTCAACTCCTATTAAGAGAACAAATATCTTAGTGACTTATGATCCGTATACAACTTGAATGTTTCTCCCAAACGGTACTGTCTCCACACCTACAATGTGAAAATTACTGCAGCTAGTTCCAAATCAGGAGTTGGATATCTAACTTCATGTGGTCTGAGCTGTCGAGAAGCATAGACAATCACTTTACCTCTTTGCATTAACACAGCTCCTAACCTTGTTCCAGATGCATCTGTGTAGACCACTAAGTCCTGATTTCCCTCTGGAACAACTAACTCTAGTGCATTAGTCAATAAGTGTTTCCGTTTCTGGAATGCCTCCTCACACTTATCAACCGAGTCAAACTTCACATCTTTCCGAGTTAGCTTAGTCATCGGTGCAACTATTTGTGAGAAATTCCTAATGAAGCTCCGATAATAGCCAGCTAATCCAAGAAAACTCTTTATCTCAGTCACTGTCTTATGTCTCTTCCAACTATTCACTGCCTCGATCTTAGCCAAATATACTAACAATCCTTTATCTAAGACTACATGACTAAGAAACTTCATTTCCTTCTTCCAAAAATGTCATTTTGAAAATTTCGCTTTCAGATGCTGCCTCAGCATCTCAAGCACCACTCTAAGATGAACTTCATGCTCTCTTTCATCCTTAGTATATCAAAATGTCATCCATGAATACTAACATGAATCTGTCCAAATGTTCTTGGAAGATTCTGTTCATCGGGTCCACGAAGAATGCTGGCACATTAGTTAGACCAAACGGCATCACTAACCATTCGTACGGTTCATATCTGGTCCTAAACGCCGTCAAAGGAATACTATCCTCTGCTATTCTAAGCTGATGGAATCCTCCTGCCCAATCCAACTGGGAAAATACGTTGGCTTCCCTCAACTGAACGAACAAATAATCAGTCCTAGGTAATAGATATTAGTTGTTCTTTATTGTCTTTTCATTTAACTTACGATAATCGATACACGACCTCAACGATTCGTCTGGTTTCTTTGCAAACACTACGGCTGCCCTCTAAGGCGAACTGCTTGGTCTGATAAAATTCTTACCTTCTAAATCCACCAATTTCACCTTTAACTCCTTCATCTCAGTAGGTGTCATTCTACTTAGCGGTCAACTCACCAGTTCTGCTCATAGTACTAAATCTATCTGAAACTCAATGGCTCATTTTGGCGGTAGTCCTATCACAGGCTCAAAGACATCTGCGAATTTCCTAACAACGAAAACTCGATTCAACTCGTCTTCTGCCTCCATAACACCCAACAGAGCATTAAACTCAAAACTAGGGTTTTCTATGGAGTATATAATCTGATCACTACAATTAGGGTGTTTAAGTGATATTTTCCTATCATGGAAAAATATCCTAGCATCGTACTTACTTAACCAGTCCATACCCAAAATAATTCTGGATCCTATGAAATCAAACACATGCAAACTGCAAGCAAATACATGACCTAACAATTCAAACTCTAAGTGGTACATCTCATCCCAAGGGTCGCATTCTTCCTTATTGGATTCGCAACCCTTAAGGAAGTAACTAGGTATGAGAGTTCTAGGTTAAACTTATCTATCAAATAATGAGATATAAAAGAATGTGATGCACCAGTATCAAATAGAACTCTAACTGACATACCATGAATCAAAAGCGTACCTCCCAACATAGCTTTTCCTTTTTCCTCTACTGTTGATCTTGAGGTAGTTGGTTCCAATGTAAACACTTTGCCATTTCCATCCTTGGCTAGTTCCTTGCACTGGTTCTTATAATGTTCAATTTGATCACGGTTGAAACATTTTACTCCTTTCTTGTCAACAGCTTTCTTTGCTTTGCCTGTCCGACACTCGTGAGCATAGTGTCCCTTTTTATCACACTTGTAGTAGATAACTTATGTCTTTCCTTTCTTGGCAGCTCCACTCTTCTGAGCTTCCTTCTTATGGAAAAACTCTCTTTTGGTTCTACCCACCTTGAGTTTCCACCACTTTACTATCATCAAAAAGAGCAAGCATCTCCTCATTCCTCAAAGCCATCTCAACAACTACATCGCATGGATCCCTAATATGTGGCAAAGTTTCTTTAGCAAGCTCGGGTCTCAATCCGCGGATGAACTTCTCATTCCTTTTGATAACCATATCAACCGTAGCATATCTGTATCTCGGTAGCTCCTTAAATTTGGTAGCATACTCCAGTACTTTCATGTCTCCCTGCACCAAAACCTCCAGAGCAAAGTTGACTCGATCTCCGGCATGAATCTTTCCTCAAATCTCATGTTGAATTCTGCCCAAGTCATAGTCTCCTCATTTACTCCCACAGTAACAATGTTCCACTAGTACAGTACTGCTCCTTGCAACTGTTTGGATGCCAATCTTCTCTTCTGCTCATCGTTGAGTCCCAAATCAACAAAAATCCTTTTACAACGAAGCAACCAATTCTTCACTTCAATTGCGTCCTCAGTTCCGATAAAACGGCTTTCCTCCGAGCCTAGCATAGTCTCTGCTTAGTATTGCATAGTTATTGACCACCGAAGCTTCCTGATTTCCTCTAAATAATCTCGTAGTAGCTCCAGCTTACATCATGTTGATGAAGAACTGATACATAGCTCCCATATCAACTTGCGGCACTCCAGCACCTACATTAGCAGTTCGTGCCCGACCTGGATTCCTTCTAGTGTTTGGTCTGGCATTTCCATTGGTTGTGGTGCTTCCTACACCAAGGTTAACTGTAACGATTGCGACTTTTCGACGCTCGAAAGTAGACATTAATACGTCCACTGTATCAAATGTCGCGCAATCGAATGCCGGAAAACCGAACCACTAGGATTAAAAAGAAGAGGTAAAAGAAGACAGAAGAAAAGAAAGAACAAAAATAACAAAAACAGAAACAATATCAGAATCTCACATTCGCAACGGAATAATATACAATAGATGAATCAATAATCTTTAAACAAAAGACTATATCAGTTTATACATACATCAATCAGAGTCAATATACAACTCAATACAACAATGGACAGTTACATAAACTTGTCCTCATACAAAATACACAGCGGAATAAATAAACAAGTACGGTGGTACGTTTCGCCATCCAGCTCATCTCCAAAGCTCCAGAATATCCAGAATATCCTGATAACATAACTCTAGGCTGCCCGTGTGGAAAATTATGGACACCCAGAGTTTAGAAAGGAAACAATAAACTCCGAGTCAGTCATGGTGACTGGTGTGAGATCGGAAAACAGTTATTTTCACAAAGAAAAATAAAACAAATTTGCAATGCTTTTGGAAAATGAAACTACCATAAGGCATCCCGCCACACACACAATGCAAACGCAGAATTGGAGGAGATTTCTCCGTATGATAGTCAAAGATGCTTGCTACGCAAAATCAGTTGATATTATTATTAATGTCTAGTGTGGAAAACATTTCGAAAGTATAATATCAATCTTAGCCAACATACAACCATTATTGTATGCCTACTATAGCTACCATCTAAACAGTGGTGACCACCATAAGTAAATGGCAAGTTCTACAACTAAAACCGTACAGGATTCGTATTGTTTCTTTGGATTTCCAACAAATAGTCAGGCAAAGGAACTTCCTTACACCGAAATGGAAACGCCTCTGGAAAGATGCCCCGAGAACCTAACCGGTTCTCTGCAAACACAAGGCCGACGCTACCTCACGCTTTAACCAAGCTGTAACTAGGTAACTACCACACGAGCTATGTCATCCCCCGGTCGTTACTGTCCTTTATCCGAGGATCCTCAATCACAAAGCAACAACCACAAAGTATAATAAATTTGCAGCATCAACATAGGTAAAATATCTGGGCTCCATACCATGATATCACCTTTTAACAAGAAGGAAATGACATACCCTAGGGGCACTACCCCTAAAAACCTTTGCCGCAACATTCCTGTTTCGACCATTACCGGGTTGTGAAGCTCGACAAAGTCTCGTCTTGTAACGGTTGCGACTTTTCAAGCGTCGAAAAGTCGCAACCGTTACATTAACTCTTCCATTCCTAGCATCCATCTCTTACTTCCTTAAAATCTGCATTTGAGTCTTTGTAAGATACAGAATGATAGCCTAAGAGATTGGAGAATAGAGATAAATCGTATACTTATATATAGAAAATACAAGTACGTTACTATAGCGTTATCCCATACCCCAATATTTTCTCTAATTCCTTAGGATTATATTTTCAAAATCATTTTAAGTTTAAAATTTCTTTTAATTTTTAATAAACCTATGCTCCGATACCAAGTTGTAACATCCCCTATCTTTAGGCCCGAAGTTAAGCGCTACATATGCTGCAGTCATCCATAGTATTAACTTTCGATGACAGAATACGGTAATGTTAATGGATCCATATTATCAGAAGCACGTGAATATGAAATAAAATCAACATAGATTTCAAAAATAGCTTTTTTGATTACATTTAAAATCAATATTTCAAATTCAGTTACATAATCCCAAAGTAATTCCCAGGTTTTGATTAAATATAATTATTACAAATTATGCCAAAAGCAACATATGAAGATGCCCCCTTGAATGTTCAGAGTACTAGATAAACATATCAGTTATAAATACATCACAGCAGAAATAATACTAAATAGCTCCTACATAGCTAGCTTTACCATCTACACAACTTCAGAAGCTTATTCGTCCAACCTACTAAACCTGAAAATTCCTTAACTCTCAATCTACTTAAATTTAATTTTGAGCACCCGAGAATTTAAGGGGAAACATAAACTTCGAGTCAAACATAATGCCTAGTGTGAATAATACAATTATGTCTCGATTTACTGATATTAAGTGAGACTATAGCGCTGAGCAGAATGAGTTTCCCCTCATTAATATCCTTTTAAAAGCATATCTTTTTGCAAATCAAAATCCTACAATCAAACTGATTATTACAACAACACCAGCAATAACATATATGCATATAAATCAGGAAATAAATGGACTATCTGTCTACACTATAGTTTTATCTGGCTAACTATTAACCATTGGCTGACTCGGGCCTACCAGACATAATAAAAAATCTAACTTCTATTAGATACAATACTGGACTATCTAACCTTAACTATCTTCTTCTAGGGTCAAATGATCCTAATGTTTTTGCGGCTCACCAATAACCTATCTTTACTTTATATAATCTTTTCTGTGTGTAACATCATTTTAGTCCCATTTGTGACAAAGCCCAACACACTGAAATTTTGGACTTAGATTAGCTAGGGGCTATTAGTTAAAGTATAGGGCGCGACCCCATACAGTCCTATATGGTCTTCTAATATCTGAGTCATATACTTAGGGTTAACTACCCTCTTCAAAATATCATTTCCTTGTAAACACTACACCAAACAACCCATTTTGTAACACTTTTCCACTTTCAATTTACAACGCTAATGACCGTTACAAATTTCTAACGGTTATATCCGTTACAACCATTTACAACGGTTATTACTGTTAGTAAATATGGTAATTTCGCAAATAATTAAAAGCAAAATGGATAAGATTGTAAATTTATCTTCTACCCATCGTTCTCTCATTTCTTACTGTAACTTTTCATTTCTCACTCTCTTGTGTTACTTCTCTTTCGTTCGTACGGGTCTACCATTGCCTCCGCCTTCACTGTCTAACACCGCCTCCGCCGTCTGCCACCGCCTCTGTCTTCTGCTACCGCCTGCTCTCTTTGTCCTATCAAACTGACGAAGTTGAAGGAAGATATGAGTTGTGAATTATAAATATAGGGTTTCGCTTTTCCACCTCCGTCTACTCGGGTATGAACATTTTTTTTAAAATTCATTTCAATTTCTTACATACGAATTCGAATTTAAGCATAGCAACGTAGGCAAAGTTCCAACATACGAATTCGAATTTCTTACATACGAATTCATATCAATTTTTTACAAAGATTGGTAATCACAGAGATGATCATGTAGGAAAAGTATTAAAGAGTTGTTTGAATGAATGAGAATTAGATAAATCTTGACCACCACTATGGATAATGATAGAGTTAATGTTATGTAATTTTTTTGTATAAGAAGAAGATTAAGAGAATATTCCAATATAGTATTTATGGTCGAAATATATTTGCATTTTAGGTGTTATAGTCAAAGGCGGGTTAAAATTTCATATTGAAGCCACTGAACGCATTGAAAACATATAAGTATATTTATCTCCTCCAAAATTTAGCTATGACTCTAACTTGAAAAAAAAGTAAGTAAGATGACTATTATTAATACTTTATTGCTCTACAAAATGAAATAATACATTTGAAATGCTGACATGGCCTACAGATTTTGAAAAATATTAGATAGCATGTTTAGAAGATGAAATCAATTAAAGCTTATTCCTATGAGATGTCCAAAATTGAGAAAAAAAAATTGGTCAAATACTCTAGCCTCGAGGATCATGAGAAAGTTCGAGTTTTTGATGGGGTTTCATGAAACTGGATAAAAACTTGATGTAAATAATAGTATCATTTCTTCATTATTTTTGGTGTGGGTATATTAATTTGAGACGTGAATGAATAGTAACAACCTTCATGATTCTAATTTACAAAACATAAAGGATGAAAACTAAATATGATTGATATTAGGTAGTGTTGAAGTGGTTAAGAAAAACATTTTATAGCACAAATTTTGAATCGATATAAGTTTCAATTTTCAAAACTAGTATTCATACTATACAACAGAGTGATGGTAAAGTAAACAAGATTAGCTAAAATTGGCTTTGTATTTATCTCAATGCCATATGTGCTGCTGTCCTAAACAAGATTAAGCCTGCATACCAGCAATGCATGGTTGTTTGTGAACTTAAGCAATACAGACCAACCATATATTTACATAATATATACTTACAGGCTAGTAGACAATTGGTAGTGTCTGTAGGATAGCTAATTGAATAGATTACTTAATTTTAACCTCGTATACCTGAATTCTTGTAAACTTATCGAACTGAGATAAAGTTTGAATTTGGGTAAAAGCAGTATATAATATGAAATTCTGGCTTATACTCAGTAATATTTGTATAACATTACAATTCAAGTCCGGTATAACCTAGTTTGTTCAATGAACAAACTTCTCATAATTTTTCTACCAAACTCAGGTAAAGCTGGAATTGAAAGGGTCAAGTATAGCTTATTTATGCTGCAATTTATAGATTTTAAATTTCAGCGCATCATTAATCTGGTTGTCAACAGACTTTGTTTGAGCTCGTTCAAATACAGTTAAACTATATTGCTCACCTAGCACTTAAATTATTTATCATTCATATTATTGTATTTTTGCTTCTCTATGTTGATAATGATAATAACTGTATCTCAGATAGGGAGGAACTTTGATGAATCCATTCCTTTTCAATGTGGGACTCATCCTTCTTTGCTCCATCGGGTATTTTTCTTTTTCTTTTTTCTATGGGAAAAGAAAACTCTTGCATTGTAGCCGGTGTGTTAATAACGGTGATATGCATATTATATATTTTCAGTATGATTCAATTTGCACCATGACATTTGCTTCCTATGCACAAGCAACTGCTTCCTAAGAAATATTTGGTTACACCCTTAATTCACAATATTTAGTCACAGTATTTGCGTGGTATCAAGTATCTCTACAAGTTATTATGGCATCTTCATTCACAGTATTTGGTAAACTCATGTTCAAACTTATGACTTGCACGTATTCGAAAATTGAAATACATGGTAATCTAAAGAGTTATCAATACAACATTTATTTTATACTTGAAAATGGAATATAATGTTATGATTTACTATTGAATCACGTTTTGAAAGCCTATATTTCTTGTTTATCAATTACAGACTGGGAATTGCGAAGATGTTGAAGCTATATATGCATTTCTTGAAGCGAATGAAATTGGACAGAGTTATTCAGTGTTTTATACTGCATATGCATCACATATGGAATCAAAAAATAAACCTAAAAGAGCTGATGATATTTTTAATCTTGGCATAGCTAGGTAAGATTCTTCTTTTAACTTCAACTGTAAATTATGTCTAATGCTGACAATATTTACTCGGTGAAATAGGAGAGTGAAACCATTGGAAAATTAGAAGCTGTATACAAGAAATTTCTTGTAAGATCGACTAGAAAGAATTATGTGAGTTTGAAGGAAAAAAATGGATTTTTGCATTTGAGGTAAATGTTTCACAGTTTGATATAACTTTCATGAATCAAAAATAGAGTGTTATGCAGGTGTTAAAGGAGAGTGCTAATATTTCATAGAATTTTTTTGAAGATACTAGTTTCAGGAAATGAGAATTGGTTGAATATAATATATAGTTGCATCCTAAATTAAGTGTTTTGTCATCCAAAATCCATGTTCGAAGAAAAGAAAGTTCTTTGAAATTGTGATGATTTTGAATATTTTTTAGATCTGGTCCTTTGAAGTTTTCGAACCCAAATCAGCCTTTGTATGCACACCTTTCCAGTGTGGATTCATCCTGAACATCAGTAAGTACACTATGATATGTACATAAAAGAGAAAAAATGAGTCTGTGTTAGCCAAACAACAAAATATTATACATTTTCATGAAATACAGATGAGGGTAACATGGGTAAGTGGAGATAGCAACCCACAACAAGTGACATAGGCAAATGGAAAATCTACAACTTCAGCTGTTACCACATTTAGACAAAAGGATGTGCAGTAAGCATTTTACAGAAAAATAATAATTATCACATTATTCAGTTTGGTTATATTATGTATTGTGTGTGTATGTTATAGCGCCCTGCTAAAGATTTCGGGTGGCACGATCCAGGATACATTCATTCAACTGTAATGTTTGGGCTTCAACCATTGCAGTCTTATTCTTACAAATATGGAAGGTAACTCTTTGAACACACAGCCAGAAGTTTTAGTACTATTATTTACAGATATCGTTGCATGAATTTTTAAACAATTGCAAGGTTAATGTTCTTTCAGCAATTCGGCTGGTTGGAGCAATGAAATGCAGTTCAAAACTCCACTGGCTTTTGGATCAGGCGGAGTTAAAATTTCTTGCTTTTGGGGACATGGGGAAGGAACCTTTCGATGAATCACTCAAACATTACATTCAGGCAACGTTGAGAGTGAACAGTAATAAACCAGAAATAAAACTTGGAAGAGAGAAGATCATCCAGAAACATTACCATGGTATTATTGAAAATTGTGGAAGGCTTGCTCTATACTATCGATTTTTTTTTAAATTAATTAGTTGATGTTTTAGATGTGCACAAGAAGGGTCAGCATACATTTATAGAGGATATTAGGTACATGCATGATAGATATGCTCTAATGGATAACTGAGAATCTGGTTCTTCATGCCATTCCATATATAGCCTTTTTCGACCATTCATGCTCTCCCAATAATATGGATGGAAGTGTTGATACTATATTATTTTCATGGATAAAAATATCATAAATTGTTATTTGTGTTGTATTTTACTGATGTGTTTTGCTATTTTGATTCTTTAATATGGACTCTTTCTGAAGTTTTAGTTCTCTACTTATTAGTTGTTACCATTGAAAATTTGTAAAAACATACAATTTTAGCATAATAGTGGGAACACGTTAAATTTACTAGAAAGGATGCAATTACATAAAATAATAATGGATGTCTCTTCTAGCCGGCCGATCCGTGAAAGCTAAATAGAACTATCTTTTTTTTTAAATCTCCATACTCCAGGTTATTTTCATAGAGATCTATCATTCTTTAGTTATCACAATTGAAAAGGCTAAGATGGTTATATCAAATTATGTTGTACTGTCATATTCGTTATAAGTTGCGATGCACTTTTAGTGTTTAATTTTGTCATCATCCAAATCCATGCTCTTCAAATTTTAATCTTAATGCCTAATTAGTTCACTTGATTGAACTTCTGTATTTCGTTTATTGATTATTATCATTCTCGTCTGTTACCATTACAAATGTCAATCACTTTTGTTTGTTTATTTCTTTTTATGTTTGAAATATGTAAGTGTGATGCATGTCTTCTCCTGTTATATGCCTGCAGGATGTGTTTATAAAATCGGATTTCATGGCATCAAATGCTGAGAAATATCCAGTTGGAGAAATCATTGCAGCCATTAAGAAGGCATTTGGCGCTACACCTAAAATTGTTTGTAAAAGTGGGTCTGTACAGGAACTACACATATGCTTCACTAAAGATTTCCAGGTTCATACTCCTAAACAGATATAGAATTAAAAGAAAGACAAGGTTACACCAATGACAATGTGATGTTAACAATAACATCTTCGAAGTGTATGTGTACAAAGTTGTACCTTGCTAGATATATCGATAACATAAATTAAATGGTAGATGTTGTACAAACTTTGAAGCATATTGATTGCTAGTAATTATTGCACGCTTCGCCCATAATTACTATATATTTTTACTACTGGCTATCATCAGATTTTGATTGTTGATTACTGCTTGCGTAGTTAGCTACGACTGCATCACGATTATTGGGTATCTTGTTTAGGTTTGCATCTCTTGACACCCACCCAAGTTCCTTCCCTGGCCAGTTTCAATCTAAATTTGATCCGTGGCCAGAAACAACTACGGTAAAGGCATTTAGAGGGAGGTTGAGGCAAAGTTTCTGGTTAGTAAGTAGACGCAAAAATCATTTAATGCATTTACCTTTAGTTAATATAATGTTTACCGTCTTATTTCACCTTTTTTTTGAAATACTGAAATGCCAAGTAATTGATGCGAAGGGCCTCGTGAAATCCAAACCTGTAGAAGAAGGACCTCAAATATACATTGAATGCTCAGGCGATTTACAGGTGATTTGTCATGCACATTACTCGTTAATCATGAATCCATGACGCTACTTAAGTATCAAGTTATTTTTGTTCCTCTTGTTTTATTAATCCTTTTATAGGTATAATTTGGTAAATAAACGGGGTAGGAGAAGACTCTTCTGTCTTCATCCGAGGAATCAAAATTTTACACGGGAGATTGTTATATATTTCAGTATGCATATGCAGCAGCCGATAGAGAAGAGTTTCTTATCGGTACAGGGTTTAGGAAATGTAGCATTGAGGTGAGTTTCTCAATATGATTATGCATAGTGGTACATTATTTTAGATGATAAGAATAAATTATGAAAAAAACATTTGAAGTATTGCTATTTAAGGTAGCTGGGTAAAGGCACATTGGATATCATTTGTGTTACATGCACATGAGGAAATGACATGAGACAAAATAGACCTGGAATTGTTTTTAATAATGCGTTAGATACATCCATAATAAGTTGTAGGTTATGAGAGAAAAGAATAATTAAATGTTTATAACTCTTCAAATTTTAGAAGTTATTAATTGTACAATGTGTGCATTAATTAAATGTTTATAACTCTTTAAATTTAGAAGCTATTAATTGTACAATGTGTGCATCCAATACTTGCCCTATACTACACAAACTTCTATTGAATATCTCTTCTGTGTAATGCATATGTGCCTGATATTTTATTTTATACAACTGAAAGTAGTTTACATGATACTATGGTTCGATGCTTTCAGGAGAATGGGCTGCGGCTATTTTGCTTGTAGATAAGATGGTTGCATCTCCTCAAAATCATGCATCCCAGGTAAATATCACTAAACCGTAAAGCCCAGCTTCAAAATTTACTACTTATGTTAAATATTTCTTCCTTAACTTAGCACTGTGTAATTCATATTTTCAAAAGAAAAATAAGAAGTGACATGTGTTGATGTTTGACTGAAAATTATTACAACACCCATGATGCCAAGTATGATGAGCCAAAACTCGATTTTAACATCCTTGATAACACGACTAATTATTCATAGAAACACACAATAATGGCATTGAAAAACTCGCAACAGTCCACGAACCGAAGTACCAAAAGTTGGAAATTTAAATTAACACACAAATAAATAATTTTTTCAGATGGTAATTTCCTAAATTTGATTATTTCATATTACTGCAAACCTTAAGGCTTTGCTTGAAGCTGGGCATTCTCTTGTGAAAGAACATGAGTTCGTATTGAATTCAAAACTCTCCAAGGAATACATGAAGAACATAGAGGATGAATATTTTGGTTTTGTAGTTTGGTCGGAGTGTCGTAATCGTTGTTTGTAAGCTTCTAGATATGTTGTAGTAGTGAAATTTGAAGTTGTCACAATGAACTTTGTAGAATTTGATATGTTCTATTTCGTATGTTTGATGTTTTTTTTACTAATTTGATGATATGTTAGTTTTGAAATTTTTTCTTGTGTTTACTATTGTTGTAAATTCATATAGATATAGTTGAATGAAATATTATTAGATGCTGAATAAGATATGGTTCAGTTATACCAAATTTGTAACACTTTTAAGTGTTGGTAATTTTGCTATTTACTAATGCAAGAAATTCCCAACGGTTATAACCGTTGGGAACGTGAAGTAATCCCCAACGGTTATAGCCGTTGAGAATTACCAAGATTCCCAACGGTTATAACCGTTAGGAATTATGGTTTTTTCCAACGGTTATAACCGTTGGGAATGACCAAAATTTCCAACGGTTATAACCGTTACAAAATATGTAAAAAAAATTATAACGTACCTGCTACCAACGGTTATAACCGTTGGAAATTTTGGTCATTCCCAACGGTTATAACCGTTGGAAAATGACAGTTCTAGTGTTGTGAAACAACCTTTATAAATGATTTACCATTGAAATCATATATTTATAAAACAAGGAAATCATACTCTTTGTTTTACTCAAAATACTTATGCCATGATATATGGTTTATACAAAACATTGTTGATGAAATCTAAATCAAGGGGATTTTCTATCACATCAAAATAAGTTAAAACCCCTTTTTAACTTAGAAAGTTTAGGCCTTAAAGCCAAAGCAGTACCTTCGAAACCCTTGTTTCAAACCTTAAACAATCTCTTTCACAGTAATTGAAAGCATCCCTTTCAAAACCATTATATAAAACCTTACACATCCCTTTTCGAAACCATTTAAACTTATCTTTGGAAACCTTCCTTTCAAAACACTTAAAACAAACTTTTTGGAACATTTAAAATATATACCTTTCGAAAGCATTGAGGGCTTCCCCTTCGAAACACTTATGACATACCATTCGAAAGCATTGGGTTCAAGTAAGGGTTTATGGAAACATTGCTTCGAAACCATTTAAAATTATTCCTTTCGAAACCATTGGATTTAACTTTTAATACAACTAAAGGGACATAAAAAACAAAGGCGAAAGCATTTCTTTCGAAAACATTAATCCCAAGTAAAAGAAAGAGGTTAGCTTCGAAACCCACCCTTTCGAAGCTATTGCCTCTGAAACCGTTTGAAAGCAGTTTCAAAGTTAAAAGGCGAAAGCATCCCTTTCGAATACATTATTTTAAGGCTAGCGGCCTTAACTAATTCGAAAGGTATGAATGTGGCAGCATGTGTATCGAATAGGTTCA
The DNA here is from genome assembly GCA_030737815.1 of Allium fistulosum. Taxonomy (NCBI): domain Eukaryota; kingdom Viridiplantae; phylum Streptophyta; class Magnoliopsida; order Asparagales; family Amaryllidaceae; genus Allium; species Allium fistulosum. Next base: position 107,253,057 of record CM060906.1, read on the forward strand.
AAAGCGGCTATCATTTCGAAAGCTTCTTTTAAAACAAAAGTAAGTGCCAACTCTTTCGAAAGCTCCTTTCTAAAAACAAAGGTAAGTGGCAATTTGTTCGAAAGCCTCTTTTTAAACAAAGGTAGGTTGATTGATTTGAAAGCTAATTAGAGTGGCTTCAACCCTTTTGGAAGCATGCCTTTGACACCATCATTCCTTCTGCCTTTCTCCAATACACTACATACCAATTGCTTGATATCATGTGCATTGGTTTTGAATAGATGTGAGATGTCTAACTGGGCATGGTGACGGAAGCGAGAAAAGGAAGTGGCGAAGTTGTAATTCGAAACAAAACTGTTTTATTGCCTTTTAAAGTAATTCATTTTTATCTAACTTGCCCAATTTGTTAAAATATGATTGGTTTCCCACTCTTTATCAAAATCTTTTTCTAAAAAGGCTGTCGAATTCAAAATTTACACTTCAAAACATTTTAACAAATAAGCCCTCGTCCTTAACAAAACAAGTGAAACATTTAAGTCCCTTAACTTAAATAATTTTATAACCATAGTAAAATACTTAAGAAAATTGCCCAGAAATCACAATAATTCACTTTTATAAAGTTTTCTACATATAATTTTCAGACCTGAAATCTTTATATAATCACCTTAAATAATTTAAACCCAATATTAACTATTTTCTCTTATAGAAAATTCATAATAAATTCACAATTACTTAGAAAATTTTGAAACTTCAAACCCACTTCTGAAATAATGTTTTTGATCATATATCAAAAACGCAAATCATATAGATGTCATTAATAGGTTTTCCAATCTAAACTTATCATAAAATCTATATGAAACAAAATAAATCATCAACAAGCATAAATATCCATTTAAAAAAACACATGGCATATTGCTTGCAAAATAGTTCGGATCAAACCTTGAAACCAAGATCATTATCAAAAGTGAGATGTAAATCAAATTATTTACCTAGGCTTGGTATTAAGAAGGTTGAGATTTGCCCTTTGATTCATTTTCTTAAGCTTTCTACTTAAATTCTAGCTTTTCTTCTTCTTGAATCTCCTTAATGGTGGCCGTACGAGCTCCCTTAGGATTTTAGTTTTGTTTGTGAACGTTAAAATGAACAAGGAATGAAGAATGGAAGGGTTTAGGGTATTAGAATGAAGGATGTTCCCATTTTACCCTTATCATATTCCTCCTTCTTACTTATTTTCAATTCTCTTTTACTTATATATTCATTAAGGCACGACCCCTTATTAATTAACAAATCTCAATTCTTTAACTTTCTACATTATTTCATTTAATTTATCGAATTAAATGTCTTAAATAATGTTAGTCAAAATTAGGGTCATTCCATTTAGCTTTCACATCCTCACGGTATGACATGGTTTCTATAGCTTCCTCGGATTTAGGAACAGGTATTATATGCTTATACCCTCTTAGGATCACTAGACTAGTTGCTTTAGCTTCCCCCAATTATGGGTGGAGGCACTTCATGCTCGTACCCTTGGAATAGTTAGTATGGTTGCTATAACTTCCACTTGATGCGGGCAGAGGCGCTACATCCTTGTATGCCCATGGGATGGCTATTTGAGCGCTTGTTAGCTAGCTTGATCGAAAAGTGTTGTAAGGATGAGGTTCCCTGTGTATACAAAATAGGACATTACAAAAAGTTGGTCAACTTATAATATGTCATTCATAGTTTGTCATGCCTTATAGCTTCGTCTTACAAAAATTACTTTAAACATTATAAGCTAGGAGCTGTTCTGAGTTCCCTATGCCCGGAACATTGTTGTCATCCGAATGAGTGAGGGGATAGGCTCTACTGGCTAACACAGCGCTGACAACATAGGGCCTGTTCCAATCAGTCCCTAGTACTCCTTTGGTCGGGATTTTTGTTTTCTCAAATACCCATTGTAAAAATAAGTCGCATGTGAAAAATTGTCCAAGTTTTACCCTTGCATTGTAGTGCATCGTCACCTTTCATTTGTAAGCTTTGATCCACATCTCTACCTCCATTCTTTTTTCATTGAGGGTGGTGAATTCAATAGCATCAATTCTTTATTCTACTCGAAGTCATGCATGAGGCGCTAAGGGGAGGGGTGATTTCCTACTACATGCAACATGGCTTCGTACCCATAGTCTAGGGAGAAAGGGAAATGCCCATTTGAGTTTTGGAAGGACGGAGCATGAACGATAGGTCTTCATCCCAGTTTCCCATGGCCTTAGTCATGCCCTTCTTTAATGTTGACTTAATAGTTTTATTTACTGCCTTTACCTTCCCTTTTGACTAAGGATGGGCGAAGGATGAGAAGCACTTCTGAATCTTGTTCCTCTTAGAAAACATGAGGATCTAACGGCTTTCAACATGAGGGTCGTTGTCAATGATGATTTTCTTTGGAAGACCAAAACAGCGAACAATGTTTCGACCATAAAATTGGGAATTTTAGGTGCGATGACATGAAAGTGCTAGTTAGTAAGCATTTTTCCTCTATAACATATAGGGCTAGTGTTTTGCCCTTGACATGAAAGTGCTTGTTGATTTGGTTGATGACTGTCGAGGAGTCATTGTAAACATGAATTAATTCAATCTTAAGTTCTCTTGCTATCCTGAGACCAGCCAGGACAGTTTCATAATCGGCTTTGTTGTTGGTGGCCTTGATTTTTTGTTTTATGGTGAAGCGGAGATCTTGTCCATTGGGTGTGACGAGGACTATGCCATCCCCGCCACCTTTTAATTAGATGCTTAATCGACATATAGTTTCCATGAGCCTTGGTTGATGATTGTTCCTTCATCGCCATTGTTTACGTCGGAGTATCTAACAATTAAATTGACTATGACCTAGCCGTTAATAGAGGTGCGGGGATGGAGGTTGATGTTATGTTGTCCAAGCTCTACTACCTATTTCAAGAGGGAGCTATTGTGTCAGGCCTGTTAACACTTGTTTTGTAGGTTACTTAGTGAGAACTTTTATGAGGATGCACTTGGAAGTACGGTAGTTTGTGGTCTGCAATTAGTAGACAAAAAGGTAATTTCTCTAACCTTGGATGTCTTGTTTCTAGGCTCGATAACCTTTTGCTGTCATAGTATATCAACCTTTGAACCTTCTCTTCGTTCTGTACCAATGTAACGTTAAACATGTAGTTAGGGACAACAAGGAAAAGATATGGATCTTCTCAATCTATGGACTTGAAAAGAATGAGGGGTGTTTCCAGGTGGAGTTTCAAATCTTCAAATGCTTGGTGCACTCGCCTGCCCTCCTCATCACTATCGGACAAGTTAGACTCTTCCATTCGTATGATGACATTTGCTTTTTGGAAGAAGCCTATGACAACTCATAATTAATAATTAAATAATTAAAGAATTAATTGTTGAAATAAAAAATGGGTATATTTAAAGAAAATAAATAAGAAAGATGGCAACGAACCACTACGGGGAAAAGTTTATGAGGACTAAGACCTAAATTATTGTAAGACAATAAACATAACCCTTACCTCATATTTTCATTTCATTCTACTCAAAAAATAAAATAAAAGCTTAAAGGGCACATTAATGGTGATGGATTAAAAAGAGAAAATAAGAAGAAGAAAACTCAAAGCTGGAAGGATATAAGAAGATTAAAAAAGGTTATACAAGATTTATGTGACTAATACTAAACCCTTATACCCTTTTCATTGTGTTTGATTTCGGTTTTTGATTTAATATGATGGAGTTCATATAACTTAATGTTTAAATGAGATAGATGATGTATTAATGAATGTTTTAGGGAAATTAGTGATACATGAGATGTTTAGATATATTTTCCTACTCTAATGATTTCGAAATGCATTGGAAATTTAGTATGATGTTTTAATTATAATTTTAGAAATGATTTTTTATTTGAAGAATTTTTCCACATCAAAACGATCGGTTCTGAATTTTTGAAGGGAGATAACTAGTAAAAAATAAGAAAAAATAATCGAAAAATAGAAATATGAGTAAAACAAGTTAAAAGAATTATCGATAGTTTTTCTAGAATTCTATAAGGGTTTTATAAGTTAAAATCATTCATCACTGAAGGAAGAACCACCCTGGCCGAAGGCGATTAAAAAAGGGACTAGAACCGATATTATATAAACTTGTTAAATCAATGTAAAATGATTAGGGGACAAGATCCCATATAAATACTGAAAAGATAAATAAAGGATATTGTGATGACCAAGAATTTTTGAACCGGTCAAAATTGCCGAAAAACCTGTCCGTTTTAAAACTACAAATGAAAAATACCAATTTAACATATCATAATTTAATAAATATACGACACTACTAAATATATAGGATAAATATTTCAATACTATAACTTATCAAAGTAATTATTTATTCTATAGGGTGCGCTTTAATACATACAAAGTCAAATACTGTAAATCTACCACAGCACAACTTTGACGTAAGAGATTGCAATATCCAGTCCAAGGAACTTAATATGCATGTCAATGTGGAATAAAATGGTAAACATGAAAGATATACCAATACATGATAAATAGCAAACGATGAACAAGAAAATCTAATTGTTTTAGGAGGAACCAGAATACTGCCTACATACTCATATCTAATTAGGTACCCAAATAGATACAGGATCGAGCCAACGTAGTTCTCCTACCACAAATAGAATTCAAGGAGCCTACGATGGACAAATGTATATGAAATTCCCAAACAACATAGCATATAGCATGCAAATGTAGCTTCCAAATCCATCCACTCAGGCTTAATCGTTTGCTTCTTTTCAAAAGATAATACAGATCAAAATACTCGGGTTTTTGTATTCAAAATATATTTTTCAAAACTGTTTCGAAAAAGGAATATATCAAAACTAGAACCAACATGACAAGGAGGTGGCACCCCATACCAAGCATGGTACAACCCTAAAACAAATAAATGGAGCCTCCAGTGGTATTCTGGCACCTCCTAAAATAGCAGAGTAAATATACCTTGTGAGTCCCAAAACGGGGAAACTCCCAGTCGTCCTTACTCTAGTCATTCACCACAATAAATAAAAGTATTTGTAAAACACTTTCGTAAGTATTCTTTCAAATGTTCTAAAATAATAATCCTTCGCAGATACTATCAGAATAATACTACTATTATTTCTTTCACGAATTCTTCTGAAAACTCTTTTGAGAACATTTTCAAAACCAACAGGATTTAAATTATAATAAAAGATAGTTTTATCAATATCTTTATATAAATCAACTCAAATTCCTTAATTGGAAAATTTACAAAATCTTTTTTAAACAATTTCTTTTCCATAAACATTTCATAACATATTCTTTAATGAAAACCAACTTTCAAAGCAACTTCATTAAATTGAAGTTCAAAATTTAAATATTAAATTATTATAAATAATTATAATAATTTAATAAACTAGTATTATTGCTAAATACCTTATAGTCAAATTGTGAAATCACAAGGTGTAAGCCTACAATTGTTTTCTACCCAACCCATGCAAAAGAAAAAGGTTATTGCTCATAAACTGCTCGAGCACAAATCAAACAAGAATAATAACCAACCCATTATAATTAACAATTTATAATCGATAGTTTACACAACATTTATTAAAATGTAAACGAATCAAAGGAAAGAGATTAAGATTACACTCACTTCTTATTCACTTTGCTGGAGACTTGGAATAGCTAGCATTTGATAATGAAGATGAAATTTTGTTTCTTTCTTTAGTTTTTGAGTGAAATAAAATGAGATATGGACTTGGTTATTATAGGTGAAGAGAATGGTACATTAGTAATTACCTAGCCTAACCTGATTCGACCAGATTTTGGTATAATATAAACCATCCATATGGCCTAATATGATTAGACCATATTTTGGTCCAATGGCAACTATCCGCATGGCATAACTTGATTCGACCATATTTTGGTCCAATAGCAATCGTCCATATGAGGTAAATTGATTCAACCATATTTTGGTCCAAGAGAGTAGAAAGATTCAACTTTTCTTCTTATATGTTTAATTATAATATTATATGGATAAGCATAAAGGTGTGGTCCAATCAGATAGCAGAAAGATTCAACTTTTCTTCTTATATGTTTAATTATAATATTATATGGATAAGCATAAAGGTGTGGCCCAATCAGATAGTAGAAAGATTCAACTTTTCTTCTTATAAGTTTAAATATAATATTATATAGATAAGTATGAAGGTGTGGCCCAATCAGATAGCAGAAAAATTCGACTTTTCTTCTTATAAGTTTAAGGAGAACCATTATGCTATTTTGTTTTATACTATTGTTCTATTAGGTTGTTCGTTATATTATTCTATTTTATTAGGCAAGTTTAATAATTTTTCTTGTATTATTAGGCAATGCTTTTTTGTGATGACCCGCCTTTTCGACCCTCGAAAATCGACACTAATACATCCATGGTATTCACTTGCCGTAAATTCAAGTGCCGGAGAGGCGGGTGATGAAGGGTAAAAGAAAATAAAGATATAAGATGGAACAAAATAGATTCTCACATTGTATTTAACAACTTATAATTATACATATATAGTACATACAATCACTCTCAAAATAGGATATCAGAGTCATAGTAAGTACCAACCCAGCCAGGGGTAATCATAACCTCCTATCCCTATAGGTGCTGGTAGATACTTATATATAATACAACAGAAGTAGAAATGGATAACCATCTAGAAAGGAAGCTCCAGATCTTGTTCTAAGCTCCTCCAAAATGCTCCAAGCTAAACCTGACTATTTGGCTGCTTGTAAAAATAGGGCACCCAGAGTTCAAGGGAAAAGAAAATAAACTCTGGGCCAGTCATGAGACTGGTGTGAGAAAATTCAAAAGGGCGGATACTTTTGAAATCAAATGGTATCTCATAAGATCACGCTGCACATAAAAATGGATGGGTTTTTACCTTATGATAACCAAAACATTTTCTACGTAAAATAAGGGATATTATTTTTAACGACATTCTTTGAATACCCTTTAAAATAACATATTAATCATAGTCGAAATTTTTACATTAATTAAATTCCAGCATACTAGGTTCTACAACCAAAACCATAAAGGCACGTATTGGAGAATGGATTTCCAACAATGACAAGGTAAGAGACTACCTTCCGACCATACATCTCTAGAGGAATGTACTGAGGCACAGCCCCGCTACCCTCTACCAACATAAAACCGGTCTACCTCTACCGTAGATAGTACCGAATATGTCATCACCTCGTTCGTTCCCAACCTATCTATGGGATGCCAAAGCATACACAACAAACCCGATATAAAAAGAGTAATCTAAAAAGGTGATGAACTTCTCCTAATAGGAGCGACCCACTTAGCCCTACTGCATCTACCCTGTTTTTTCCACTACCGATGTGTGAGGCTAGAGGTAACGTTTTACCTTTCATATGACAAATCCTACTTTGAATGCCACATAGCCATTTTCGAAGATGCACTAATTGGTTTCCAAAAAAAGTACAACCCCTGAGTTCATACGCCTCAGGGAAGGGTGCTAAGTATAAGAGGGTTTACCTCCTACACCACCAAACAGATGTACGTTTGTAAAAACCAATGTACGTGGTCTTAGAAATGCAATGTCAGACATTCGTCCATACAAGTTGTCCAAGAACAAGACAAACCGAAGGTACTCCTACTACATTCTGCTTGGGAATCACCCATAGGATTAGTAGCGAGCAATCCTTGCATTGAAGATTTCAAAATCATTGTCTTGAACATGTCTTCACTTTTGAACGCATGTGGTGATTGGTAATCATTATTCAATCAATTAATACCTTTATATTCGACAAAGTATCTTTTAGAAATATCTTTTAAACCATTTCTTCTTGGTATATACAGATTTATTCAACCTCTTTTAACTTGGGAAATACCAAATCATTTCCTTTAAATTACGTAGGAAAAATATTTCCATCTTCTATAATTTCAATTTCAATGGAGATTACTCATTTCTAAAAAAAATATCTTTAAATGGATTAAAACAATGTTATTTAAGTCACCGTTTACTGTAGATCCAAATCAATTAGTACTAAGTAAAAAGGATTCATAGATTTTAATTTAATTATACTCAATACTAATTTCTATATTCAAACTATACTATTTGTCGAATAACGGTGAAATCACTTTTTAAATTCACACGGATATATGGGTTCCCTCCTCAGAATTTAATACAGAGTTAACTACAACGTTCACTTTACCATCAAAATCTTATTTGAAATCTTATTTAACTTTGGGGAGAATTCCAATCCTCTTTTATTTTATCTTAATAAAATATGATTCAAGTAAATCAAATTAACAATCTCCTCCGTCGAGCCAGTCCGGATAGCTAGGAGAAGTAGGCAACTGGTTTCCCAAACTCCAGCCTAGAGACTACCTCTCTATCCCCCATAAGGCGGTCAAGTTTTTTGATCGACTCTAAACCTTTTAATATACTTATGCAATTATTTGAAAAACATTTACAAAGGATTTGGAAAGAAAATCCAAGTTTAATCTTATTTCAAAAATTTCCAACTTACTTCGTTAAATTGCCGATGAATAGTGCTTTTAAGAGCTTAGTATCGCAAATCCCATTTGAACCTTTTATATGTTCAATTTTTCCAGTTAAAACTCTTCTAAAATATTTTAACATATCTTTAGAACTTATCTCATATTTTTAAAGATTTAAAATATCTATTTTTAAGAGTTGAAATCCATATTTTACGAACTGCCAAAACGCGATGATTTAAAAAACTTATTCGGACATAACTCAAATTTTACAAAATGAAATCTTATTTTCCCCCCCCCCTTTATTTGGAAACTATGGTTATAAGTGTCTGGAAAATTCTTATTTCGAATAATTCTAAGCTATATTCCAGTCTATACATTGACTTAACTTTTATGGTGCGAAATCGCAAACTGCTGTTACGCGACGCGCCCAATTTTTACTCATTTTCCAAACTTTTTAAAACTTTTCCGAAACACATGTAAATGTTTATAGAACCATTATGAATCATTTTCAAACCATTTATAATAATATTTCTTATGTTTAGAGAGGCTAACAAGGCTATGTACACCTTTAAAATTTATATAAAGAAAGTGATTTCTTCATGTAAATTCGACATGTATTTTCCGTGAATTATTTCTATAGCCAAGCAAACATATTATTGCATCCAAAACATGGTGATCAAACATAGAAAACAAGCATGGCATAACATATCATATCATCATATAGTTTAATAAAATAAACTAGCGGAGTAATTCTCACATATATAGTTATCCTTCTCTTAGCGTTACGAAACTGACTATAGATTTGCTATTCCTGCATCGAAGCTTATGATATCTGCTCTGGAACCCTTCGGTGTGTTCGGCCTTCTTCTTGAGAGGGTGGAGAGGTGGTGGTGGCTCTTAATGAGCTCGACCAAGCAAGGAGAAAGAAGAGGAGATGATTGCTCACTTTGATTATAAACTAAGTTGATATATCTTTCAATATGGAAGTGTATTTCTCAGCAGAGCTTCCCTATGACTATGGAATATTTTATAAAGACATGGAAGCCATTAATGGTCTTATGAAGAAGGAGAAGAACTTAAGAATTTTGGTGTAAGGAAATGAGAGGATTTGGACATGTATTTATTGCCCCTTTTTAGCAAAATATCTACAACATCATCATCACCATTCCCATCACCCATGTGCTACACCCACACCCCCTCCCTCGCATATGGCCGAACCACCCTCCTTCCGTGTGCCACCCCATGTGCTTGTAAGTGATGTTGGGGTTTGTTTTGTTTTGCTTAGAAAATATCTAAATTTTTATATATTTACCTTAAGTAAGTTAGTAAATGTTAACGGTAAATATATATGTAAACGTATATGTGTTCATGTGCATGTGTATGGGTGATTTTATGTTTATTTTTGATAAATCAAGTTGCAATGTTTCGATACAACTTTTATTCATTAAACCGTGGTGAATTCGGGATTCAGATTTCGGTCATATTTTTACTACTTAATTAATATATATATATATAAACAAAATTTAAAATGACATTTCTATTATTATTTAATAATTAAAAGAGCCTCATTTGATTTTAAAACAATTATTAAATAATTTAAACTCAATTTGAATTCAAAAATCAATTATTAAAATGATGACATCATCGATGATGTCATGAAGACATTTTATTTTCAAAACTAAAATAAATCATTTCATTACATATTCTTGCTTAAATGGATAAAGAAGTGTATGTATCCAGTTTCGTAACCTCTAATATTGAGAAAATCTCAATTTTACTGAAAACTGATTTTCATCGCTTTGCCGACGGAAATCTCAAATATCTATATAATTTTAAAACAAGTTTACCATTATTTATTATCATTCAAAACATTATAATTTGTGTTATACAATCTTATATTTGAATAATTTAAAATTATATATATATATATATATATATCCCAAAGTGATAAATTTTCGGGTCGTTATATTCTCCCATCCTTAAAAGAAATTCGTCCCCGAAATTTAAGATAAGAAGAAGATAACTCAAAAAGGAATATATTCGATATGATGAAATACATCAAAGATATGATAAGTGACTACACAATAGGTGGTGAGTACACTACATCGATACAGTATATAGGATATCCCTTCATCCTAAACTAAACTTGGGATATGCCTTTCTCATTCTATCCTCAGTTTCCCAACTACGGTCTTCAGCATCACCACTCCACTAGACTTTAACTAATCTCACAACCATTCTCCTTTATCACTTCTCATCTCGATCCACGATTTGAATAGGCTGCCTGATAACAGTCAAGTTTGGCACTATCTCTAAATCTTCTTGGGAAGCTGTCTCCACAATTTGTTCCAGGTCGTACACATACTTTCGCAGATGAGAACATGAAAAACATTGTGTACACATGATAACCTTTCTGTTAATTCTACTTGATAGGCTAGTGGGCCAATCCACTCAAGAACGGGTAAAGGTCCAATATAACGAGGTGCTAACTTTCTGATCCTTTTAAATCTTACCACTCCCCTAAACGGAGAGATTTTCAAAAGTACAAAATCTCCAACTGAAAATTCTAAATTTCTACACCTATGATTAGCGTAACTTATTTGTCTGCTTTGAGCTTCTCTCAGCTTCTTCCTGATCATATCTACCTTCTCCGAGACTTCTCGAATCATATCAGGACCAAGTACTAGTCAATCTCCAGTTTCAATCCAACATGCTAGTGATCTACATGGACAACCATATAAAGCTTCATTTGGTGCCATGCCAATACTTGCCTGATAGCTGTTATTATAAGAGAATTCCACAAGATGAAGATGATCTTCCCATGAACCTTTAAAGTCTAAAATGAAAGCTCTCAGAAGACCTTCTATTACTCTGTTTACTCTCTCAGTTTGCCCATCAATCTAGGGATGATATGTGGCGCTTAAACCCATCTTCGTTCCCAAAGCTGTCTGTAATGCTTCCCAAAACTGACCGGTAAAAATTAGATCCCGATCACTTACTATACTGCTTGGTATTCCATGAAAACAAACAATCTCCTTCATGTGTGTGTGTGTGTGTCTATATATATATATATATATATATATATATATATATATATATATATATATATGCAAGGCTTGAGGCAGTCCATGTCGGCTTTACTGGAATAAAGTGTGCGCTTTTGGTTAATCAATCTATGATAACCCAAACGCCTTCGTTTCCTTTCCTTGTTTGAGGTAAGCCATTGACAAAATCTATTGATATCCGGTCCCACTTCCAAGTTGGAATCTTAAGAGCTTGTAGTAGTTATGCAGTCTTTTGTTGGTCCTTCTGATCTGCTAACAGTTTGCACATCTGCTAACGTGAAAGGAAATGTCCCATTTCATAGCCTTCCACCAAAATGTCTGCTTTATGTCTTTGTGCATCTTGTGAACTCCAAGGTGGATATTAAGCTTGGATTGATGGCATTCAATTAACACTTCCTATCTCAAGCTGTCAACATTTGGAACACAAATTCTCTCATTTAACCGTAATACCCCATGGTTATCTATTTTCAAGCTTGAATCCTTCCCTTTGCTTATATTATCAATTATCTTCTTTAGATGCCTATCTTTTCTTTGATTATTGGCAATTCTTTCCAAAAGAGTCGAAGTCACTACTAGATAAGCTATAATGGCATGTCTTCTGCTTAGCGCATCCGCTACTATGTTGGATTTCCGGAGTGTATATAAAATGTCAAGATCATATGACCCGAGCAATTCTAACCAACGTTGCTACCTCATATTTAGATCATTCTTAGTGAAAAGATATTTTAAAGATTTGTGACCCGTGAAGAGTTCAAACTTTTCACCTAGTAAATAATTCCTCCACAACTTTAATGCGAACACAACAACTAATAGTTCTAATTCGTGTGTTGTATAATTTTGCTCATGAGTCTTTAGCTTCCTGATTGCATAAGAGATAACCCTTCCATGTTGCATTAATACTGCACCTATTGCTTCTCCACAAGCATCTGTGTATGCGGTCAAACTACCGCTTCCATCAGCAATAGTTAGGACTGGAGCGCTGGTCAACCTTTTCTTCAGCTCATTAAATGCTTCCACACATTTAAGTGTCTAGTCAAATTTAACATTCTTCTTGGTTAACTTCGTTAGATAGGAGGAAATTTTAGAGAAATCCTGAATGAACCTCCGGTAATATCCTGCCAATCCTAAAAAGCTGTCGATAGCCGTTGGAGTTCATGGTTGCTTCCAGTCTTGTATAGCCGAAATTTCCCCTGGATCCACCGAAACTCTGTCCCCTGACACTATATGTCCAAGGAACCTGACCTCCCTCTCCCGAAAATGGCACTTTGAGAATTTGGCTTTAAGCACGTGTCTCCTTAATATCCCCAATATAATCTCTAGATGTCTTCTATGTTAGTCCTTAAGATGATGGTTTTGATGACAACAACCTTAGAATAGATTATAAAATATAAATACTAACATTACAAGTTTAGATATATATATATGTATTTGCAGGATCTAACCATGCAGGTATCAAGAATGAAGACTGTACAGTATAGAGATTCAAAATACAGAGATAGAAGACTCATGAGTATCAAGATTATCAAGAGTTCAAGGTTAAGTCTGTGTTTTATTAGGAATATTTGTTAAAACTCGTAGAAAAGCACTGGCATCTTAATATCCAATTTATTCGTGGAATGGAATCCACTTCGAGCCCGTTAAAGGGATGGAACCCTAAGTAGGATGGAACCTACGAAAATCTAGTGGGACATTGTTTTGCATCCACTAATTTTAATTCAAAATGTTTTTACAAAATTATCTTGTTTTCAAAATGATTTCAAAATTTTCCTTTTAAAAGATTCAAAACCCTCTATCCTGATTTTAAATAATTTTAGCCTCAAAACATCTTTAATTTCAAAGTCAAAATACTCCTGTTTTTAAATATCTTTTCAAATAATATATTTAACTTTTAATATTTATACTTATATTTAAATATAAAATTATAGTTAAATTATGTATATATTGTTCTTTATATTTACTTATGAATTTCAACTATATTCAAGTATATTTATAAAGTTTTAAATAGTTTTTATATAAGATAAATATTGTTTTTATAGAAATTCAAAATATCATTTTTGGCTGAGGGATGTCGACATGCCCCTAGATAGTATGTCGACATAATGAGAGTTGAAGTTCAAATTCAAATTTCAAAAGAAGTGTCTATTCGCCATAACTCTTCATGAATGGTCATGGCTGTTGGTTTTCTATAAATAGGGGTCAGTTTCAACGAATTTTCAATCATATTTTTTCTGATTTTCACTCCTCTTCATCTTCCTCATTTCTTATTACAAAATCATACCATTACTCTGCCGAAATTAACATCGAATCATACTCGATTACTTCTAGTTTGATTCTCCATCACTATCTCTACAAGGTTCTCAGTGCTATTCAGAGTTATAGGTTTCTTTGTAATATATTAGCGAGAAAAGGTGTGATTGTAGCCTTGTAAATCAATCAAGCGAGAAAAGGTGTGATTGTAGCCCTGGAAATCAATTGGGTGAACTTGTTGCCCGGTAAATCAAGTATCCCTACCCGGAGGATTGGTATTCTGGAGGGTATACCTCGTAGCCTTGAAATCGAGGGTTGTAATTGTTGAATTGCTTTTGAAAGGAAATCCGTACTTAGTTGTGCGGGACTAGATGTAGGGTAACTCTGAACCAGTATAAAATCCGGTGTGTTCTTTCCTTTACTGCTTTTACTTTATATTTGCATCTGTGTTTGATTCTGTGTTCATATCTGTGTCTAATTAGTGTATACATTGTTAATAAAGTTAGATAAACTCAAAAAGATTAACAAATTTCTTAAAACACTATTCACCCCCCTCTAATGTTAATTCTAGCCTTAAGATCCTTAATCCGCATTTCTCACATTTGGTATCGGAGCATTGGTTTTCAAAAGTTTCATAATCTGATTTTTTGAAAAGTTTTCAGAATGGCTACTAACACTAGTACTGCTATTACCACCAACACTAGTTCATTTGTAGAAGGTCAGTCTACTGCCAGACCACCACTTTTTAATGGCAGTAACTATGCATATTGGGCATGTAGGATGAGAATATATTTACAATCTGTAGGATTAGATACTTGGAATATTACACAAACTGAATATTCTGAACCCACAACTAATTTTGCACAGTGGACCACTGAGCAAAAGACTGTTGCACAAAATAACTCTAAGGCAATGAATATTCTGTTTTGTTCACTTGAAAGAAATGAATTTAATAGAGTGTCAGTTTGTAAGTCTGCATATGAAATCTGGAAAACTTTGCTAGTAACTCACGAAGGAACAAACAAAGTTAAACAGACCAAAATTTCCATGCTCACAAATCAGTTTCAGTTATTTAAAATGAATACTAATGAGTCTATTTCAGATATGTATAGTTGATTTCAAGATATTGTGTATTCTTTAATATCTTTGGGAAAGTAATTTTCGGAAGAAGATCAAGTCAGAAATTTTTTGAATTCTCTCACTCCAGAATGGGATCAAAAGACACTTGCAATTGAAGAGGCAAATGACATCAGTACTTTAAAGATAGAAGAATTGATTGAAAATCTAATGTCGTTTGAAGTTCAAATGATCGGGAAAAGAGAAAGCAAAGCATCTGAAAAGAAATCAATGGCATTCAATGCATTGACTGATGGATCAGACTCAAACAGTGACAATGATGAAGAGATAGCATTTATGACCAGAAATTTTAGGAAATTTCTGAAGTACAGAAAATTGAATAGTTCCAAGAGAAACAACTTTAAGAATTCCGGCAATCAGACTACAGTACCAAACTTTATCAAATGCTTCAATTGTGACGAACCAGGTCATATCAAAAAGAACTGTCCGTATCCAGAAAGGCAGAATCCTCCTATGAACAATGAACCAACAAAGAAACGGAAGCATGCATTTACTGCTACTCTAGATTACTCAGACTCGTCCTCAAGTGATGATGATCAGAAGACGGATAACTCGAATTTGTGTTTCACTGCACTTCACGACTCCAACGAGTTCAAAGAAACGGACTCAGAAAAAGGTACACGTTTACAATATAATTGGTTAAAATTGCTTGCATAGAATTAGTTGCTTGATTGTTTGATTGATTGTTTTTAAATTGATATGTTGTTTGAATTTTAAAATTTATTTTCTATTTTTACTATTATTTTATTAATTTATTATTATTTTTATTATTTTTGACACATTCTGAAATATATTATAAGTAAAATAATATTTCAGAAATATAGACATTAATAATAATATTTATATATATGTATAGTAGATATCTTAGGAAAATCATATCATGAAAATTCACAGGCACATGTCGACATGGCCCCTACCACGATGTCGGCATACCTACCTGAATTTGAATTTCAAATTTTGAATTCAAATGTTTGAATTTCCCTCCACCTTTTCACTTCATTTAATTCTCTGAAAAGATACCTTTTGACCAGAGAATATGTCCTTTGAAAGTCTATTTATCCACTATCTTTTATCATATCTTTTCACTTTCATTTTCAAATTCAAACTCTCTCTTCATATCTTCAAGCACTCTACTCTCTACTCTAATGGCTGCTTCAAGCAACCCCTCAACCATGAGAATTTCCAGAAAAATCAAAGAGCAATTATTCAATGATCCGGAGGCAATTAAAGCATACATCAATTATGTTAATTATGCCAAAGTCCATCTCGGAAAATTTGCTATTTTTCAAGATTTTTCTTCTTATGAAATTGATTCTCTTTTTGCAAACAATGGTGTTTTAAGTCTTATTGACTCTTCTCAAAACGATTTTGTTTGCTATCCTAACCTTGTAAAAATCTTTTATGCTAATCTAAACCGTGCTTTTTATAATGGAAATGAGAATGAGATTTGGAGTAGTGTCAAAGGAACTCAAATTGTTTTGAATTGTGATCTCTTGGGTACCATTCTTAATTGCAAAAGCACGGGAATGAATCTTTCTAGTTTTAAAATCGATGAACATGATCGTGAGACATTTCATCATATTATTGAAGGAGATGAAAACTTTGAATTTAAAAACCGAAACTTTCGTCCTAAAGCAAGGATTGTTAATCTCGTTTTGCAACATACTTTGACCCCAAGATCGGGTAATTTTAACAATCCTACTTCAAAAGTGTGCAAAGCACTTTTTGGTATTTTTGGAAATTATGACATCAATTGGGCGCAAGTTATTTTGGATGAACTTCGTCCTAAAAATTTTGAAATGGGAGAAAACACTTTATATCATGGAATTTACCTTACTCGGATTTTTAACTATTTTGGAGTGGATTTCAAAGGTGAAGAATTTGTCTCTAGAAAAGTTTTTAATATCTCAAACATTTCTCTCATGAAAATCTCATATGTTTTTCAACCTTATGAGACTCTTACCGAAAAGGAAGAGCGTTTGGCTCATGAAGAAATGGAAGAGGAAGAAGAAGAAGAAAGGGATGAAATGGTAATAGAAGAAGAAGAAGAAGGTGAAACATCCTTAGAAAGTATTGAATATCCTTCCAATCCATCCAACAAAACCCTTCTTAAAAACCAAAAGATAATTGTGGAGAATCAACGGATTTTAAAACGATCCGTTAGTAAGAAGTTGGATAACATGTCTTCGAAGATGAACAAGTTCTTTTCAAAAGTCA
The DNA here is from genome assembly GCA_030737815.1 of Allium fistulosum. Classification (NCBI taxonomy): domain Eukaryota; kingdom Viridiplantae; phylum Streptophyta; class Magnoliopsida; order Asparagales; family Amaryllidaceae; genus Allium; species Allium fistulosum. The sequence goes on from CM060906.1 coordinate 107,270,219, forward strand.
GCAAGAAACTTGGATTATCTTCATCATCTTCATCTTCTAACTAGTTTTATCTTTTAGTATCTTATTGTATTTGTCTTAGTTTGTTTCATTTCGAATGTTCGTGTAGTTCCTTATGTTTAATCATTGTATTATCCAATTATGCAATGAAATTGAATTTCCTTCCTGTCATCTAGCTTATTTTATATCTAGAATAAATGTTAGTATATTATAGAAATATATATACATCATTATTTACAAAATAAAATTATCATCAATTTTCACTGAAGTATGTCGACATACCCCCCTGGACCATGTCGACATATACTGGCCAGAAGTGACTATTGATTTTGAATTTGAAATTTGAATAACTACCAAATGTCTATTCATTTCAAACGAATTTCTACACCTATATATACCTTTGTCTTCCAGAAATTTTCACTAAAATTTATTTCTCATTATCTATATCCTTCATTTCTTTCTCTAATTCAATTATGGCCAATCCTATTCATAATCTATCTGAAAATCTTGAAGAAACACTCAATTCATTCAAGAATATTCTCTCTATCATCCTCCGTAATCAACGTCACTTAGAATTAAGTCAAATGCAGATGATCAAGGAACAAGAGAGACACTTCGATGCAATTCGATGGATGATCTCCTCCCTACACAAAGACAATAACGAAGCACATCCTCCTGTTTCTCTATCTGTTGATAATGAAAATTGGGATGCCATCAAACAAGACCCTATCTTTGGAGAAGAAGGATGGGTTGATGTTCCTCGTAACGTTTAATTTTCTCTCTTTGATTGATTTGTTTGAATTAATTTGTTTGATTTGATTTGGTTTGGATTGATACTTTGTGTGGATTGATTTCATTTGGTTTGAAGTTTGCTGTGTGAAACATGTGTGTATATATATATATATACATTAAAATGAATATAGTCTTAAGTTAAAGTTATTATGCTTATAAGTATCATTATTTCTTAATCTATATATTATATATTCTGTTGTATAGTTTATCAATGCAGGTACTAAAGTCCAAGAGTAAGGGGGAGTAAATTTTTGTTGATGACAAAGGGGGAGAAGTATAAAATAGGGTAGTTAGGCATAGATTAAAGGGGAGTTGTTAGTTTTAGGTGGAGTTATTAGGATAGAAGTGATATTTTATAAACAAAGGTTGTCATCATCAAAAAGGGGGAGATTGTTAGTCCTTGAGATGATGGTTTTGATGACAACAACCTTAGAATAGATTATAAAATATAAATACTAACATTACAAGTTTAGATATATATGTATTTGCAGGATCTAACCATGCAGGTATCAAGAATGAAGACTGTACAGTATAGAGATTCAAAATACAGAGATAGAAGACTCATGAGTATCAAGATTATCAAGAGTTCAAGGTTAAGTCTGTGTTTTATTAGGAATATTTGTTAATACTCGTAGAAAAGCACTGGCATCTTAATATCCAATTTATTCGTGGAATGGAATCCACTTCGAGCCCGTTAAAGGGATGGAACCCTAAGTAGGATGGAACCTACGAAAATCTAGTGGGACATTGTTTTGTATCCACTAATTTTAATTCAAAATGTTTTTACAAAATTATCTTGTTTTCAAAATGATTTCAAAACTTTCCTTTTAAAAGATTCAAAACCCTCTATCCTAATTTTAAATAATTTTAGCCTCAAAACATCTTTAATTTCAAAGTCAAAATACTCTTGTTTTTAAATATCTTTTCAAATAATATATTTAACTTTTAATATTTATACTTAGATTTAAATATAAAATTATAGTTAAATTATGTATATATTGTTCTTTATATTTACTTATGAATTTCAACTATATTCAAGTATATTTATAAAGTTTTAAATAGTTTTTATATAAGATAAATATTGTTTTTATAGAAATTCAAAATATCATTTTTGGCTGAGGGATGTCGACATGCCCCTAGATAGTATGTCGACATAGTGACAGTTGAAGTTCAAATTCAAATTTCAAAAGAAGTGTCTATTCGCCATAACTCTTCATGAATGGTCATGGCTGTTGGTTTTCTATAAATAAGGGTCAGTTTCAACGAATTTTCAATCATATTTTTTTGATTTTCACTCCTCTTCATCTTCCTCATTTCTTATTACAAAATCATACCATTACTCTGCCGAAATCAACATCGAATCATACTCGATTACTTCTAGTTTGATTCTCCATCACTATCTCTACAAGGTTCTCAGTGCTATTCAGAGTTATAGGTTTCTTTGTAATATATTAGCGAGAAAAGGTGTGATTGTAGCCTTGTAAATCAATCAAGCGAGAAAAGGTGTGATTGTAGCCCTGGAAATCAATTGGGTGAACTTGTTGCCCGGTAAATCAAGTATCCCTACCCGGAGGATTGGTATTCTGGAGGGTATATGATGTAGCCCAGAATGGAGAAGTCATAGGTCGTGTACGACCTAACATGTGGATAAGTCGAGACCGACCTAATGAGGAAGCTAACGAGTTAAGATTTGGTGAGAAATGGTGGAAAGTAGAAGTTTTAGGTCGCAACCGACCTATCGAAGGTTTTAAGTCGTTCCAACGACTTAGTGAAGATCGCAGCCGACCTAACCAAGATCTTAAGTCGTTTGAACGACCTACCGAGTCACACAGTGAAAAGGCAGAGCAATTTGGTGAAGTGTTAGGTCGGGAACGACCTAACGAGTCAAGAGATAGGTCGCTGAAGACTGGAGCCGTGGATCTTGTCTGCCGACTTAATCTCAGCTGTTGATTTCTTAAGTCGTTACCTGTTTGTTTTTAGGTCGTTACCGACCTAAGTTAAGTCGTTGAAGACCGGAGCCGTGGATTCCTATGCCGCTTTAATCTGAGACGTAGATTTCTGAAGCCGCTGATGGATTCTAGAGTATATGTCGTAAGTCGTTTGTTTTAGGTCGCATACGAACTAAGTTGAGTCGTGAGAGGTTGATAGGTCGGCAACGACCTAAGGGATGTATTTTATGTTATATTTTCCTGTTTGTTAAGTCGTATTTTTAGGTCGTATACATTGTTGAGTCGTGTGTCTTACTTAAGTCGTGAGCCGGAGGGTCTTAAGTCGGAACCGACTTATGAGTTGTACAAATTTGTGTCATGTGGAGTTATTCGCCTATAAATAGGCCGTGTGTCTCATTTGTAAAAGGTTATTGATTTTTGAATAAAATTCTCTTTTGTTAGCTTTGTGCTTTCAATTTAAATTGGTAGTTGATTGTAATCTCCTATCTCCTCTTTCGGTTAATCGAGTGCGCTCGATTCAATGATTGCAGAAGCCGATTCGCGGAATCAAGTGCGCTTGATCAACGCTTGAAGAATTGAAGATCTTTGAACCCGGTATCGTGCGCGATCAACGAGTTCGGGATAGCTAGAATTCGGTATCTTCGGATCAACGAATTTGGGCATTTCAGTATCTTTCAATCCATCGACTACTACTTTCATCGATCTACATTTGTTTGATTAATCCGCTGCGTCAGTTTTTGGTATCAGAGCTTGTTCTAGCCAATCATAGCTAGATCGAGACTTGGAGCCTAATCATTTTGAAGATTTGAGTTTTGTTTATCACGGCCGAGAGCAAGTTGAAGTTGTTCGACTTTGTATTGAAGTTTAGAGATCGGATCTTATCATTTGGAAAAGTTGTGTTCATCGTGTTCATCGCAAATTGCAACAAAGTGGGAGTTTTCGATCCATTTCATTTTGGATCAAAGTTCGAATTGTGTTTGAATTTGAAGAGTTTGTAAAGTTTTCAAGTATGCCGCCGAGAAGAGCTAATCGTCACCAAAACGTAGAAGCTTTGTATCGAAGAGAAGAAGCTGATGAGATAGAGCAAATAATCAATGAAAATTTTAGTGAAAAACTTAACGAAGGAATTGGACGATTAGAGAAGATGATGTTAGAAATGAATCAAAATCGGGGAAGGGTTTCACCTGAATCTAACCATGGGGGAGGTAGAGTCTCACCACAATCCAATCGAGACAGAAGTGTTGATGATGATCAAAGGCGTGGGAGGAACGTGAATGATCGTGAACGGAGGAATGTAGATAGAAGGGACGATGGTGGTAGACGTGATGGTAGTAGAGATGTGGGTGGACGAGATAGACAACGATATACAGCTGATTTTGAAGAGGAGTATGATGGTGGTAGTGTTCGAGGACAAGAACGAGGACAAGGAAGAAATCACTCTGAGTATGATCATAAATGGGAGTCGGGGATGAAGACTGAAATTCCTGAATTCAAAGGTGGTATGCAAGCAGAGGAGTTTCTAGATTGGGTAGCTAATGTTGAAGAGATTTTTGACTTCAAGGAAGTTCCAGAGCATCGTAGAGTGAAGTTGGTTGCTACGAGGTTGAGGGGTAGAGCTTTGGCGTGGTGGCAACAAACCAAACTTACACGTGAACGAATGGGAAACTCAAAAGTTGAATCTTGGGAGAAGATGAAGAAATTAATGAAAGCAACATTCTTACCTTACAATTATCAATCTTTGATGTATCAACGTTTGCAGAACTTGAGGCAAGGCACGAAGACTGTTAATGATTACACAGATGAGTTTTATCAGCTTATTGCAAGGAATGATATTATGGAAATGGAAGAGCAGCTGACATCTAGATTCATTGGGGGATTGAGAATGCAGATTCAGGATATGGTTAACATGTTTGATCCTAGATCTGTGGCAGAAGCACATCAAAAAGCGTTGGCTTGGGAAAAGCAGGGAAGACGAGGAGGAGGTGTGTTTACAAATTCCAACAATCCAGTGAAGGGAGTTAGTGGGAGTTCTAATGTTTCAAAAGCTGTTGCAAAACCAGTTGTGAATGAGGTTGGGAAGATGAAAGTCAATAATGGTTTCAAATGTTACAATTGCCAAGAGTTGGGCCACAAAAGTAATGAATGTCCAAAGCCGAAGAAGAGAGCTATGATAGCGGAGGTTGAGGATGAGAATGAAGAAGCTGAATGTTCCAATTCACCACCTGATGAGGAGGAAGAAGAAGTGTCGGGAGATGAGGGTTATAATCTCATGATGAAGAGGTCCTGTTTAATACCAAAGCAAGAGGAGGATTGTAGTTGGTTGAGGAGCAATATTTTTCAGTCCACATGTACTATTCTGGGGAAAGTTTGCAAATTTGTTATTGATGCTGGAAGCTGTGATAATATAATTTCTTCAGAGGCTGTGAGGAAGTTGGCATTGAAGACTGAGAAACATCCGAAGCCATACAAGCTAGCTTGGTTAAGGGAAGGTGGGGAGGTGAAGGTTGGACGAAGGGCTCGTGTGAATTTTTCAATTGGAAAGAAATACAAAGATGAAATCTGGTGCGATGTGGTAGATATGGACGTTTGTCATTTGTTGCTGGAGAGACCGTGGCAGTATGATAGGGCGGTGCAACATGATGGGCGTACCAACAGTTACAGTTTCATGTTTGAAGGCACAAAGATTACTCTAGTTCCAAAGAAGCGACAACAGGAGGAAAACAAGTTGGAGGAGATTGAAGAGCTCAAAACTTTGTTATCTTTGAAGGAGTTTGTGAAGGAAGTAGAGGAGGAGCCTGAAGTGTTTTTGTTGATTGGGCGAGAAAGCAGTGAAGAGGTTGAAATACCAGAAGAAGTAAAACCAGTATTGAAAGAGTTTGACGATGTATTTCCAGAGGAGTTACCAACGGAGTTGCCACCGTTGAGGGATATACAACATCAGATAGATCTTGTTCCAGGTGCTGTGTTGCCACATAGACCACATTATCGAATGAGTCCGAAGGAACATGAAGAGTTGCGAAGGCAAGTGGAAGAATTGCTTGAACAGGGGCGTGTGCAGGAGAGTTTAAGTCCTTGTGCTGTACCAGCTCTATTGGTACCCAAAAAGGATGGAACGTGGAGGATGTGCACAGATAGTAGAGCATTGAATAAGATCACAGTCAGATACAGATTTCCGATGCCGAGACTTGATGATTTATTGGATCAAATCAGTGGGTCCGTAATCTTTTCTAAGATTGACTTAAAGAGCGGATATCATCAGATTCGCATTAGACCAGGGGATGAATGGAAGACAACATTCAAGACGAGGGAAGGATTGTATGAATGGCTGGTAATGCCGTTTGGTCTATCGAATGCACCAAGTACATTTATGAGGGTGATGAACCAGATTTTTCGACCATTCATTGGGAAGTTTGTGGTGGTGTATTTCGATGATATTCTGATATATAGTGGAAGTCCTGGGGAACATTTGAATCATCTGAGGGAAGTACTGATGGTATTGCGACAAGAACAATTTTATGCTGCAACGAAGAAATGCGTGTTCATGACGCATAGCGTTTTATTTCTGGGGTATGTTGTGTCGGAAGAAGGAATACAGGTTGACCAAAGTAAAATTGAAGCGATCAGAGATTGGCCACAGCCCAAGACGATAACGGAAGTTCGTAGTTTTCACGGGTTGGCTTCATTCTATCGAAGGTTTATTCCACACTTTAGTAGTGTGATGGCACCAGTGACTGATTGTATGAAGGGTAAACAGTTTTCATGGTCAGAGGAAGCAGGGAGTGCTTTTGGGAAAATCAAGGAGTTGCTGACGTCTGCACCAATTCGAGTGCTACCAGATTTTCAGTTAGTATTCGAACTACATACTGATGCATCCAAGGTTGGGATTGGAGGAGTGTTGAGTCAAAGGGGTCGTCCTATTGCATACTTTAGCGAGAAGTTATCAGGAGCAAAGATGAGATACAGTACATATGATGTGGAATTTTATGCTGTTGTGCAATCTATTAAACACTGGAGACACTATCTATTTCAGAAGGAGTTTGTTCTTTACACTGATCATGAAGCATTAAAGCATTTACAAGGGCAAGACAAGATTTCAGTAAGACATGCATCGTGGATTGCATATCTGCAACAATTTACTTTTGTTGTTAAACACAAGTCAGGGGTGACGAATCGTGTGGCTGATGCTTTGAGTAGGAGGAATCATTTGTTGACTACAATGAAAGTTGAAGTAACGGGGTTTGACATGTTACCAGAATTATTTGTTGAAGATCCTTACTTTGCGAAGTTTGTTGATAAAGTCAAGGAGGGAGTGACGGATGAGTTCGTGATGGTAGATGGTTTTCTGTTCAAGGGAAATCTATTGTGCATACCTGATTGTAGTTTGAGAATGAAGATTATAAAAGAGCTACATGAAGAAGGACATGTTGGGAGAGACCGTACATTACAGTTGATTTCACAATCTTACTTTTGGCCATCGATGAGGAAAGAAGTGGGAAGGTTTGTGGAGAGATGTCATGTTTGCCAAGTTTCTAAGGGAACAGCGACAAATGCGGGACTGTATATGCCGTTACCCGTGCCTGTAAAACCATGGGTGGATATCAGTATGGATTTTGTTTTGGGTTTGCCTAGAACTCAAAGGGGGAATGATTCTATATTCGTTGTGGTGGACAGATTTTCCAAGATGGCACACTTCATCGCTTGTAAAAAGACAGCTGATGCCGTCCGGGTTGCTGAATTATTCTTCAAAGAGATATATCGTTTACATGGTTTACCAGAATCCGTTGTTTCTGATCGGGATACCAGATTTTTAAGTCACTTTTGGATAAGTTTGTGGAAGATGGTCGGAACAAAGTTGAAGTTTAGTAGTGCCTATCATCCGCAAACAGATGGACAAACGGAAGTGGTTAACCGATCACTGGGAAACTTGTTGAGATGCCTTGTGAAAGATAACCTGAAGAGTTGGGACATGAAGTTATGCCAGGCAGAATTTGCTCATAACCATGCGGTGAATCGTAGTACAGGGTTCAGTCCATTCCAGATTGTATATTCCAGTTTACCGAAGGGACCGTTGGACTTAACGGTAGTGCCCCAATCAAAGAAGACAGTTAAGAAAGCTGCTGATTTTGTTAAAGAGTTGACGGAATGTCATAAAATCCTTCAGGAACGATTGGAGAAAGCAAATGAGAAATATAAACGATATGCAGATTTGAAACGAAGGAGTGTTGAATTTCACGAAGGTGACTTGGTTTATGCAGTGTTAACAAAAGATCGTTTTCCGGTGGGAACGTACAATAAATTGAAAGCACGAAAGATTGGTCCAGTGGAAATTTTAAAGAGAATCAATGAAAATGCTTATAAATTGAAGTTGCCAGCTGATGTGTATACGTTTGACGTATTCAATGTTAAACATCTCGTACCATATCATGGAGACGAGTTTGTTGTGGATGTAGAAAGTACAAATTCGAGGACGAATTTTTCTCAACCTGGGGAGGATGATGCAGCCCAGAATGGAGAAGTCATAGGTCGTGTACGACCTAACATGTGGATAAGTCGAGACCGACCTAATGAGGAAGCTAACGAGTTAAGATTTGGTGAGAAATGGTGGAAAGTTGAAGTTTTAGGTCGCAACCGACCTATCGAAGGTTTTAAGTCGTTCCAACGACTTAGTGAAGATCGCAGCCGACCTAACGAAGATCTTAAGTCGTCTGAACGACCTACCGAGCCACACAGTGAAAAGGCAGAGCAATTTGGTGAAGTGTTAGGTTGTGAACGACCTAACGAGTCAAGAGATAGGTCGCTGAAGACTGGAGCCGTGGATCTTGTCTGCCGACTTAATCTCAGCTGTTGATTTCTTAAGTCGTTACCTGTTTGTTTTTAGGTCGTTACCGACCTAAGTTAAGTCGTTGAAGACCGGAGCCGTGGATTCCTATGCCGCTTTAATCTGAGACGTAGATTTCTGAAGCCGCTGATGGATTCTAGAGTATATGTCATAAGTCGTTTGTTTTAGGTCGCATACGACCTAAGTTCAGTCGTGAGAGGTTGATAGGTCGGCAACGACCTAAGGGATGTATTTTCTGTTATATTTTCCTGTTTGTTAAGTCGTATTTTTATGTCGTATACTTTGTTGAGTCGTGTGTCTTACTTAAGTCGCGAGCCGGAGGGTCTTAAGTCGGAACCGACTTATGAGTTGTACAAATTTGTGTCATGTGGAGTTATTCGCTTATAAATAGGCTGTGTGTCTCATTTGTAAAAGGTTGTTGATTTTTGAATAAAATTCTCTTTTGTCAGCTTTGTGCTTTCAATTTAAATTGGTAGTTGAGTGTAATCTCCTATCTCCTCTTTTGGTTAATCGAGTGCGCTCGATTCAACGATTGCAGAAGCCGATTCGCGGAATCAAGTGCGCTTGATCAACGCTTGAAGAATTGAAGATCTTTGAACCCGGTATCGTGCGCGATCAACGAGTTCGGGATAGCTAGAATTCGGTATCTTCGAATCAACGAATTTGGGCATTTCAGTATCTTTCAATCCATCGACTACTACTTTCATCGATCTACATTTGTATGATTAATCCGCTGCGTCAGTATACCTCGTAGCCTTGAAATCGAGGGTTGTAATTGTTGAATTGCTTTTGAAAGGAAATCCGTACTTAGTTGTGCGGGACTAGATGTAGGGTAACTCTGAACCAGTATAAAATCCGGTGTGTTCTTTCCTTTACTGCTTTTACTTTATATTTGCATCTGTGTTTGATTCTGTGTTCATATCTGTGTCTAATTAGTGTATACATTGTTAATAAAGTTAGATAAACTCAAAAAGATTAACAAATTTCTTAAAACACTATTCACCCCCCTCTAATGTTAATTCTAGCCTTAAGATCCTTAATCCGCATTTCTCACATTCTGTGTTCCTCCTTTGTCTCTGAATAGATAAGAATATGTCAATAAAAACCAACACGAATTTGTTGAGCACATCTCTAAACACTCTGTTCATGAGATCCACAAAATAAACGGGCGCATTGCTCAGCCCAAAAGGCATAGCCAACCATTCATAGAAATAATCCAGACCTCTGAATGCAGTTAAAGAAATGAAATCTTCTGCTATCCTTAGTTGATGGAAAACCGTGGCTAAATCCAATTATGACAATACTCGAGCGCCATGGAGTTGATCAAACAAATCATCTATATGAGGTAGAGGATACATGTTCTTAATCGTGTGCTTATTCTGGTCTCTATAATCTACACAATGTTTTAAGGAGCCATCGGATTTTGCAACGAAAACTACCGCTGCACCCTAACTTGGACGACTAGGTCTAATAAACCCTTTCATTAACAACACATCGGTTTGATTCCTCAATTCAACCTTCTCCTTCGGAGCGGTCCTTTGAATGGGGTATATAACAGGTCTTGCACTAAGAATCAAGTTAATATGGAACTCAATTTCCTGATGTATAGGCAAACTTTTCACTTCTTCGAAAACATCCTAAAACTCCTTAATGACCGGTATCGTTTCTAAATCTTTTTGGGATGAGTCTAGTGCATACATGAAACTATCCCTTACCAGACTAGGTTCTTTACACAATATTTCAATAATATTCCCTAACTTTGTTTCCACCAGTACTGTCTTCTTAACACAATCAAGAACCGCTTTATTATTAGATAACCAATCCATACCGAGTAAAACTTCGAATATAATAAAGTCGAGGATAAATAGGTCGCATGAAAAATTATGGGAAAGGTGGGTAACTAAGATGTTTTTACAAATCATACAAAGATAAAATGTACTGCCTATGGGATTAGACGCACAAATAAGGGTATCTACTATTTTGTGATTAGTTTTAATCTATCAACTAATCCTTTAGTAATAAAACTGCCCCAGTATCAAATAATACTTTAACTAAATCTTCATTAACATAGATGTTACCTTCCAGATTTCCCTTGCCCTTTACATCTTTAGAGGTTGAAGGCTCATCTTTGATAGCATAAACTTTAACCTTCTCTCCTTTCTTCATTAGTGGGAAAGCATTCTTCCAATGTCCGGGCTGATGGCAGTTGTGGCAAAGACTTTTCGGAACTATAAGGGAGATGGGACCCTGTTGTTGTTTCTGAACTTTGGGACTCCTATAGAACCTTGAAAGATAGCCTTTCTTTCCACAGTTAAAACACTCCACATTCTTAAATCGGTTCTCCTGAGATCCTCTACTGGTCTTGACTTGCCACGGCTTCTTTCTCTTATTGTTGTCATTGCCTTGAACTGCTACTGAATTCTTTTTGTCCTAAACTTCATACCAAAAACCCATATCCACTAGATCTACAAAGGTTCCTTTCACATGAGCGGCCATCCTATACTGATACTGCTCCTTCATCCCAGTAATAAACATCTCATTTTTTTCAAGGGAGTATCTATCAGTAAAGGCCCAAAGCAAGATAATTAATTAAACTTGCACAAATACTCTTCCACGGACATTTCTCCTTTCTTCAGATCCATTAAACTTCTATAGAGGCAGGACCATCCAGCAGTGGGCATGTATTGTTCTTCAAAAACTTCTTTAAACCTTTCCCAAGAGAAATTATCTTCTGATTCATTAAGAGTAATGGACTCCCACCAAGCTGGAGCCCCATCCTTCAATTACTAAGAGGCAAAGAACCTTTTCCGATCATCATCGATGTTTAATCCTTTAAAGATTTTCTCACATGATTGGAACCAAGCTTGAATTTCAATAATAGATTTTGTGCCTGTAAATTGCTTTCCTCCCAAGTTGGTACAATCTTTTCATAGTGCAGCAAAGTTAACCTGAGGTTGCATAGGAACTACTACTTCTTCAATTACCGCAGCATTTGGAGTTCGACCATTGGTGGTCATTATGGTGTTATTTCCCCCTCAATGTTCTCTTCAGTTACTCATTTCCTACTATCTGAATATAGTAAGGTATCAGTTTAGAATACATAGACGAGATTATCTTAGGGAATGGGTATAAAATAACTCGAACATATTTATTCAGATAAAAATTACAAATACGCACTCTAATTGACTAAACTCATCCTAGGGCATTACTAACCCTATTTCAAATGAGTCGACCCCATCAAGGCTTAGTTGTTCGCTCAACCTAAGCTCTAATACAAAGTGTGATTACCAGCCTTTTCGAACATCAAAAATTGACACTAATACATCCATGGTATTCACGTGCCAGAAATTCAAGTGCTGGAGGGGTGGATGATCAAGGATAAAAGAAAATAAAGATAGAAGATAGAACAAAATAGATTCTCACATCATATTTAACAACTAATAGTTATACATATAGATAGTACATACAATCACTCTCAAAATGAGATATCAGAGTCACAGTAAGTACAAACCCAGTCAGGGACAGTTATAACCGCCTATCCATATAGGTGCTGGTAGATACTTACACATAATATAGCTGAAATAGAAATGGATAAATATCTATAGAGGAAACTCCAGCTCTTTCTCCAAGCTCCTCCAAAATGGTCCAAGCTAAACCTGACTACTTGGCTGCCCAGAAAAATAAGGCATCCAAAGTTTAAAGGAAAAGAAAATAAACTCCGAGTCAATCATGGGACTAGTGTGAGAAAACTTAAAAGAACGGATACATTTGAAATCAAATAGTATCTCATAAAACCACGTCGCACATAAACACGGATGAGTTTTTGCCTTATGATAACCAAAACATTTGCTACGTAAAATGAGGGATATTACTTTTAATTACATTCTTTGAAAACATATTAATCATAGCTAAATTGTTGCATTAATTAAATTCCTGCATACTAGGTTCTACAATTAAAACCACAAAGGCATGTTTTGGAGAATAGATTTCCTACAATGACAAGGTAAAAGAATACCTTTCGACGGTACATCTCAAGAGGAATGTACCGAGGCACAGCCCTGCTGCCCTCTACCAACACATAACCGACCTATCTCTACCGTAGATAGTACCAAATATGTCATCACCCCGGCCATTCCCAATCTATCCGTGGGATCCAAAGCATACACAACAAACCCGATATATAAAGGGTAATAAAGAAAGGTGATGAACATCTCCTAATGGGAGCGACCCACTTAGCCCTGCTGCATCTACCTTGTTTTTGCCATTACCGATGTGGGATGCTTGAGGTAATGTTTTACATTTCATATGAAAATCCCACTTTGAATGCCACGTAGACATTTCCGATGACACCCTGATTGGTTTCCACAAAAGTACAACCCCCGAGTTCATACGCCTCGAAGAAGGGTGTTAAGTATAAGAGGGGTTACCTCCTACACCATCAAACATATGTACGTTTGTAAAAACCAATATACGTGGTCTTAGAAATGCAATGTCAGACATTCGTCCATACAAGTTGTCCAAGAAGAGGACAAACCGAAGGTACTCCTACTACATTCTGTTTGGGAATCACCCATAGGATTAGTAGCGAGCAATCCTTGCATTGAAAATTTCAAAATCATTGTCTTCAACATGTCTTCACTTTTGAACGCGTATATTTGTCCGAAGCGGTTTTCGGATAGGAATCACTCAACTTCAATGCCGGTCTCTCCGAACCAATTACCGATAGAAAAGATGTTAAGTATGTAGGTGATTGGTGATCATCATTCAGTCAATTAATATCTTTATATTCAATAAAATATATTTTAGAGATATCTTTTAAATCATTTCTTCTTGATATATACAGATTTATTAAACCTCTTTTTACTTTGGAAATATCAAATCATTTCCTTTAAATTAAGTAGGAAATATATTTCCATCTTCTATAATTTCAATCTCAATGGAGATTACCAATTTCCAAAAAATATCTTATAATGGGTTAAAAACAATGTTATTTAAGACATCGTTTATTGTATATCCAAACCAATTAGTTCTGAGTAAAAAGGATTCATAAATTTTAGATTAATTACTCAATACTAACTTCTATCTTCAACCTGTACTATTCGTCGAATTACGATGAAATCACCTTTTAAATTCAAACGGATAGTATGGGTTCCGTCGGAATTTAATACAGAGTTTAACTAGAACGTTCTCTTTACCATCAAAAACTTAATTGAAATCTTGTTTAACTTTGCGGAGAATTCCAAGTTTCTTTTATTTTATCTTAAGAGAATACGATCTGAGTAAATCAAATTAACTATCCCTCCGTCGGGCCAGTTCGGATAGCTAGGGAGAGCAAGCAACTGGTTTCCCAAACTCCAGCCTAGAGACTACCTCTCTATCACCCATAAGGCGGTAAAGTTATTTGATCGACTCTAAACCTTTTAAAATACTTGTGCAATTATTTGAAAAATATTTATAAAGGATTCGGGAAGAAAACCCAAGCTTAAATATTATTTCAAAAATTTCCAAATTCCTTTGTTAAATTGCTGGTGAATAGTGCTTTTTAGTGCTTAGTATCACAAATCTCATTTAAACCTTTTATATGTCTAATTTTCCCATTCAAAACTCTTTTAAAATATTTTAACATATTTTTAGAATTTATCATATATTTTTAAAGATTTAAAAATATCTATTTTTAAGAATTGAAATCCATATTTTACGAACTGCCAAAACACGATGATTTTAAAATTTTAATTTGGACATAACTCAAAATTTATAGAATGAAATCTTGATTTTTCTACTTTATTTGGAACCTATAGTTATAAGATTCCGAAAAATTCTTATTTCGACTAATTTCGAGCTATATTCCAGTCTAAGTATTAATTTAACTTTTATGGCGTGAAATCGCAAACTGCCGTTACACGACACGCTCAATGTTGACTCATTTTCCAAATCATTTAAAACTTTGCTGAAACAATTGTAAAAGTTTATAAAACCATTATGAATCATTTTCAAACCATTTATAATAATATTTTTTATGTTTAAAGAGGTTAACAAGGCTATATACACCTTTATAATTTATATAAAGAAAGTGATTTCTTCGTGTAAATTCGACGTGTATTTTCCGTGAATTATTTCTACAACCAAGCAAACATATTATCGCATTCAAAACATGATGATCAAACATAGAAAACAAGCATGGAAAAAAATATCATATCATCACATAGTTTAATAAACTAAACTAGCAGAGTAATTCTCACATATATACCTATCCTTTTCTTAACGTTACAAAATTGACTATAGCTTCGCTATTCCTATACCAAAGCTTATGATATCTGCTCTAGGACTCTTGGGTGTGTTCAGCCTTGCTCTTGAGAGGGTGGAGAGGTGGTGGCGACTCTTGATGAGCTCGGCCAAGCAAGAAGAAAGAAGAGGAAATGATTGCTCACTTTGATTTCAAACTAAGGTGATATATCTTTCTATATAGAAGTGTATTTCTCAACAGAGCTTCGCTACGATTATGGAATAATTTATGAAGACATGGAAGCCATTAATGGTCTTATGAAGAAGGAGAAGAACTTAATAATTTTAATGTAAGGAAATGAGAGGATATGAACATGTATTTATAGCCTTTTTTTAGAAAAATATCTACAACATCATCATCACCATTCCTATCACCCTATTGCTATACCCACCCCCACCCCCACACGGCTGAACCACCCTCCTCCCATGTGCCACTCAATGTGCTTGTAAGTGATATTGATTTTTGTTTTGTTTTGCTTAGAAAATATCTATATTTTCATATATTTACCTTAAGTAACTCAGTAATTGTTAATGGTAAATATATATGTAAATGTATGTGTGTTCATGTGCATGTGTATAGGTGCTTTTTTGTTTAATTTTGATAAATCAAGTTGCAATGTTTCAATACAACTTTTATTCGTTAAACCATGGTGAATCTGGGATTCGAATTCCGGTCATATTTTTACTTCTTAGTTAATATATATATATATAAAAAATTCAAAAATGACATTTCTATTATTATTTAACAACTAAAAGGGCCTCATTTGATTTTAAAACAATTATTAAATCATTTAAACTCAATTTCCATTCAAAAATAAATTATTAAAAATGATGACATCATTGATGATGTCATAAATAAATTTTATTTCCAAACAAATGAATAATTTTATTACATATTTTTGCTTAAATGGAGAAATAAATGTATGTTTCCAGTTTCGTATCCTCTAATATTGAGAAAATCTCAATTTTACCGAAAATTGATTTTTTCGCTTTTCTTATAGAAATCTCAAATATCTATATAATTTTAAAACAAGTTTACCATTATTTATTATTGTTCAAAACATTATAATTTGAGTTATAAAATCTTATATTTGAATAATTTAAAATTATATGTATTTCTTAAAGTGATAAATTTTCGGGTCGTTACACTTTTCTTAATTCCTAAGAAGTAATCATTCTCATGTGGTTTACTAGGCAAAAAAAAATAGTCTTCTTATTCTTAAATAAATCGGTACCCCTAACCACCTTATAACTCAAACTATCTTTAAACAAACATTTTACATCCGTTTTAAAAATCCATTCGAGATGTTTTATCTAAGTTTTGTTTTAGTTATAAAATTCATTATTTAATCATTTAAAAATATATCAAATACCCATATTTAAAGTGACTAAATTACGGGTCGTTACATTCTTCCTCTCTTAAAATAATTTTGTCCCCGAAATTCCATGGAACAAAAAATATAACGAAAGCCGATACTTAACAAAAGTTAAGAACACCCAAAAATAATAACACCCATAACCCTGGTAGGAGGTACGGTTCTTTATCCTATCAATTTATTTTATCTTTCAAATTAAGGTAGTTTCATTTAAAATTCCAAGTTTGATTTACTAATTCTAGGTGAAATTTTACTTAGGCACCAAACCTAAGCTCTAATACAAAAAGTGATGACCCGGAATTTTTAAACCACACAAAATTGCAAAAAAATCTGTCCATTCTAAAACTACGAATGAGAACTACCATTTTAATATATCATAATCTGATAAATATACAACACTACTAAATGTAAAGAATACAAATTTTAATATTAGAACTCATTAGAGTAATCATTTATTCTACAGAGTGCACTTTAATACATGCAAACTCAAATACTATAAATCTACCATGGCATAACTCCGATGTGGGAGACATCAATATCCATTCCAGAGAACTCAATAATCATGTCAATGCGAAATAAAATGGTAAGCAGGAAAGATATACAACACATGAAATAGCAAACACCGAACAAGAAAATGTTTTCTAATTATTGAGGATGCATCACTAGCACTTGTGACTGCCTACGTACCCCTATCTAATTGGGTATCCAAATTAATACAGGATTACGCCAACGTAGTTCTCCCACAACAAATAGGATTCAAAGAGCCTATGATACACAAACATATATACAATTCCCAAACTACATAACATATGGTAGGCAAATGTAGCTTCCAAATCCATCCACTTAGGCTTAATCTTCTTTTCAAAAGATAATTTAGAACTAAATACTCGAGTTTCTCTATTCAAAATAAAATTTTCAAAACTGTTTCCAAAAAGGAATATATCAAAACTAAAACCAACATGACAAGAAGGTGGTGCCCCTACCGAGCATTGTATAACTCTAAAACAAATAAATGGAGCCTCAAGTGGTATTCTGGTGCCTCCTAAAACAATAGAGTAAACATACCCGACGAGTCCTAAAATGGGGAAACTCCTAATTGCCTTTACTTTAGTCATTCACCACAATAAATAAAATTATTTGCAAAACACTTTCATAAGTATTCTTTAAAATGTCCCAAAATATTAGTACTTCGCAAATACTTTCAGAATAATACTATAATTATTTCTTTCACAAATTCTTTAGAAACCCTTTTCAGGACGTTTTCAAAACCAACATCATTTAAGTTATAATAAAAGATATTTTTATGAATATCTTTATACAAATCAACTCAAATTCCATAATTGGAATATTTACAAAATCTTTTGTAAGCAATTTCTTTTCTATAGACGTTTCATAACATATTCCTTTATGAAAACCAACTTTTTAAGCAGCTTCATTAAATTGAAGTTCAAAATTTAATATTAAATCATTATAACTAACTATAATAATTTAATAAACCAATTTTATCGCTAAACACCTTATATTCAAATTGTGAAATAAATCACAAGGTGTTGGCCTACAATTATTTCCTACCCAGCCCATGCAAAAGAAAAAGGTTATTGCTCATAAACTGGCTGAGCATAAATCAAACAACCAAACAAGAAAAATAACCAATCCATTATTATTAATAGTTTACCATCGATAGCTAACACAACATTTATTAAAATGTAAACGAATTAAAGAAAATAGATTAAGATTACACTCGCTTCCTATTTTCTTTGCTGAAGACTTGGAATACCTAGCCTTTGATAATGAAGATGAAATTTGGTTTCTTTCTTTATTTTTTGAATGAAATAAAATGATATATGGACTTGGTTATTTATAGGAAAAGGGAAGGGTTCTTTAGTAAGTACCTAACCTCATATAGCCTAACCTGATTCGACCAGATGTTGGTCTAATAGAAACCATCCTTTTAGCCTAATATCATTCGACCACATTTTGGTCCAATGGCAACCATCTGCATGGCATAACTTGATTCGACCATATTTGGGTCTAATAACAATCATCCATGTGGAATAACTTGGTTCGACTACATTTTGTTCCAAGAGAGTTGAAAGATTTAACTTTTCTTCTTATAAGTTTAAATATAATATTATATGGATAAGTATAAAGGTGTGGTCCAATCAGAGAGTAGAAATATTCAATGTTTCTTCTTATAAGTTTAAATATAATATTATGTGGATAAGTATAAAGGTGTGGTCCAATCATAAATTAGAAAGATTCAAATGTATATTTATCAGATTATGATATGTTATAATGTTAGTTTTCGTTCGTAGTTTTAGAATGGATGGATTTTTCAGCAATTTTGACTGGTCTAAAAATCCCTGGTCGTCACAAATATTGTCACTTGCATAAAGTGATGTTTAAACGTATCAAATAGAGACACATGTAAAGGTTGGTAATAGATGTGTTAGACTTTTATGGATAAGGAGCTAAGGTGGCAGCTAAACTTTAACAAAATAAACTAAGTACCCTAAGCCAAAGGTAGCAAATTGTCGTAGGATTTTATTGACTTTTGGGGCAGGTCAATACTACATGGAAAAGTACTTAGCTAAATGAAAAAATATTAGCAAAATTCTAAAGCTGAAAGGTGTAGCTAAGACTACACCGAAAACTGAAAGGCGATAGGGAAATACGCTAAAGTCGTTACGTTGTTTGAGTTGAAAGTGTAACTAGATATATTGTGCTAAGGCCAAAAGAAGGCAGGTTTTACTGCGCTACAATACAAGTGAGGCCAACTACACTGCAATATGAATGAGGGCAGGGTCACAATGTGCTAAAATGAATTTAAAACCGAAAACAAATACATGACAATTAGGTAAAGCTCAGGGAGCTTAAGATGACTAAGTAAAGAAAGAACCTACATCAGAACCCAGGTTCGAATGGGCTATTAACGCCAAGTAGGGATGCGGACTCAAATGCACGCCTTGGGAATTTGAGGTGAAGCGTTCAACTTTCAAAGGGACGTGGGATGTTTAGGCGGGTTGTATGCTCTAGAAACTACATGTGGCTAAACTTGCGGTATAAATTAAAGAAAGACTAAACTACATATGGTTGATTCTTTGTAGTATAAACTAAAGGAAAAATATGAAACTGCATATGGTAGAACCTTTGCAGTGTAAACTAAAGAAATACGAAACTACATATGACTGATTCTTTGCAATGTAAACTAAAGGAAAATGAAATTGCATATGGCCTTTGCTGTATAAACTAAAAGAAAATACAAAAATACATGTAGCCGATTCCTTACATTATAAATTAAAGAAATCTTAACTATGTAGGGTTTTACTTTAGAGTTCAAATTAAGGTAAAACCAGAATGCTCCAACGTGTGTTTTGAGGTAATGAGTTTCGAATGACAAAGTGTGCAAGGATGAACTATGCATTTCAAAAGTAAGGAATACGAAGGTTGCGCTTTTCAACCAGATCGGTAGGGGAAGTACCTCTGGTAGTTTGGTTCTTATGCACAATTTAAAGGGAGGGTTTGTTCAGGGGTTGGCCAAGACCAGAATCACATAGTGGTTTCGGGGTTAGCCTAAATTTAGCCTATGTATTGCAAATGTTTCATTTATGTTTTATCTATATGCTAGTGAGGGGAAGACTCATTCCGTATATTGAGGAGTGGTCTCACTATATGTTAGGCTTTGGGTAAGGTATTATTCACACCATGCTTTATGTTTGACCCATGCTTTTATTACTATTTTCCCCATAAACTCACAAGTTCTTGTTTGAGTCGGTTGAGTTTATGGGTATAGGCAGGTAATCGTTGGAATTAAGGGACAAAGGCCAAAGATGAAGCAAAAGGCTATGTTAGCTAGTAAAAATGTTTGTTTTCGCTAGTCATAGTGTATAATACGACAATCATTATATGTCGGCTTCACACTCTACTATATTATTTTTTATTGTAATTTGGCCCCTACACAGATACGAGTTTGGAGTTATTAAAAAAGTGTAATGAATTTTAAGAGAATTTATATATAATGTAAATATTTTAGCATCCCTATTTACTTAGACTGTTGTATATATACAGAACTCATATCCTTGAAAATAATTCTGATGATGGCTGCAACATCATCAACATTCATTTTCCTGTCTTAAAGTTGGGGATGTTACAAAGCCAGCCAAGGAGGAAGCATGTTGTTTTTGTAATTCATTCTATATCTTGGACCAATGGATCACCCTAGAACATAGGGAAACCCTCAAGCTATTCTTATCCACTCCTCTTGTGCAGGCCAACACTTTGTTAAAATGGTTGACATAGGGGCCGAGTGACTCGTTCTACCTCTATCGTATATTACATAGTTCACTCGTCATCATAACTCTGGTCCATAAAGCAAAGAAGCAAGCCATTAAATCTATACATAGTTGGGTCCAGGAGGGAATACTTCCTGCTTGGAGATTTAAAAACCAACAGGAGGTCGGTTCAGTCAGGTTGGAGGGAAACCGAAACACTTTGCATTGCTAGAGAGCCGACCAACTAAAGGGATATAGTTGAAAGGTAATATATGATCGTATGGATTATCACTTCTATCATACTTCTCAATGGGAGGTAACGCGTACCTTCGGTGAATGTAGGTACCGAAAATCTCATTAGAAAAGGATTTCTCATTCTTATCATCGGACAGCCCCTTGCCATCTTATTTCCTAATCTGAATGTTCAACATATGTTGTTGAAGTAATGCCACTTACTCAGGCCCACCTTAGCTAGTTACGGACAAGGTTGACCCCTAGTTGGGGAAGGGCTTCTCTGTTGTCTTGCTGGGGAAGGAAAGTAATGGCGTTGGAACGTCAATGGTGAGTGATGATGAGTCACTGGGGTGGGTAACCTCCTATTTTTGTTTATAAAAGGTGACTTGGAATATTGGCCCGACCTTTCACGGGGTCTGTGCCTTGGGACCCTTGTAGGGTCAGAGGTGGACTGAGGTTCTCTATGCTCATGGTTCTTGGCTTGTTCGTCACCACTCAGTCGATCAAAACGAAAGTCATGCCACTATCCACTGCTGGAAGGCGCTTGAAGAAAGAATGTCTTTCTATAGATGGGGAGCGACGAGCAACCTAAACATTTTAATAGAATGCAAGACATTCGAGTAAAGGAACATCATAGGAAAAGTTTTAATCATATGCGGCGTGCACATCTCTGCTATGGGTAAAGACATCAATAACAACCTGGTTTATTGGGGATAATTAATCAATGTCTAATTAATTAAAATGTGTTTTTAGAATTTTAAATGGATAATTTTAGAATATTTGAATTTTTATAAGGAAACCAATAATGAAAGTGGATAGTTTTAAGAATTGTGAAATAAATCAATTTTAAAATTAATTAATAACGGGTCTAAAATGTGAATATAAGATATTTAAATCTAAATAAATTTAAATAAAATGATTAATTAAGTAAATAAATTATAGGAAATGATTTTTTCAAAATGCTTAATAATATGATTGATATTAAACAATTAGTATAATATAATTGGTTTGCTTTTGGGCTAGAAATTGCAATTGTTTCTAGAATTAAAGTAGAAAAGGAAGGAAATGAATTAGTGAAGAAAAGCCCAATAATACTTAAGCCTAAACCCAAAATAAGTTTCATGATTTCTCTATCTCCGGAATATTCCATTTCCTAATGCTTCCTCTTCGTTTATAAATATAATTTATATGTATTCATTTTATAGCTTTGGGAAAATCAAATCTATCCTAAACCTTATCACTTAAATAATTAATAGAAAATCAAAGAAATTAATGTAAAATCTCAAATTTAAACATGTTGTCCTTTTTATCAATTGACATCTCTGGCTTGAATTGCGTGTGTGGTGCGGTGATCAATAGTGTGTGCGTTCGAATGAAGGCGAAGAGCAAATGCAATTGTCAGGTGAGTAAATCACTCACACATCAATGTCTTCACTACTAAATTCTAAACTCTTTGTATCTCCTAGGCTTGTGCTGTCGATTCTTGAATTGTTGTGCCTATTTCTCTCGTCGATCAAAGAAAGAAGAAAAAATATAGGAGGGGCATGGCCAAGAGCAGTTAAGCTCTAGGCAAGCTCTGATCGGTCGACCAGTCATAAATGATCGGTGGACCGGTCGAGTCGACGAGCATGCCTCCTATGGGTGCGTGGGTGTGCTGCTCGAGGGAGAACATCTATGGCCTGTGTTAGCAAGTGTATGTGTTACTAATTGCTTTTGTGTATGTGTGTATTTGTGTACGTGTGTTTGCATGCGCTCTTTTCCCTGCCGCTGTGTCTTATTCTTTCCGCATGTGTGCATTGATTTGTATGTAATTTTGTTGTCTTCTTTTGTTTGCACTGTACATTCTCTTGCTATAATAATTTAGTTGCCTCCTTATATATTTCTTTGGTATATGCATGGCTGTGTCAAGTTGCAAGTGTATCGGTGAACACACACACACACACACACACACACACACACACACACACATATATATATATATATATATATATATATATATGTATGTATATGTGATTGTATATCTTATTCTTACATATCTTATTGTTGCTATGTATTAAGAGTTGGACCTTGTATTATCTTGTATTTCCTATGTTTGGCTGCGACGACCTAGATTTTCGAACCAGTCAAAATCGTCGAAAACCCGTCCGTTCAAAAACAACGAATGAAAACTACCAACTTAATTCACAATATCATTTGATAAATATATAACACAACTAAATGTGTAGGATACAAATTCAATAATGCAACTTATCATAGTAATCATTATTTAACAAGGTGTACTTTAACATATACCAAAATTCAATTAGTATAAATCTACCGCTACACATCTCTGATGTGAGAGACAGCAAAATCCATTCATGCAAACACAATAAACATGTCAAATGCGGAATACAATGATAAGCAGGAAAGATACAACATCACATGATGAACACAAACAATAAACGGGAAAAAGATATAAGATTATTGGGGCTGCGTCACTACCACTTATGACTGCCTACGTATCCCAATCTAATTGGGTACCCAATTAGATATGGGATCGGGCCAACGTAGTTCTCCTATTCACAAATAGGACTCAAGGAGCCTAAGATGCATGAACAAATATGCAATTCCCAAACTACCCCTTAAGCTTAATCTATACATTTAGAATTATGAAATCTAGTTAACTTTATTATTTTCAAAATATCATCTTTTTAGAAAATAATCTCTTCAAACTAAATTCCCAGTTTCATTTCAAATCCTTTTGAAATAATATATATATATATATATCTTTTATATCAAATCATACTTTTCTTCGGGATTTAAGTCAAAACCTTTTCAAAACCAATATCAATTACTCTATATAATAATACAGTGGAGTATTTTATATATTTATTTGGAAATCCAAAATTACTCTACTATAAAAGCATATCAAAATATATGCAACCCTATCATGAGGCTTCTCCTAATAACAAGGCAACTGGGTCCCAGCCTTCACAAGATAAATAAACAAAGTATATCCCTCTATAAAAAAGAGTATACTATAGGGTTAAACCACCCTTTTTCCCATTTTTTAGTTACGAGTTACCCAAATCATCGGTAACATAACAAATCATTTTGTTCCTCGAAGTGAAAAATCATTTTGCACTAATAATCACAAATACTTTCAATCACGGTATTGTTTATTTTCCCAAAATATTTTTGAAATCAATTTCAAATCACCGGGGTTTAAGTTCTCGAAATTTTCTTTATTTATAAAACACGTTTTATAAACCATTTGTATATAAATCTCATTTATACAAAATCACTTCAAAAATATTTATTTCTAAAAAATATATAAACATCTTTATATAAGATCACTTCAAAATATTAACTTTCAAATATTTTTATTTCTTTTCAAAGAAACCATTTCATTTAAAAGACAAACATCTTTTATTATAATAATTATTTAATTATATATTTTCGTCGAGCACCTTATAGTCAAACTGTGAAATTTTAATCATAAGTTGTTCGCTTATAATTATTTTCTACCCAACCCATCCAAATAAAAATGGATAATTAATTGTTCATAAATAGGACGAGCGCAATTCAAACAACCAAACAACAATAATAACAAACATATTATTATTAACAATTTACAAATAACAAATAACATAACATTTATTCAGTATTGTTTAATTGGCATATGAATAAATGTCCTAATTTATGTAATAGCAGAACATGGATATATTCTGCCAAACAGATCTCCATAATAATCTATTAAATTTTAAAATAGTAGAACATGATTTATTCTGCTTAATATATGTCATCAATAACGTATAATTAATTTAACTACCTAAACCATAATTAAATTATATATCTATTAATTTATCATGAAATTATACTTCGTCAAATGTGTTAAATAATAATACTAATGTGTTCGACTCTTTAATACGAACCTGATGCAAAATCTGTGGGTTAATCGGACTTTGTATGAAGGAGTTATTAATTTTCAAATTTTAAACATTTAATTAACTAATTAATAAATAAACCTCACCCAAACCACTTAGGCCCAAGCGCAAACTCAACCCAACCCGCTTGCAATAGTGCTTTATCTACCTCCTCCATTTTGTTTCCAGCAAAGTGCATAATCAAATTCGTGCACATGTACACACTGATACAGAGAACCACTAGCCCATTCAACGAACCGACTTCACCATCGAACATCTCTTCACAAAATCATCTGATCACCCACCCTCTCGCCATGTCTGCACGCCTCCCTCCAAACCCGCCTGTAGATCGCCCCCTCTATTGCCCATACAAATGCACCCACCAAAACTCGATCGCATATCACCAATTTTCTTCCATTAACTCGCCTTGCATCACCAAGGCTAACGCCACACCCCGTTTCTACTAATTTTGGCCCAATCAACATCTAACCAAAGCCCTAGTTTTCAACAACCATCGAGACCGCCACCAAATCACATCAAAACTTCACCAAAAATACTATGTCACTCCATGGTGCTAACGATGCAAACGATGTTGTTTAATTCCAAGCCAATGAAGAGAATTTGATTTTTTAAGTTTATGGCACATTTTCGACCACAATCATCATTGAGCAATTTCTGTCGCTCCACTTGACGAAACAACGAGCGATCATTTTTAAAAATTACTAGAGACTCTCCCTTATAAATTTCGTAGAAGATTTGACTATATGTAACTAGATTTGTAGATTTTGATTTTTGAATGTGTAAAATGGTGATGTTTCATTCACTGGAAAAAAAGAAAAAAAGATGAAGAATGAGGTTTTGGTGCTCTCCGTTGCCTCCCCTCATGCCTGTATACCTTCCTTTATTTAAAACCAACTCCAAGCAACCAAAATAATGATGCCTCATACCCCAAAAGCAAGATCAACCAATGAAGGCAAGCATCAAGGAAAGAGATGGGCAAAAGGTATGGTGAAATGAAGGAGTGAAGGGAATAGAAGGGGTAAGGTGAACGTGTATGTGTATTGTGTGTGTATATTTAAATTTGCTTTAGAAAAGAATAGATTTGCGGTACCCCGCCACACAATAACACGTTCGTGTACGAGCCGCGAACGACATAAATAAAAATACGGTCGCACACAACAATGTGGGATGATCATAAAATAATAATAAAATACATGTTAACTTATTCTGTGATGTTTCAAAAGTACCGATGTTTGGCGCAAAAAACATCAAACGAAAATTTAATAATTTCCAAATTAAAAATTATGTAAAAATTCATTAAATTAAATTAAAAATACCTCATTAAAAATCATGTCTAAATTTGAAACATAGATTTTATAATAATTAAAATCAAATTCGATTATTTAAATAGTTTAAATATTCAAATTCGAAGACTCAAAAATATGGGTCGTTACATTCTTCCTCCCTTAAAAGAATTTCGTCCCCGAAATTTCAAGGATGGAAAAATATAACGAAAACCAAACAATTAGCAAAACCTAAGCACACCAAAAATAGACATCACCCATAACTCCGGTCGGAAGTACGGTACCTTATCCTATCCTTTTTTTTATTTATCAAATTAAGGTAGTTTCATTTTAAAATTCCTAGGTTGGTTTACTAACCCTAGATGAATTTTACTTAGGCACCTAACCTTAGCTCTAATAACAGCTGTGACGACCCGAATTTTCGGACCATTCAAAATCACCGAAAACCTCTCCGTTCTAAAACAACGAATACCAACTTAATTCACAATATCATTTGATAAATATATAACACTACTAAATGTATAGGATTCAAATTCAATAATACAACTTATCAGAGTAATCGTTATTTAACAAGGTGTACTTTAATAAATACCAAAACTCAATTACTATAAATCTACTACTGCTGTAACGCCCCACTCTGAGACCCACTATAACAAAGAGTATTATGGGAGTAATACTGTCTGTTAAAGCAGAGAATAGAGTATAGTGGAAGCGACCATTTGTAATCAAGCTATAACTATCTACTGAATACGTCGAAAGGATGGTATCTATATTTTTTTCAAGTGGTTCGACATATTCAATAAATATTCATAACGAAATTACAATGGCTAAAGACCTATCAGAACAAGCATAGTAATAAATGATAAAACATCATAGAACAGAATCACATAATAGATGTAAAATCCCAGAACAATATATCGTCAATACAGATCCAAATACTATAAGTGGGTACAAAGCCACTGCCCACACATGTGAGTCAAAAATATGTACATATCAAAGTCTGTATAATAACAGAGTAGCGGAATAGTGGACAAATAAAAGCGCTATCTATCAGCGTAGCAGATAATGTCCAAGCGGAAGTACAGAAGCTAAGTCCAGAGACCTAACCTGAAACAACTCGGTCTGACCCAAGCGAAAACACTCGGGTCAGGCTAGCTAAACAATCAGTAATAACTGAGATATATAATAATGCGGTACATAAATAAAACAGTATTTTTCCTAAGAGAAGAGTATTTTGGACCACATGAATATAATGACGGTCCATAATCATCAATCAACAGTAAAAATCTCCAAAGAGAATATCAGCACCAAAGTGTTGAATAAATAAAATCGCCTCATATCATCGGCGTAGCCAAAGCTATATAAAGTTGCCCATAGGCAATAATCCCAAGAGTGACCAGAGTCTGTAATCAATGCCCAAGCAAAGATCGATGCTCCAAAGAGCAATGGGGATATACTGAAAAGTCAATGAAATCAAACACTGAAAAGCAGTGTCCAGAGACACTGTGAATCCATAAGGTAATCGCACTTACATCGTATGGTTCCATAGAACCAACACCGAATGGCGGTACCCGAATGGATATAAAAATCATCAGATAATACAAGTATAGCACGTGCACCGACCGGAGTCGTTATTGCCAAGTACTGTAGAGTTGTGATCGATCACTCGCACAGATGCGGAACGCGCGAGACGGCGAGATCCTTCCCAGAAGGATAAAGGCCCAGAGGCACATGCCGAAAAATTAACTGCTCCATAGAACAGGTGTCCAGAGATGGTTGCCCAGAGGCGTGGTGACCCAGAGGTCCAGTACTGGCTGCCCAGAGGCTAATGTGTCACAAACTTCTTGGAGAGGAACCCGTAAAGTGTTAACAATGAGTCCCATACCCCACGTTCGCACTAAACGGTTTACTAACCAATAGCAAGCTCACATTCAAAACAATAAAAAGTCCACCT
The DNA here is from genome assembly GCA_030737815.1 of Allium fistulosum. Classification (NCBI taxonomy): domain Eukaryota; kingdom Viridiplantae; phylum Streptophyta; class Magnoliopsida; order Asparagales; family Amaryllidaceae; genus Allium; species Allium fistulosum. The sequence continues at coordinate 107,298,122 of CM060906.1, forward strand.
CGTATCATCGGTAAACTAGACCCAAAGGTCAAAACGATCAATCGAAAAGGTCGGGGATTAACCGGAAAGAAAATACACACGGTTCCATAGGCCGAAGATTTCCTAACCGTTTAAGAACCTTTCCACTTCGCTCGACGTTCTAAAAGTGAGTGTGAGATTTTTATTATAGAAAATAATGGTTCGAAACGGATTTATAATTGATTTTGAGAACACTTTAAAACAGCTTTTGAAAACTCTCCTATTATGGAGTAAATAGTTTACTAATTAAAAATAATATTATATAATAATTTCGAAAGCCATTTCGGAGTGAAAATTTTTTAAAACCTTTTTATAAGGCCCGTGTATGAAATCCAGAGACAAATCTCAAAGAAATCGATAAAACCAGAAAATCACTGAAAATATTCCAAGTGTTGTAAAATAGTCCAAAACTGACGCAAACCCAAGTTCGGAAGATTATTCGGACCAGCAAACTAAATCCGAATGGCATGAAAATTTTTAGAAACGTAGTCCGACATTTCTACTTCAGAACACAAAAAGAATTACTCGATTCCGACTTGAAACGAAGAAAGGGCGTCGTCTCAAATTCGGACAAAAATCACAAAACTCTACTGTGTCAAAACAGTGCAAAGGTCCCACTTCGACGACACGGTCGAAGGGTCACATGAACTCGGATCTTGATAAAAATTTGCAAGAGCGTAGAAAAGTACTCCTACTTTGATATGCAACAAGAATCGTTCGGTTCCGACTTAAAACGAAGAAATGACAATGTTTCAAAGTTGGTCCGACGATAACTGAAAATGATCGCTATTGTAAAACAATTTCTGGGTGCTACTTCGGCAATAGAAACAAAGTATCTAATGCACCCAGATCTAAACCAAACTTTGCATGGTTGAAGATCTCGACCTCATATTTTTAACGAGACCAAAAACAATGAAATCCGACAAAGGATGAGCCCGGTATGGCATCGCAAAGTCGGGGTTCTGCGCTGAAAACAACGGGAGCAAAGAGACTAAGACCTGTAGCTATGCACTAACAGACCAGAGATGAAAAACCACAATTATGGCATAGTAAACTTCCAATTCTGACAAGATGAATAAAAGAAAAGTTGTAGCTTAGTTTCTAAGCTTTCCGAAATGACCAAGATCGTCAAATTCCGATCGGTGATGAAAATTCTATGACTAAAACAATTCTCAGATCTAAATTCTATATCACTGTCGTTGTGCTCTCGGGACAGTGGTAAAAATGCACAGTTTTGATGAAATTAACTTCGAAATTTCATGCAACTCAAAACATGAAACTTTTAGCCCTAAATCTAAGATTTCCAGAACATCCAAAATTATTAGATTTGGATAAGAAACGAGTAACTTATGGCCAAATCAATTTCAGGTTTTTATTTTCTCAACCCTGTAGTTTGTTGTCAGGTCAGCGATAAACAAACGTGATTTCGACCATTCAAACCTCAAAATTAGGCAAAGCACAAAACATAAAAGTTATAGGCTATAGAATAAGATTTCCAAAACATCAAGAAAATCTTAATTATGATTTAAGATGAATGAGATATGCCTAATTTACTAACAGCAATAATCTAATTATAATTTCAATTAGCATATATTACAAGCACCTTATGTGCACACCCCAAAATGAAAGCAAAGATGATCAAAAAGCTATGATTCACATGTTACATAATAAAGCATGTGTTACTAACTGATTACCGAAATCAAAAGATGATTAAACACATATTAGAAGAGGTTTTTAGCAATATACCTCTCTAGAAAGCAACAAAGACTACTATAGCATCAACCCAAGTTAGCAAAAGATGATTAGGAGGCTATAAGATCAAAAAAACACATAAAACATGTGTTACCAAATAAATTTCAGAAATTAGAAAGATATAAAAACTGATTTGAGGTGGGTATTTGCATTACCTTTGCATAGAATGACTTGCATAAGCTAAAACTAGAAGGAGATGAAGATAGAGGCCATTTTTGTTAAGAAGCTTTAGGAAATGATTAGGGTTTTGATTAGGAATGAATGAATGAGGTTATGAGAGTTTGAGATAATTTATAGAGGAGGTTTAGGGTGGGTTATTGGGCTAGGTTTAGTAACCCAATAAGAAGAGAGTTATTTACATGTTTCCAAAAATTAGTCTAAGTGTTCATATATGTTTATAAAACTCATTTTCTTATCCAAACCCATTTTAAAATCTCTCCTCAAATATTTAACTTTCCAAAAATAACATTTTATCCTCATTTTAAAATCCCATATTTCCCATTTAATTAAAATAGCCTTTTCAAATAAATTTTATTATTCCAAATCCTTTTATGTTTCATTAAAATAAATAAAAATCCTAACTTTTATTTATTAATTGGTAATGCAAATCCCGGGTTGTTACAAACTCCCCCCTTAAGAAAATTGCGTCCCCGCAATTCCTTAAGATAGATGTCGTCTATAACGTCAAATCCACAAAAGAAGTGATAGAGATAAAATAGAGAATTCTCACCTGCAGAAGAAGATGGGAGAAAGCCAGGATAAGAGCGTTCGATAGATTCTTTGGTCTCCCAAGTGTAGTCCTTAGGATTCGGTGACCATTGAATCTTCACGAGTGGAACCTCTTTGTTACGAAGGCGTCTAACCTCCGAATCAAGCACACGAAGAGGTTGCTGCTCCAAAGATAAATCAAGTAAGATCTCTAAATCAGGCACAACATGCGGCTCAATGATAGAATCAGGATCGCGGACACACATGCGAAGTTGGGAAACATGGAACACATCATGCATTCTAGAGAAGTGAGCAGGTAGAGCCACACGATAAGCAACAGTGCCGATGAGTTCCGTAATAGGAAATGGTCCAACATAGCGAAGAGCCAACTTCCCTGTAGAGATGAAACGCACAACCCCCTTCATGGGAGATATCCGAATAAAGACATGATCACCAATGTTGAACTCAAGAGGCTTCCTACGGTTGTCCGCGTAGGATTTCTGATGGTTCTGCGCCTCTTTCATTCTCTGACGAATAAGAATAATCTTCTCAGAAGATTCCCGAACTGAATCTGGACCAAGAAGGAGCTTCTCGCCAGATTCTAACCAACATGCAGGAGAACGACATGGCCTTCCGTAAAGAGCCTCGAAAGGAGCCATGCCAATACTAGACTGAAAGCTGTTGTTGTAGGAGAACTCTACAAGCGGTAAGTGATCCTCCCAACTACCTCTGAAATCCAGAATACAACAGCGCAAAAGATCCTCTAAAACACGATTCATCCTCTCCGTCTGACCGTCGGTCTGAGGATGATAAGCAGTCGAGAGATTCAGCTTTGAGCCCAAAGCTGACTGTAGGCACTTCCAGAAGTGACTAGTAAAGATAGTGTCTCGATCACAGACGATAGAGCTAGGAATGCCATGAAGTCGAACGACTTCCTTCACATATAGCTTGGCAAGCTGAGGAGCAGTCCGAGTGGACTTAATAGGAATGAAATGAGCTGATTTGGTTAGGCGATCGGCTATGACCCAAATAGAAGTATGGCCTGACCTCGATCGAGGCAGACCGTCAATAAAATCCATGGATATCTGATCCCATTTCCACACTGGAATCTCTAGTGGCTGAAGAAGACCAGATGGACGCTGATGCTCAGCTTTGATCTGTTGACAAGTCATGCAACGGCTTACATAACTTGCAACATCACACTTCATGCCCTCCCAATAATATAGGCGACACATGTCGGCATACATCTTACTCGACCCGGGATGTATAGTGTATTTAGTGCGATGACACTCGTCTAGAATGTCACGCCTAAGTGATAATTCAGATGGTACCAAAATACGGTTCTTCCTGCGAAGACCCCGATGAGAATCAATAGAATAATCCGACAATATCTCATCACTGGATCCCGACTCAAGGAGATGAATAAATCGCAACAAGTCTGGATCCTGTCGCTGAGCATGGGCAATGCGATCCAATAGAATAGGTCGAGCTTCCAAGCTGAATAACAATATCTGAGGATCAGAAGATGGAGCTCGATTTCGAATATCACACATAGAAAGAGTCTCAAGAATATCCCACTCGGCTATCATCATAGAAACTACTGCTGAGTGTTTGCGACTGAGTGCATCAGCCACATGATTACCCTTGCCAGGGGTATACTGAATATCTAAGTCATATGAGGCGAGAAACTCAAGCCATCGCTGCTGCATCATATTGAGATTCTTTTGACTGAATAAATACTTCAGTGACTTGTGATCGGTGTAGAGAATGAAACGTTCGCCCAATAGATAATGACGCCACGTCTTCAAAGCAAAGACGATAGCTGCTAACTCAAGATCATGAGTAGGATAGCGAACCTCATTCGGACGTAGCTGCCTAGAAGCGTAAGCAACCACCCGATCCTTCTGCATAAGAACAGCACCGAGGCCGCTACCACAAGCGTCGGTGTAAACAACAAGATCCTGGTTACTCTCAAGAACCATAAGGATAGGAGCATGAGTGAGAAGTTCTCTCAATCGCTGAAAAGAAACTTCACACTTATCAGACCAAATAAAACGAACCCCCTTACGAGTCAGAGTCGTGAGGGGAAGTGCAACACGAGAGAAATCCTTGATAAATCGACGGTAATAACCCGCCAGACCAAGGAAGCTGCGAATATCATGAACGTTCTCAGGCTGCTTCCAATTCTGAATAGCTTCAATCTTGACAGGATCAACAGAAATACCCTCAGAAGAAACAATATGACCTAAGAACTTGACCTTACTCTCCCAGAAATGGCACTTGGAGAGCTTGGCCCTAAGTTGATGCTGACGAAGAGTATTCAAGACGATCCGCAGATGACGAGCATGCTCTGCCTCGGATCTAGAATAAACAAGAATATCGTCGATGAAAACCAGAATGAATCTATCGATGTATTTCCGGAATACTCGATTCATGAGATCGACGAAGAAAACCGGAGCGTTCGTCAAGCCGAACGGCATGACCAACCACTCAAAAGAACCATAACGAGTGCGAAATGCTGTAAGAGGAATGTTGTCTTCTGCAACTCAGAGCTGATGAAATTCGGTGGCAAGGTCGAGCTGGGAAAAGACCTTCGTACCGCTCAACTGATCAAACATATCGTCTATCTGTGGCAATGGATAACGATTTCTGATGGTTAACTCATTAAGCTTGCGATAGTCAATGCAAAGCCTAAGAGAGCCATCGGGCTTCTTAACGAAGACCACAGCAGCACCCCATGGCGAAGAACTGGACCGAATGAACTTCTTCGCCTCAAGCTCTACTAACTGCTTCCTGAGTTCCTCATTCTCTTTAGTAGACATCCTCGTGGGAGGACGCCCAACTGGGTGGGAGCCTGGAATGAGATTGATGCGGAACTCAATGGCTCGCTTCGGTGGTAAACTAGATACTGGCTCGAAGATATCGGGGAAATCCCGAACAACTGGAATACGAGATATGTCTACCTCATCATCTCGTGAATCTAGAGAAAATAAAGTAACATCAGAAAGCCCAACATCTTGAAGAACAATAGCCAACGGAGAGGACGAGTCAGGGTGATGAATGAATAATATCCGCTCCGAACAAATAATTTTGGCGTTGTGCTGAACGAGCCAATCCATGCCAAGAATCATGTCAAAGCCCAAATACTCCATAACGTGCAGATTCGCATGGAAAGAAAATCCACCAAGATCAATATCTATATCCTCACAAAGCAAGCTAAGGTTCGTGGATCCGCCGATGGGATTCACAATCCTTAGTGAAGAAACCAAACAAGTAACATCCAAAGATAAAGTATCAACTAGTTCCTTTGATACGAATGAGTGAGAGGCACCCGTATCAAAGAGAACTCTACAAGATCTACCATGAAATAAAATAGAACCCTCGAGAACGGATCGATGCGTACCTCGAGGCTGAGCTGAAGATTTAGGAGCCTTGGCAGCATTAAGCTTGCTAGATCTAGGAGGTGCAGTAGGACAAGTGGAATAATGATGACCCTCCTTCTTACAATAGCGGCAGAAAAGAGGCTTGGGACACTATTTAAACATATGATCGGTAGATTTAGTTAAGCACAATTCAAAGATAGATAATTCATTAAGGAATATTACGGAATATAATAGATTCCTACACATATTCCTAACTTATTTATCTAAAGGTGGATATGTTCAATTTGGATCGTATTATAACGTATTGTACTACGTGTCTGTTCTGTGTTTGTTATGCTTAATTCTGAACCTTGGCTCTGATAACAAACTGTAACGCCCCACTCTGAGACCCACTGTAACAAAGAGTATTATGGGAGTAATACTGTCTGTTAAAGCGAAGAATAGAGTATAGTGGAAGCGACCATTTGTAATCAAGCTATAACTATCTACTGAATACGTCGAAAGGATGGTATCTATATTTTTTTCAAGTGGTTCGACATATTCAATATATATTCATAATGAAATTACAATGGCTAAAGACCTATCAGAACAAGCATAGTAATAAATGATAAAACATCACAGAACAGAATCACATAACAGATGTAAAATCCCAGAACAATACATCGTCAATACAGATCCAAATACTATAAGTGGGTACAAAGCCACTCCCCACACATGTGAGTCAAAAATATGTACATATCAAAGTCTGAATAATAACAGAGTAGCGGAATAGTGGACAAATAAAAGCGCTATCTATCAGCATAGCAGATAATGTCTAAGCGGAAGCACAGAAGCTAAGTCCAAAGACCTAACCTGAAACAACTCGGTCTGACCCGAGCGAAAACACTCGGGTCAGGCTAGCTAAACAATCAGTAATAACCGAGATATATAATAATGCGGTACATAAATAAAACAGTACTTTTCCTAAGAGAAGAGTATTTTGGACCACATGAATATAATGACGGTCCCTAATCACAATCAACAGTAAAAATCTCCAAAGGGAATATCAGCACCAAAGTGTTGAATAAATAAAATCGCCTCATATCATCGGCGTAGCCAAAGCTATATAAAGTTGCCCATAGGCAATAATCCCAAGAGTGACCAGAGTCTGTAATCAATGCCCAAGCAAAGATCGATGCTCCAAAGAGCAATGGGGATATACTGAAAAGTCAATGAAATCAAACACTGAAAAGCAGTGTCCAAGACACTGTGAATCCACAAGGTAATCGCACTTACATCGTATGGTTCCATAGAACCAACACCGAATGGCGGTACTCGAATGGATATAAAAATCATCAGATAATACAAGTATAGCACGTGCACCGACCGGAGTCGTTATTGCCAAGTACTGTAGAGTTGTGATCGATCACTCGCACAGATGCGGAACGCGCGAGACGGCGAGATCCTTCTCAGAAGGATAAAGGCCCAGAGGCACATGCCGAAAAAGTAACTGCTCCATAGAACAGGTGTCCAGAGACGGTTGCCCAGAGGCGTGGTGACCCAAAGGTCCAGTACTGGCTGCCCAGAGGCTAATGTGTCACAAACTTCTTAGAGAGGAACCCGTAAAGTGTTAACAATGAGTCCCATACCCCACGTTTGCACTAAACGGTTTACTAACCAATAGCAAGCTCACATTCCAAACAATAAAAAGTCCACCTCGTATCATCGATAAACTAGACCCAAAGGTCAAAACGATCAATCGAATAGGTCGGGGATTAACCGGAAAGAAAATACACACAGTTCCATAGGCCGGAGATTTCCTAACCGTTTAAGCACCTTTCCACTTCACTCGACGTGCTAAAAGTGAGTGTGAGATTTTTATTATAGAAAATAATGGTTCGAAATGGATTTATAATTGATTTTGAGAACACTTTAAAATGGCTTTTGAAAACTCTCCAATTATGGAGTAAATAGTTTACTAATTAAAAATAATATTATATAATAATTTCGAAAGCCATTTCGGAGTGAAAAATCTTTTTAAAACCTTTTTTATAAGGCCCATGTATGAAATCCAGAGACAAATCTCAAAGAAATCGATAAAACCAGAAAATCACTGAATATATTCAAGTGTTGGAAAATAGTCCAAAACTGACGCGAACCCAAGTTCGGAAAATTATTCGGTCCAGCGAACCGAATCCGAACGGCATGAAAATTTTTAGGAACGTAGTCCGACATTCCTACTTCATAACGCAAAAAGAATTACTCGATTCCGACTTGAAACGAAGAAACGGCGTCGTCTCAAAGTCGGACAAAAATCACAAAACTCTACTGTGTCAAAACAGTGCAAAGGTCCCACTTCGACGACATGGTCGAAGGGTCACATGAACTCAGATCTTGATAAAAATTTGCAGGAGCGTAGAAAATTACTCCTACTTTGATATGCAACAAGAATCGTTCGGTTCTGACTTAAAACGAAGAAATGACAATGTTTCAAAGTTGGTCCGACGATAACTGAAAATGATCATTATTGTAAAACAATTTCTGGGTGCTACTTCGGCAATAGAAACAAAGTATCTAATGCACCCAGATCTAAACCAAACTTTGCATGGTTGAAGATCTCGACCTCATATTTTTAACGAGACCAAAAACAATGAAATCCGACAAAGGACGAGCCCGGTATGGAATCGCAAAATCGGGGTTCTGCGCTGAAAACAACGGGAGCAAAGAGACTAAGACCTGTAGCTATGCACTAACAGACCAGAGATGAAAAACCACAATTATGGCATAGTAAACTTCCAATTCTGACAAGATGAATAAAATAAAATTTGTAGCTTAGTTTCTAAGCTTTCCGGAATGACCAAGATCGTCAAATTCCGATCGGAGATGAAAATTCTATGACTAAAACAATTCTCAGATCTAAATTCTATATCACTGTCGTTGTGCTCTCGGGACAGTGGTAAAAATACACGGTTTTGACTAAATTAACTTCGAAATTTCATGAAACTCAAAACATGAAACTTTTAGCCCTAAATCTATGCTTTCCAGAACATCCAAAATTATTAGATTTGGATAAGAAACGAGTAACTTATGGCAAAATCAATTTCAGGTTTTTATTTTCTCAACCATGTAGTTTGTTGTCAGGTCAGCGACAAACAAACGTGATTTCGACCATTCAAACCTCAAAATTAGGCAAAGCACAAAACATAAAAGTTATAGGCTATAGAATAAGCTTTCCATAACATCAAGAAAATCTTAATTCCAATTTAAGATGAATGAGATATGCCTAATTTACTAACAACAATAATCTAATTATAATTTCAGCTAGCATATATTACAAGCACCTTATGTGCACACCCCAAAATGAAAGCAAAGATGATCAAAGAGCTATGATTCACATGTTACATAATAAAACATATGTTACTAACTGATTACCGAAATCAAAAGATGATTAAACACATATTAGAAGAGGTTTTTAGCAATATATCTCTCTAGAAAGCAACAAAGACTACTATAGCATCAACCCAAGTTAGCAAAAGATGATTAAGAGGCTATAAGATCAAAAAAACACATAAAACATGTGTTACCAAATAAATTTCAGAAATTAGAAAGATATAAAAACTGATTTGAGGTGGGTATTTGCATTACCTTTGCATAGAATGACTTGCATAAGCTAAAACTAGAAGGAGATGAAGATAGAGGCAATTTTTGTTAAGAAGCTTTAGGAAATGATTAGGGTTTTGATTAGGGATGAATGAATGAGGTTATGAAAGTTTGAGATAATTTATAGAGGAGGTTTAGGGTGGGTTATTGGGCTAGGTTTAGTAACCCAATAAGAAGAGAGTTATTTACATATTTCCAAAAATTAGTCTAAGTGTTCATATATGTTTATAAAACTCATTTTCTTATCCAAACCCATTTTAAAATCTCTCCTCAAATATTTAACTTTCCAAAAATGACATTTTATCCTCATTTTAAAATCCCATATTTCCCATTTAATTAAAATAGCCTTTTCAAATAAATTTTATTATTCCAAATCCTTTTATGCTTCAATAAAATAAATAAAAATCCTAACTTTTATTTATTAATTGGTAATGCAAATCCCGGGTTGTTACAGCTGCACAACTCTGATGTGAGAGACATAAAAAGCTATTCCTGTAAATTCAATAAACATGTCAAATGCGGAATAAACTGATAAGCAGAAAAGACACAACATCACATGATAAACAACGCATAATAAACAGGAAAAAGATATAAGATTATTAGGGATGCGTCACTACCACTTCTGATTGCCTACATACCCCTATCTAATTGCCTAACCAATTAGATACAAGATTAACCCAAGGTAGTTCTCCTATTCACAAATAGGACTCAAGGAGTCTACGATGCACAAACAAATATGCAACTCCCAAACTACCCCTTAAGCTTAATCTTTTCATTTAGATTTATGAAATCTAATTAACTTTATTATTTTCAAAATATAATCTTTTTAGAAAATAATCTTTGCGAACTAAATTCCCAGTTTCATTTCAAATCCTTTTGAAATTATATATATATATATATCAAATCATACTTTTCTTCGGGATTTAACTCAAAACCTTTTCAAAATCGGTATCAACTACTCTATATAATAATACAGTGGAGTATTCTATATATTTATTTGAAAATCCAAAAATACTTTACTATAAAAGCATATCAAAATATATGCAACCATATCGGAAGGTTTCCCCGAATAAAAAGGCAACTGGGTCCCAGCCTTCACAAGATAAATAAACAAAGTATATCCTTCTATACAAAGAGTAGACTATACTAAGGGTTAAACTACCCTTTTGCCCATTTTTTTGTGATGAGTTACCCAAATCATCAGTAACATAACAAATCATTTTATTCTCCAAAGTGAAAAATCATTTTGCACTAATAATCAAAAATACTTTCAATCATGGTATTGTTTATTTTCCCAAAATATTTTTGAAATCAATTTCAAACCACTGGGGTTTAAGTTCTCGAAATTTTCTTTATTTATAAAACATGTTTTATAAACCATTTGTATATAAATCTCTTTTATATAAAATCACTTCAAAGATATTTATTTCCAAATATTATATAAACACCTTTATATATAATCACTTCAAAATATTTACTGTCAAATATTTCTATTTTTTTCAGACAACCCATTTCATTTAAAAGATAAACATCTTTAAAATAATAAACATCTTTTATTATAACAGTTATTTAATCAATTATTTTCATCGAACACCTTATAGTCAAACTATGAAATTCTAATCACAAGGTGTTCACTTATAGTTATATTCTACCCAACCCATGCCAAATAAAAATGGATAATTAATTGCTTATAAACTAGAACACACAATTCAAACAACCAAACAACAATAATAACAAACATATTATTATTAACAATTTACAAACAACAAATAACATAACATTTATTCAGTATTGTTTATCCGACATATAAATAAATGTCCAAATTTATATAATAGTAGAACGAGGATATATTCTGCTAAACAGATGTCCATAATAATCTATTAAATTTTAAAATAGTGGAATGGGGATTTATTCTGCTCAATACATGTCATCAATGATGTATAATTAATTTAACTATGTAAAACGTAATGAAAATATATCCCTATTAATTTATCAGCAAATAATACTTTGTCAAATGTGTCAAATAATAATACTAATGTGTTCTACTCTTTAATACGCACCTAAAACAAAATCCATGGGTTAATCGGACTTTGTATCGAGGAGTTATTAATTTTCAAAGTTTAAATATTTAGTTAAATAATTAATAAATAAACCTCACCCAAACCACTTAGGCCCAAGACCAAACTCAACCCAACCCCTCGCAATAGTGCTTCATCTTCCTCCTCCTCCATTTTGTTTCCAGTAAAGTGCATAACCAAATTCGTGCACATGCACACACTGATCGGAGAACCACTCGCCCATTCAACGAACCGACTTCACCATCGAACATCCCTTCGTAAGAGCATCTGATTGCCCATTCCCTCGCCACGTCCACATGCCTCCCTACAAACCCGCCTGTAGCTCGCCCCCTCTACTACACATACGGACGCATCCACCAAAACTCGACCGCACATCACCAAGTTTCTTCCATCTACTCGCCTTGCATCACCGAGGCTAATGCCACAGCTTATTTCTCCTAATTTTCCACAATCATCGTCCAACCAAAACCTTAGTTTTCGACCACCATCGAGACCGCCACCAAATCACGTCAAAACTTCACCAAAAATACTACGTCACTCCACGATGCCAACAACGCAAACGGCTTCGTTTAATTCCAAGCCAATCAAGAGAATTTGATTTTTAAAGTTTATGGCACATTTTGGTCCACTATCGTTAATCGAGAAATTTCCATCACTCCACTTAACGAAACAGCGAGCGATCATTTTTAAAAATTACTAGACTTTCCCTTACAACTTTCGTGTTAGAAGATTTGACTAAATGTAATTGGATTTGTAGATTTTGATTTTTGAATGTGTAAAATGGTGATGTTTCATTCGCTGGGAAAAAAAGAAAAGGATGAAGAATGAGGAATTGGTGCTCTTTGTTGCCTCCCCTCCAAGCAACTCCAAGCAACTAAAATAATGATGCCCCATACCCCAAAATCAGGATCCACAAATGGTGGAAAGAATCAAGGAAAGAGATGGGCAAAAGGTATGATGAAATGAAGGAGTGAAGTGAATAGAAGGCGTAAGGTGAATGTGTATGTGTACTATGTGTGTGCATTTAAATTTGCTTTAAAAAAAATTAGATTTGTGGTACCCCGCCATACAATAACACGTTCGTGTATGAGCCACGAACGACAAAAATAAAAATATGATCGCGCACAAAAATGTGAGACGATCATAAGAAAATAATAAAATAGACAGGTTAACTTATTTTGTGAAGTTTCAAAAGTACCGACGTTTGCCGCAAAAAGCATCAAACGAAAATTTAATTATTTTCCAAATTAAAAATTATGGAAAAATTCTATAAATTAAATTAAAAATACGACATTAAAAATCAGGTCCAAATTTGAAACATTTTTTTTATTATAATTAAATTCAAATCTGAATATTTAAATAAATTAAATATTCGAAATTGAAGACTCAAAAATACGGGTCATTATAGTGGCCTTGATAGCTTATCATGTTTTGTGTGTTCTTGGGTGTGTGTTGGAGTATTTTTGTACATGCATGTATTTTCTTTTAGTTATCAAAGTAAACTCAACCAATGGGTTACTACTAACTTTGTGACACCCCCACTTCTATACCCCTACTACCCAAGAGTATTACTTAGTAATACTATAGAGTAATACAGAGAATGAAGTGATAATGGGAACACACATGAATATTCCTTTAAAACAACACCGGTATGTTAGGAAATCAATTCTATGGTTTCGATGATAACAACTATACAATGGAAATCGAATGTACATATATATCTATATTTACAGATAGTTGATAGAGTAACGTCACCAAAGAGACTAAAGCAACACTCAAGAGAAGAATCAAAAGACGTCAAATCAGAAGAGATTGAAGAGAAATAGGATATGCACAAGATAAAGCAACATGCACACTTTCAGACGTCTGAGAGCACTATCCAGACGTCTGAATGATTCCTCTGGTTCATAATTCAGAAGCAAACAGACGTCTGGTTACCAACGTCAGACGTCTGAAAAGTATCCAGGCTTATAACAGATATGAAGACCAGACGTCTGAGGTTACTTTGCAGACGTCTGATTCGAGACTCGACTGTGCATTTTCAAAGCTCAACTGCCACATTCGAAAAGACACATTCACTTCTCTTTGTCGCAACTCTTCATCACCATCAGAAGCGACTTTACGGAGATTATAGCAGATGCAACTATACAAGAAAACTCTTCATCAATATAAATAGCATCAGGAATTCAAGAGAAGATAACAACCTGACTTACTTACTCTCTTATCTCTTGTACTCTATTTATTCCTGATCTATAAGCAATCAACTACCTATAATCAACTCTTCCATATATATAGAACTCCTCATTCAGATATTCTCTAGATAGATATATATTGGAAGCACTCTTGTACTCAATAGTCAACATCCGTGTTACAGAACACATTCTTGACAAAGAAACTCTGCTATTGTAAACCTGTTCCTCCGGGTTAAGCGAGGGTTAGTTGAAAGGAAATTCCGAAGAGGAGCTTCGGGACTGGACGTAGGACGGGAGGTCCGAACCAGTATAAAATACCGGTGTGATTACTTTCATTTACTGTGATACTATCGTTTATATTGTTATATTATATAGTTAGCTGTTTATACTTGCATATAATCTATACGATCCACTCATATAGACTTTCAATTGGTATCAGAGCAAGGTTCGTTTAAAAGAACAGTAACACGTTTTTTTTAAATCATTCTAATATGGCAAGTATATTTCAAGAAGGACAATCCACAGCACGACCCCCACTTTTTAACGGCTCTAATTATTCATATTGGTCTACACGTATGAGAATTTTTATGGAAGCTAATGGTTTAGAAATTTGGTCAGCCACTCAAGATAAATATGAAGCTCCAACTACTGCTATGAACACATGGACCGATGCACAAAAGACCTTAGCATCAAATAATGCTAAAGCTATGAATGTTTTGTTTTGCTCACTTGACAAAAATGAATTTTCACGTGTCATGTTATGTACAACTGCATTTGATATTTGGCGTACTTTACAAATTACACATGAAGGTACAACAAAGGTTAAACAAACTAAAATTTCAATTTTGCAAAATCAATTTTCATCATTTAAAATGAAACAAAATGAAACTATAGTAGACATGTATTCTAGATTTCAAACTATTCAACATGATCTTATGGCATTAGGAGTTAAGTTTACTGATTTTGATTTAGTTTCTCGAATACTCAACTCTTTAACACCTGATTGGGAAAGAAAGGTATTAGCTATTGAAGAAGCTAATGATCTCTCTACTCTCAAAGTTGAAGAGTTGGTAGGAAATTTTATGTCCTATGAAGCTAATTTGCAGGCACATAAAGAATTAAATTCAGAGACGAAGAACATAGCATTTCCATCAATAAAGAATGATGACTCAGATTTAGATGAAAATGAGATAGTATTCATTGCCAAAAACTATAATAGATTCAAGAAATTTAGAAAGATGACCAAGTTTCAAAAAGAAGGAAAAACCAACTCAACAAATCTATCTCAAATTAAGTGCTATGAATGTGATCGATACGGACACATGAAATAGGATTGCCCAAAACTTAACAACGATAAAAAGAAAAGCAAATTGGAAAAACTCAAAAAGAAGAAGGCTTTCAAGGTAACGTGGGATGACTCCGATTTTTCATCTTCGGAAAGTGATAGCGATACTGACGGAGAACAAGCTAATGTGTGTTTTATGGCACAAAAAGATGAGGTATGTCTGGAACTTAGCTATGAAGAATTACTTGAACTTAGCATAGAATTAGATGATAAATTTAGACAAATAAAAAAATTGAACAAAGAATATATAGTAAAAGTAAATAGATTAGAACTTGAAGTAGGAATGTTGAAAGATGAAAAAACTATTTTAGAAGAAGAACTTGAAATATCTCAAGAAAAATTAAGAAATAATGTGATAGAAAGTGAGAACATTACTCTAGAAAAATAGAATTTGCTAAAAGAAAATATTGATTTTAAAAAGGATATTGAATTATTGAAAACAGAAAATAGAGAGTTAAAAGAAAAATTAGATAAAATTACCAATAATGTGTCAAAATTCAACAAAGGAAAACAAGATTTGGAAAATCTTATCAAAACATCAAAACCATCAGGTGATAGAAATGGAATAGGATTTAAAAAATGCTCTAAACAAAGAGAAAATAATGCTAAAAATATTAGTTATATAAAAACTAGAAGTTTATCTAAACAAAAATTGAATACCAAAAATGTGAAAATTTGGGTTCCTAAAACAAATAATAAATTGATTAGACAAAAGCATATCAATAATTACTTAGAAAATGTAGTTTATAATAAAAATTATATTTATAAAGGTACCAAACCATCTTGGATATGGCTACCTTCCTCTAACAATTAGGACCCTAATCAAATATGTGGGTACCAACTAAAATATTTTTTATCTTGCAGGTACCCAAAATAAAAAATAAGGAGAAATGGATACTAGATAGCGGATGCTCCAAACATATGACTGGAAATTCAAAAATGCTATCAAATATAACATACATCGATGGTGGAACGGTAACATTTGGGGATAATTCAAAGGGATTTGTCATAGGCATTGGAGAAGTCATCAACTCTGGTATATCTAACTCTCCTGTTATTACAAATGTTTTACTGGTAGAAAATTTAAAACACAACTTATTAAGCATTAGTCAATTATGTGATAAAGGTTTTCAAATAAATTTTGAAAAAGATAGATGTAATATTTTAGATAATAACAAACAACTCATTTTTGAAGGTTTTGGAAACAAAAATATTTATATATTAAACATGAATATTAATAAAGATTCAAGCTTATGCTTAACTGCCAAACATGATGATCCATGGTTATGGCATAAACGATTTTATCATATTAATTTTAAGAATATTAATAAGTTAGCTAAATATGAGTTAGTAAGAGGGTTACCTAAAATGAGTTACAAAGTAGAAAATTTATGCGATGATTGTCAAATTGGTAAACTAAAGAAAAGCTCGTTTAAATCTAAAAATAATATTTCTACAAAACAACCATTAGAATTATTACATTTAGATTTATTTGGTCCAACACAAGTAAGATCTATTAATCATAACAAATATGTTTTTGTAATAGTCGATGATTTCTCAAGATATACATGGACTTTATTTCTAAAACATAAAAGCGATACTTTTGGTATGTTTAAAATATTTGCAAAACGGATTAAAACTCAAATGAATTTGAAAATTAAAAATATTAGAAGTGATCATGAAGGAGAATTCGAAAACGATCTTTTTTCAAATTTCTGCAATAAAAAGGGAATAACTCATAATTTTTCCTTTCCTCGTACACCCTAACAAAATGGTGTCGTAGAAAGAAAAAATCGTACATTACAAGAGTGCGCACGAACATTATTAAATAGTAGCGGTTTACCAAAACACTTTTGGGCCGAAGTTATTGCTACATCCTATTATGTATTGAATCGAGTAACTATTCGCCCAATGACTAAACAAACTTGTTTTGAAATATTTTTTGGTAAAAAACCTAAGGTATCATACTTTGAAACTTTTGGCTCAAAATGTTTTATATTAAATACAAAAGACAAATTAGGAAAATTTGATCCAAAAGCCGATGAAGGTATCTTTGTTGGGTATTCAGATCGTAGCAAGGCATATAGAATTTTTAATAAAAAGAATAATACTATAGAAGAGAGTCTACATGTCTCGTTTGACGAAAACCCTTTCAAACAACAGACTAATGATGAAGAAGAAATTATTCCACCAACAAACTCAACAAATTCTAGTAATAATGAAGCCAATATACAAAATAACACTATTTTATCATCTCCTAGGATTCTTAAGAATCATCCAATAGATAATATTATTGGAGATCTTAATTCAAGATTTACTAGAAATCAACTAAATCAAATAAGTCATATAGCGATGCGGATTTTGGTGGTTGTAGAACAGACCGTAAGAGTACTAATGGAACATGTCATTTTATCGGACAATCGTTAGTTTCGTGGTTTAGTAAAAAGCAAAATTGTGTTTCTTTATCTACATGTGAAGCTGAATACATTTCCGCAGCTCTAGTATGTGCGCAAGTAATATACATGCAACAAACACTAATGGATTTTGGTAAAATCATCAAAAATTCTCCAATATATTATGACAACACAAGTGCTATAAATTTGTCAAAAAATCATGTAAATCACTCACGCACCAAACATATAGATATACGACATCATTTCTTACGAGACCATGTTGAAAAAGGAACTATATCTTTAGAATATGTAAGTACCGAAAATCAAGTAGCCGACATATTTACAAAACCATTAAACGAACAAACTTTCATAAAACTCAGACGAAGTTTAGGAATTTGTTCACTTCAAGATCTTGTCTAAAGCTTTGACATCTCCCTCATATAACTCCTTCTTATTATTAATGCAAATTTTTCTTTTGACTTGAACTTTTATGTATTCTTTTTGATAATGACAAAGGGGGAGAAATATATATATATAATCTTATCAACAAAACTAAGAACATATTCAGGGGGAGATTTGAAATATATATATAAGTACATTGAATAGTTGTCATCATCAAAAATGGGGAGATTGTTAGGAAATCAATTCTATGGTTTTGATGATAACAACTATACAATGGAAATCGAATGTACATATATATCTATATTTACATATAGTTGATAGAGTAACGTCACCAAAGAGACTAAAGCAACACTCAAGAGAAGAATCAAAAGACGTCAAATCAGAAGAGATTGAAGAGAAATAGGATATGCACAAGATAAAGCAACATGCACACTTTCAGACGTCTGAGAGCACTTTCCAGACGTCTGAATGATTCCTCTGGTTCATAATTCAGAAGCAAACAGACGTCTGGTTACCAACGTCAAACGTCTGAAAAGTATCCGGGCTTATAAGAGATATGAAGACCAGACGTCTGAGGTTACTTTGCAGACGTCTGATTCGAGACTCGACTGTGCATTTTCAAAGCTCAACTGCCACATTCGAAAAGACACATTCACTTCTCTTTGTCGCAACTCTTCATCACCATCAGAAGCGACTTTACGGAGATTACAGCAGATGCAACTATACAAGAAAACTCTTCATCACTATAAATAGCATCAGGAATTCAAGAGAAGATAACAACCTGACTTACTTACTCTCTTATCTCTTGTACTCTGTTTATTCCTGATCTATAAGCAATCAACTACCTATAATCAACTCTTCCATATATATAGAACTCCTCATTTCAGATATTCTCTAGAGAGATATATATTAGAAGCACTCTTGTACTCAATAGTCAACATCCGTGTTACAAAACACATTCTTGACAAAGAAACTCTGCTATTGTAAACCTGTTCCTCCGGGTTAAGCGAGGGTTAGTTGAAAGGAAATTCCTAAGAGGAGCTTCGGGACTGGACGTAGGACGGGAGGTCCGAACCAGTATAAAATACCGGTGTGATTACTTTCATTTACTGTGATACTATCATTTATATTGTTATATTATATAGTTAGCTGTTTATACTTGCATATAATCTATACGATCCACTCATATATACTTTCACGGTACACATCCCAAATATCAATAATACTTACCATATTTGTACTCGGTCTCGGTACAAAACAATAAATATGTGTGCCTTTAGGATGAACAATACATAATGTATAAATAATAACTAGAGAACACAGAGTCAATAAATGTAACGAAAAATATAATAGAAAATATTTGTACAAAATACAGTATCTGAATCAAAGAATACTTCAGCAAGATATTATTTACATAATATCAATTATATCCTATCCTCCTTCTATACCCAAGTATCCAAAATCAGATCAACATGTCTTTGAATCTGAAATGTGTCGACTGACCCAAGTATTATAAATGAAACATGGGTCAGACTTGACTATATCATAGGGAAAATATTTATAATCTAATATATTAGTAATTAATAATACAATAACTCCCATAGTATAGATAATTACGTATTATATGTATTGTATATAATCACAACACCATAAACAAATCTCCACATATTATGTAACTTCAAATATCACAAAACATACATAAAGGTGTCATCTCCCATCTTAAAGAAAATCAAGTCAAAAATCAAGAACATCAAATCCGATGGGTGAATCATTCAAATCTAGAAATCAAAATAAAGAAACCATCATTAATTAAATTTCATCAAATTATCTTACAACAATAAATATACACTCATTATTTACAATAAAAGAATCATCATTAATACACCAAGATAGGTTGCATATTAATGCATAATAAAAGATATGAGGATCCACCATATTCTAGACACCTATCCAGATATAATCTCATCTCCTCATCTATGAATAAATCAAAATAGTATGGATATACAGGGACTAACTGCACTTTAGACACACAGTCTCTAGTATAGCCACCTCATGGGATAGTGAATAAATATACCAATCCACAACACATGCATAAGCCTAAACCAGAAAAGGAGACTGATAGCACATAGCATGCTGCAGGGACCCAGAACTACTCGCATCCTGTAGAGTGTCGTCTATCCCTATAGTCTTCAGTAACCTCGACGGACATCATAACACATATCCACCATTGACTCATCTATGCATAGTCTCGATCACGACCTTGCTTTGCCCCTAATGGTAACAAACTGCTGACCTATGTGACACAAAGGGCTATGAGCAACAACCCATCTAGACTACTAATATTGTAATGTGCATTCAAATTATCCAACAACAGTGTCGCAGATTTAGGGCGAAACCCCACGATCAGACCCTCGCGGTGATTCTAGCAAATCTGGTTCACTTCGAACCATAAAGGAAGCCGGACAACAAGTGGATGACATATAATACTCATATCCACTATCCACATACAACTTTAGTTACAAGCCGACACACGGCTTTGTATAAGTCACAACGTGACAATAACATACTAGAGCTCTAATCCAATGCCGACACACGGCTATACTCATAAGTCACCACGTGACTATAATATACTTACCGCAGCGAGTATCATCACATACATAAGTAATCCCCATTTTGGTGATGCTTACTTACAATGAATAATCAAACAAATAACATAATGACGTCCTATACTACCACATGTTACTCGAATAATTTTTCAATGCTCATAAACTACACTCAATCCACACTCGATATCTCTATATGACAAGTCCAATGAATAACTGAAAAGTGTTACCAAAAGTCCCATACCAAATGGTATCACTAAACCGTTTATTCAAATTTTTCGTCATACAGAAAAGGAAAACAATTAAACAATATCAAATGCAAACATATTCTTTATGTAAGAATATAACAAAAGTTTTCTATAACAAAATACAATAAAATATTAGTTGGTATTAAAATAATGATCAATAATATAATTAAACTATTTTTGGCAATTTATTAATCTTTGTAAATAACATTTATTTACAACAACTATAACCCGACAACTATAAAAAAAGTATAAATTTCTCAATCAATGAAATAAACAAGCTAGCAATATTAACAAGAGATTGGTAATAGACTGTAACAAATATGAAGAAAGAAAATGAACAAGTAGGTGTAAAACGTGGTTGCAACATTACTATTAGAAGGAAAATGAGCAATTTATAGGTTATACATAATATATATTTTTATTTACTTAAATAAATACATAGAAAACACACAAAGAACCCATGCGCCAACACCCTGTGCACACTCACATATATAATTATATGTACAATACAGCCTATACCAAACCTCCCCACTTCACATATACTCACACCTATAACCTGACATGCACATGCACACATGTAACACTGGACAACCTGAAACACATATGCACACACTTAACACTAAACGACTTTACACACACGCACATCAAAATACCACAACTGTTAATATATATACACACGCGCACACATATTCATTCCATTATATACATAAATACTCAATAGTTTATAGCACATTTACATTACAACACGGCGGTCTATACATGTCGAAAAATTCCATAAAAATCGTAAAAATATCCAATATGTAAGATCTGAGACAAAAATATTAGAAAACATGGTACAACACGTTATAAAAAATCATAAAAGGATTTGAAAATCAATTAGTTATACATCAATAATTGAAACAGTGCATATATATAAATATGTGATAATTGTAGATAATTTAGAAATGTATCAAATAAATAGCATTAACTTAGATTGTAATTCAATACATATTATAGAGATCACAACTGTAGAATAAGGCATTATTAACTGGGTTTTTAACCAAGCAAAAGCAAACGGAAGTTAGAACGTCGAGACGAAAACAAAACAACTTGAAATCTGGAAGGCCCACTCAAAGTAACTAAGGAAATAGCTCGGGAAAATTGCAGCCAAAAATATGCTAAGTCCATAACTGGTAACGAGTTATCACCTTAGGTTGGTACTGAGTTATCACCATAGGTTGGTACCGAGTTATCACCATAGGTTGGTACCGACTTGAAACTTGGCGAGCACACTTAGAGGAGCTAGAGAAGGAACTTGGGAAAGTTTCCCTATGTTTGGAGCTAACTCCTTAACTTGGTAGTTAAGGCTATAAGTCGGTACCGAGTTAAAGAATCTCAACGAAATGACTCAAACTTGGTAAGCATGCTTATAAGAAGCAAACAAGAGACTTGGGGAAAATTCATCAAGATTAGAGTCAACTCATAACTCGACCCTGAGTTATGGCCGATAACTCGACACCAAGTTATCAAACTCCGTCCAACTTCCTCCAAACTTTTACACGGCTCCTTCACACTTCCAATGAATCTAAATCAAGTGTTTTCACTAGAGTCTGAATAGCCAATGTTGTGATAGATGATATGACATCTGGAAAGTCGGGATAATCTAAGTGCAATCAAACAAATCATTAGAATCAAGTCAAGAGCAATGAAAAAGGAATTGGAATACCTTGATTAAGACATAGAAGAATAAAGCTAAAGTCAGAAGAGAGTTAGCACTAAACTCTTTAACTCGATACCAAGTTAAGGGCCTTAACTTGGTATCAATTTAAGGAGTTAACTCAGATGTCCCCAAGTTCCTTTGTGAAAGCATGGGCTGACTCCTGGACTTTGTTGCTAGCAAGCTTCTAGCGTAATACCATCTCTTCTTCTATAAATACAAACCATAGAGCAACCAAGAAGGGATCTGGTTTTCTACCATCACTACGCGGAAGTTCTGCCTCTTCTTCATCCATTTCCTCTACCCAATGGTCACTAAGGTAGCTCCTCCTGGCAATTCTTGGACTTAGAACTTGTCTAACCTCTATACTTGTGACTTATTCTCTCTCAAACCACCTGCAATCTCAGGCAGACAACATCAAATCTATAGGCAACAAAGCTATAAATTGGACATAGACCAAAGATTGCTGAACCATTATAAAATCTTGTGTCTCTCTTTCTTATTTCTATTTATTTTCTTTTATTATTACTACTATCTGCTAGATCTAGGTCTCACGGGTTCCCTACAATCTATTCGTGGGTGTTGATCCATTTTTTGCGTTAACATTTTGGTGTTTTCAATGAGAGAAACTGGATCCAGTCTTAGATCTAGCATGCTATTTTGGATTAGAAGGGATCCATTGGTTAGATCCAGGGAATTTGTTTTGAGGGGTTTAAAGGCTTGCTATTGAAGATCAATGGAACCTAGAAAACAGAAATCTGCTTCTGGAAGATCTACAAAAGCAACAGTTGGAAGTGATGAAGCAAACCCTCATCAAACTGAAGTTAACAATACCAACAATCAACAAATGGAGGTTAGCACTAGAAATGCAGCTACAGGATCCCCTACTCAATAGGAAGTTATAACTGGAGGAAAGCTCAACCAAATGGTTAATGAACTTAAGCTGAAAGTGGCAGATAGCCAAAAAGCTTTCATGGATAAGATTGATGCTTTGCTAGCACTGCAGCTGCCAAGTGCTCCGAGAACTAGGCATGAAATTGTAGCTACTATGGAACAGGCAAATTCCTTTGTTTCAGGCTTAAATAGAACGAATGACAAACAAAAATAGAAAGAGGTGGCTGGTGGAGCTGCATGATTGTTATAGGAACAATGGAAGTGCTCCTCTTACTGGAAGACAATGTGGTGCTAACCCAAATCTTGGAGTGAACACTCCTACAGTGAACAACGCAATGCTTGTTTATGACTCTAAAGATGACGTGCAACTTGATGGTAATGGATTGGAACTAAATGCTGATGTAAACAGGTAAAACGTTGTAAATGAAGTCTAGATTACTAAGGTAAGGCCGGCTGCTTGCCAATGGAACTCTACAGGAGTGGTTCTCCCAAAGAATGGAAAACCTAGGTTTCAGTTGGCAAACCGAGACTGTTTGTGAAGTCAGACACTTGGCTTAGCCCTTGACAGCCGACCTGTGGATTACCGTGCTAGCAAATACTACACCGTTGACATGGTCAAATGGTTGGTGGAGGAAGTAGTGGTAGGAAGAATGAGGAGTGGGATTTCATGTTAAGCCGAACTCCATTCCCTTAAATGTTCTAAGAGAAGAATATCCTTGTAAGTTCACCATGCCCCTTATGCCATCATACAATGGCACAACAATAGAAAATATTTATACAAGTAAAAATGGCACATGGATGGAGCTAAAGCTATGGATGTCGTTTGCTGCAGATGTTTCCCTATCTTCTTGGAAGGAGTCGCTTCCATGTAGTTTACTAGACTTCCGCCGAATTCATTTCCACTTTTGACGAATTGGCAAAGAAATTTTTGGAGCAGTTCAGGCTCCATGCTACATGTCCCAAGGATGTGATGTCTCTATCTAACCTATCACAAGGACATAAAGAATCACTAAAGGGCTTCTTGAACCGATTCAGTATCGATGCTACAGAAATAAGCCTTTCAGGGACACTAGGTGCGTTGTAGATAGGCGGGACTTGCCTCTCTTTCTATTTTATCAATAATATTAGCTTCTTGAGCTGATGGAACTGCATTCCTGCAAGTAACTTCCTTTGTGCCACCCATAAGCCGCACGTTGCTTATTGAACCAATGGAACTACGTTCTTGTAAACAAACTTCATGTGCGCTATACCATAAGCCGCACATCGCTACTTGAATCAATGGAACCGCGTTCAAGTAAGCAATCCTCCTGTGCACACATTGTAAGCCACACATTGCTACCTGAACCGATGGAACCACGTTCAAGTACGCAATACTCCTATGTGCCACCAATAAGCCGCACATGGCTTCTTGAATAAATGAAACTGGGTTCTTATAAGCAATCTCCATGTGCACCATATTGTAAGTCGCATGACGCTTCTTGAGCCTATGGAACCATGCGCTTGCAAGCATCTTCCTATGTGCCACCCATAAGCCACATGTTGCTTCTTGAAGCAAGGGAATTGTGTTCTTTTAAGTAAACTTCATGTGTGCCATACCATAAGCTGCACATCACTACTTGAAAAGATGGAACTGCGTTCGAGTACGCAATCCTTCTGTGCACCTGTGCGCCACACTATAAGCCGCACATCGCTACTTGAATCGATTGAACCGCGTTCAAGTAGGGAATCCTCCTCTATGACACTACAAGTACCGGTGTTGCCCCGGCAATGCTGGGAGATCTTTCAACTGTGGAATTGGAAGGAAAATTGGTCCATCCTCCTAGGCACCGATGTTGCCCCAGCAACATCAGGAAGTCTAGACCGTCATATCGATAAGAGAATCGAACTCCTTAGAATTCAGCATTGCCTAGAGATAAGCGATAATAGGAAGAACTTATTAATGTTACCATCGCCAAAAGATAGGCTATGACGGAAGGCATTTCCAGAATCAAATCGTCGACGCACCAGTTTTTGAAGACAAAAGTAGGTGGTCAATTGAGTTCCCAAACTCCAACTTGCAAGAAGCCAACGTAGCCCGAAGATCGGCAACATCTGGAGGAAATAACTTGTATTTCAAGAATCTGATGCCGCCCGGAGACTAGAACCAGCAGGAAGGATCACCCTCGATCGTCGTAGATTCACCATGGCCTTGACTTTAGCCGCACTTGGAGTAATCGCCTATGCGGAGATCGATCAAGTACTTCAAGTCTTACCTGCGGAAAACCAGCTGTTGTCCAAAGACAGGCAATGGCCAGGAGAGAGCGGTCGGAATCAAGCAACAAAATAGTCGATTCCCAAGGATTGGAACCGACGAATAAGGTGGATATCCACAATAATTCTATTGGCCTAACAGAATGCATATAGCCCAGAACAAGCAAGGTTAATTGTCATAGATTCAAGACAAGCACTACCGAGCTCTACCAGCCCATGATCAGGATGGGAAGAGCGTAATTGTACCAAGGGCAATGTAACGACTCACTCCATAGTGTCTAATTTTCTACAAGTGCC
This sequence comes from Allium fistulosum, assembly GCA_030737815.1. Taxonomy (NCBI): domain Eukaryota; kingdom Viridiplantae; phylum Streptophyta; class Magnoliopsida; order Asparagales; family Amaryllidaceae; genus Allium; species Allium fistulosum. Next base: position 107,324,020 of record CM060906.1, read on the forward strand.
CGGAGTTTGGCACTTCGAAATAACGGGTTCTGTAGATGGGAGTTAGATTGCAAAAAAATCGATCGGAGGAAATTCGACCATACACGAACAAGAATAACAATGGAATTGGTTACGGCCCTGCATCACCAAAGGGAGCACTTGACAGTTAAAAACAAAGCTAAGTAACAGAAACGCCCGAGACTTTCATCCTTTCAGAAAGTGGCATAGCCTAGAGTTAGGCAACGTCGAGTAAGCAGCCACATTAGGTAAAAAGGAATCTACCCAACTCTACAGGATCAGACGAATGATTCCATCTCAACTTATAGGATTTTAACACTGCCCAGAGACTACCAGCACTAAGAAAAGACTCTTACGATCCAAACATCTAAGTGCCAGTTTTCAAAGGTTGAAACTAGTACCCAACTGAAATACAACACCGCAGATCCGACGGGGAAAATCGACTCAAACCGCCGGATCGACGAAAAAATCGATCCCTGCCTTCTGACAACCGACGTTGCTCCGGCAATGTCAAGAAGGCCCAAAACCACTAGATCGACGAGAAAATCGATTCCAACCTCCTAAGTGTCAGTGTTGCCCTAGCAATGTCGAGGAATTCTCCTATTTCCTAAGTACCGATGTTGCCCTAGAAATGGAGGGTAACTTTCTATTTCCTAAACATTATACTTCCTAAGTACCGGTGTTGCCTCGGAAACGCCAAGAAAACTTCATTCTGCATAGTCGACAAGAAACACTAATGGTAGAAAACCATCGATGAACTAGCTTCTGGAGATAGAAGTTGGTACTCAACTGAGTTTCTACCCTTGTCTTTTGAAAACTACTGTTGCCCGAAGATAGACGATAATGGGAAGATGTTATCTTTCACCGGCCAATCAAATGGTTCGACCCCTCATTACAGGAATCAGTCGCTACCCGAAGATAAGGTAGCATCGAAGGGAAATCCCCAGGATGGAATCGCTCGCGTGCTAGTTTTCAGAGATAGATGCTGGTGCACAACCGAATTTCTAGTATTCAACCTAGAAAGAATTTTGATGTAGCCCAGAGATAGGCAACCTCGAGAAAAAGTAGCTTGGAACCAAGCAACTAAGCCGCCAGTTCTCGGAGATAGGAACTGACAGATGAGCAGGACTTCCATGATGACGTTAGCAGTCAAGCAAGGCACGCACGGTTGAGGACAAGCAAGGGGAATCATAGAAAGTCAAAAACTAAATCACTGAACTTCCTCAATCCTAGAGTAGGATTGGGAGCCAGACTGGGGGTAATTGAATCATTTGCCCCACACCTTTCCATCTCTCACAAAATGCTGGAATACAGGCGTTTGAAATAAATAGTACCGTGAACAGGGATAGGCGCACAAATACTTGGTCGAAGGGAACCTAACCAAGTCCAAACATGAATAACTATAGAGCTGGTTAGATAAAAGTTCTGTTTCGCAAAACAGAGCGTTCTGGTGACAAATTACCACCTAAGGATATAAAGGTCTTAACGTTCAGGAATTCGACATTGCCCAAAGATTCACGACATCAAGGAAAAATCCACAGAGTTGAGTAATTCATGCCCAAGTTTCCGGAGATAGAAACCGATGCATGATCGGGATCTCAATATTGGGCTTGGAAGAATTTACTATGACAAATGATGACGGTGATGCATCTTTCTGATACATACATCTAGAATGGCATTCACCGATGATGTCAACTTGGAAGAATTCGATCGCAGTCAAGGAACTGACAGCATTAAAAGCTCAGAGCTTGGAATCAAATAGCAAATTCGCTAGTTCCTGGAGATAGGAACTACCGTGTGAATCAGGCTGGGGGCAGTCAAACTTATTGCTCAAAAAATCTAGTCTTCTGAAAATGTATGGACTTAGTACTTAGAGTGATCAGCCTTATGGACTGCGACATATACACCTACACTTGGTCGAAATGAGCTCGACTGAGCCTAAATAGTGCAATCACGGAATTGGCTAAACCAAGCTATATCACAGTTATGAATAGAGCAATGTAGTAGAATACGCCAAAATGACTACAGGAGTATTATTAACATGCATGGAGTTGTAAATAAATATGCTACACAGGAACACAAGAAGTGCAGCAACAAGAGAAGGCAATGCTCGAAATCAAGCAATTAAACCACCAGCCCTCGGAGACAGAGACTTGTGTGCGGACAAGATTCTGTAGACCATGAAAGAAGAGGAATCATGGACGACTCCCACAAAAGACTATATGCTTAAAGGAAATAACTCAATATGAGAGAAACATCTTGGTGTCGAGAGGCTCGGAATTGAGTAATTGATGTGCCAGTTTCTAGAGATAGAAACTGATGCACGACTGCACTTTTAGCCATAACCTCCAGGAATCTGCCATTACCCTAGGGTTAACAACGTCAGGAGGGTGAGATCACCATCCTACAGGAATTCTATCGATCCTCGGAAGTAGACAACTTCAAGGGAGGACAATCGGGACCGAATAATTCATGCGCTAGTTTCTAGAGATTGAAATTATATCCAACCAAACTTCAATGATAGTGCTGGCGACCAAGTAGGACATGCTTGGTAGTGGATAGGTGAAGATAGTCATGAAAAATCAAAAAAGGTGCTATCGGACTTTTCTCAATCCAATATCTAGGTTGGGAAACTCAGTTAGATAGGAGGCGATTGGATAATATATCTCGCATGTTTAACTCATACTAACGCCCGAAATAGCGGTAGAAGATTCCCATAAATACGATTCAGTTCATAATGAAAACATATTATTGAGGAGTAAATATTACATATAATGTTCTCCATCGATAGGGAGCAGGGTAGAGCTTTGACTATTTGCAAAGATAGTTGGTCGAAAGGAACATGACCAAACGCATGCAAGAATGGATATGTGGTTAGTTAAATGGTGTCCCTATCTCACCAAGCAGAGCACTTTGGCAACTGTATGCAGGGTTAAATATAGGAATATAACCAAAGAAATTGTCGGGATTCTGTTTATCTGCACAAAGTTGTAAGAGAGCGGAGGCCGCTTCCACGTAACCACAACTAAAAAGAAGATCGACAGGCCAGCAAGCTTCGAGGAATTCCTACTTGCTCCACCCTCTTCGTCCAAGACTCTTAAGGTCGTGTACTTATTTAGAGGAGGAGGTAGATTTAACAACAGTTATACAAGAGAAACCGTGCCTTGCGATTTAGCCGTAATCAGTCATCTCGGTATAGCTCGAATAAAAGGCTAAGTCTAAGCTATGAAGGAACCATCTTCTAGAGGAGTGTAAGTTCCATCTCCAGACTAAAGACGGGATGACCGAAGAGTCATTCTAAACAATAAAACTTTGTGTTCAACACGGTCAGGTATATTTTACTTTGAATAATAATCCTGTATGACCAATGCTTGGATCTAAGGGAAGTCAACATTTGTTGCCCAATCAGATTCTGAGTGTTGACCAAGGAAAGTGCAGTGTGTTATTTGTGCACAGTGAGTCCGGTGTCCCAAACATAATAAATGGACCATCCTATGTAGATAGCTTGCTCGTGCCATAAAAATGAGTCACGTTGTACTTTAAGGTTATCTTTTTGGGACTTACCTGTTATCGATGAGAAATCTATGATGGAGTCGTTGTCCAGAGCAACGCGGAAAGCTTTTCTTTTCAAGATCACTAGAAGTGCAAAAACGATAAAAGCGATACAATGGAATCATCCACTACGTTCGATTTTGGAATAAATCGTCATACTAAAATTTAAAAGGTGATAGGAACTCGGCCAAATTCTCGAAAAGAGACAGTTAAAGCCAGAGAAGAAGACTTGGCTCTGGAGCGGCATACATTCATCCGAGGAAAAACTTAGCTTTACCACCAGCCGAATAAAATCCAAGGTTCAACCATCTCCCTTCGAAATAGGCCCCAACCCAAAATCATCGCAAGGAGTTTTCTATACCAAACTAGTGCACTGCATAATCTCTAAGGTGTAGATAGCATCGACAGTGCAGAAAATTAGAGTTCTAACTAAAATCAGAATGAATGGTTAGCCATAAATCAGCTAAGTAAAATCCACATCTCGATGTGGCATTCAAATGAATAACTGGAATTCACGGAATACTAGTCTGGGCCTAGTCTCAATCCAGAGCATACTTTGTTTTCAAAGAAAGCATACTCTAGGGAGCAAATGTTAACTGGGTTTTTAACCAAGCAAAAGACAACAGAAGTTGAGACAATGACGAAACAACTTGAAATCTGGAAGGCACACTCAAATGAACTAAGGAAATAGTTTGGGAAAGTTGTAGCCAACAATATGCTAAGCCCATAATTCGGTATCGAGCTATCACCATAGATTGGTACCGAGTTATCACTATAGGTTAGTACCAAGTTATCACACAGAGGTTGGTACTGAGTTATCACTATAGGTTGGTACAACTTGAAACTTGGCAAGCACAATTAGAAGAGCTAGAGAAGCAACTTGGGAAAGTTTCACTATGTTTGGAGCTAACTCCTTAATTTGGTACCGAATTAAGACTATAGGTCGGTACCGAGTTAAGGAAACTTAAGGAAATGACTCCAAACTTGGAAAGAACATTTAGAAGAAGCAAAGAAGCGACTTGGGGAAAAAATTTCAAGATTGGAGCCAAACTCGGCCTCGAGTTATGGTTGGTAACTCAGCACCGAGTTATCAAACTCCATCCAACCTCCTCCAAACTTTTACACAGCTCCTTCACACTTCCAATGACTAGGAATCAAGTGTTTTCTTTAGAGTTTGAATAGCCAATGTCGAGATAGATGATATGACATCAGGATAATCCAAGTGCAATCAAACAGATCGTTAGAATCAAGTCAACAACAGTGGAAAAGGAATTGGAACACCTTGATTAAGACATAAAAGAACAAAGCTAAAGTCAAAAGAGAGTTGGCACTCAACTCCTTAACTCGACACCGAGTTAAGGGCCTTAACTCGGTACCAAGGATTTAACTCGGTTGTCTCCAAGTTCCTTTGTGAAATCATGGGCTGACTACTGGACTTTGTTGCTCACAAGCTTCTGGCCTGATACCATCTCTTCCCCTATAAATACAAACCATAGAACAACTAAGAGGGGATTTGGTTTTCTACCATCACTACGCGGAAGCTTTGCCTCTTCTTCATCCATTTCCCCTAACCAATAGTCACCAAGGTAGCTCCTCTTGGCAATTCTAGGACTTAAAACTTGTCTATCCTTTGTACTTATGACTTATTCTCTCTAAAACCACTTATATTCTCAAGAAAACAACATCAAATCTATAACAAAGCTATAAAGTGTACATTGGCCAAAGATTGCCGAACCGCTATAAAATCTTGTGTCTCTCTTTCTTATTTCTATTTATTTTCTTTTATTATTACTACTATCTGCTAGATCTAGGTCTCATAGGTTCCCTACAACCTATTCTTGGGAGTTGATCCATTTTTGGCGTTAACATTTTGGTACTTTCATTGAGAGAAACTAGGCACTAAGTGCTCCGATTGCTAGACAAGAAACTACAACTACTATGGAACAAGAGAATTCCTTTTTTCTAGGCTTAAACGGTAGGAATGACAAATATAAACAGAAAGAGATAGCTAGTGAAGCTGTAGATATTGTTATAGTGGACAATGGAAGTGCTCCTCTTACTAGAAGACAACCATCTAACCTAAATCTTGGAGTGAACACTCCTTAAGTGAACAACGAAATGCTTGTTTTTTTACTCTAACCATGACATGCAACTTGATGGTGCTGTAAATAGGAAAAACGTTGGAAATGAAATCCAAATTGCCACAGTAAGGCCGGGCGTGCGCCAACGGAACTCTGCGGAAGTGGTTCTCCCGGAGAATGGAGAACCTAGACTTCATTCGGAAAATCATGACCATTTGCGAAGTCAAACACTCAGCGTAGCCCCTGACAGTTGATGTGCACGTAAATGTGCATATTTTTACCACCATATTTAATCTATTTAAATTAAATAAATGATCATATCGGGTATTTTAACTTGTTTAAACCAAAATTCAATTTAGTTCAAATTGTCACATATTCATCTTCATCCAAGGGCAAAATGGTCATTTTTGTGCATATATTAATTTTCTAAAATTTAATTGAAAATTTCTATATTATTTTGTAGGAATTTAAATTCATATACAAGTGGTTTCATGAAGATGTATGCATGCACAAGAGTGAAAATAAAGAAATAAAGATGGAAATAATTCAAAGGCATGATAATGGAGGACCCCACCTACCCACCTTCCTTCATGTACAAATTAGAATCTAATCCACATGCTAATGGTCATCAAATCTTCATGCACACTTAAATGGATGATTATGGGAGGCTAATGATTACTTGGCCACCACACTACCTCAAGGGCAATTTGGGCATTCCCTAAAAAATATGAATTAGGGTTTAACACATGTATAAAATTCCCTTATGTTTCATGTAACACTCTTCTCCCTTATCCTCCCTTAGTCTCTCTTTAGTTTAGTTTAGGCTCAAAATAAATCAAGTTCTCTTCTTTCTTTTCATGGCTACTTAACCATTTCTTTTATGTAATCTTTTCTTTTTGCAATTTTCAATACATGCTCTTTTCTTCTTTTGTTTATTTCCTTTCATATTAGTAGTGTAGATTTGTTTATTTATGCAAGTAGTGTAGATTTTCTTTTATGCAATTAGAATAGTTTTCTTTTCCATTAGCTTTCATTTTCCTTCTTTTTTAGTTTCATGTTGCTTTCTACATTTGTTCATATGATAACAAATATGAGTGGCTAATCCCTACAATTTAGGGGTAATGAAGCTCTCTAGTATGTAGATGCAACATTTTGATGTTTATGCTATCTTTTTGTGCTTAATGAATCATTTGAAGTGGTTTAACTTGTTGTTTTTGATGTGAATTTGATAGCCTATATTGTTGACACCAAATAGGCTATGCTTAAACAATCACACAATGATTAACTCTTCATCTACATATGATGATGGTAATGAAGTGATTGTTGAAATTAAAATTTGATGGCCTATATTTCTAAATAATAGTTAATAGGCCATGCTTAAAATAGATTTTGCTTTCAACTTTGTTGTCATGTTTCATGAGTGTTAAATGTGTAATAGTGGTTGTGTTATAGTTTGATGGTTTATATTGTGCTAATTAACAGCATAAATATACCATACTTATGATAAGCACATCAACTAATTACACTAATGATAAGAAAAGAGAGATCATAACTTCATTTTGTTGATTTATGTGATCTAGAGAGTGGAATTATCTCTATATTGTCAATTCATTCTCATAGTTTTCATTCACATTTGTAGTTGTTAGTTTGTTCAATTTTCTAGCTTGACAATCTCTCGACTTTGGTATAATTTGATTGAATAGATTTTTAAAATCATCAATTCCCTGCGGATTGACCTGTACTCGCCACGTACTATCATTGTACGTCGTGCGCTTGCGGTTATTTTTAATTTAAATTCGTTCGACGATTTAGTTGGGGTAGGAAGAATGAGGAGTGGGGCTTCACATTAAGCCGAATTTCGTTCACTTAAAATGTTCTAAGAGAAGAATATCCTTGGAAGTTCACCATGCCGACTATGCCATCATACAACGGCACGGCTGATCCCAAATAATATTTTTTCAAGTACGAATGGCACATGGACGGAGCTAGAGCTACGGATGATGTTCACTCCATACTATAAGTCCCAAGGACGTAATGTCTTTATCTAGCCTGTCACAAGGACCTAAAGAATCACTAAAGGGTTTCTTGAACCAATTCAATATTGCTGTTATAGAAATAAGCCTTACTGGGACACTAGGGGCATTGTATATAGGCGGGACTTGCCTTTCTTTCTATTTTATCAATAAAATTAGCTTCTTGAGCCGATGGAACTACTCTCCTGCAAGAAACTTCATGTGCGCCACCCATAAGCCGCACGCCATTTCTTAAACCAATAGAACTTCGTTCTTGTAAGCAAACTTCCTATGCGCTATACCGTAAGCCGCACATTGCTACTTGAACCGATGGAATCGTATTCAAGTACGCAATCCTCCTGTGCACCACATCGTATGCCGCACATCGCTACTTGAACCGATGGAACTGCATTCAAGTATGCAATCCTCCTGTGCGCCACCAATAAGCCGTGCGTCGCTCCTTAACCAACGGAACTGCGTTCTTGTAAGCAATCTCCCTGCGTGCCACATAGTAAGCCGCATGACGCTTCTTCAATCGATAGAACTGTGCTCTTGCAAGTTACTTCCTGTGCACCACCCATAAACTCACGTCCCTTCTTGAACCAATGGAACTGCGTTCTTGTAAGCAAACTTCATGTGCGCTATACCGTAAGCTGTACATAAGCTGCATGTCACTTCTTGAACTGATGGAACAACATTCTTGTAAGCAATATCCTTATGCGCCACATATTAAGCCACGTGATGCTTCTTGAGCCGATGGAACTACGCTCTTGCAAGCAACTTCCATGTGCACACAATAAGCCGCGCATCTAAGGAACACTCCTCTGTCTTTGGAAAAGGAGTGTGCACTCAAAACCACCAGATCGACAGGCAAATTAATCCAAACTTCTTAAGTACCAGTGTTATCCTGACAACGCCGGGCAATTATCTTACTCTTAAGTATCAGTGTTACCCCCGGCAACATCGAGAAATTCTTCTACTCTCAGGTACCAATGTTACCTCGGCAACACTAGGGAGTGGTCCGACATTGCAGGTACCGAGGTTGCCTCGGCAACACTGGGAGATCTTTAAACTACATAATTGGAAGGGAAATTTGTCCAGCCTCCTAAGCACCGATGTTACCTCGGCAACATCGGGAAGTCCAGACCGTCATATCGACAAGAGAACCGAAATCCTTAGAATTCGTCATCAGCTAGAGATAAACGATAATAGGAAGAACTTATTGTCGCCCAAAGATAGGCGATAACAGGAAGAACTTACCATCGCCCAAAGATAAGCGACGACGGAAGGCATTTGCAGAATCAAATCGTCGACACACTAATTTCTGAAGGCAGAAGCAGGTGCTCGACTGAGTTCTCAAACTCTAACTTGCAAGAAACCAGCGTAGCCCAAAGATTGGCAATGTTTGGAGGAAATAACTTGCCTTCAAGGAATCTGATTCCCCTCGAAGACTAGGGACGTCAAGAAGGATAACCCCCAACCGTCATAGATTCAGCACGGCCTGTACTTTAGCCGCTCTTGGAATAATCAGCACACAAAGATCGATCGGATACTTCAACTCCTACTTATGGAAAACCAGTTGTTGTCTAAAGACAGACGATGGCAAGGAGAGAACACTCGGAATCGAGCAACTAAACCATTGATTCCGAAATATTGGAAATGACGAATAAGGCGGATATCCGCAATAACACTATTGGCCCAACAGAATGCATATGGCCTGGAAAAAGCAAGGTTAATTGTCATAGACTCAAGACAAGCACTACCGAACTCTACCAGTCCATGATCAGGATGGGAAGAGCGCAATCGTACCAGGGGTAATGTAACAACTCCGTACACAGTGTCTTATTTTCTAGAAATGCCTTGAGTTTGGCACTTGGGAATAACGGGTTCTACACATGGAAGTCAAATTGCAAAAAAAATCGGTCAGAAGAAATTCGACCATACACGAATAAGAATAACCATGGAATTTGTTAAACAACGGCCTCGTATCGCTAATGGGAGCGCTTGATGGATATAATCAAAGCTAAGTAACAAAAACGCATGAGACTTTCATCCTTCCAGAATGTGGTGTATCCCAGAGTTAGGCAATGTCATAATACCAAATATTTGTACAAAATACAATATCTGAATCAAAGTATACTCCAACAAGATGTTATTTACATAATATCAGTTATATTCTATCCTCCTTCTGTACCCAAGTATCAACATATCTCTCAACCTGAAATGTCTCGGACATACCCGAGTATTATAAATGATACACGGGTTAGACTATGACTATATCGTAGGGTAAAATATTTATAATCTAATATATCAGCAAGTAATAATACAATAACTCCCATGATATATATAATTACGTTTTATATGTATTGTATATAATCACAACACCATAAACAAATCCCCACATATTGTTTAACTTCAAATATCACAAAACATACATAAAGAGGTCATCACCCATCTCAAAGCAAATCAAATCAAAAATCAAGAACATCAAATCCGATCGGTGAATCATCCAAATCTTAAAATCAAAATCAAGAAAGCATCATTAATGAAATATCGTCAAATTATCTTACAACAATAATTAAATATATCACTCAATATTAATAATAGAAAAATCATCATCAATACACCAAGATAGGCTGCCTATTAATACAAAATAAAAGATCTAAGGATCTACCATATTCTGGACATATATCTAGATATAATCTTATCTCCTCGTCTATGAATAAATCACAATGGTATGGATATACAGAACTGACTACAATTTAGGTACACAGTCTCTTGTATAGCCATCTCATGGGATAGTGAATAATATATGCCAATCCACAACACATGCATAACCCTGAACTAGAAAAGGAGACCGATAGCACACAGCATGTTCCGGGGACCCATGACTACTCGCCTCTTGCAAAGTACCGTCTATCCCTTCAATCTTCAATTACCTCGACGGACATCATGACATATATTCACCATTGACTCGTCTACGCGTAGTCTCGGTCACGACCCTACTTTGCCCCTAATGGTGATAGGTAACAGACTGTTGGCCTGTGCGATACAAGGGGCTATAGGCAACAACCTATCTACTACTACCATTATTGTAATATGCATCCTAAATATTCAACAATAGTGTCATAGATTTGAGGCGCGACTCCACGATCAGGCCGCCATGGTGGATTTTAGCCAATTTGGTTCACTCTCGAATCATAAAGGGAGTCGGACAATAAGTGGATGACATATAATACTCATATCCAATATCCATATACAAATCTAGTCATAAGCCGACACACGGCTCCGTATAAGTCACTATGTAACAATAATATACTAGAGCTCTAATCCTACGCCGATACACGGCTATACTCAAAAGTCACCATGTGATTGTAATATACTCATCGTAGCGAGTATCATCTCATACATGAGTAAGCCACATTTGAGTGACGCTTGCTTACAATGAATAATTAAAAAAAATAACATAATCATGTCCCATACTACTACATGTTACTCGAATAATTATTCAATGCTCATAAACTACACTCATTCCCACTCGATATCTCCATATGACAGGTCCAATTAATAACTGAAAAAGTGTTACCAAAAGTCTCATGCTAGATGATATCACTAAACCATTTATTTAAAGTGGAAATTAGCCACAAGTGCCTCTTTAGCAAGTGGAATTGGTTTCTATGACACACAGCTGAAATAATTACTTTCAAGGACAAAACGTAAAATAATTAGTTTCCAGGGCCTAAAAACCTATAAAATTATGTCATTAAAAGTAATTGGACTGCCGACTTTGTCCTTGAAAGTAATTATTCTACTGACTTTGGCCTTGAAAGTAATTTCTTTGAATGTGTGTCCTAGAAACAAATTGGACTGCAAAGTTTGTCCTTCTGGTGAAATGCCCCTTATTTAAATTTCTCATCACACGGAAATGGAAAGCAATTAAAAATTATCAAAAGAAAACTTATAATCTAACTACAAGAAAATGTGTCTTTGGTTGCATTTATTGGCTGCGTTTAAATGTAAGTGCAACCACTGTTATTTTTTCCTCCTTTTCACATATATTTTACTATTTTCATCGCTACAAAAATTTACCACCCTTCCCGCCTAAACTAATTCGCTTGTTATGTTTTGCCTCTCAAATTTACTCGCCCCACGTTTCCTCCGTCGTCGCGCTTCTCCACTCCAATTCTTCAATCTGTAAACGTCTCTACACAAATCTTAAATTCCATCCACTCTTCCTTCAGTCTCACCCTTTATTTCTGCATAAACCCTAAATAAGCATTCAGAACAAATAGAGGCTCGCATAAACCCTAATTTAGCTGAGGTATTTAATTTATTTTTGTTGTTATTTTATATATTTTGGTAAATGTTGCCTCAACTTTAGTAGATGATTAATCATGAATAATATCTTTTGTTGGTTCCATTGCTATTGGATAATTCATGTTTTCATAATTTAATATGCTTAAACCGTGTATATTTTCTTAATCTGAAATTGTCGTTTTATTTAGGTATATCTATAGTTAATTATATTTAGCTATAAGCAAAGATAGAATTAATAGAAATGATTGATGGCTGCTCATAATTTCTCATTTCTGCATTTAGTCTGTTTAGATATTTATAAAACTTAATCATGCTTATATTTCCCTCTCCTTTAACTTCTACCTGTTCCGTTGAGTAGGAAATGTATTATTGTTTCATAGATTTCTACATGTTTAAAAATGGAAAAAAATAAAATCATGTTATAATAGTGAATTTTTTGGAACTAAGGACATTGCCTAACATTGAAATATGTATGTTCATATGCCCCCAATCTTAGCTTGGGTCAAATCCCTTATGAGAAACTTAATTTTAATAGAGATATGAGTGTAGGTCAGATCTAAAAGGTATAAGGTTGAGTTTCAATCATTAGTGAAAGCTAACCCAAATGTCCATAGGTCTTATGTCACTAACAATAAACAAAGAGAACTAGAACAGAGTGTTAATGATTAAATAATTATTTATAGACCCGTAATGACAAATTGTATGCTGTTAATTTACAACCAACTTAATTGATAGCTAATATTATTTTATAATGTGGTAATGTAAATTAATAAATGTACTGGAGGTAGGTAGGATACAATACACAAAGTGTGATGAGCATATAGATCCGTAAGGCAAGCTGTCACTAGACATCCAAAACTTATACAACTTGGAAACACTTTTCACTTGTCTAAATATATCAACCAAAGATAGAATTTGAGAAAGATTTGATGAAATCAGAAATGATAAAGATGAGAATGAAAGATGTAAAACTTTATTATTGAAAGTAGAATTGATACAGATGCAATATTACAAACGAGTTGGCTCTTTAAATATAGACTGGGAAGCCAACTAAATGGGCTAGGCCCAATACAAAGCAGATAAGTAAAAATACATCTGGTTGTGATAACGCTCTTTCATTTTACTCCCCCCCTCAACCAGAAGCTAGGGTTAGGGTTAATAGACGAGAGCAAAGCTGAAAAATGGCGGAGCAGTTTCTTCCATTAAAATCCAAAAAACCTTCTTTCTCAATTTATATAATCTTGAATCTCTGTGTTGAAATGAGTTCTGAGATAGTGATCTATTTTAAACAGATCTGAGAAGAAGACTATTGCTGCTTCAAATTATCTTCGAGATTGATCCAAGTGCTGGTGTAGTGGGATCTGAAGAGCTGAGCTGAGAGATGAATTCTTTGTTGATCTCTTCAGTGATAGCTTCGATCTTCAACTCTTGTCTGAATCGGTGAAAATTCTTCGCAGATAAGGCCTTTGTAAGTATATCCGCACGTTGGTAGGTTGATGGTAAGTGATTCACCTGTAGTTTTCCTTTCTGTACCAACTCGCGTACAAAGTATAAATCGATCTCAATATGTTTAGTTCTTGAGTGCATGATTGGATTAGCTGCCATGTAAACAGTACTTTGGTTGTCGCACCATATTGTTGGTTTCATCTCTAGTTTTATATTCATTTCTGAGAGTAAGGACTGAATCCAAATAATCTCTGCAGCAGCGCTAGCTATACTTCGGTATTCAGCCTCTGTGCTGGATCTGGAGATTGTTGTTTGCTTCTTTGAGCACCATTGACGCAGCGGATAATTCAAAACGATCTTCAATCGGTGAATGTAACAATTCGTGGATTGATGAATACTGAAATGCTCGAATTCGTTGATCCGAAGATACCGAACTCTAGCTATCTCTGACTCGTTGATCCGAAGATACCGGGAAAGAGATCTACGATTCTTCGACGTTGATCTTGCGCACAAGATACCGTGAATCGGCTTCAACAAACGATGATCCGAGCGCACTCGAATGACGTTAGTGGAGATAGGAGATACACTCGACTACCAATTGAAATTGAAAGCAACAAGCTAACAAAAGAGAATTTTATTCAATATTCAACAACCTTTACAAAATGACCATACACGCCTATTTATAGGCACATTACAATTTACACCAAAAAAAACAATGAAATTACTCTAAGTCCTAACTCGGTTCCGAGTTAACAACATATGCTTCGCGACTTAGAGATAGCTCGGCGACGACTTCATCTTCTTTTCGCGACTTAAGGGATAGCTCGGCAACGACTTAATGGAAGCTATCTCGGTTCCGACTTATGGTATCTCGTCTTCAGCTTATCTCGGCAACAACTCAACAATGTTCGATCGCGACTTATCTCGGCAACGATTTAGGGTTAGGTCGGAGCTTGCGATGTGCTTCCGCGTCATGGGTTTAGGTCGGTCGCGACTTTGGGAAGAGGTGTTAGGTCGTAGCTCGGCATGGAAGGCTGGGGATAAGTCGGCAAATGGAGTTAGGTCGGCGATTGGGGTGATAAGTTGTAGCTCGGCAATGGGAAGGGGTAGGTCGGCAGAGTTAGGTCGTCTATGACCTTGGGTAAGTCGGCATCGATTCAATACGGTAAGTGCTGCATCATCCTCCCCTTGTTGGAAGGAATTCGTCCTCGAATTCACACCCTTGTCACCGTCGACAAATTCCTCCCCATAGTATGGAACCAAATGTTTAACGTTGAAAACGTCTGTAGTGTTTAATAGATTGTACAACAGCATAAAACTCCACATCATATGTACTGTATCGCATCTTCGCTCCTGACATCTTCTCACTGAAATAGGCAATTGGACGCCCCTTCTGGCTCAACACCCCTCCAATCCCAACCTTGGATGCATCAGTATGTAGTTCAAACACCAACTGAAAATCAGGTAGCACTAGAATTGGTGCAGATGTCAAAAGATCTTTGATTCGTTCAAAAGCAACCTCGGCTTCCTCCGTCCATGCAAACTGTTTACCTTTCATGCAATCTGTAACAGGCGCCATCACACTACTAAAGTGTGGAATAAACCTTCGATAAAATGAAGCCAACCCATGAAAACTACGAACTTCCGTTATCGTCTTGGGCTGCGGCCAATTTCTGATCGCCTCAACTTTACTTTGGTCAACCTGTATTCCTTTCTCTGAAACAACATACCCCAGAAATAAAACACTATGCGTCATGAACACGCATTTCTTCGTTGCAGCATAGAATTGTTCTTGTCGCAATACCATCAGCACTTCTCTAAGATGATTCAAATGTTCCTCCGGACTCCCACTGTAAATAAGAATATCATCGAAATACACCACCACGAATTTCCCAATGAACGGTCGAAAAATCTGATTCATCACCCTCATGAACGTACTTGGTGCATTTGATAAACCAAACGGCATGACCAACCACTCGTATAGACCCTCCCTGGTTTTAAAAGCAGTCTTCCACTCATCTCCTGGTCTGATACGAATTTGATGATATCCGCTCTTCAAATCAATCTTCGAAAAGATAGTAGCTCCACTTATTTGATCTAACAAGTCATCCAACCTCGGCATTGGAAATCTATATCTCACAGTGATCTTATTCAATGCTCGACTGTCAGTGCACATCCTCCACGTCCCATCCTTCTTGGGTACCAATAAAGCTGGTACAGCACAAGGGCTCAGACTCTCCTGCACACGCCCCTGCTCAAGCAATTCCTCTACCTGCCTCCGCAATTCTTCATGTTCCTTCGGACTCATTCGATAATGTGGTCTGTGTGGCAATACAGCACCGGGAACAAGATCTATCTGATGTTGTATATCCCTCAACGGTGGCAACTCCGTTGGTAACTCATCTGGAAATACATCGTCAAATTCTTTCAGAACTGGTTTAACTTCTTCTGGAATTTCAACCTCTTCACTGCTTTCTCGTCCAATCAACAAGAATACTTCCGGCTCTTCTTCAACTTCTTTAACAAACTCCTTCAAAGTCAATAAAGTTTTCAGCTCTTCGATTTCCTCCACTTTGTTTTCTTCCTGTTGGCGTTTCTTCGGAACCAGAGTAATCTTTGTACCTTCGAACATGAAACTGTAACTGTTGGTCCGTCCATCATGTTGTACTGCTCTATCAAACTGCCATGGCCTGCCCAACAACAGATGACACACATCCATGTCTACTACGTCACACCAAACCTCATCCTTGTATTTCTTCCCAATTGAAAACTTCACACAAGCTCTACGTCCAACTTTCACTTCACCACCCTTCCTCAACCAAGCTAACTTGTACGGTTTAGGATGTTTCTCGGTTTTCAACTCCAACTTCTTCACTGCTTCTGTAGAGATAATATTATCACAACTCCCAGCATCAATAACAAATTTACAAACTCTTCCCAGAATAGTGCATGTAGATTGAAAGATATTGTTCCTCAACCAACTACTTTCCTCTTCTTGCTTCGGTGTTAAACAACTTCTCCTCATCATTAATGCGTACCCGTCATCTCCCGACAGCAAGTCTTCCTCCTCAACTGGTAAAGAATTAGAGCATTCAGCTTCTTCATCCTCATCCTCAACCTCAGCAATCATTGCTCTCTTCTTTGGCTTTGGACACTCATTGCTTTTATGACCCAACTCCTGACAGTTGTAACATTTGAAACCGTTGTTAACCTTTGCCTTCTCAACCTCCTTCACCACTGGTTTACTGATAGGTTTAGACACATTAGAACTTCCACCAACACCCTTCACTTGATTATTGGAATTCGTAAACACACCACCTCCTCGTCGTCCCTGCTTCTCCCAAGCCAACGCTTTCTGATGTGCTTCCGCCACAGATCTTGGATCGAACATATTAACCATATCCTGAATCTGCATTCTCAATCCCCCAATGAATCTAGATGTCAGCTGCTCTTCCGTCTCCATAATGTCATTCCTCGCAATAAGCTGGTAAAACTCATCTGCGTAATCATTAACAGTCTTTGTGCCCTGCCTCAAGTTCTGCAAACGTTGATACATCAGAGATTGATAATTGTAAGGTAAGAACGTTGCTTTCATCAATTTCTTCATCTTCTCCCAAGATTCAACTTTTGACTTCCCCATTCGTTCACGTGTAAGTTTAGTTTGCTGCCACCATGCCAAAGCTCTACCCCTCAACCTTGTAGCAACCAACTTCATTCTACGACGTTCTGGAACTTCTTTGAAATCAAAAATTTCTTCAACATTAGCCACCCAATCCAAAAACTCTTCGGCTTGCATACCACCTTTGAATTCAGGAATTTCAGTTTTCATCCCCGATTCCCACTTGTGATCGTACTCCGATTGATTCCTTCCTCGTCCACGAACACTACCACCATCATACTCTTCTTCACCATCCGATGTATATCGATGTCGATCCTGACCACCAACATCTCTACCACCATCACGTCTTCCACCAACATTCCTACGATCCACATTCCTCCGATCTCGATCAGCCATATTTCTATCACGACCTCGATCATCAACATTTCTATCACAATCTCGATCCACGCTTCTATGATCACTATCGACACTTCTCTCTCGATTTGAATGTGGTGAAATCCTGCTTCTTCCATGGCTCGATTCAGGTGAAACCCTTCTCTGATTTTGACTCATTTCCAACATCATCCTCTCTAATCGACCAATCCCTTCCGTAAGCTTCTCATTGAAATTCTCGTTGATTCGTTGCTCCATTTCGTCGGCCTCTTCTCTTCCGTATAAAGCATTAATATTGCGATGACGTTGAACTCGTCTTGGCGGCATGATTGAATACTTCTCAAACACTTCAACAAAATCACACTTCAAGTTTCAAACACCTTTCGAACTTTGATCCAAAATGAAATGGATCGAAAACTCCAACTTTGTTGCAAAATATGATGAACACGATGAACACAACTTCAACACTTCAAATTCTCGGCTCCAAGACTCGATTTAGCTATGATTGGCTAAAACAAGCTCTGATACCAAACTGACGCAGCGGATAATTCAAAACGATCTTCAATCGGTGAATGTAACAATTCGTGGATTGATGAATACTGAAATGCTCGAATTCGTTGATCCGAAGATACCGAACTCTAGCTATCTCTAACTCGTTGATCCGAAGATACCGGGAAAAAGATCTACGATTCTTCGACGTTGATCTTGCGCACAAGATACCGTGAATCGGCTTCAACAAACGATGATCCGAGCGCACTCGAATGATGTTAGTGGAGATAGGAGATACACTCGACTACCAATTGAAATTGAAAGCAACAAGCTAACAAAAGAGAATTTTATTCAATATTCAACAACCTTTACAAAATGACCATACACGCCTATTTATAGGCACATTACAATTTACACCAAAAAAAACAATGAAATTACTCTAAGTCCTAACTCGGTTCCGAGTTAACAACATCTGCTTCGCGACTTAGAGATAGCTCGGCGACGAATTCATCTTCTTTTCGCGACTTAAGGGATAGCTCGGCAACGACTTAATGGAAGCTATCTCGGTTCCGACTTATGGTATCTCGTCTTCAGCTTATCTCGGCAACAACTCAACAATGTTCGATCGCGACTTATCTCGGCAACGATTTAGGGTTAGGTCGGAGCTTGCGATGTGCTTCCGCGTCATGGGTTTAGGTCGGTCGCGACTTTGGGAAGAGGTGTTAGGTCGTAGCTCGGCATGGAAGGCTGGGGATAAGTCGGCAAATGGAGTTAGGTCGGCGATTGGGGTGATAAGTTGTAGCTCGGCAATGGGAAGGGGTAGGTCGGCAGAGTTAGGTCGTCTATGACCTTGGGTAAGTCGGCATCGATTCAATACGGTAAGTGCTGCATCATCCTCCCCTTGTTGGAAGGAATTCGTCCTCGAATTCACACCCTTGTCACCGTCGACAAATTCCTCCCCATAGTATGGAACCAAATGTTTAACGTTGAAAACGTCTGCAGTGTTTAATAGATTGTACAACAGCATAAAACTCCACATATGATGTGGAGTTTTATGCTGTTGTACAATCTATTAAACACTGCAGACGTTTTCAACGTTAAACATTTGGTTCCATACTATGGGGAGGAATTTGTCGACGGTGACAAGGGTGTGAATTCGAGGACGAATTCCTTCCAACAAGGGGAGGATGATGCAGCACTTACCGTATTGAATCGATGTCGACTTACCCAAGGTCATAGACGACCTAACTCTGCCGACCTACCCCTTCCCATTGCCGAGCTACAACTTATCACCCCAATCGCCGACCTAACTCCATTTGCCGACTTATCCCCAGCCTTCCATGCCGAGCTACGACCTAACACCTCTTCCCAAAGTCGCGACCGACCTAAACCCATGACGCGGAAGCACATCGCAAGCTCCGACCTAACCCTAAATCGTTGCCGAGATAAGTCGCGATCGAACATTGTTGAGTTATTGCCGAGATAAGCTGAAGACAAGATACCATAAGTCGGAACCGAGATAGCTTCCATTAAGTCGTTGCCGAGCTATCCCTTAAGTCGCGAAAAGAAGATGAAGTCGTCGCCGAGCTATCTCTAAGTCGCGAAGCAGATGTTGTTAACTCGGAACCGAGTTAGGACTTAGAGTAATTTCATTGTTTTTTTTGGTGTAAATTGTAATGTGCCTATAAATAGGCGTGTATGGTCATTTTGTAAAGGTTGTTGAATATTGAATAAAATTCTCTTTTGTTAGCTTGTTGCTTTCAATTTCAATTGGTAGTCGAGTGTATCTCCTATCTCCACTAACGTCATTCGAGTGCGCTCGGATCATCGTTTGTTGAAGCCGATTCACGATATCTTGTGCGCAAGATCAACGTCGAAGAATCGTAGATCTCTTTCCCGGTATCTTCGGATCAACGAGTCAGAGATAGCTAGAGTTCGGTATCTTCGGATCAACGAATTCGAGCATTTCAGTATTCATCAATCCACGAATTGTTACATTCACCGATTGAAGATCGTTTTGAATTATCCGCTGCGTCAACCATGAAATAGGATTATTGCCTAAGTAAATATAGTAGCCTGTCACTGATTTTCTGTCATCAACATCAGTAGCCCAATCTGCATCTGCATATGCTGTGATGCTTAGTTGTTTGCACTTTTTTAGCATAATTCCATAATTTGTTGTCCCATTCAGATATCTGAGTATTCTTTTGACAGCTTTCCAGTGTTCTTCATGTGGTTCCTGCATAAATTGTGAAACTTTGTTAACACTGGAAGATATATCTGGTCTTGTTATAGTGGAGTATTGTAGGGCTCCTACAATACTTCTATATTGCTTGACATTAAGTATAGGTTCCCCCCTGTATTTTGACAGATGTTGATGACTAATCATTGGTGTAGGCTGAGATTTGGCACCATCCATTTTTGCTTTAACCAGTAGTTCCTTGATATATTTCTTTTGGCTTAGGAAAATTTCTGAGTTTGAAATTTTCTTTACTTCTATTCCCAGAAAATAGCTTAGTTCACCCAAGTCTTTGATTGAGAATTGTTTGTCCAGATACTGTATTATTTCTTTGATCTCATTCTCATTATTTCCTGTTATAATTAAGTCATCAACATAAATCAGTATGTAAACAATGAGATTACTGCTAATTTTAATGAATAGAGAGTTGTCAGATTTGGTAGATTGATAGCCTAAGTGAACTAATGTGGCTTTCAATCTATCAAACCATACTCTGGGAGCTTGTTTTAATCCATATATGGCTTTATTCAGCTTGCACACTAGATTAGTGTCTTGCTTGTATCCCTGTGGCTGCTCCATGTAAATTTCTTCCTGCAATACACCATTTAGAAAAGCATTGTTTACATCTAACTGTCTCAAGTTCCAGTTGTTATTTAAGGCAATAGTGAGAACTATTCTGATGGTAGTTGGTTTCACCACTGGTGAGAAGGTTTCACTGAAATCGAAAACATATTCTTGTGTATATCCTTTGGCGACAAGTCTTGCTTTATGTCTGGAGACAGTTCCATTTGGATTTCTTTTTAATTTATAAGTCCATCTGCATCCTATAATGTTTTTGTTGCTTGGTGGATGAACAAGACTCCATGTATTGTTTTTCACTAATGCTTGATACTCTTCATCCATTGCTGCCTTCCAGTTTTTGTCTTTAGATGCCTGTTCAAATGTTTGTGGCTCTGTGATGCATGTAGTTGCAGTATAAACTTTTGGTTTATAAATCCCACTTTTTGATCTGGTAATCATGTGATGTCCAGTTCTGGTCTGCAGTTCAGTATCAGATGATTCTGAACTGCTGTTCTGAATAGCAGTATCATCTGATTGATCTCTGGAAGAATTCTGATCTTGATTGCTTGATTCAACAGGTGACTGAGGATGAGTAGCAGGTTGATCAGCTGCATCATGACCTGGTCCAAATGACATTGTGTGTTGTGATCCAGTGGCTCCTGTTCCTTCCTTAGTCTTACCAGCATGCCATACATGTGGCAAAACAGGTATGTTTGGTATGGAAACCTTCGGGTTATAGACTTTATGTGTAGTTTTAATACTTGCATTGCTAAAAGGAAATATCTTCTCATTAAAAACAACATGCCTGCTTATAAATATTTTTCCAGTTTCATCTAAGCACTTGTACCCTTTTTGTTTAGTTGGATAACCTATAAAGGTACATGGTTGAGATCTAAAGTCTAGTTTATGATTATTATAAGGTCTCAGATAGGGAAAACACAAGCATCCAAAAGTCTTTAAGTCTTGATAATCTGGTTTGACACCTAAAAACTTTTCTAAGGGACTAATTCCATTCAGTACTTTAGTTGGAAGTCTATTAATTAATAAACTGCAGTACTGAATGAATCTGGTCAAAATTTTAAGGGTAGCGATGCTTGTGCTAGTAAGGTCAAGCCAGTCTCAACAATGTGCCTGTGTTTTCTTTCACTACGCCATAAATGACCTTCTGCAACATTTTTGCAAGGTGTTGCCAGCTAAAATGTTGCGATAGCTATAGAATTTTGGTCCTACTGCAACGTTGTATTTTTAGTGTTACCTTAGCCATAGAAATGTGTTGCTCTAGCTAAACAAGTGTAACACGATGCAACATTTTTATATAGTGTTGCCATAGATGTTTTCAGATTAAAAAATTAAAAAAAAAAATACACCTCAGCGATCCACACCACCATTTAAAACAAAATCTCAACCGTCGATTCACACCATCGATCCACACCTTACCAATTTCCATTTCCCGCTTTTACTTTTCACTTATCCACTTTCGTTTCTCACCCCCAATTTTCCAATCCCTAATTTTTATTCCTCCGACTTTAAAAAAAATGACGCCGCTCCTCCTTGTTTCTTCGATTTGGAGAATAACTGGCTTTGATTTTATCCCTTGTCGGCCATATCAATTTCCATTATTTTCTTTCGCCTCGCGTCAGTTTTCCTCACTACTTCCGGATTTGCGATTTTGTTCAGGTTTTTGGCGATTCTGGTGATTCGAGGTAAGGCTGTGGGATTGCGATGGTTCAAGGAGTTGCTGATTTGGTCGCAATTTCGTGGTTGGGGCCTGATGTCAGAGTGGCAGGGGGTAGTCGAATTGGTTTCGGTGAAAACTAGGGCACGCGATTCTAATTGCTTTGATGCTCTGATTGATCGAATCTAGTGTGAGAAACGTTCCTGGTAGCTTGCTCCTTCGTTCTCCTTGATTGATTGCTCGAATTGCTTTGACTTCGTCGTTGGGTGCGATGTGATATTATTTGGTATGTTTTCTGCCTTCTGGTTTACTTGAATATTCTTGATTTTGGTTACACTCGCACGCTTTTGCCGATGATGAATTGGGATTTATTTATAGGCTTTATTTCCTATAATCTCGTGTTTAATCTTTCTATTGGACTTTGAGAAATTTGGTATGTTGGATTGCAATGATGAATACAAACATATGTGTGTTGAGCTTTGTTGGTTTTGCTTGGTCTGGACTGAACTGGTACCATGCTAACCTTGTTCTTTAACATGAACTGATGCTCCAAGTCCTCTGTATATCATGTTACTGCGTAGGTTTCTCTTGTATATGCCTGATGCATTCACTGTTTTTGCTTGATGGGCTGCCTATGTGTACTGCTGTGTTTCTTGCACTGGCTTGTCTATATTTTGCTGAACCTGGTTCTTGTTTGTTTTGTTGGTTGCTTGGCCCTGAGTTGAATCCAGTCGATGACTCGGGTTTGACCTTGTGCCGTGTCCGTTTTTTTGGCTTGTCTACATATCTGGCTGCACTTGAGTATGAACTTGCACTTGAGTAGTTTCTTGTACCAAGCCTTATGATGCATGTATGTTCATCCATGTACATGCATTTCTTGGTCATGTTATGTTGCTTGCTGTGTTGAGTACTACTTTGTGCACTTGGCTTCTCCTTTGTGCATTTTTGCTTGAACTGTTGCTTGCTTGCTTCCATACTGCCTTGTATCCATGTGTTGCATTCATGTTTGGCTTATGCACTTATGAAAAGAAACAACCCAAATACCTGAGGCAAATAATATAACAAAAATATTTTCATTTTCTGTTCGAGTTAAATATTATTTTCCAGATTACTGCTTTTGAATTATATGTGACAGGTATTAAAGACTGGACAGTTGGATATAAGCTTGAAGACAGAGTCAAATCAAATGTGCATGAGCTTGAAGACAGGTTTCAAAGAAGGCTCGATCTTTCGAAATCGGATGAATCGGTCGATCCCCGCCGGGACTGCGGTGCCCCGGACCCCCGCCGGCGCTGCGCCCGGACCCGCTTCTCGGCTCGCCTTCGGCTCGGCACTCGGCTCGCCTTCGGCTCGGCATATATTTGTCAGTGTCGGTGTTTGTATAAATTGAAACTGCATATGTAATGAGTGAACTGAGTGATGTAGTGAGGAATATCTGTATATGTGAATATCAGTGTTATATATCATTGAATTGTAAAATAGTGGAGTCAGGAATTTGTACTATTTCAAATGTTGAAATAAAATATTTATTTAAATAAATTACTGTTTAAATATCAAATTCTGTGCAATAGCATTTTATTAAATAAATATTTATTTTTATTAAAAAATCAAATATGCTCTATATTGTGGGCCCCACAAATTCAAAAAGTTCATATCTATAGCAACATTTTGGAATGTTGCTACAGATACCTATGGGTGTTGCCATAGACCCAAATAGGGTTCTATTGCAACAATATTACTTATGTTGCCTTAGATAGTCAAAATGTTGCCTTTGAGGTCTAAGGCAACGGCAAAAATTGCATCACCCTAAAAGTGTTGCCATAGACCTATGGCAACATTTTTCGGGCCTGAGCCAACATTTTTTTTGTGTTGCAGTAGGCCATTTATGGCGTAGTGTTTCCACTAGGCCATTTTGTTCAGATGTGTAGGGACATGTTATTCTATGAGTTATTCCATTATCAAGAAAGTATTTACTGAGAGGCTTATATTCTATGCCCCCATCACTCTGAATGATCTTGACTTTATGATTTGTCTGTTTCTCAACTTGAGTAATAAAATATATAACAGCATTGTAAGTTTCTGCCTTGGATTTCAAAAGATATATCCAAGTGTACCTAGTACAGGCATCAACAAAAGATATGTAATATTTATACCCATAATCTGAGCAGATAGGTGCTGGTCCCCACAGATCAGTTGAGATCAGTTCAAGAGGTACTTTGTATTCTGTAACAGAATTTGAAAAAGCTAATTTGTGGCTTTTGCCCATTTGACAGTAGGAACATATATAAGGCAAAGTTATATCATCAAAAGAAATTTTATTTTCTTTAAGAACCTGTTTTACAATACTTGCACAAGGATGACCTAATTTGTAGTGCCAAAGATCAAAGTTATTTTTACTAACTTCACATGACTGCAATTC
Source organism: Allium fistulosum (assembly GCA_030737815.1). NCBI lineage: Eukaryota > Viridiplantae > Streptophyta > Magnoliopsida > Asparagales > Amaryllidaceae > Allium > Allium fistulosum. The sequence goes on from CM060906.1 coordinate 107,348,799, forward strand.
ACTGTTATTACAATTTGTTGTTCTCTGATTTGAACCTTTGCTATTAGTCAGTGTGAACTTGTATAGGCCATTAACAGCATTACCCTGCAACAGTATTTCCTTAGTTAGAATATTTTTAACTAAGCAATAATTTGGGTAAAATTCGAAATAGACATTATTATCATGGGCAAATTGAGAGACACTCAACAGGTTCTTTTTAATGCTGGGAACTCTTAACAGGTTATTGAGATATAATTGTCTTTTACCCTTGATAAAAGCATTACCTGTGTGTGTGATCTCAATTGCTTTACCATTTCCCATAATAATAGATTGTTTACCTCTGTATTCTCTGTTCCCAAGATTTAGATTCTCTAGGTTGCTTGTTAAGTGGTTTGTTGCCCCTGAGTCTGGATACCATGATTCGTCTTGAACATGCTCAGCATTAGCAATTTCATCCAGATTTTGATTCCTGTTGCCATTGGACTGTTTGCCTGTATTCAGTTGTGCTTGTGCCATATTTGCATTGCCATTGTTATTTTTCTGATTGCTTTGCCCCTGACCTGGCACATAATTTGCATTATATCTGAAGTAACATTTCACAGCTGTGTGTCCAAGTCTTTCACATATTTGGCATTTTGGTTTGTTATTGCCATTAAATCTTCCTCTACCTCTTCCTCTGACAGTTTGGCCTCCTCTCTGTGATTGCTGATCTGATCTCCCATAGTTCTGGTTTCTGTTTCTACTATTAGATGCATAGTTGATAGACATGTCTGTATCTGAGGGCTTCTTGTAATCTAGCCTTCCTTCATGAGCCAGCAATACTGAGTGGACATAGTCTATAGTTGGTAGTGTTTCTTGTGATGCAATAACTGCCACAACTGCTTCATATTCATCTCCTAACCCACTCAGTATTGTTAAGACATGCTCTGTATTAGACATCTTATGTCCTGCAGCCTCGAGTAGATCACAAGTATTCTTGATCTTGTAGATGTATTCTTTCATGGATTGATTGTCTTTCTTTATGTTATGTAGTTGCCTTTTGTAATGCATTATCTTTGCTGCTGATTGAGTATTAAAAATCCTCTCAACTGTAGTCCAAATTTCATTTGCTGATTTGCACCCTATAACTTGTGGCAGCAACTTTACACTAATCGAAGAAAACAACCAAGAACTTATTAAACTGTCTTGTCTCAGAAATTTGACATGTTCCTCATTACTCACAGTTTTGTTTTCTTGATTAGTGATAAACTTGGGTGGAGTGGATATCATGCCTAGGATGTATCCATCAAGACCATATCCTCTGGCAGCAGTTTCAACTTGTACTTTCCAAAGAAGATAATTGTCATCTTCAAGATGAGCAGTTATCAGATTGGAGTGTGGACTAATCACAGTTTTGATCAAACTGTCAGTGATATCTGGGGATTGAGATGAGGTGTCAGTATCATTTCTAGATGTTGCACTACTTCCTTCAGCCATGAAGACACTTCTTGAAAGAAAAGAATTGAGATAGAAAGAACTCAGAAGTTAAGAAATTCAGAGAGTCTTTTCTCCAACAGGTAAGATGCAACCGAGCAATGTGATGAGGCTTCTCTGATTGCTCCTGGTAAGGCACTTACACCTTTGTTTTGATAGATGATCTTGTTCTTCTATCTGATTGGATTTCTGATTCTTTTTCTTGATTCTTGAATCTGTTTATGAGGATATCTTCTGCAGCCGATTGCAAATCTTGGCAAGGCAGAAGGATCTTTGAACAGATTTCTTGCCCAGGTGATGAATACAAAATCTGATGGGTAAGCTGATCCAAATGATGAGATTTCTCTGATGGATCAGTTTTTTTTTTAATACAAAGCTGTTAAGCAAAAGAGATGATTCAATCACTCTGCTCTGATACCAAGATAGAATTTGAGAAAGATTTGATGAAATCAGAAATGATAAAGATGAGAATGAAAGATGTAAAACTTTATTATTGAAAGTAGAATTGATACAGATGCAATATTACAAACGAGTTGGCTCTTTAAATATAGACTGAGAAGCCAACTAAATGGGCTAGGCCCAATACAAAGCAGATAAGTAAAAATACATCTGGTTGTGATAACGCTCTTTTATTTTACTACCAATCAAACCTTTTCTTCTTCTTCTCTAGATTGAAATGTTGAAAAGGATTTAGAGAATAGAGGAGAGAAATAGTTAGTTTGAGTCCACAATAACATAGATTGAGATTTGGGAATAATACTTTGACAAAAGTTTTTTTTGGTGGTTTAGCTTGGGAGACACCGACTCATGAGTTAAGAAGTTACTTTGAGAAAATTGGAGAGATTCTTGAGGCTGATTATCATCGATAAATACACTAGAAAATAGAAAGGCTATGGCTTTGTATATCTTCTTACCTTTTTTTTTATTTTACTTCATCTTCATCTCCGGTCATTTTTTGCAATATAACTTGCATTTTCTGAACTATTTAACTAAAGATTGTCCCTCCCCATTTTATCAGCAATTGTATCTGTAGCAAGTGTTAACATTTATATATTAATTTATATACTTGCACTAAGAACAAATGGATATGTAATTGGATAATAGAAGATGTACCACATTTGTTTGTGTCTGACTTATTTTAGAGCGGTAGAACATACGCATACAAATTCCTTAAATGTTTCTGTTGTTATCATATAGTAGGATAATTAGGTACATGTAAACGTCCACTAAAGAACAGGCTATCTTAAAATGAGCTTATTGATTGATAAAGCAATATATAATTATCAGGTGACATTTCATGATCCTAACTCTACTAAGCGAGTTGTACCTGACCCAAATCCATACATAAATGGGAGGCGAGCCAACTGCAATAGGTATATTTTATACATACATTTAAAGATGCAAAAATGCAACATGTATCCATCTTTCGAAATAATGGAGTTTAAAATTATTTGATTTGTTGCTCTTACCGCTTTGTGTAATCCATTTGTGCATTTAGAAAAGATAGTATATAATCAAAATCAATCTGACAGCATCTTTACAGTGTACCCATATTTGTTTCTATGATTATGTTTACCTGGATGAGCATCTTCAATGTTTTCTTTAGCATTTAATTTGTGAATTGACAACAAAAATCTTGATATAAGGGAGTTTGAGCATAAGTCTTTATTTTTGATGTTATAATTTTTTTTTGCACTAATGATTAAGTTTTTGTTTTTATTTTTAAAATTTTTCAGAACATAAAGCATTATCAGAAACTAGTGTTTTTCGTTTTTTCCAGGAAATATTTAGTTTACATATTCCTTGCTAAATGCACTTCTATTACAAATGACACTGAAGTATATATTTAGTTTACGTATTTGATATCATGTGTGCATTTTTTAGATTTTCAATAGGGCGGTTATTAAATAGGATTCATTCATGCCTGAGAAATAGAGCAGTGCTTTAGTAAGTGTTTGTATTGTGTACGAGGATGCAAGACATTTGAAGTGTGATATGCAATACTGAAGTTATTTATGTGCATAATCCTTTCTAGATTGAAAATGCTTTCTTTATACTCTTCAACAATATTTGTATTAGATTGAAAATAGAGTCTCTTTTTATGGATAGATAGTAATTTGATTTTATTTAAGTTTTGTAAAGTTTTCACTTGTACACTCGTTGTTAGATATATCTATTACCGTGAGCCTGAATGCATCCGAGCAGTTTGTAGCGGAGGTGATCCTCACCTTCCTCTTTGTCTTTGCTGGTGTTGGTGCAGCCATAATCCCGTTTGTAGCCGAGCTGCTGGAGTTGTAAGTATATACCTGTCATTATATTAAATGTAATACTGGCATAAATACATATCCAAAATTTGATTAATTTTCTATGATCAAAATGCAGGGTGTTGGTTCAGTAGTGAGCAAAATGAATATATGGTTGCTATGATAGCAGCTGTCACATGAAGATAGGTACTAAAATATTGAAAAAGGTAGGTTTTAATGATTTTCCTAATCATTTCCAATTCATACTTTATATTTGATTATCATTTGGTCACATGTTTGTCATACGTTGATTTGTGCCTGTTAAGTTGAGGTGATGCATATCAGGCATATATGTAGGATCATTCAGGGGATGATAACGTAGTTTATTGTAAATGTTTGAATCTTCTGATTATAACAACAATGTAAAAACACTGGTTAAAGGACAAGATTGATAGCTGTGAAATAAATCTTCATACGATTTTGAATGAGGGTGAGATCAATGATAAAACAGATAATTCCATAATTAGAGCACTCAATAATCATTGCCGAGAGCTTTCGCCAAATGATTTTAATTCTATTCCCAAACACTCCGAAAATGTTAAGTAAAGGAAGTTATCTGAGGTTCTCAATTTGAGGAGTTATAACCATGCAAGTGATACGTAATTACTTATTAAGGTTGAATAAATTAAGAGGAGCAAAGAGTTATGATTATATATTACTTCGTAATTTATAGGAATTGGATAATATTTACTGTAGGAGCTGTTGGATATTACCAAGATATATTGGTATTCCATCGTTTAAAGATCATGAAATTGCCGGTGATTAATTCTTTTATTCTCTTCATACCAAAAAATTAAATGTCTGATACAGTGAATGCATCAATTCTTTTAGAGTCTAATTATGTTTGCCTATACAATGAATGAAAGCAAATACTAATTAGCCAGCTATGTACATTTTTTCTTTTTGGATTGTTTTAAGGCTACTGTAGAACTTCATGGCAAATTACTATTGACTTTAGAAGTGAATGGGATGAAAAGAGGAGTCCTTGTGAACCTCGAGAATCTGATGCATGTCACATCCTAACTAAAGTGAGAAATAGTTAGTATAAAATGAATAATTTGATGAATGCATGCATACGCAACAAGGTTAATGTAACTTTTTAGTTGTGACTTCCTTGTTGGAAACAAAGTAGGGTAATAACTATTGTGTTTTAGTATTAGTGGTGTTAGCACGTTACTGCTTAATCTTAAAAGTCACTAATTACAATTTGTTTGTTTAAGGGATGCAAATATACAGTTATTCTTGTACATAACTATTGTTACTCTTTGACTAAAGTTGACAGGTTTTAAATCACCTGGCTGAAGCATGTTTTGATATTCCCTTCTAATCAAATAGCTAAGCTCAATGATGATGTAACAAAAGGGAGAAGTGGTCTCTATGTTCACATATTGTCTAGTTGCATGGTATTGTCGACATTTTTTCTACCACCTTACTTCAATTATATTCAGATGTCCTTGCTTCATTTACGGTCAAGCCCGGCCTTTTGGTAAAGCAAGAGAAGCATCTGCTTTGGGCCTCATCAAAAACTAGAGCACCACTCAACAAGCGCATGGAGAAAGAAAAAATGGCGGAACTCCAAATCGACAGTGAGTGAAAATTAGGTGCGGAACTCCAGTAGGCCGTAGGCATCACCAGCAACTTTAGAAGGCGACAACCCAATCGGACGTTGTAGGCGACAGGTGCTCCATGCTTTAATCTAACTTTGATAGGGGCAGGCGAGGCCGGGGGTAGCAGTGCAGCAATAGTTTTCAATTGACCATCTTGAGGTAGTCTCCATTAACTTCTTTATTATTGATTTTTATTCTTAAGTTGTGCAATGGAAAGTTATGATCTTTGTATAATTACGAAATTTTTATTAATTTAGAATGATAGCTTTTTTAACATCCTTTTGCGATTGAGAATCAAATTTATATTACAACAATTAGATAGATAGAGCTAACAAATGCCTATAAATTTGATAGTTTATATACACCAATTTCCACTTATCCATTCCTTATTTTATTCATTATAGAGATGGGCAAATAATTATCAGACATTGATATTGTTATTTTTACCACTTAAATAGAGTTAATGAAACTGTTATTTTAAAAAGAAGCTAAAGTAAGAATGAAAATACTTAGATTGATTTGTCATATTTTAGGTTAGGGGAGCAAAATTGATGGTGCGGTATTTATTTAGTCACATGTATGAAAAGGTAAATATTAATAATAAAGCTTAATCAAATTTCCTAACTATTAATGAATAATTTTTACTTTTCCTATAAAAATGAAGATGATTACTCTGTGAAACTTCCGCATTTGAGATCACGTTTCTTGTAGGAATTCTAGCTTCAAGACCTTTTTCTATAGTTCTTTTTCAGCCCTACGATGTTACTCTAGCTGTATTTATTAACATATTATCCTTGGTCGGGATATCGTTGTAGACTTCTTACATGACAATAAAGGACAGGAAATGTAACATTAAACCAAGCCGCTTAACAGCAAAGCAACTCAACTCTGGGTTGCTTCAGCAAAGCAACCCATGGCTGTTGAAACAACTCAGAGTTAAATGGTCAAGAAATTATTTGGCTCAGGTAGGTGTTACACTATCCAGGGAAATTGTTAGTAGTTGATGTTCGTGTAGTCTTGATAACCATCGAATTTTGACAACTGCTTCCATTTATTCCTTACTAGCTGTTCTTATTACATCAAATTTGGCTCATTAAACCTATTGGTGTGTAAGTGAGAAATAGTAGTAAATTAATAATAATAATAATAAATTAACCAAGCTAATAAATATTAACTAATTTTTGTTAAAATTAAATAACTTTTATGAAATTAACCATGTTTAAGTTAACTAAAATTTATAAATAACAATAATATAACTATTTTAACACAATTTTATAAATGATGATGATGATGAATTAACTAAGTTTATAAAAATTAAATAAATTTATAATAATAATAGTAATAATAATATAACTAAGTTTATGTTAACTAAATTTTATAAATAATAATACTATAACTAATTTAACAAAGTTTTATAAATAATAATGATAACAACGATGATGAATTAACTATGTTTATAAAATTAACCAAGTTTATTTTAATAATAATAATACCAATAATAATAATAATACAATTAAATTAACCTTGTTTTTTAATAATAATAATAATAATAAATTAACTAAGTTAACTAAGTTAATAAAAATTAACTAAGTTAATAAAAATTAACTAAGTTTTGTTAAAATTAAACAAGTTTTATAAAATTAGTTAAGTTTAAGCTAACTAAATTTTATAAATAATGATATAACTAATTTAACAAAGTTTTATAAATAATAACAATGATTATGATGATAATGATGAATTAACTATGTTTATAAAAATTAACTAAGTTTATAATAATAATATAATTAAATTAACCGAGTTTTAGTAATAATAATAAGTTAACTAAGTTAACCAAGTTAATAAAAATTAACTAAGTTTTGTTAAAATTAACTAAATTTAAGTTAACTAAATTTTATAAATAATAATAATATAACTAATTTAACAAAGATTTATAAATAACGATGATGATGACAAATTAACTTAGTTTATAAAATTTAACCAAGTTTATAATAATAATAATAATATAGTTAACTTAACTGAGTTTGAATAATAATAATAATAAATTAAGTTAACCAAGTTAATAAAAATTAACTAGGCTTTGTTAAAACTAAACAAGTTTTATAAAATTAACTAAGTTTAAGTTAACTAAATTTTATAATTATAATAATATAACTAATTTAACAACATTTTATATATAACTGTAAGATTGGACTTTATTTATTTCATTTTGTTTATAACTTTGATTATTTATATGACATTATTTATAATATGATATACTCGTACAATGTTGTAGATGTTTAATATTAGATTTGAAGTCCTACGAATTAACATAATTATTTGACTATATGTTGTGCTTTCACTTATGCAGGCATTGGATTTCCAAAGAGAGCAAGGATGGACTTTTATGGTGCTAGCTTTCACTTATGCATGCAACAAGAATTATGGGTATCAAGCATTTTGTTAGCACCAATTTGGTATAACATTTTATAAGTACTAGGTGTGTAAATCTGTATACGAATGGTTATTGTATGTGAGTTTGGTCATTTTATCAAAAAACTATTGTATTAGAATGGTTATGGATATTTTATTTGATTATATGATTAATATGTTTTTTTAATTGTTTGAATATGATGATTATGTGAGTGATTGTTGATTGATATAGTAGAAACAAAATAGACCATCAACAGAAAATAATAGCATGAAAAAATGGTGCAAAATGATCAACAACTTTTAGCAATGTTTCAAAAACGCTACAGAAATACATATAGTGGCGTTGAGTAAACGCAACCGTAAAGTAGGGGTAAAGTTGGAAACTCTATTCGTAGAAAAAACTTTTGGTGGCATTTTTAAAACGCTACAAAAAGATTTATGATGGCGTTTGAGAAACGCTGCAATAAAAGGATTTATGGTGGCGTTGAAATAAATGCAACTTTGCAGGCTTTATCACGCCGTTTACCAAAACACTACTACAAGTTTTGGTAGCGTTTTTTGTGCGCCACCAAAAATAAAATTTCTTGTAGTGTCTTTACTTAAGAATATAATAAAAGTTTTCTATAACAAAAAAGTAGTAATATCAATTGGTATTAAAATAACGATCAATAATATAATTAAACTTTCTTTAGCTATTTACTAATCTTTGTAAATAACATTTATGTACAACAACTATAACTTGACAAATATAATAAAAGTAAACATATAAATCCCTCGGGTAATGAAATAAACAAGCTAGCAATTATAAAGAGATTAATAATAGACTGTAACGAACTAGGAAGATAGAAAATGAATAAGTAGGTGTAAAACATGGGTGCAACATTACTATTAGAAGGAAAATGAGCAGTTTATTAGTTATATTATATATAATATATATTCTTACTTACTCAACTAAATACATAGAAAACACACACAGAACCTACGCGCCAACACCCTGTACACGCGAACATATATAATTATATGTACAACACAGCCTATACCGAACCTCCCCATTTCACATACACTCACACCTATAACCTGACATACACACACACGTAACACTGACAACCTGACACACACACGCACTTAACACTAAACCACTTGACACACATGCACATCAAAATATCACAGTTGTTAATATATATATATATATATGTATATATGTATACATACATATATATGTATGTAGGTATATGTATATATATATGTACTTTCATTCCATCCTAAACATAAATGCTCAATAGTTCATAACACATTTACATTCCTTTACAACACGGCAGTCTATAAATGTCAGAAAATGCCACATAATTCGTAAAGTTATCCAACATGTAAGATCTGAAACTAAAATATTTGAAACATGGTACAGCCTGTTATAAAGTATCATAAAAGGATTTGGAAATCACTTAGTTGTACAGCAATAATTGAACCAAAGCATATATATAAATGTGTGATAATCATAGATCATTTAGAACTATATCAAACAAATAGCATTAATCCCATATTGTATTTCAAACATACATACATACATACATACATATATATATATATATACACATATATATACACACACATACATATATATATATATACATATGTTTATTTGATTTTATTGTACTTTGATATATGTATGTAAAGGTGGATTTTAGTTTGGATGTATATAAATATATAGCAAAAGATTTCTTTCTTCTTAAAACTTGGATTATATTTTCACCTTCCTGGTCTTGGAATCCCATGCGTATAAACTCACTCATACACACACTTACGCAACCCAATGTTGTATGTATATAAACTTTCACACTTGCATCTTCTGTTATACGTCTAGTATACCAAAACAGAGAATAATCAATTATAAACTCGTCGCACAAGTTTATAACTCAGATTTCCACTACACTAGAATTCTGTGTTAATTATTATAACAATATGATTGTTGTAAATAAATTACAACAACAGCGTTATACTATTTTGAATAAATAGTATAACCAAAATAAAGGATAAATGTAGAATAAAATAGAATTCTAATCGGAATATGTCTGAGGCTCGTCGTAACGATTTCCTTAAGAATTTTATTTCAAAATTCTCCCAAGATACAACAGACGAAATCTGCTCGAAATTGTAATGAGTATATCACTCTGTGATTTGAATTAGCATTTATCAGAGGAGAAAAGAGAGATTCAGAATTGGAAAAATGAGTAAGAAAAGTGATCAGTTTTCCTCCTTATTTATAGTGGTCCGTATCCCTTCCGAATGGTTGTGTCTGCACCCGTTCGCTCAAACAGTCGCGTCCGTACCTCTTCGTACAGTCACATCTGTCTGCTATGCCCTCTAACGGATCTGTTTCTCCCGCGTCCGCTTCCGTACCTGCTCGTTTGCGCCTGGTACAGTTTCGCCCGCGTCCGCTTCCGTTCGTTTGCGCACGCTTCACTTCAGGAGTCGTGTCGGGTCGCACCCGCTCGCACCTATTCAACCCGCGTCCGTTCCCGAACAGATCTGCATTTGTTCGTCTGGCCTGCAACTGTCATAAAGCCCGGTCCAGTTTGCAGTAAAAATATGAGTATCATATTAGACCCGTACCCGGCCCGGTTTGGTCGGACGGACGGCGGCGGCGCGCGCGTGTGTGGTGGAGATGCATGATCTCCCTCCTCACAACGAAGCATACATTTGGGAGCCCCAGGCCCCCAACCTCCTCATGAGAAAATCATATATAAACCAATATAGCTCTCAACAATTTGGCGATGTGGGACTTTGGACTATGTATATTTCTATTCATCTTAAAGGAATTTCAACAATCCCCCACATGAATGATAATATACATATCCCCCACACAAAGCGAAATATCACAGAGTACATATGGAATAATGCTTTATCGTGGATAAGTAGATATTTCACTTTGAACTTTCCCTAGTTAAAACTTATCGGATGTACTTGGCTAATCGGTGAATTATTTCATCTTGAACCGTCGGCCTTTATTGTATATCCAGACAATAAGCTTTACGAAGCATTGATTCCCTTCTCATCCAATCTCTTGGTTGTGTTCATTTTGGTCCTGAACAATTTTTGGTTCTGCTAGTGTTTTAGAGAATAAAAGCCTTTTAATATTCTCATAGAGCCGACCCAGCTCACACTAACATAGGTGATCGCAACCATTAAGAGTATCCTACATATACCCCACTTGTTATTTCCAAGATATGGTCATCATTAAAAAACATAGTTTTAACCTTTAAATACTTCTGTAGGCATGCATTTATATTGTGCACCATAGGAATGGAGTTGGACTATGTCCACGCAAATGCATTACGTCTTGAGTTATTCAGAACTGGTTTGCCTATTGATCCTAGTCCGTGGGATCTCCAGTCGCTAGGATAGGTTTCCGTATAAGATAACTCTTGGTGGTTTAGGCTTTTAAACCCATTCCCCTCGATGCGTAGTCAATTTTCTCTCTTGATAAACCTTTAGTAAATGGATCCTCTAGGTTATCATTTGTTCTCACATAATCTATGGAAATAGTTCCATTTGAGAGTAACTGCCTAACTGTGTTATGGCGTCGTCGAATATGTCGTGACTTTCCATTATACACAAAGTTGTGCGCTCTGCTTAGCGCTGCTTGGTTATCGCAGTGTATGCATATGGCCGGTACAGGTTTAGGCCAGAACGGAATATCTTCTAAAAAGTGACGAAGCCATTCTGCTTCTTCGCCTGCTTTATCTAATGCAATGAACTCTGATTCCATAGTGGATCGAGCTATGCATGTTTTTTTAGTAGATTTCCATGATACTGCTGCCCCTGCTAGGGTAAAGACATAACCACTTGTTGATTTTTATTCCTCTGAATCTGCAATCCAGTTTGCATCACTATATCCTTCTAAGACAGCGGGATATTTTCCATAATGTAAGGAATAATTTGTGGTATTTTTTAAATATCCAAGCACTCTCATTAGTGCTTTCCAGTGTTCCTTTCCTGGATTGCTTGTATACATGCTCAGTCGACTTACTGCATAAGCTATATCTGGTCTTGTGCAATTCATGAGATACATGAGACATCCTATTACACGAGAGTATTCCAGTTGCATTACACTCTCATTAGTGTTTTTATGCAGTACTTCTGATGGATTAAAAGGTGTTCTTACTCCTTTAATTCCATAGTCTTGGAATTTTTCAATCACTTTGTCTACATGGTGTGATTGAGATAATTCAATTCCATTAGGAGTTCTTATTATTTTGATTCCCAAAATAATGTCTGCAAATCCTAAATCTTTCATATCGAAATTTCTAGTTAACATCTTCTTTATGGTCTCTATTACTTGAGTATTTGGACCAAATATTAACATATCGTCTACATATAAACAAATCATCACATATGATTGTCCAATTTGTTTATAATAAACACACTTATCGCATTCATTTATACGAAAACCATTTCTCATCATGACACTATCAAATTTTGCGTGCCATTGTTTTGGAGTTTGTTTTAGTCCGTATAATGATTTTACTAATCTACGGACTTTGTTTTCATTTCCTTTGGAAATAAAACCTTCAGGTTGCTCCATGTAGATCTCCTCATCGAGATCTCCATTTAAGAATGCTGTCTTTACATCCATTTGATGAATTTCTAGACCATAAATTGATGCAATTGCTATTAGCATTCTTATAGAGGTTATTCGTGTTACTGGCGAATATGTATCAAAGAAGTCTACTCTTTCTTTTTGACGATATCCTTTGGCTACTAATCTGGCTTTATACTTGTCGATAGAGCCATCTGCTTTCATTTTCTTCTTGAAAATCCATTTGCAGCCAATAGGTTTTATTCCAGGTGGAATATCAACAATTTCCCAAGTTTTATAACTTAGAATTGAATCAATCTCACTTTTGATTGCTTCTTTCCAACATGAAGATTCAGAAGATGACATTGCTTCCTTGTACGTTTGAGGTTCATGTTCTAACACATACGTGAAAAAATCCGAACCAAATGTCTTGGAAGTCCTAGCCCTTACGCTTCTTCTTGGTTCAACTTCCTCAATCTCATGATGAGTTTCATCTTCATGTGAATTGCTTGATTCTTCTCTTGTTCTTTTAGGGACATTATTTCCTTCATTCCTTTTGTGCGGAAACATGTCTTCAAAGAATGAGGCATCTCTAGATTCCATGATTGTATTTACATGAATATCAGCTATATCAGACTTGAATACCAAAAATCTATAGGCACTACTGTTTTGGGCTGGCCCTAAATAGTAACAATCTACTGTTTCTGGTCCAAGTTTGACTTTCTTGGGAGGCGGAACTGGAACTTTTGCCAAGCACCCCCACACTTTGAGTTATTTAAAACTTGGTTTGTGTCCTTTCCATATCTCATATGGAATTGTTCCCGTTTTATTATGAGGGACTTTGTTTAATATGTTATTAGACATATTTAAGGCTTCCCCCCACAAGTTCGTCGGTAGACCAGAAGTTAAAAGCATGGCGGTAATCATGTCTTTTAACGCTCTGTTCTTCCTCTCGGCTACACCATTTTGTTGTAGTGAATATGGAGCTGTTGTTTGATGAATTATACCATTTTCGGCACATAACTGTTCAAATGGTGATTCATATTCTCCACCTCGATCAGATCTCAATATCTTGATCTTTTTATTTAACTGATTTTCTACCTTAGCTTTGTACTTTATAAATGATGTAATTGCTTCATCTTTGCTATTCAAAAGATATACATAGCAATATCGCGTATAATCGTCAATAAACGTGATAAAGTACTTTTTCCCACCTCTTTGTAGGTAATGATTTAAAATCACATAAATCTGTATGAACCAAACCTAGTGGTTCGGTGCTTCTATCAACAGATTGAAATGGTCTTTTAACCATTTTTGCTTCTACACATGTCTCACATTTGTAGTTCTTATCTACTTAGAATTTTGGAATTAATCCCAAGTTTGATAATATTTTCATTTTTCGGAAATTTATGTGTCCTAATCTATCATGCCATAGTAAAATTTCGTGCTCAAGCAAGTAAGAAACTTCAATTTTATTAATAGCACAATCAGAATACATTGTTTTATTGCCGATAACGGCTACATTTGCGTTAAATAGGCCATCACATAAATATCCCCTTCCGATATACATTCCAGCTTTGGACAGAACCATCTTGTCTGACTCGAACACCAACCTGAATCCTTTCTTTGATAATACTGCACCAGAGATGAGATTCTTGCGTATGTCTGGAATGTGGAGCACGTCATTCAACTTGACATTTTTTCCAGAAGTAAACTTGAGGATAACTGTGCCACTGCCTTCGGTCATTGATACTGCAGAATTACCTATGTAGAGTTTTTCTTCATGATCGAATTTCTGGTATGTAGAAAACATGGATTTGTCAGAACAAACATGACGAGTAGCGCCTGTATCTACCCACCATTGGTTAGGATTCTGAACCAAATTGCATTCAGATACAACTGCCGAGAAGTTGGACTCATCCACTTCCATGTTGTCTACTAAATTTGCCTCTTTGTTGCGGTCCTTTTTGAGTCTGCAATCTCTAGCGGCATGTCCAACCTTTCCACAAACCCAACATTCACCATTAAACTTTTTGGTTCCACTACTACAAAACATGCCATTTGCATCGGTTGTTTACCCCCCTTTTGCATCAGTTCAACAACCAATGCATATGCAACCGATGCAACAGGCTTAACAGTTTTGCATCAGTTCTGAAACCGATGCAAAATGGTCTTTTTTGCATCGATTGTTACTAACAACTGATGCAAAATATCATGGTTGGTAGCTTGAACACAGCCCCCCATATTGCATCGGTGTTTTATAACAACCGATGCAAACTAATCCCTCTATTGCATCAGCTATTTATACCTAATGCAAAAAAGCCATTCTCAGAAACCATTATTACAATATTCAAATAGACTATATATATATTATTGATTATAACAAACAATTATTGCATGCAATATTACAATCATTCAAAATTAAATTTGATGGCAAATACAAACTGAATAACATAATACCAAAATAAACATATATCAATTAAAGTGTCATTACTTGCCTCAACTAAACAACTTGTCATTCCTCTACAAAACAAGCACTGCACTGCCTCGGCTTCATCTACCCACAGATGCTCCACCAGACCATCAACATATCCACATTCAACCCCTGACAATATTGCATCCACCACTTACATCACCCCCTGTACGAACAAAACATCGCAGCATCACACTGACCAACTACTGTTCAATTCCAACCCCACAGCCTTGCCACTTCTCCATCAAAACTTCATCATCATCATATACACTTGCCTGCGTATATACATCAAACAGACCACATACAACCATTCCTCCTCACACACTTCAATCTCCTCTGCAACCCACCCAAATCACCACTATCCTACCCAACCCCAATTCGCCAAACATTCTCACTGCACAGTCAGTACTTCATATACATTCCAACCTGCCACCATCCCATCAGCATGATCAGTGCTCCCTTGTTTGCCTAAATATCACATTACAGTTGTCAGTACATACTTGAAGTTGATTGTGAATTTAAACTGGTACATATTTTCTTATGCGTATATTCGCATGTTGTAATTTAAACTGGTACAGTTATCAGTACATAAGGATCAATAGGATGGCCTATTAAACTTCTCCAAACATCCGGATTTGCAGTAACACAAAATAAAATCATCTTACAAAGTACCAACTTTAATATAACCATAATAATTTACCTTGTAAATAATAACTGCTATGATTCCAAGTAAGTTGTAAAGGAATCAAACTACTACTAGGTTAGAAAATTACTACCCAAATTAAATTGTGACTCAACTTCAGTCCCACAATTCACCAGCCTCATCAGTAAACTAAAACTCATCAAATCAAGTATCAAAATGTGAAACAAAAATAAAATCAGTATACGACAGCAATGTGACATCATTGAAAAGCATAACAATTTGTTAATTCTCAACTGATAACCAATCCAAGCAATGAGGAGTTAATACTAGAATATAGGAGAATCTGTTTCAACTACAGACAATCGTCCATGCTAAAGTAATGGAAAACCAACAGAAAACTAAAGTGAGACAGTTAACAAAAGCGGACCAGCCAATAAAATTCTTTTTATTATGTATAAGGAATAAAATATTTTTATACATGACAACTATCGAAAATGCAGGCATGTCCAAGCCTACAACAAGCGACTCAATAAGTGGCAGTTCAGTACCATGACGTCCACTATTGTCTATGTAAAGATAAAAGCCAGGTTAGTTCTATTCCCTCCCGTATTTAGGAGTACTAAGCAATGTGATTTTGTGAATGCATAAATGTAAAACTACTTGCATGTTCTTATTAAACTCTATGATCTGTATAGTCATGAGATTAAATGAACTGTCTTATCTGCAGTCTGCTTTTCATAATTTGTACCACGTAGCTCCCAGCTTCATTTGTTTACCCTATGCAGGTATGTAGAAATCATGAAAATTCAAAAGGTGGCTATACAACTATGCATATATGTAACCATTTGATGTGCTCTTGTACATATATAGCTTAATGCCTTTACACCCAAACAAGCGTATCCTAACAGTTGTCCTAGACAATAACAGAAAAAAGTAAGTGAAAATTAGACTCACGTCCGTAAAATCAAATTTAATAGCCCAAAACTCCTTCCGTTTTAAACTTGTAAATCCGGTACCTATATTTTTTTACAATATTTTGTTTTCCTAATTATCCTTGTTTATTTCATGTCGACTATTCTCGTGTGATTGTATTGACGATCAAGATTTGAAATCTTCGTATGGAACTCAGATTAAATTCGATCTATTGTTCGGTTTTTTTTTGCGATTCATTATGACTTCATCATCTTACAGATAAACGCTTGATTTAATTTTCAATCGACTTTGTATTATAGTTTTTAAAAATTGCATACAAAGCTTAAAAAACTTAAGTATATGCATACAAATATGCGATTATTTAAAACTAATACTGTTGTAATTAAAAACTGTATTTTAGTATATATTTTAACTACATTTTTCATTAATTTTTAACTATGTAAATTAAATCATAAGGTATTACAAATCATCCTGGTCTAGACTCAAAATCAGGTTACAGTATATAATACATAATTATTAGCAACTATATCATAGATAAAGCAATACCATCTAATCGAAACTGTAATCCTAACCCAAGTATGACATCAAAGGCAAAAAAAATTTAGAGGTTCATGGTAACTGTTGTAGAGGGTCAAAGCAATAGCTGCATGGATCTTCTTGCTCCTGCAAATACTAAAGTGTTATATCTAATAGTTCCAAAATGAAAGAATAACAAAAACTTTTTCAAATCTCGATACAATTGAATTTTAAATTGTACATTTTTTCCAAAAGGTTGTTCAAATTTTAAAGACCCAAATGTATGAAGGCACATAGCAACCTATCATAAAGTTACATACCAACGAGACTAAAAAAATCTGAAACTAAGCATTTATGAAACTGGCGGCTCAATGGTTAGAAAGGAAAGTTAAATACAATACCTATCATCTTTCAAATCGAGGATTTTAACCCACCACTGCAACGCTTCGATGTATTTAGTAGCATGTAAATTTGGCACATCAATTAAAAGAACATCGAAGTCCAGAGTGCACATATCATGATCGTACAGTTGATCTGACACCCAAGTCTTGGTAGCTGTTCTTTGTATAGCATTTACAATCTCAATGTTTACAACATGCCCCAATTCTCTTGTGTAGTTTTTGGAAGCAGCAATGGAGTAATTACCCATATCGAGGCCAAACAAATCGTCTATGCTTCCCTACAAATTAACTATAAAGACTAAGAAGACCTAAAGAAGTATATTTCCCTTACCTAATACACAAGACGGGATGATGTATCATTTTGCAGATGAAGATAACATGATTATGTGTTCTGTGTATGATTGCACTAAAAGTATGTCGTGGTAATGTTTTATTATACTTGTGTGGAGTAGCAAAGAGTATATTGTTTACTGGATAAGGAATCTGTAAATATGTGGAGTGGAAGCAGTGCAATTCTGTACTCTTTTTCTCCACATATATACAAAAGTGTGTGAACATAAATTTGTGCAATTAAGCTATACATGTAGTTAATTAATTTACATTAATAAAATGGAATCTGTTCCAAGCAGCTGCTGTAGGCAATGGTGGATGGCTCATCATCTCCCTAATCATAATAAGGCCACTTCTTCAAAAGGAAGCAGATCAATGTTCATGTGCAGAAGGAAAATGAAGACTTCACAAAATTGTATTTCATCCATTAAAGAGTTAGAAGTATCTGCTGTTGCTGCTTCTGACATTATTTTAGCTGCTAATTCGGCAGGAACACTGCAAAATGATTTATCTTGGGAAATCATAGTTGGCTCTCTAGGTTGTGTATTACCTTTTCATGATTAGAAATTAGAATACACACACACACATTCATGTTTTCATTAAATTATTTGTTATGGTTAACTTGTCGTTTTTTACGTACCGAAACAGCTGGGGTAATACCTTTCATTATTGCAGGGATCGAGTTTGGCAAGCGAATAGTGAGTTCATTGCATTATCTTTTATTTCAATGTTATTTGCTTACTGTTTATGTCTATTTCTGATTCCATGCATGATATATGCAACTGAATTTTAACATAATTTAGTGAATTTCAGATGATGCAGAAGACTTATGAAATTTGCAGAGGGTCAGGACTACTACTTAAAAAAGATTACTACATCCGATGTCCCAACTGCGGTATATATTACCTTTTACTGCCCATTTTAAACAAGCTTTCTTAACTTTGTTGATTAAGGTAAGCGAAATTTTCTCAGGTGGATTTCTACCATGGCAATCTTGGAAAAGGTTCTTCACAGGATAAACTTTGTCCCTAATTATATATGTATAATATGTGGTCTAGAATTAACTGGTGTTAGTACATTAATTAACAATAATATTTAAACTTCAGTTTTATGTAATCGGTGTATGAGCCTGCACTACCATGCCTAACAGTGATACAGTAGTGGATTTTTCCCTGTGCTAATTTTGAGTACGCGTATCTATACATATTTCAGACTCAAAAACCATGTCTAATGTCACTTATTTTACAAATTTGATATAATAAAGATTCTACCACAAGTCTGAATAAACAACAAATAGTTCCAGCTACTTAAATTTAAGTATTATATTATCAACATTATTTGTGAAAGTATTGACTTCAAATTCGTGACGTGACGTTAAACAAAGAACAGCTTGGTGTTCACGATCGGCTTTCAATAACACAATCAAAGTTTTAAATTAAGATAACACAAAGAAAACCAATTTAAAACAAACAAAAGCTTAGATTGTTACCTGAAATAAAATAGATGAAGGCAGTTCATACTCTTGTCGTCACAACAAATCAAGCTCCTGCAAATCCACAAACATCACGGCCTTTTACACTTGGATACTCTTATCAACCAACATTTACAGAACCTCTGCTAACCCAATCGCCTCAAACTCGAACCACCTTGAACCCAACTTCGAACCCAAATCAACCACCTCGACCGCCCTCATCGCTAGTACGAGTACCACCCAATACGCCATCGCCTTCTTCAAACATCGCCTCTGCAAATACCACCTCCTTTCAACCACTGCAATTCGCCCCTCTTCAAATCGCGCAACCCAAATTAAAAAGGAATACAATTCGAGTAACGTAAAGAAAGAAAGATTTGGTGCCTTGATAATGAGAAGCCGTGGCCAAATCTAATCCGCGAAATCACGTTTAAAATTAACGATGAAAATCAATTTTAGGGTTTTTTTGTTTTGAAGAAACAAATGGGAAAATAAGAAATTGGGATGGCGGGAATAACGGGTGCGTAACGAAAGTGATTTCATCTGACCTGTACTACCTAAATAATTTGAAATTGTATCGCCTTTGCTAGTGAACTGATGCAAATTAACGTAGTTGCATCGGTTGACTTTAAAACCGATGCGACTAAAACTATTTGCATCGACATATTTGCATCGGTTGTTGGTGACAACTGATGCAAATTTGATTTTTTTATTACCTATTGCTTTCCACGTACCAATTGCATCGGTTATTAAGACAGAACTGATGCAAATAGTTCTATTTGCATCAGTTTTTGCTTCAACCGATTCAAATGAGGCGATGCAAATGGCCTATTTTGTAGTAGTGTTCGTTTGTTGTCTTTTGGTTTGTTGTCTTGAGCTTTCCTTTTCTTCTGGAAATTCTTCTTTTTGTTTTTGGTTTTTGAATCTTCAGCCACAAATGCCTCCTCGCTAATTTGTTTTGTAATTCCACGGTTATCTGCCTCAATTTTCAATCGGACTATGAGATCCTGTAAAGAGATTTCCTTCTTTTTATGCTTTAGATAATTGCGGTAATCTCTCCACGACGGTGGCAGTATTCCCGTGATGGCTTCAACCAAAAACGATTCTCCAATCTTATGACCTTCCGCTTCGAGTTCATGAATAATGATTTGTAGTTCATGCAGTTGAGCAGTCACCGGTTTGGAGTCGACCATCTTGTAGTCCATGAATTTGTCTACAATGAATTTCTTAAGACTGATATTCTACGTCTTATACTTCGTGGCAAGTGCATTCCAGCGTGCTTTTGCTGTCTTTAGAGGTTGATATACTTTGTATAGCACCTTGTCGAGACAATTCAGAATATAGTTTCTGCATAGGAAATCGGAATGTTTCCATGTCGCAACATCTGCTTCCTTGCCTGGTGTAGAAATCGGTTCCTCCTCCTTGAGATACCGTTGCAGACCAAGTGTGGTGAGGTAAAATAACATCTGATTCTTCCATGTTAAAAAGTCGTCACCATCTCCTTTAAAAGGATCGGGTCTGTTGTGTGAAGTAGCCTTTGTTGAGAGCTCTACTGTTGCCATCTCTGTTTTAGTGAAAACAGTAAAATTCTTAAGATGTTATACGTCTAGTATACCAAAACAGAGAATAATCAATTATAAACTCGTCGCACAAGTTTATAACTCAGATTTCCACTACACTGGAATTCAGTGTTAATTATTATAACCATATGATTGTTGTAAATAAATTACAACAACAGCGTTATACTATTTTGAATAAATAGTATAACCAAAATAAAGGATAGAATGTAGAATAAAATAGAATTCTAACCGGAATATGTCTGAGGCTCGTCGTAACGATTTCCTTAAGAATTTTATTTCAAAATTCTCCCAAGATACAACAGACGAAATCTGCTCGAAATTGTAATGAGTATATCACTCTGTGATTTGAATTAGCATTTATCAGAGGAGAAGAGAGAGATTTAGAATTGGAAAAATGAGTATGGAAAGTGATCAGTTTTCCTCCTTATTTATAGTGGTCTGTATCCCTTTCGAACGGTCGTGTCTGCACCCGTTCGCTCAAACAGTCGCGTCCATACCTCTTCGTACAGTCACATCTGTCTGCTATGCCCTCTAATGGATCTGTTTCGCCCACGTCCGCTTCCGTACCTGCTCGTTTGCGCCTGGTACAGTTTCGCCCGCTTCCGCACCCGTTCATTTGCGCACGCTTCACTTCAGGAGTCGTGTCGGGTCGCACCCGCTCGCACCTATTCAACCCGCGTCCGTTCCCGAACAGATCTGCATTTGTTCGTCTGGCCTGCAACTGTCATAAAGCCCGGTCCAGTTTGCAGTAAAAATATGAGTATCATATCTGTGGTGAAGATGCATGATCTCCCTCCTCACAACGAAGCATACATTTGGGAGCCCCAGGCCCCCAACCTCCTCATGAGAAAACCATATATAAACCAATATAGCTCTCAACAATTTGGCGATGTGGGACTTTGGACTATGTATATTACTATTCATCTTAAAGGAATTCCAACATCTTCAACTGCCCAAGCACAAAGAGAGACAAAAATGCATGTACAGACATGCATGCACCATCCAAAGAGCACGGGGCTGGGGAGAACTCACGCAGACACACACTTATATATATACAACCTAACACACAGTTCATAAGTGTATAAACACTCCCATATAATGTTGCATTGCACACACACGGAGGAGATGCCAAAAATAGAATAGAGGCATGTATGCAAGCTCCCTTGGAACGTGTGTATTTCCCACTTGATTTTTGATTTCCCCATTATCAATTCAATGCATATCATTCACTGATTCAACTACCCTCAAGAATCACTTTTAGGTCTTGTAATATTACAACGTTTTTATTATCAGGGTGTGTGTGTTTTGTTTTAGTAATTGGTTTAATAATACGAACGCACAGGTTATCATCACTTCGGTATCTAAACAAGCATCTACAGACATAGCATTACTCACCTGAAATGAAGATATTATTTTTAATTATTGAGGTGTTAAGACTTGGATGGAAGGAGATGATTTCTAAAAGGATTAAGTGTTCGAGCCTAGGTTATATTTATATTTGAAGCATGGTTCGAGATTCCGTCCGGCATGCCGGAATCCCGTCCATTTCGGTCCGGTTCCGACGTCGACCGGGCCGTAATTTGTTTCAAAAACCGTTTCCAGTGATGGCTTAAGAGAAAATGAATCTAATTTACCACATAGCTAGCGAGATCTAACTGCAAGAGAAATGGAAGGCTCAATCATCGATCTAAGACTTTTTGGGATCTGATGATTTTAGGGTTACATCGAGCAAGATAAATTATATATTCGAACAGAGCAGAAGCTTGAAGCAAGAAAATATTGAGCATACGTATGAGCTTGAAGCAGGGAAATATCGAGCATAGGTGGAGAGAGAGTGGGAGAGGGAGGAGGAGATAAATGGAGGAACTATGTATGAGGAAGGCGGCTATATAGAGATTGTTGATCTTATGGTTACAATAAGGGTTACAGCACAACAAATGATTTACTTTAAGGTCCTTTCTTATTGGGCTTTGCGTTGTTTATTTCATTCGATTTCAATGTAGAAATTAAAAAAAGATTACAATCAACTTTTAACTTAAGTAATTGAAATTAAAAAAAGATTACAATCAACTTCTAACTTAAGTAATCGAAATTAAAAAAAGATTACAATCAACTTCTAACTTAAGTAAATTATAGTTATAACTGTATAAATTTATTTTTATTTATGTCACAATTAAATTATAGTTGTAATTGTATAAATTTATTTTATTTATTGGCACATTAATATACATAAAGGTTTCAAATGCTATGGAATCCAGAACCGGAATTTAAACGGAATATCCGGAATTTCCGAAACGAAACCGAAATTTTAAAAATTTGTAATGACCGGAACGGAATCAAAAACCGGAATTGTAAACCTTGATTTGAAGTAGAAATTTCTAGAGAAAGGAATTATCATGAGTTTGGACATCTCAGGAAACTCATTTCTAGAGTTTTCATTTTGAGCATGATTGAGCTTTGGGCTTTAAGTCTTTTCTATTTTCTCCTTTAGTTTACATTATGAGATAAATATATTCAAGCCGAGTATAATTTAATTTCTTCACCAAATCATTTCTTTTACAAAATAATTTTTCTATGAATTACAACTTTATTCATTTGTTTCATAAAATAATTTTTTTTGTAATTTATTTAATTTAATCTTTTTATTTGAATTTGCTCACTAATTAAATTCTAACTCCATTAATAAAATGATTTCTATTATCAAATAAATTCCAACTTATAAATTTTAAATTTTAACATTTTATTTCAAATAATTAATTTACATCCCCATATTTAAAGTATCCAGTTTAATTACCCAATCATTATTCCTTCAATATCAACTCCATATCATTTAAATCAATACTCTTCGTCAAATTCCCAAAGTATTCCCATAATTTCATATTTATTTTTCTAAATACA
This sequence comes from Allium fistulosum, assembly GCA_030737815.1. NCBI lineage: Eukaryota > Viridiplantae > Streptophyta > Magnoliopsida > Asparagales > Amaryllidaceae > Allium > Allium fistulosum. Next base: position 107,372,391 of record CM060906.1, read on the forward strand.
TTTAAATAATTAATCATTATTATCAACTTATTACTTCTTGGCAATGGGTTGTTACAAACTGGATATTTAATAAAGTGTTTAATTGTATCGTAATGATGAATGTGAGTATTTGTAAGTTTAAATTATTTGGATATGGGTTTTAATTTTCATTTTTTAGAAGTATGAAATTTTAATTGAAGTTGAGAAATGTATTTATATATATGATTTGGATATTTTATGATTATTTAGAACTAGTATTTAAATAGAAGATTTGGAAATGATTCCTATATGCACTATTTAGCTTTATAAACTATTCTAGGAATTTAAAGTAAGTTTCCTAATGTTATTAATAAGTATTTAATAATTGACTAAATTTATATAAGAATGATTAATTAGTCATTTATTGTAAATGTTAAGCAATATTTGAGTTTAAATAAGTATTCAATTAATTTGGAAGATGTATTTATCATTCATATTTTAGTAATTATATTGTTATATATAAAATTATATGTTTTGAATATTTTATTATTAAGTATTGATTCATTTATATATATATATATATGAATAATCTATTTTTTATATCAGTTTCTAATTCTTGTTATCTTATCTTCTTTATATTGAATTCAATGATATGAGTTATTCACCGTTGATAATGATTTGTGAAATACTTTAAGATGATACGGTGTTGACAACTTTCCATTTGATTTATCGATATTTATTTTGTGTGATAGAAATTTGAATAAACGGATTAGTGATACCGTCTGGTATAGGACTTTCAGTAACACTTTTTCGGTTATTCCTTGGAATCATTATATAAAAGCGAGTGCTGTGTGTGACCACTATATAAACAGACTAGTAACATGCGATAGTATGGGATGTCGTTGTGTTATTTACTCAGTTATCCTTTGCTCATTGATGACACTCAATATGGGGATACGAAGTGTGATATTCGCTGCGGTGAATATATCATAGTCATGTGTTGACACTACTAGAAAAGACAATTATTCTGACAGCATCAAGCGACGGCTTCCGACGGCTAATTTCCGACGGCTTTCGACGGGCCGTCGGAAGCCGTCGGAAAATCGCGAATTACAGGGCTCAGTCGAGCCTTCTTCTTCCTCATTTCCATACGAAATTTTTTAACCCAAAATCCCCAAATCTCTTCCCCAAGCTTCCAACCATCAATTTCGAGCTTTTGAATCCTCCCCGGCTGCGTAATCAACGTCTATTGCTCTCTAGCTCAAGTATAATCTCTTATTTTCGTCAAAAATCTAATTTTTACCCTAAATCCAGATTTGCATAAGTTGTTAAATTAGGGCTAATTGGTGATTGAAATTGTTTCCAATAGTGTTATAATAGTTTCTAGCATTCCATGGTATTCCTATTTCATCTTTTATCGTGAAATTGTGAAAAACATGTATAATTTGTGGTTGTTCGTGTATATGTAAGTCGTTGTGTATGCCTTGATTCTACGATTGTATATGTGTGTAGCGCTGCTATCATTGTGTTGTGTTAGTTGGAATAAGATAAAATGAATGCACGAGCTAGGAATATTATATTGTACACGTATTGACTTATGCAACAAAAAAAATGCGTCGAACGAGCCTTAAGTTGATGTAATACGTCGAATAAATGTGTTAAATTAAAATATATTTTTGTAACTGTGAACGGTTAGTAAAACTGTATTTTTTCGTAAAATGCGCACATCTAATTGACAAATGTCCCTTAGAGAGTTTTTGGCCCCGTTTGAACAGTCGTTTTTTTTACAAATTTCAGTCATTAATTAAGCAATTTATACCGTTGATGTCATTTACATATGAAATATATTTCATTATCATGTTATTATTCTCTTATATAATGATGTGTATATATGTCACAGGTTTATCATAATGTCATATAGAGGTAGGAGCTCTTCTCGATCATCAGGAGGCGATGGCAATGGCCCATCGCAAGATTCACAGCGTCTAGTAGTTTCGTTAGTCCCTAGAGCAGAGGGGTAAGAATTAAATTTTATTCAGCATCTTATTTTTTTTATGATATACGTACGTACTTATCTGTATCGTATTTAAAAACAGGGGGTTCGACCTACTTCCCTCGAAGGTTGTGCTGGATATCTCTAGAGCTTCTTATCGCAGTAGGATGAGTGCTTGCTGGCCGAAGTGGGATAACATCCCTCCACACATCATAGAGTGTATATGGCAGGATGTCCTAGTATGTATATTTTTCTGTTTTCCATTTTTAATTCGTTTTTGTCGTTTTTCTACTGTTTATCGTTTACAGTGTAATCTTTTTTTTGCTTTTTATCGTGAAACACAGGCTGAGATAGACATCCAGACAAATGATATGCTGCTGGCACGAGGATACTGGATGAAGAAGATGCGCAAGAACTATAGGGACTTGATATCTGAAATTAAGAAATCTGGTAAGAAACCACGGTGGATGGGGGAGTGCGTATGGCAAGCATGGTTGGGATACTGGGAAACTGACGAGGCGAAGGCAATTATACTAAAAATTTTTGAATTATTAATTTGACGTGATCGAAAAATAATGTATCAAATTTTGAATGTACAGGCAGAGTCGGATAGAAACTCTGCAAACAGAAATAAAAATCCCGTCACTCATCGCGGAGGGTCGAAGTCATTTCAGCAGTATCGGTAGGAGTTGGTAAATTTACCGAATGATAATTGTAAATAGTTTATGCTATATAATTTTAAATGTATAATAATTGTATGTAAAAATCAACTTCAGGAAGCTGAAGCGCATGGTCCCGTAGGCTATATGGATGTGTTCACTCGTACGCATGCTGTCGAGCATGTAAATCCGGACGAGACTGTTTCGTATACATGGCACGACGATAAATCCAACAGGAGCCATGTAAGCATATTTCATTTTATGCAGTATTAGTAATTTTTCTGCTTGTTAAACTATAATGAAATAAGATATGATGTTATTAATTAGTTAATGTAGGAAAAGTTTATGGAGCAGCGCCAGAAACTCCTTGCTGATACGGGTCGAGATCAGTTGACAACTGATGAGGAGGATGCTATTTTTGAGTCCGTTATAGATCCATCAGAGCATGGCAGACGATACGGATTTGGCAATCAAGTGGTAAATAATTTATTTTACTGCTAATTTGATATTTAAGTCATAATTAATTAAATCGTAGGGATTTATACAAGCATCTTGTACCCAAAACCCTACGCCTCTCCCAACAAATGTTTAATTTACTAGTTTTAAGTCATTTGACTTTCATTAGGACAGTTATTCCCATAATGTCACTATGGCCCATCAATAGGCCATATGATTGTGTGCTTAGAATTACAGTAAAAATTCGCAGTTTATATAGAGAAGCATTTATAAAACACGACATCGAATATTAATACATAAGCTAAATTAGATGTAATAAGTTGCAATAATGGATTTATAAATAAATAAACTTGTATAACATCATAAAAATAACCATATAATGTCAGAAGTCATATTATTCAAGCTAAAGTAAATTTAAATAGGATTTATTTGTTTGATCTAAATTTAAATCTAAAAGCTAATTAAATAATTCAATTCTATGTTGGAATATATAATTTTATCTTAAAATACTTCAAATATGCAATTTGGACCTTTTCAAAACAATAAACTTGAATTTTATTCATTTTTCCATTATTTAAAAATATTTCAACCTTGAAAAATCCTCCATATTGAATTTGAATTCAAACCAGCCAAATGACTTTATTACACCAGTAAAGCACAAGAAGACAGAAGATATGAACGTTATGTTACTTACTAGCTTACTGTTAATTTGTACATGAACTCAAAAATCTTAAAAATGAATACCAAATATTTTGGTTATGCAAAATAAATAAGCAAATCAATATGATTTCAGAAGCCTACTACAAATTTATACATGGGTGACAATACTCGGTAAATGAAAACATAGGGTTTATAGAAAATTCAAACGGTTTATAATTAGTAATTTTGAAAACAAAACTGAAACCTTTTTGTTTATATTTTTCCATAAATTATTAAAATACTTAAGTTTCTTATATTTTTCTGGATATCCAATACATTGTTAGCCTCATTCAGTCTACACTTACATAAAGATGCATAAACTAAATTAAATAACATTATCACACAGCTAATCATTCACATACCTGCACATACACTTACAGAGATCACACAGCTAAATTAAATATTTATTGCAGGCCAACAGTCAGAGACGGGGTCGGCAGATTAGAGCTCAGATCGATCTAGCAGAGATCGAAGATTTGCGTGCTAGAGTGGCCCAGCTGGAGGAGCAGAACCGCCGACAGGCCATACAGACCACACAGTTGCTAGATCAGCGTATCGCCAAGTACATGCAACAGTATGGTGACCGTTTCCCTTCCTCTGCTGGCTCTGGATCTGGAGGAGAGTGATTGATTGCTTGCTTTTTCAGGTATGTTTTTTTAGTTTTGTATGATTTGGTAGACGGTGGAGGTAGTTGTTGATTTTTGTATGATTATGTTTGATACACTTGGTTATGTGGTTGTATGATGATGTGGATGTTGATGATTTTGTGTTATGTTGTGTATGTATGACATGGTAGAACAGTTGTTGTTGGGGTTGTTGTGAATGTTGGAATGGTTATGTATATTATGTATTTTATTTTGATGTAATTTGATGTATTTGTGTGTTTGATGAATTTTGTGTAGTTTGGGTTTTGATATTTTGTTGGAATATTGTATACTGGATTCTGCAGTATTGGTGTAATAGTGTTTGGATGGAAAATGTGGATGGAAGGCTATATTGCAGCAGGAATAAAAAAAATACAGCAGATTTCTGAAGGCTTCCGACAGCTTTCAAGTAATAATTTTCCTACGGCTTCCGATGGCTTTCGACAGCCTATAGGCCATTTTTTCCAACGGTTTCCGACGGCTTCCGACAAGTATCGGAATCCGTCAGAAGCCGTCGGAAAAATGTTCGGCGCCCCTATGTCGGAAGCCGTCGGAAACACTGCGCCCCGACGCCTTATTATTCGATGGCTTTTTCCGACGGCCACCGAAGGTTTTCAGCCGTCGAAAAATGCCTTTTCCCTTATAGTGTGACTTATAAGAAGCCGTGTGTCGGCATATGTGTTTAGCTACGTATGTATAGAACCGTGTGTCGGTATGTGTATATAGCTGTGTGTCGGCTACTATATGTATATATATTTACAGTATTTGTCTATCACTGTCCAACTCCCTTATATTTCTAAAGTGAACCAGATTGACCAGTTTCCATCTTGGCGGTCTGATCGCGGTGATGGTGTCCTGGATCTGTGACACCCCATTGCTGTGTGTTGGCAATGTTCTTGTTTTGTGTCGACAATATTTATAGCCATGTGTCGGTAACATATAGAGCCATGTGTCGGCAATTGTAGAGATGTGTATCGGCGATGTTTAGCCCCTTGTGTCACCTAGACCAGCAGTATGTTACCATTAGAGGCAAAGCAGGGTCGTGACTAATGCAGAGCATGGTTCTACATCGTATTTATGCCATGCGGTAGATAACAGTCACGATGTCCATCAAGGTAACCAAGAATGTAGGAGCTGTGTTGGATGGGCATGTGTCGTGTTCGCTAGTTACGTGTTCTCTAATTACGCGTGAAGTCTACTTGAGCAGGTGTGTTCGTGTCTCTCATCTGGTTCTGGTGTGTTGTGATTTAGACAAGTACTTAAGCTCCTACTGGAGATGATAAGTTGTAACTATACCTGAGACTCTGTCCTGTGTATGATTAATCACCGTATCCTTCTGAGGCATGTATCGCCTAGTATTCTTCTTTGGCAAGTGTCGCCAACTATTATTTATTTTTATGTGTTGCTTTTATATCTCATTATCTTGTGTCCCCAACTACTATTCATTGGCATGTGTTGCCAACTATCTATCCAAGACGTGTGTCATCAATTATACATTATACGCCCCAACTATATTTTCATAAGCGTGTAGCGCTAAATACATCTTCCTTTGGCATGTGTCGTCATTACTATTTTTTGAATCTAGATGTCTACTTATATTGATATTATGGATGGTTCTAGGATTTGAATGTTGATTTATGGATATGTATGATTCACCCATTTGTGTTGGTTCAGTGATTCTTTATTAAACGTGTTTCTATATGGGTAATGACATCTTTTGATATTAGTATTGATCATTTCACATGGGTTTGAGTTCTTTGGACGGTGTGATGCCTTGATGATTATTTACAGCATGTATATTTTAGGAATACATTACTATCTTTATAGGCATCCTTTGACATGTCGACTTACGATTTGATTATCGATGTTAATGTTATAATATTATAATTCCGTGTTTATATGGTGTTACTATTATTATATACCATTGATTAGATATAGTCCGACCCATGTGTTATTTTATAATACTCGGGTCAGTCCAAGACATTTCAAGTACATGGACGACATGACCGACATATGTATTTAGTGGGCTTAGAGGAGTCTTATATGAGGATTATTGCACGATACATGTATGACATTGGTTTCCTTAATATAGCGGACATTGAGATGTATATTTATTATCATATTATATTGAGAGAGAGAGAGAGAGAGAGTATAGTTGAGATGTTTTGTATCATTATAGTATTATTGTATTATAATATATTTTATCGCTGCGTTTGACTCTGTGTGATTCATTGTATATATATGTAATATGTATTGTTCTGTTCTTGAGGCACACGTGTTTATTTCTTTATACTGATACTATGTACATACTACATACTATGAGTTATTTATTTGACGTTTTATACTTACTTGTGTTAGTCCAAGGGAATATTCACGTGTGTATCTCATGTAACATCATTCTTCATATTATATTACAGTATTACACTGTAATACTCTTGAATAGTATGGGTATAGAGATGGGGTGTTACAACACCCCAAACAGAGGTCTCCAACATGACCTACTCACAGGCGTAATGCAATATGTTGAAAGTGCTAGGGAGAGTGGATGGATGGTGGTTCGATCCGTTGCTATTGTGATCACTAGAACAAAACTGACAATTTCTTGTCCATCCTAGCCCCGAGTTCTTTCAAATCCCAGGCAATCTGCCTAGTGCAAGTGATCAAACCCTTTATCCAGATTGAGCCAAATATCATTTCTTAAACCCAGAATAAGACATACAATGCTTGCTTTGGTGGCGCCATTGGTGTTGTGGCCCTTTGAGTTATCGGCCTCACTCTCATCATTATATTTTATGGTGTAATTTTTTAAGTGGAATTTGAGAATAGGAAAGTGATGAAAGTCGAGAGGTTTTTTCAGAAGGCCCTCCTCCTAGCACCAAAATGTTGACTAGATTTTTAACTAACCTATAAATTATAGGTTGAACTTAGATATTAACAAAGGTAACTTGCTAATACTGTTATTAATAAATGATAAAAGAGGAGATAATGAGTAATAAAGCAAATAAAGTGAAGACACACAAGATTTTGAGTGGTTCAATTAAAGTGATTTATATCCACTATGGCAGTTGATTTTATTGCTTTGGATTCAGTTACAAGAACTTGAATTACAAGAAACAATAGCGTGTGCAAGGAATGAAAATTCGATCCTTGTACAAGTGCATTTAAAGTTGTATTTATAGTTGTTAAGGTTTGATTCGAATGGTTCAGATTGATGCGCCAAGCTGTATAAGTCTGCACGGCCGTTGATGAACCTGCACGGTCCAGATGTGGACTAGCTAGAACGCCAAATGGAGTGAATGGCTTAGATGATGGCTAGTTGGAGGGCATCGAGGCATGCTTGTGTTAGAGTAGCGACATGGGGCGTGGTTGTCACGTGGACATAGAAGGACAAAAGGTTGCTGAACGGTGGTGCTTTTTTCGTATGAACAATGTTGTTCTATTCGGATCTTTTCAGTTGAACAACGTAGAGTCGTTGCTTCTTTAGGAAGAGACGACCAAACACTTTTGTTTGATGTCTGCCTAATCAAGACAAAGCCAAGTGGCTGGGGCGGGCCGGTCTTCAAGTGAGCAGTGCAGGCATGGATCAAGGAGCTCGGAAGGGCGAGCAAGAGAGACCTCCATGTTGCGGACAGATACTTTGGTGGAGAGGCAAGTTAGAGGGTGCATGGGGCTCGAGTTATCCCACTGAGGGTGTAAATCTCGTTGGTTTGCTCTCCGGTCCCATTAAGTGTCGGGGCACTCATCAAGTCCATGGAGGGGTTTTGTATGAAGAATTTGACTGGATAATGGGCCAAGCTGAGCGCCGTCAAGACAGGTGTTGAGGGAGATAAGGTTGAAGGCTTAGCAGTTCGGCCTGATTACCCGAGCAACAGTGTGGTGTTCGTTTTCAATGGTGTTAAATCGAATTGGTTCAGCCGCTGTCATTGTCCTTGGGTATGGTTTATACATCCTTTACACCTTGTGCATGCATATATAGTTGGCAATTAACATGTACGCGTGGTAATCGTGCACTAGTTTCTTATGGTTATGTATATATTTTGCTAAACAACACAACGTACTTGTTTGAATGATATCTAAGCTCTAAGATGTTTTTGTTTTCTGATGCTAATTAATTAAATATATTGTATATCATTACTTTGTGTCGAATAATTAATATGTATGATTGTAATTGTCAATTAACATTAAAATGTCTGTTTTAGTTAGATAAAAAGTTTAATGCTATATCCTTGGAGCTTTCCAACTGTAAACTTTCTTTGATAGTACTACACTTTAGAAATATAAGAAACATTCAAAAACAACCTATGTACTAGAACAAGGACCGCGGATTGTTTGTACTGTTATAATCTTGGTGATGCATTCCAAAAAAATTATAATAAGGGAGAAGACTTGAACTTCCCTTGTTTGGATAATGCCTGAATTCATCACTAGTTCAAGAAGAGTAGTTTTCAGGATAATCTCTTTTTTTTTATTCTTAGACTCCTAGCCAATATGAATTTGATGGATAATGAAAAGAATGAAGTCAAAAATGCGTTTAACATGATTTTGAATTTAAGATCAAAAGAGAAAGAAGCAACAAGGAGAAAAAAAAAGAAAAAAAAACAAATAAACAAAGAAAAAAGCAAAAAATAGGTACATAGAGAAAAAGAAAAATCAACAATCATAATACATAACTACTGAAAAAACAAACCATCATAATACATAAGATTCATCAACATAACTAAATATGGAGTAGCACCAGCTAGTTTACATAACTATTACATTTGCAGCAAACAATCATCCTGAAAACCAAAAACACAAACAAAGGATGATCATCCAAAACTGCTAACAACATTACTTTAATAATTCACAGAAATACCAACTTCGCTACATTTTTGCATAGTTAACCTTGCCTTTGCATCAAACTGAAATCACCAATATCCTTACTAATAGCAGGCATGCAACTCGAACTCCTTGCAATCCCACCTTTTCTCAACCCCATTTGATGATCTCTAGGGCTGGTAATTTTAGCCCTAGCACCTCTAGCACAGCTGTTCCTCAACATCTCTCGCATTGCCTCAGCCTGATAAAGAACCGGATTCTTCTTTCCAAATTTATTAAACCGAACACATGTATTCATATGTGTTTCCAAAGCTTCTTCTTTGTTGCCTCCATTATTCCCTGTTTCTTCCTTAACTGCTTCAGAACAAAGCCCACATATCCATTTACCGAAGTATCTGTCGCGTACTTTTGCTATGTATTCAGACGTGAACTCATCGCACATGTCACAGCATTCACATTTTGCATCTTCTACTTCTGCTATCGTTGACAGTGTATTTTGTTCCGTTTCAAATAACGGGGCTTTGCTTAGCTCTAATGATAGATCGGATATTGCTCGCTGAAGTCCTCCTTTGGATGGTTTTGCACTTGGTGTGTTGTTTCTTGTGTAGGTTGTAACTGAAAGAATTTCTCCGCTTGGCGCCATTGTAAGTAATTGATCAAACTTGTTTTTGTTTATGGTTTTCTTCTTTCTTTGTGAAACTTAATTGAACAATGTGATTGAATTGGTTACAGTATGAGGGCTTATATATACAGATTCGTATACCTGTAGCGACAATGAATCGGGATTTTACTTTGTGGACTAGAGCAGTTCTCTGATCTTGTGAACAAGAATTGAAGGTGAAAAGGCTTGACAACCCTAGATTTATCGTGATTATTTTACAAAAAGTTAAAGTATAAATTTTCAAGTGCAACTTGCTTACATTTAATTAACAGTGAATGGCCTTTTGTACGATAAATTATTTCATATAACATTATGTTTGTTTATCAATTTTACAACCATATAATGTGTGTAGGAAGAGATGGATAACATGTACAAAAATCATCTACCAAGGTATGTGTAATTCTTATATATTGTATGAGCCTACGTGATCTTTGTCAAGAATGACCATGCATTATCTATATCCCATATAAATGGGTAAGTAAGATAGATGAATATATGGGAACTTCATAGCTTTAATAATCAAATAAATTTATGGTCACCTTCGTATAACTGTAGAAAAATTCCTCTAACCATTGGAACTAATTAATGGATTAATTCTATAGTACATTTTTTTGTTGTTGCGCAACTTATACATGTTCAAGTTGTTGAATAATTACATAAAGGATCAATATTAATTTCACATATCAAGTGGGCAATAAAATGATTCGTCATTTGTGGTACTATTTGAAGCCATGCATGCAATATCAGGCTATCAGCAACATAGCAGAAGGTATGACAAGGTGACATGCTTAACTTTTATTAGAAATTGATGATACAGATATGTGGTTCCTATGGATAAATAAAAGTGGAAAGAAATCACAAGATACCTGGACTGATGAAAGAAAATTTGTGCTGAATATTATTAGACTGAATGAGAACCATCTATAAGCATTTAGAAAGTTGGTCACAAGAAAGCAAATTCAGCTGATTAGACTAGTATATATCCAATATAACTAACTAACTTTATGATTAATACGATGTTACGAATGCATATTGGCAGTTCATACAGCAAACAAATTCTGGTGGTTGTTGATGGATTTAGATTTTACAGAGTTAACGGCTAGAATTCACCGAAGCAAGACATTCAACCTCATTTACAACTGGCAAACGACTAACCATTTATAGCTAGTTAACAATAACCTCAAACTACAATACTATTAATACCCTAAACATATTTTAAGGTCATCGACCATTGAGAAAACTCACTTAAGAAAATTTAATAAAAAATAAAATAAAAACTTGGTTAAAATTGTGTTAATATCAATGGCAAGAACCGGCATTATAAAGGCTCTTCTCTTCGTGGTCCTCATTCTGCTTTCAGTGCAACATTCAACCACAGCGGAACAGCGAACGACACAGAGGAAAAGTGAAGCCAAGGTGGGTATGCCACAATTTCGCGTTAGGTCTGATCCAACCATTATTATACCTGAAGCTGATGTGCGTGCCAATGAACACAAGTACAGAAGTTAAACAACTTCTTTTGTTCATATATGTATGTATGTTCAGATAAATGATCTTAATATTTACCTGATGTTTATGATTGTATGGATACGATGTATATTATAGTTTGAACTTTGAATGAGATGTCTGTAATTTCATTTTCTTAATTTTATTCTGTATATAGGGCCTAATTAAAGGCATTTACAGTTAACTTATCGATCAATATGATGTTAAGAACCACAACTACTTTTTAATAGATTATAACATAAATATAACTACAATATGTTTGTGTTTTTGTTGAATTTACAACAACGGCAAACACTTGACCATTTTATTTTAATAGTAAAAAGGTGTGACTTTTTTAATGATTTTGCAATAAAATGGCAAACACTTTGTCGTTTTAACCCATAGTTTTCATAACCGTATCGTGACTCAAACCGTGATGATTGAAGGTCTAAGGTTTTGATGGTTCAACCGGTCGAACCGTCGGAACCGTGAATATTTTTTTTTAATTTATAGATATTACAATACTGGTATCCTACATACCGGTTTACACTTTCACAAATCTACTACAATGGAAAAATGACAATATAGTATACACTACAAGAAAAAAAGAAAAAAAATCCATATGAAAATTAACGGCACTCTTTACCCATTAACACAGAAAAACAAAGTAGTTAGCATAACATAAAGTAGTCTTTAACTTGATAGTTGATACATAACACCTAATGGTCTCCAACATGCATAAATAACATACCTAGGTTTCAAACTCTCATACATAATACAAAATATTCTTCAACCGACTTCTTGTTCACTTTTCAGCACAACACACTTAGACTCACTTGCATACCATAATCATCCACCTCACAAATCCATCGTCCATACCGGTGCTTGCCTATTGTTGTCGCCGCCGCCTTCAACTACTTGTAACATTGCAGTATATGTCATTGTCGAATCAAAGTTAAACGTTTCTACACCATCGTTTATTTCTTGAAAACAGGCTTCAGTGCCACCAATATTATCAACACCCACTCCATAATTATCATTATCAACATCAATTACATTTTCATCATTATCAATGGCACTAGCTTCTACATCGTCCAACGAGACTTCTAAATCATTATTATCTTGTTCTGTATTTGCGACGCAATCAATGTCTAAAAAATAAAACAAATATAAATCAAAATTCATTCAATTAAAATAGGTATAAGTTTCATGAAGTAGACAAATATAAGTTTCAGCAAATAAATAGGTATAAGTTTCATGAAGCAGATTACCTTGTATTATGTTCTTTGACATCAGTTGAAAATTTAGGGTTTTCTTCTGCCATGGGAGAAAACAATCTCTCTCTCTTTTCCAAATCCAATCCTTCCCTCTCTCAACCCATTCCTCAAGATAGGCCACCTGAATCTCACATCAGAAAGCCGAATATCATCATAGACAAAGAGGGCTTCCAATTGGTTCAGCCTAGATCGCAAAGAAGATTGCAGCCGAGAAAAAATCAGATTCGATCTCAATCAAATGTTGTTCATAGAAAGAAAGAGGATCCAAAGACCAATTCTTTCCAAGACAGGACCAATCTGATTCAAAGCAGTAAACCACCAACAAAGTTCTCTTTGAATAGAGAACTAGGGCAGAAAACTTGGGCTGATATTGTATCTGAGCAATCAAAGGAACCAAGGGAAGAAGAATGCAGTCTTGAAACCATTGCTCCCATTAAAATCAATAACAAGAAATACGGTGTTGTTAAGGAGGCAGTGTGTAAAAGAGCTACAGAATGTTGGAACAACTCTATTTTGGTTTATGTGGTTAGTAGTAAACCATATTTCTTGTTTTTTAAGGAGTATATTAAAAGAGTTTGGAAACCAAAAGGTGATTTCGAAATCTTCTCAAGGGAAAATGGGTTCTTCCTAATCAAGTTTAATGATTCACAAGACTGCAATTCTATTATCCAGAATGGTCCTCACTTCTACAACGGCAAACTCATCATCATGAGAAGGTGGACTGAATCTTTAAAGTTGGACAGAGATCTTCTGTCAACAATGCCGATATGGGTTCGATTACCCAGCGTAAATCTCAAACTATGGGACAGGGAGGCATTTAGCATCATGGCAAGTTTAATCGGAAAACCCATTAAAATGGATGCAGCAACTACCATGAAGTCGAGATTGAATTATGCTCGACTTCTTGTAGAAGTTTCTGCAACTGATGAACTTCCAAGTGAAATTTGTCTAAATCTTTACAACGGTGAAATCATTACTCAAAGAGTTGAATACGAATGGGTTCCACCAAAGTGTAGTATCTGTAAGTGTTTTGGTCACAATATAGATCAGTGCAACCCGAAACAGGTGTGGATCCCCAAAAAGAATGACAAAGATACAACAATTATTCAAGAAAATATTTCTGAAGTTGCTCAAGAAACGAGAATAAAATAAGGCAAAGAAATCCAGTATAATGCCCAGGAGGACAAAGATCGAATCTATCAAGAAGATATCATCTCCGATCAAGAAAATAATAATAGCGAGCTCCCTGACAAAAATAATCAGATCATGGCTATGGAAGTTCATCAGTTAAAAGAAAGTGTTGAAATCTCAAAGGGTATAAATCAGACAAGTATAGAAGAGGGTTTAAAAATGCAGTTCTTTAACTCTGAAACCCCCCTTATTTCAGAGCCATGTTTAAATACAGACCAAAGTATTACAAAAATAGTCAATAATATTCAACTGCCTTCATATCCGAATCAGGAAAATATAGTTGAGAAGGGATCTTCCTCTACACTTGCTGCAGATACTGAGAGAACGAATAATAGCTCAGTATTGCCTTGCAAGGGTGATCCACCTCCAGAGCAGGCTGCAATGACTGACTGCAATGAGTCAGGTATGCCTTGCACTGCTGCTTTTGATATTTCCTTAATCAAAATTCCAGAATCTGCACAAATGGAGGAAGACGAATCAGAGAAGGGGGATATCATAGAAGAATTTGATTTATCAGAATTACATATTGCTAGAACTAAAGCATCTGGTAAGATAAAGGGAAATAGAGAGAAAAAAGCCTTTAAGCAAAAATATATATCAATAAATCCAGAATGGGATCAAATGTCTTCCAGTTTAAAAGCTAAAGGGACTGTGAATAAAAGGAGAGGTAAAAGTACTATAGTGTCAGGTACGATTTAAACCCATTTTTTATTTTATATATATGTCTATTTTTGCTTGGAATGTTAGGGGGATGAATTCCCCTGCTAAACAATTTGATATCCTGTCTATGATTAATGTTTATAAACCTTCTATAGTTGCTTTAATTGAAAATAAAATGAATGATGAGAACTTTGATAGATTTTGTTTTAAATTGTCCAGAAATTGGAAAGCAATTCACAATAATGATTGTAGCTGTAAAGGTCGAATCATTGTTATGTGGGATTCTAATATTTGGACTAATAATAATATTAAAAAGGATAACCAATTTATTGATTGTAGATTTGAAAATATTGGGGGCTTTTATTTGCAAGTTACTTGTGTTTTTGGTAGCAATTTTGAATTAGAAAGGAATGCTCTCTGGTTAAAACTTAAATCTTTAAATTCTATATATGATTTCCCCTGGATTCTCTTAGGAGATTTCAATACTGTTTTTCATGCTAATGAGAAATTTGGGGGGATTAAAATTCCTCATAATAAACTGGACAGAGTCAATAAATTCTTATTAGAATCTGGCCTAATTGAACCTGTTATCAGTGGTAATAAATATACTTGGAAGTCTGGTCTTGCTAAAAATATTCACTGTAAGTTAGATAGAATTCTGTATAATAAAGAATTTGCTAATAGCTTTCCTAATAGTGTTTTTTCTACTTTGGAGCAGAATTTAAGTGATCATACCCCTCTTTTGGTTAATCTATTTATGAATAATGAGTTTAATAAAAAAGCTCCTCCTTTTCGATTTAAAAATAGCTGGGTGATGGAAGAAGACTATAAATCCTTAATGGAAAACTGTCTTAACTTTTCTTGTAGTGGTTCTAAACAATTTCAATTTTATAGTTTTCTTAAATTCACGAAGAATAATCTCAAAGATTGGAATAAGAGCAAAGTTTTAAATAACAACAAGATTGATAGTTTGAAAAAAGAGGGTAAATTGTTACAAATGAGTGCTGATAACAACCCTGATGATATTAATGAAATAAATAAATTTTTTCAAAATCAACAGGAATTGTCAAATGAAATGTACAAAGAGTCAATTAATGCAAGACAAAAGGCAAAGGTTGATTGGCTCACATTAGGTGATGACTGTTCCAAGTTTTTTTATGCCAAAATGAGTAATAGAAAGCACATTAATAACATTGGCTGCATTATAAATAAAGAGGGTAATTTAGTTAATGCTCATGATAAAGTCTCCTCTGATGCTATCAATTTCTATAAGGATCTTTTTTTCTCTACTGATTATGAGAAGGTTTTTCCTTATATAACCTGTAAAAATATTTTAAACCATAATGCCTCTGAAATCCTTTTGGCTCCAGTGAGTCTTGATGAAATTAAATTTATAGTTTTTAATTCTGGAGATAACAAAAGCCCTGGCCCTGATGGTTTTAATGCAAAATTTTATAAAAACAATTGGGAATATATTAGACAACAAGTTTTGGATGTTGTTAATGAGTTTTTTGATAATGGTAAAATTCTAAAAAGCTTAAATCATACTTTCATTACCCTTATTCCAAAAAATAAAAATCCCACTGATATAGGTGATTACAGGCCAATTTCCTGTTGCAACTTTATTTATAAAATTATTGCTAGTGTTCTTAGTAACAGAATTAAAGTGTTTTTGCCTTTTCTGGTTTCAGAAAATCAGAGTGCTTTTGTCCCTGGTAGACTTATTTATGAAAACTCTCTCTTAGCTCATGAGATGGTTAGGAAATTTAACACTAAACAGGGTGACAATGTTTGTATTAAAATTGACTTACAGAAAGCATATGATAAGGTAAACAGACATTTTATTCATCATATTATGAATTGTATGGGTTTTCCTAAAAAAATTTGTGATTTGGTGTTTGAATGTATAAATACTCCTACTTTTTCAATTCTGATTCAAGGTAAGGCTGAAGGGTTCATTAAATCTAATAGGGGGTTAAGACAGGGTGACCCCCTATCACCGTATCTTTTTGCTATTGTTATGGATTACTTTTCTATTCTTATGGATATAGAAAGTATTAAAGGTAATTTGCAGCCTATTAACAGAATCCAGCCTTGTGTTAATCATTTGATCTATGCTGATGATCTTATGGTGTTTGTTAAAGCTAATAAAGAGAATGCAATCTCTATTAAATCAATTTTTGATAAATTAAAAAATTATGCTGGTCTTCAACTCAATGTGAATAAATGTAAAGCTTATTTTAGTAAAACCTGTAAGTCTAAAAGAGAATTTTTAAATGTTTTAAATATTGAGGAGGGGTTTCTCCCTATCAAATATCTAGGTCTTCCTCTGTCTACAAATATGATTAAGGATTCAGATTGTTCTATCCTTATTGAAAAAATTCAGGATAGAATGGAGACTTGGTCTTGTAAGTTACTGTCTATTGCTGGAAGGCTTGAACTTATTAAGACAGTGATATATGCTATTATTCTTTACTGGTTACAAACCTTTCAAATCCCAGTTGCATCTATTAAAAAGTTGGAAAATAGATGCGCTGATTTTTTATGGAAAGGTAATTATCATAAAATTAGCTGGGATAATGTATGCAGACCTAAAAGTGAAGGGGGTTTTGGCATTAGAAATATTAAGGATCTCTGTACTACTTGCCATTTAAAATTATTTTGGAGATTCCTAAATTCTGATTCTTTATGGGCTAGATGGATGAGATCTAAATATTTGAAACATAATAATTTCTGGACTGCTATTCATAAGAGTAATCATTCAAACACTTGGAAACATATTTTAAATAGTAGAGATGTTGGTAAACTGATGCTTGAAAGAAAATTTAAAAATGGTCAAGACACAAGTTTATGGTTTGATCCTTGGTTTAAAAATGAGGCTTTTATTAATAGAGTTGGCTGGAATAGCCTTGTGATTTGTGGTGGGTCTAATAACAAAGTTTCAGATATCATTATTAACAATAAATGGCAACCACAAATCCATCCTATTACTAATCCTCATAAAGAAGAAATATGCAAAATACAATTTGATGAGTTTGTAGAGAATGACTACTGGGAATGGAAAGCTAACAGAAGAGGGAAGTTTTCCTTTAAAGCTTCTTGGAATTTTATTAGAAACAAATACCCAACAGAAGAGTGGTATCATTGCATTTGGAATAGAGTGAATTGTCCCAAGATGGCATTCTGTACATATTTTGCAGTTAGGAACAGATTGCCAACCTGGGATAGATTAAACAAATGGGGCAATAATAGTAATTCACTCTGCTCCCTATGCAATATATGTAATGAGAGTTCTAATCATTTATTTTTTGAATGCAGCTACTCCTTTTATATTTGGAATCATATCAAAGCTAATCTGAACATTGTTGATAACAAGCATATGGATCTTATGAATATTATAAAGATTATCAACGACAAATTCAGATCTAATGCTAAAGAGACAGATTTTGCTCACATTCTTCTAACTACAGCAGTGTTCAACTTGTGGAAAGAGAGAAATTTTCGTGTGCACAACAAAGGCAGTAGGAAAAAAGAGCAAATTTGGATAACTATTCTTTCTGAAAGCAAGATAATTTTGCAGAAATCAAGGAAAGTATTCAAAAATCAAACCGATTATACTTCCCTTGCTGATGATTGGTGCTCTGAAGCTGGTAACAAGCATTTAGAAGCGTATCTGAAGCGTTCTAGAAGCTTTCAGACTCCAGAGTATTGGTTTTGCAACAATCATGATTCCGTGGCTCAAACAGTAAGTAGGAACTTGGATATTGCTAAAGACAGTGGCTCTTTCTTCAATCAAGCTCCAGATGCAAATAATCCGAAATATAATGAAGAATTTGTTATCAACAGAGATGGTGAGAAGAGAATGTCAGATCTAGGTCGCTGTGACGCTAGATCTAACACCTCTACTCTAGTGACCAACAGATCCAACAGATCCAGTTTCTCGAGCTTCTCGAGCTACTCTAACAACATAAATAGGAGTAGAGGCATGAGAGGAGATATGAACGGGGATTTATCTTACTGGGAGCATGGAGAATCTAGCAATGGAAAGAAAGGAGAGGAGATAGTTTAGTTCTTAAATCGCCTCCGCCATTTCCGCCATTATTTGAGGCGTTGTAATGTCGGCTGATAGATTAGGGTTTGCTCCTTTGTAGAGTGTTGGTCTGTTCGGGTTTCTCTTTTGTTACCCGGTTTACTTTGTATCTTTTGGGCTGGGCCTTGTTTTACTTATCTTCAAAAAAAAAAAAAAGTTTCATGAAGCAGACAAATATAAGTTTCAGCAAATAAGTTAATAAGTTTAATTTCCAACTTTCAGTTTCAAATTGATTGGTTTCAGGTTGCAACTTTTAGTTAATTAGATGAGTTCTTTTTGCCAGACCAGTTCACGTTTCATTACAGCTTCTATTGTTGCCAATTAGGGGCGAACAGTGGACTGCATAGTCAGATGTCAAAGGAACTCCTAGGTACTTTACAGGAGATCCCAATACAGTTTGTAAAATTTAGAAGAGAAACCATCTTGTCCCGGGCTTCTAGCATCGTCAATAGAGAATAGAGCTGCTTTAATTTCGAAAATAACGGCTGTTGAGATCGGCTTATGCATCTGCATCAATAATGGGGCCTTCAGTGGTTTGCAAAATGTGAGTCAGTAATCTCGCATTCATTTAGTGCAGGCATAGAGGATGTGGCTATATCTGGCATGTCTACTATGGTGGAAAAGGAGTTGTGAAGGGGAATGGATTGCTGTGTACCTTCAGGAGCATGGTGCTGGGTAGGAGATATATATATCATGGAGTCCTGTTGTGTACTAGCGATAGAAAAATTCTTGTTTGTTGTCACTATTTGTATAAAGGAACTGTCAGTTGAAATATTTTTCTTTGGGTGTCATTCCTATGTAGTTGTAACAGTGCAGCCTGATTGATTATGTCCAAAAACATGGCAGTTCGAACATGGTTTTATATTTTGTTCATAGTCTATCTGAATGAAATCCGAATCACCATTATATAAATAAAAAATAAAATAAAAAAATTGTTGCCAAAATAAGATAAGTAGTAGCAAAAATAAGATGAGTTCTTGTACTAGTTTCAGTTTCAGTTTCTACTTGGTATATATAAACAAGCTTATTAGAACTAGCTAACATATATTAAATTAAATTATTATGAATAAGGGTTAATGTGTGTTACTTATCTATCCATCACCAAGATGCCTTGCAATCTCAGCCATAGGATTCAACGGTGAAGATTATTTGCTATTGCTTAGAGAGGATTACAACACTGGGCCTTGGGCCGGAACTGTTTCTATAAATACTTGTAATTTCTTTTGTACAATGTAGAAAATTATATTATGTGTAATACAATATCTTTTTCTAATATGGTATCAGAGCTATCTTAAAGCCAAACGGCATAAATAATATAAGATTAGCAATTTCTCCTCAGTTAAATTTCATCATCGGAGAGTCATATCTTTTCCGATTCCGTCATCATCACCAACTTAGCCAATTTATTGTGTCACGCCTAGCAAGAATCTGAACAACTTCAGATTCTTAACTGGCTGCAACAATTCTTGGCCATTCTCTCAGATCTGAATCATCATTGAGTTCCTATCCCTCATTCCTGAATCAGTGCCTTGCCAATATCATTTGGCTGCATCACACATTCAAGAAAACCAGATCAGCAAATCGCCAAGATGTCTGATAAAGAAACAGGAGATGAAAGATCATCAACCACTTCAAGAAATGACAAAAGCCAAACAGTTGCATCAGATACTGGACTGATCAAACCCAAGAGTCAGATCATCAGCATCCCACTTGATGAAGACAATTACATACTCTGGAAATACCAGATCGAAACAGCCCTGAAGGGATATGGTCTCCAAGACTATGTCAAAGGGAAGATAGCAGTACCACCTGCAGTCATTGAGGAAGATAATGGAACGACTGTTAGCAACCCAGAATACATGAAACATTTAAAACAAGACAACTTACTATCGTCATGGTTACTGTCATCCATCAGCTCAAGTCTATTGTCACAAATTGTTGGCTGCAACTCCTCACATGAAATTTGGTCATCAATAGAACAGATATTCAGTTCACAGTCAGCCGCAAGAATCATGCATTTTAAAAGACAATTACAAAATTCAAGAAAAGGAGATATGGCTATGAGAGAGTATCTTGCAAAAATCAAAAATTTGTGTGACAGACTTAATGCAATTGGTCACAAAGTCTCTGAAAACGAGCAAGTTCTCACCATAACTAATGGACTTGACGATGAATATGAATCAGTGGTCACTTTCATAGCATCACAACAAACTCTACCAAATATACAGTTTGTTCAATCTGCTTTGCTTGCTCATGAAGGCAGAATTGAACAAAGAAAGGCCATACAGAATGAACTCTCAATAAACTATGCCAGCAGTTCAAGAAACAAAGCACAACAGGGCAACACAGCAAATCAAGAAAACAAACAAAATGGCCAGAGAAATAATTACACACAAAGAGGAAGGGGTAGAGGAAGATGGAACAACAACAACAGAGTAAAATGCCAAATATGTGAAAGATTTGGTCATATAGCTAGCAAGTGTTACTTCAGGTTCAATAAAGAATTCACTGTTACTCAGCAAAGTCAAGGAAATCCCAACATCAATGTGACTCAACTGGAACAACAGCAAAGAAACAAGAATGAAGATTCAAGAACTCAAGCAACCATCTCAGATGAAACCAGACTGGACAACACAAACCTGGATGATTGGTACCCAGACTCAGGTGCAACCAACCATGTGACAAGTAACCTTCAAAATCTCAATTTAGGCAACAAAAGCTACACAGGTATGCAATCTATATATTTAGGTAATGGTAAAACTACAAGTATATCTCATGTTGGCACAGGAACCATCCAAGGTAAAAGAGAATTATACTTAAATAATTTACTGAGAGTTCCTGAGATTAAGAAAAATCTAATCAGTGTATCTCAATTTGCTAATGACAATAAAGTATACTTTGAGTTTCACCCAACCTTCTGTCTAGTTAGAGATTTACTAAGTAAAGATATATTGTTGCAGGGTAGTTTGAGTAAGGGGCTATACAAATTTAGTGCTGTGAAGAAATCTGAATCCTCAGTGAAGAAATATTGGTGCAACACTGTTCACACCAGTATTCAAAATGACAGAAATATCTTAGATCATTGGCATTGTAAACTAGGGCATCCTAGTATGAAAATTGTAAAAAGATTTCTGATGGATAATAAAATTTCTTTTCAAAATAGTAGCTCTTATGATATATGCACACACTGTCAATTAGGAAAAAGCCACAAATTACCTTTTGGCAATTCTGAAACTACATATAAAAATCCTCTTGAGTTAATTGCTGCAGATCTATGGGGACCAGCCCCACTAAACTCCACACAAGGATACAGGTACTACTTATCTTTTGTTGATGCATATAGTAGATACACATGGATATTCTTTTTGAAATCAAAAACTGAAACTCATGATGTTCTTATCCAATTCATTACTTTAGCTGAAAAACAGTTTAATTATAAGATAAAGATTATACAAACTGATGGAGGGGCTGAATTTTATCCACTTAAAAAATATTTTCAAAACAGGGGTATATTGCACAAGATAACTTGTCCGTATACATCTGAGCAAAATGGACTTGTTGAAAGGAAACATAGACACATAGTCGACACTGGTCTGACACTATTATCTCAAGGGTCTTTACCACTAAAATATTGGCAAGATGCATTCACAACAGCTGTTTATCTTATAAACAGGATGCCAAGTAAAGTGATCAACTATAAATGTCCATATGAAAAATTATTTAGTGTTAAACTTGACTATGATATATTAAAAACTTTTGGATGCTTATGCTTCCCATGTCTCAGGCCTTACAACAAAAACAAACTGAATCTAAGATCTAGTCCTTGTACATTCTTAGGGTATGCCACAAATCAAAAAGGATACAGATGTCTCGACAAAAGTGGTAGGATCTACACATCAAGACATGTCATGTTTAATGAAAGTAATTTTCCTTTTGCAGGTAAAAATACGACAAATGGCAACACTGCAGCAAGTCAATACACCAGTCATACCAGAATTCACTTACCAACTATACCAGAATTGACCATTCACAAAGAACAGAAAAGCAATGGAAAACTTGAAAGTTTACAATCCACTGGAGAAACAGAATCTGATTGCAATACAAACAACACACATGAATGGCCAACACAAGAGCTTGAAGAAAACAATGAAGTACAAACATCTGATGTGCCAACATCCAGTAATAATATACCAATGGGTACAGGAAGTACAGAAGACACTGGACATCATATGGTGACAAGATCGAAAAGTGGAATTTTTAAACCGAAAATATACAATACAAGTACTGATATCATAGAACCAGTTTCATATGAACAAGCAGTTACAAACAAAGGATGGAGAGATGCCATGAAGGATGAATATGAAGCATTAATTAAAAATCAAACATGGGACCTTGTGTCAACTCCAAAAGACAAAAACATAGTTGGATGTAAATGGACCTATAGGATCAAAAAAGATGCAAATGGAAAAGTAACCAGGCTAAAGGCAAGGTTGGTTGCAAAAGGCTACTCCCAACAATTTGGTTTTGATTTTAATGAAGTGTTTTCTCCTGTTGTCAAACCCACTACTATCAGAATTATACTTAACATAGCATTAAACAATCAGTGGAAAATAAGACAGCTAGATGTTCACAATGCCTTTCTTAATGGAGACTTACAGGAAGAAGTATATATGCATCAACCAAAAGGTTTTATAACAGAAGGAAATGAAAATAAAGTCTGCAGATTACATAAAGCCATCTATGGTCTCAAGCAAGCATCACGAGCTTGGTATGAGAAGCTCAAGGCGACACTAAGCAAATTGGGGTTCAATCCAACTAAGACAGACAACTCATTATACATCAAAATCATCAATCATGAAGCAATATACATATTGGTGTATGTTGATGACATTCTCATCACTGGAAGCAATGAGAATGACATCATCAAGGTCATACAGTTATTAGACCAAAATTTTGCTATCAAAGATCTAGGAACACTTGATTATTTTCTTGGAATTAAAATCAGCAGACCATCACAAACAGAAATGTTTTTATCTCAAGGACAATATGCCTCGGAAATACTGGTTCGTGCTAACATGGATCAGGCCAAGCCTCTACCCACACCCATGGTCAGTAACCTACAACTATCTAAGGACAAAGGGGAACCTATCAACAACATCAAACAATATCGAAGCATAGTTGGAGCTCTACAATACTTGACTATTACCAGACCAGATTTATGTTTCAGTGTGAACAAGGTTTGCCAATATATGCAAAATCCCCTAGACAGCCACTGGAGGGCCGTTAAGCGAATCTTAAGGTATATAAAAGGGACACAAGACTATGGTATACTTTTAACTCAAAATAAGGAGGTGAATATACAAGCTTACAGCGATGCCGACTGGGCCAGTGACGCAGATGACAGACGATCTACTTCAGGCTACTGCATCTATGTAGGTGGCAACCCAGTCTCCTGGTGCACCAAAAAGCAATCAACCGTATCTCGATCAAGCACTGAAGCCGAATACAGATTAGTGGCAAGCACAGCTGCAGAAATAACATGGCTTGAAGCCTTAATTCATGAATTAGGGCTCGAACAAAAGGAGAAGCCACTGATCTGGTGCGATAATATGAGCACCATCTCCCTATCACTGAATCCGATCCAACACTCTCGCACCAAACACATGGAAATTGATTTATTCTTTGTTCGTGAAAGAACAACAACGGGAAGACTAGAGATTAGGCATGTTCCCTCTTTTTATCAGCGCGCTGACATTCTCACAAAGCCATTATCTTTTAAGAACTTTGCGAGATTGAGAGAGGAGATGAAAGTAATTGATGGAAGCAGACTCCATGGCGGCGAGAGCAAGAGAAGTGAAAACCCTAGCTCAAATTGAGACCGGGTATTATGAATAAGGGTTAATGTGTGTTACTTATCTATCCATCACCAAGATGCCTTGCAATCTCAGCCATAGGATTCAACGGTGAAGATTATTTGCTATTGCTTAGAGAGGATTACTACACTGGACCTTGGGCCGGAACTGTTTCTATAAATACTTGTAATCTCTTTTGTACAATGTAGAAAATTATATTATGTGTAATACAATATCTTTTTCTAATATAAATGAAATAAACAAGCTTTAAAGATGAATAGAAGATCACCTTCTTCATTATACAATGCATTAACCTCATCAATCGTCAGCAGCGGTGGTTCCTCCTCCGTTATCCATGTACTAGTTTCATCAAACTCAACAAAGCTTATGGGATCATAGTTTCGCCCCTTTAATTCACGCCTAAAATATTATCTTAAACTAGATCATAATAGTATCACAAATTAATATTTAGCAAATAAATGAACAAATTTCATGAAGCAAAGTAACTTACTTTTGTCCAAGTCGAAGATTATAATGCAAAAAAACTAGATCGTTCAATCTTTGATGCTCCAATCGGTTCCTTTTCTTTGAATGGATGTGTTTAAAAACGCTCCAATTCCTTTCACAACCGGATGAGCTACAAGTTTGACTCAACACTCGGATTGCCAACTTCCTCAAATTTGGTGCATTAGTTCCATAAATTGACCACCACTCATCTATATTTGAATTATAATATCAATCGCTAACAAGCATTGTAGTTAGAATTATTTTGATGATAACTACACAACGTAAAAAATGTTTACCTGGAATGGCTACAGTAATGCTTCTCCATCATCTCAACATTATATTGATACCCCGGATTAAACCAAAAACCTGCAGAGTGTAGATTTTTATGCAATTGCCTGTTCCAACGACTATTAACAATGTCAATGAATGGCTTTAGTACTTTTTTATTTTTTGCAAATCGTTTCATCATATCGTCTATTGCATTATGGATTGCAGCATATAAATAACCCATTGCAGGCCTTTCATCACTATCAACAAGCCTAAGAACACGAACAAGTGATTCGGTAATACTAACAATCAGTGAGCATTCTTTCCAAAAAGCCGGATCACATATATGATTAACAAATTGTTTCCCCTTCACATCTTTTGCAAATGAGGAAGTTCTCCATTCTCGACTTGTTACCATGGTCATAAGTTCATCTTTGTGGTTCAAAACACTTTGTAAAGCGACAAAATTCGTTGCAAATCTGGTCGGAGCAGGACGAAGTAAGTTCCTCCCATTTGTAAATCTCTGCATCATTGATAACACGAAACAATGATTATAGATAAACTTTGTTATTTTTGATGCTTGATCTACGGCACAAGAGACTCGTTCAAGTTTTCCAATATCGCTAAACATCAAATTTAAGCAATGTGCAGCACACGGGGACCATGAAATGGTTGGAAATTCAGACTCAATTAATCTCCCAGCAGCTACATAGTTCGCCGCATTGTCAGTTACTACTTGCATTATATTTTCAGCTCCTATAAATAATATAACATCTTTGAATAAGCCGAAAAGCATTACAGCGGTTTTAGAAGCGGTAGATGCATCAATAGATTTTAAAAATAGTGTTCCTGTATGATAATAGATAAAAGAAAAAGGTCAAAAAACATTTTGATACATACGAGATCCACAATAATTATGAACTATAAATCAATATACCTTTAGGTGAATAAACCAAAAAGTTGATCAAACTTCTACCATTTTGATCAGACCATCCGTCCGCCATTAATGTACAACCAGTCTCCTTCCATGAATCCCGATGTTTTTTAACCTCGTCATTTACTTGTTCAACACAACACTTTAATAACTTACCACGCAATAAATACATGTTTGGTCCTTCATATCCCTTCCCATAGCTAGCAATGGCATTAATCATTGGTTGATACAATACAGAATTTACGGTGTTGAAAGGGATAGAAGTATCAAAAAACCACTTTGTAACAGCCATATCCACTCTATCTTTTACGGCTTGGCCATGAAATGCACTTTGTATGGTTGGTTGGCATCCAACAGTGGTTCTAGGCATAAAAGTGGGACTCAAGAGGTTGTTGGGATCATTTATATGTATGCTACTAGATGCAGGTCTTTTTCTGGAACTAGAAGATAAATTATTTTCTTCATTTTGAGAAGCATATGCTCTAGCCTTTTTTGTTGCATTCTTTTTTAAAGCTTCACCACTTTCAATATTCAACTTCATACAATGTTTGACTTCATCCGTCACACGTGGGCAAGGTGCACATCCTCCTCCAAATAAACCAGAAATGTGATATTTAAAGCGTCGAATTCCACCACCTCTAAATACTTTGTTACAAAACATACACTTTATCTCCATATGTCCATTAGTTATTGTTTCGGTACAATATTGCCATGCTGGATCAGTTTTAAGCCTATTTAATGGACGGGCTATGCTTTCGGTACTCGGATTGGACGCTCCTTCAGAGATTGGATTTGATGCCATTCTATGGTTATTTGAAAGAAAAAAACATTAAAATGAGCACTGACCAAAAATTAACTTTTGATATATGAACTGAAACTGTGAAACCGTTACATAACTAATATTGCACACATTTGCAAACAATGATCAAAGTTTGCATTGACATACATTAACAGGTTTTAAAAATGTATTAATTCATGCTTACAAACTATAGGGATAACACTTCATCCGATAGCTCTTACATTAACAGTGTTTACCCTGTTTTTGCTGGATTAGGTGATGTTGTTCTTTAGCAATTATAGTGGTATTTTATTTTTAAAGGTAAGTGTTTACCCTGTTTTTGCTGGATCAGTTTGACTATGGCGCAAATTAGAAAATCATATTGAAGCAGATTACATTGACCATCATGTCACCTTTTAAGTTATTTTACAGTTGCTAAATCCAATTGACACTTATAGTTTCAAATTCAATTGACACTTACAGTTTCAAATTCAATTTACACTTATAGTTTCAACTTTCAAATCCAATTAACAGTTGCTAAATCCAATTGACAGTTGCTAAACAAATTACCCAAATCAGATGTAGCAATAATGTCATACCTGAATCGAATAAAAATGACGTCAAATAAGTAGTTGAAGCTAGGGCTGCAGGCGACGGATTTGGGGTTTGCGGCGACGAGGAGCTGGTTGCGATGGCCAAGAGCTGGTTGTGGCGGCGAGCAGTTGTATCGATGGCGAGCAGTTGGTGGCGACGAGCAGTTGTATCGATGGCGAGCAGTTGGTGGCGACGAGCAGTTGTATCGATGGCAAGCAGTTGGTAGTGGCGGCAAGTAGCTAACAGCGGCGACGAATAGAAGTTAGGGTTTGGACGACATTTTTTTTTTCTGGATACGAACGCGAGAAAAATGAAAATAGCAAACGAAAAGGCGGTCAGACCTGGGTTAACTGCAATGGTTCAACCTCGGTTCACGGTTCAACCAACGGTTCACGCTTGTTAGAGGCTCAACTCGTCTCCGGGCCTTCAGCTGAAATGGTTCACGGTTTTTCGCGGTTGAACCGCGGTCCGGCACGGTTTTTAAAACACTGTTTTAACCCATTTTAAAATTAAATGGCAAAATGTTCTCCTTTTTAATCACGTGTCCCTAGACTAATTAATAGGCATAGAGAAGAGTAAAACTAGCTATGAAAAAATGAACAAACCTCACCGGGTTGCATCGTGTCTACTTCAGTGCAAATTTTTGTGTAAACAAGTCATTATTGGTTGTGTCCTTGAAAAATTTGGATTAGAATTTATGATGCAGATTACTAACTTTTAAGCATGGTGAGTTTGCATGTGATTTTGTTATTTCGAATTTCAAATGCTTAATTTACAATATAAAAAGCTTGATGTTTTTTACCTACTAATGTGTGTACACAAAGGTTCTAAACATAATTTCCACTAAGAGAAAACATGTTAGAATCAGTGTTTGATTTAAAGAGATTGCTTACCTTATTTTAAGCATCTTAAAAGCCCCTTCAATTTAACATTTAGTGTGCATTTGCTGTGAAAGGAAACGGAACATTTAAGCGGGGCATTTGAGTGAATGGAGAATGCGTTTGAGGATACGAGTGGGGTGTTTGAGCGGGACATTTAAGTTGTGATTTTTTATTTAATTGATTTATAGTTATTTAATTATTTGTTTTTAATTGTGTAATATGCGTTTAATAATTGCAGATAACACGAAATAAATTGCGGAATTTTATTAAAATAAACAAATACGTTTTTACATTCAAATAATAAACTGTACACTACAACAAAAAGACCCTATTACAACGGTATTTTTACAACTGTCATGAAATGCCAGTTGTAATAAATGTTTTTTACAACTCTTTTTTTCAGAAAGTTGTAATAAACTTTTGCAACAACTCTTTTATTTTGCAAGTTGTAATAGATGCCTATTACAACCTTTCTTTTTTGCAAGTTGTAATATGTGCCTATTTTTAATAACTTTTTTATTTTGCAAGTTGTAATAGATGCCTATTACAACCTTTTCCGTTTGCCAGTTGTAATAGATATCTATTTTTAATTACTCTTCTTTTTTATCATTTATAATAAATGCATGTTACAACCTTTTTCCTTTGCATGTTGTAATAATTAATTAATAATTATAATTAAATAATAATACCTAATAATTAATAATCAAATAATTAATAAAAAATTAATAATAATTAATAATTACTATTAAATAATAGTAATTAATAACTAATTTGAAAATATGAAATAATTAATATTAATAATCACTAATTAATAATTAATGAATAAAAAATAATAATTATCATTAAATAATCAATAATTAATAAATATGAATTAATTTTAATAACGAATAACGAATATTAGTAATTAATAATTAAGAAGTAATAATTAATATTA
The DNA here is from genome assembly GCA_030737815.1 of Allium fistulosum. Lineage (NCBI taxonomy): Eukaryota > Viridiplantae > Streptophyta > Magnoliopsida > Asparagales > Amaryllidaceae > Allium > Allium fistulosum. Next base: position 107,401,729 of record CM060906.1, read on the forward strand.
GTATTAAGAAATTATAATTAAGAAGTAATTTATTTAATATTTAGTAATTAACTTTTGATAATTAATAACTAATAATTACAATTTTTTCAGAAAGTTGTATAAACTTATTTTCAACGGCTCTTTTTTACTAGTTGTAATAGTGTCCTAACTAATATTAATTAATTAATGTTTAATAATTAATTATTTATTATATTAATATTTAAGAATATCTAATGATAACCTTACAAATTGATACTAATCAATATTAACAATTAATAATTACTATTAAATAATTAATACTTAATAATAATTAACAATTATTAATTAGTAATTAGTTTTTAAAAATTAATAATTGGTAACATATACATAATAATTAATAAATTTTTTAATAATAAATAATAATTACTATTAATAATTAATAATAGTTTGAAATATAAAATAATTACTATTAATAATTACCTTTCAATAATTAATAATTAATATACTAATCAATAAATAATAAATAATAAATAAATAATTTTAATTAATAATTAATAATCAAATTAATAATTAATAATTACTATTAAATAATTAATGTTAAATTAATAATTAATAATTTGTTGTGATTATTAAATAATTACTATGAATAATTAATAATTAATAATTAATATTTAGTAATTAATATTGATTATTTAATAATTGGTATTTAATAATTATTACTAAATAATTAAGAAATAATAAGTGATAATTAAGGCGAATTTTTAATGTTTAATAACTATTAAATAATTACTTATAATAATTAAGTATTATTTAATAATAATTAATATTAATTATTTAATAATTAATAATTATTATTAAATAATTATAAAGTATTAATAATTTAGACTAATATTTACTATGTAATAAGTAATTTTAATAATTAATGATTAATAAGTAATCTTTAATAATTGAGAAGTAATATTTATTATTTAGTATTTAATATTTAATAATTATACTTGATAATTATATTTAGCAACTAAAATTTTGAAATTCGAAAGATATAAACATTACGCTGCAAATTATTATTTCCATATGCATCTAAGATTTTTTTATATAATATCTTCTTTAACATATACATGTCCTTTTGCCCTATAATTTGAAAATTTTGGCTCCACTAATACAAATATTTTGGCTCTAATCCAAATATTTTGGGTTCCAAACCAAAATTTTCCCCCATATGCCCTTATTTCTGCCTTCCTCCAAAAAACACCTATCCTTCACGCCGCCACATTCTGCCGCACAATAGCCCTCCCTTTTCAAAAACCCTAATTCAACTTTTCTTCCCAATTGGCCATCACACCCATTCTTCTCGGTCTCAAGCTTGATCTCCATCACCAGATCCACTCAAATCTCCACACGACCCTTCCTGTCTCATTGCGCAGACCCAACTCGATTGTAGAAATCGCTTAGATTTGAGGGAGTTTTACATGCAAAATCGGAGTGAGGGACTTTGATGCGCGAGCTTCTCACTGGATTCAGCATGGTGGTGAAGGTATGATAAATACACAAATTTTTTTGTCAACTAATTTTATTTTTTTGATGAAAGGCATTAGTCAAATGGTCAGTGATAACATTAAACCAATTTGGAAATTTCAAATAATAGTAAGAACTCGGCAGTTCTTGGAAGCGGTGAGAGCTGCTCGGTGGTCTATGGATGGAAATCCTCAATCGTCATGTTGTTTTTGATGGCTGCTTGTGAACTGCTGCATTGCGACTGCATATGTCAGCAGGTTAAACATTATTTATAACATTATTGATTACATTTTGATTTTTTTTTGTAATTTTTTTTGGAAAGATATATAAACACCTAGATGGTATTTACTGAAATCCCCAACCTTTGAGTAGGAAATTGCTAATTGAGTAGTTAATCGATGAAATAGTGTTGTTGAAATTTGAAATTCAATAGAACATTACTTATGAGTTATGCTTTATATTCTTGTTTGGTAATTACGTACTTGTTAGTGCTTGCATATTATGTGGATATATTTGGTAGTCTACTATTTTATTGCCTTTATGACTTTGGTATGTAAGTTACACTTATCATTAGTCTGATGGGAAAATTTTGTTAATGATCTTGCTAAAAAAGTTTGTATATTTTACTCACAAATGATAAAATGAAATGCGAAAACTGCAAGTGTTCTACACGTCATATTCCCCTTTTAAGTAAAATTTACCTACTACTTTTGAGCAAGTTTAGCAAAGTTAATATTGGTTTTTGGTTGAGTGTGAGTTTATATGGGAAAAATAAAGATATAAAATTGTTGTCTATATTTAACAGTTAACTCAGTATTCATTCATTTATTTATTTCCTCAAATCATCATTCTACATACTTTGTTTTGTTGTGTAAATAGGGACTATTGAACTCTAAGTTAAATTCAAAGTCATTTTATTACCTACCCCACAAATTATCTATCATATGGTTGTGCAATATGAACCGTGAAAATACAAAATAAATATGTGGAAGCATGTAATTTGGAAATAAAGCACACATCATGTGCAAATTAATATCATGCATGATGCATGCATCTCCATTTAGCTTTGCTTATCCCTCAATTCACAATGACTTATCTGTTACTAGTTTCTCAATCTCACATGTCTGCTCCGTTGATATCAATTACTTGTATAATAATCTTTCTTTCTTTTCTTTTTGCGGACTCCATCTGTTTTATTTTCCGATGGTTTACTTCTCTATATCACTAGTTTCCTCTCTGCCAATATCATTTAGCATCTAAATAGGTTGCAAGAGTTGTTATTATTTACAATGGTTGGGATTAGAGTAGTAGTAGCAGTATTCGTTGTAGTTCTGTTATTCTCCCCTTCCTTATCTCACATAGCACGTTGTATATTGTTCAAAATAAAGGTGCATGTTGAAACACAAATATACACTATCTTGTTGACCATCATGTTGATGTTCTTATAGTAATATCTAGTTATCAACTTAAATCCCTTAGTGATTCTTATGCAAAGAGATTTATTCTTAACATCTAACTAATCGATACTCCATACTATCCATCCAGCATAAATCCACTATAATCGAGTCATTTCCAACATCACCAGCATCTCCACCATATACACTAAATATTATTTTGAAAAGGGATGTATGCTGAGGAAGAAGAGCGGAAAGCAGAGCATGTTATGTGATAGTAATGAAGCAATCGATGTATGCTGCTTCTTTCATTTTTGCTATAAACGAATGAGGTATCATTAACAAACTTTTGTTTACTTTTAAGTTTACAATTATGTGCTAAAATTAAAATTATACTTAGAAACTAGGATCTTTTGCAATCATCTTTTAAGTTTACCAATTTGTTTCAGGTTACTTGTTGTAGCAAATCTGGACAAGTAGATGCACATCAAGTGGAAGTTAGTTTTTGCAATCATCTTTACCAATAAAGAATGGATGTATGTATATTATTGTGATGGTGTATGATTTATAGTTTGTATTTTGAATATAAAGTTTTGATGTCTTCTCTATGAATGGATTATGATGCCTTTGAATTTATATCAATTTTTTCTTGTTGCTTATATATTTCTTGTTGCACTTGCAAAATGTGTTTAAATTTTTGTTTTTTTGCATTCCTTTTAGCACAACTACTAATCACAATTGTAAAAAGGTCTTTTATAACTGCTATTCTTTTACAACTACCAATAGCAGTTGTAAAAAATCTTTTACAACTATCGATAGCGGTTGTAAAAGAGTTTTTTAACTGCGATAAGCAGTTGTAAAAAAATATTTTACAACTGCCGAAGATCGTTGTAAAAAAATATGCCTCTATTACAACTGTGGATATCACGACGGGCGGCGGCCTGTTGTAATAGATCTATTACAACTGTTTTTAGTTGTTGTAAAAGGGTGTTTTTGTTGTAGTGGTAAAATTTTAAATTGCTCGGATTCAGTTGAAAACAACTACATAATGTAGAGCACTTCGATATGATCGCAATACAAAAAACCGCGTCTCAAACGGATCTCATTTGCCAACTTATTAATTTTTGAAATTCTTAAAAAATTTAAATTTATTAATTAACATTATAAAAATGGCCAAACGAAGGACGCGTTGGACGTCAACATACCTCGTTCCAACTTTAACCAAATGGAGGTGGAGAATGGTTAATCACGTTTGGACATCCGACGCATCAGTCGCGTCACAAACATGAGCGAGCCACAACAAACTTGCGAACGGTACCTTAGATTCAACAAATCCATGAATGAAAGATAGTAGAAAAATTCACATGCGAAAGAAAGAATTTTACATATTTTGCTTATTTTGGATTTTATTCTCTTTCGTACATAGATTTACAGCTTTATGGTTTGTGGTGCTACACTATACGAAACTATATAACACTATATACAAATTATTTGAAAATTAAGCTATTTATTCTTAATTTTTTTGGAATAAATTACCCTTAGTACTTCTGTATACAAATATGGATAAACACAAGCAATGAACTTAAATTGATTAGATTCTCAGTTTGTACTCAATAGGGAAATAGTTATGAATTTTTTCTATGCAAATTCAGCTTCTGATTGTTAAATTTTGGTGATACAAAATCAAAAATAGAGGGAAATAAATATGCAAAAGATAGAAAGAGAAGATTTTGTTTCACCTAACAAATAGGCATATTTAAGTATGTTTATTTCTCTCTCTCTAATTGGCTAATCAAATTATTTTTTGTCATCTAATGTTAACTTGGGCATTAAGTAATTGATTATATAAATAGAGACTAGAAGAGAGTGTAAAAGTGGGGTGGAAAATCTATTTGCTAATTTTCTTTTCTCCATCTTTGTTCTTCTTCTCCAACAATTTTGCCATATAGATATTTGCTCCCTTTCTCAATTTGGTTATTGATTCAATAGTATTTTGTTTATTTTAGCTTTGTTATATTAATTGTAAATAATGGTGAATCAATAAAGTGGGTGGTTGGGTGGAATATCTTGTGTTATTGCGTTTTAATTTCAATTCTATCTTGTTTTCAATCCAAGTTATCTCTTTGTCATTTGGGTGACAAAGATCCATTGATATAAGCTTCCGCAAAGCGCTTATATTTTCTGTAATGACCTGCCTTTTTAGACGTTCTAAGCAAACACAAATGCCAGACTCAAACCATTCAAAGGGGCAGATTGTTATGGGGTAAATAAGAAAATGAAATAAAACAAATACAGAATCTCGCAGCATATAATAATCAAATAACAGTTCATGAAGCTGTTTTATAAATACATTTGATTATACATACACAATACAGAATCAGAGTTACAGACAACAAGAATGAATAAATAAATGCAACGAAACAACATGATGTAGTGGAATATATATCATAAATAATAGTAGAACAAATCTTCGTCTTCATCCTCAAGAAATAAGGTATTCAACCCTGAAATGCTCAATGTAACAACCCGCATATTTTACGATTGTATATTTAAATGTTTTATTTAAATATAGAATCGTTAATCGGATTAAAGTCCAAAAAGCTACTTTTTGTAAACAGTCGAATTGGGACTCGAGACCACCACCATTGAGTTCAAAATGGCATTTACAACTTTTTTGAGTATAAATATCGATATGTTTGGAGTTGAGTAAAAATTATGACTTTTTCACTTAGGGCTTTGGGCTTAGGTTTGGGTTTCAGCCCATCAACCTTCTAATAACCTAACCCTACATCTAACTCCTCTTCACTCACCCTATTATTTCCTAACACTCAAGTTAAATGAAAAATGGGGGAAGAGAAAAGAAATTAGAAATCCCTAAGCCCTAATTCTTTTAGGAATTATCATCTTCAAGCTAGAAATCAAAGAAAAACTTAGGTAAGCATCCTCTTCATCTTCTCCATCTCAATCCCTCTTTAATTTTCAGAAATTCCTATAACCTAACTTAGGAAAAACTTCAACTTTGATATTAGATTGAAGATTCTAGAGGTGGTATTGAAGAGAGATCAACCTATTGCTTGTTCTAGAGCTTATCATTTGTGTTTGGGTTTAAGAGATGAGTTTTTGAACTCACATCTTTGTCTAATTCTATCATTGTTGTTAGGTATGAATTCCTAACATCTATTCATGTTCATTTGCTTTTGATTTGAATTGATTTGGTGAACATTTCAAATTTTGGTGTTTTGAAGTCAAAAACTTTAAAAATCCTAGCTTTGATGTATGAACATGCTTTTGGTGGTGTATCGAAGAGCCTATAGGGCTGGGTTGTCGATTGGCATAAACCCCTAACGCCCATTGCTCGTCCGATCGCAAATTGTTAAGAGTTTGCCCCTCATTGGGCTAGGCTGGAAATACTAGAAAACAGGGTCCAGTCGACTGAACTCAGAGTCCAGTCGACTTACCTGGAACCCGAGAGTTTTCCAGGCTCTGTCCAATCGACTGGCTCTCTGAGTGCAGTCGACTGACCTGGAACCCGAGAGTTTCCGGGCATTGGACCATTCGACTGAACTCAGTGCCCAGTCGACTGAATCTGCTGTCTCAGCCAGATTTTCATATTTGCCTACTTCTTTTTGGTGACCATTGTTTATCGATTTTTGTTGATCCTTTTAGTTGTTATCACCTTTGTCGACTTTGATGACTTCTTTTTCAGGATTTTTTGAGAATATCCATCTTGATGGATTCGGTATCGATTTCTTTGGATTTGATTCATGTCTTCGTATGTGAATTTTTGGTGATTGATTGTTTCTACAATCATTTCTGTGACTTGTCACTTTAAATTACAAAGGTTTCTATACTAGCAGTAAATATTCAAACTCTTTTACAAAGATGATTTCAACTCTATTTTTAATACAAAGCTCGTTTATAAAACCGTTTTCGAATCTATTAGTATATACAAACTTTTACCTCATTCGTATGAGAAAATCTAATTAAACGGCTGAGCAAACGAAGTGGTATGAAACGCTTGCGTTTACTTCGTCGATTAATTTTGGGACTTGTTCGATTGAAAATCTTGTGACAATTTTCGAGTGGGAATCTACAATTTGTTCGTAAATATTTAAGTTAAGCTAGTGGTTATGGGACATGAAGCTAAACTCATCTATTTACTAGCTTAGTGTAATCGACACTTTTTATTGATCAATGATGATCATTTTATGATTTAGACTAGCAATGTGCGATGTCTATTTGTTTGTGAGGGGACTAAAAACCTCGTTTGTGGAACTTCGGTTCAATTTAGTGGGGTAGCGATCCATGGTCTTTGGGCCGTTTGTGGAGCTTCGGCTCAAACTTGATGGTTAGCGACCATGGAATAGCGTTCCGTTTGTGATACACGTGTTGGTGATTTTTCATGCTCCCGTTTGTGATAGGCCTCCCCCCTTTTGTGATGTTTGGATTTCTACTTGATGATTTCTGGAATTTGTGTTTCACCTCTTTTTGTGATTGGCAATGATATGTTTGTCAATATTTGGGATTTGGTGAATAAAATAAAGAATATGACATTCTTTTTGGTGCTTTGAGATTCTTGAGATATTGTATGATTTTGTTGTTGTTTAAAGTATACTTGTCACTGTATGACATTATTGTGATCATACGTTTTTGTTATATCTCTTCTTATATCTCATTTGATATATGATAATTATAGCTAGACTGATCCATTTATTATTTTCTTCTTAAATAATACGCGGGTCAGACCGAGATGTTACAGGTGCTTCCGCTTGACCTCCTATCAGGGACTATCATTTGATTTTTGGCTAACTACTTTAGATTAGTAGTTTTTGTTATTATACATTTGAGACTCCTTGATGTATAATTATTCTTTTGTATAGCACAAGTATATATTCTTTTGTGAAGTAGTGGATCTTGTTTGACTACTACTTTGATGTACACTTTTATGTGTTATATTCATATCTGTTTCCGCCTTTGAGATATGAACATCTGTGACTGATTTATGTTATGATTATTTCTATATTTGTTTCCGAAGGCCTCATAACCATTGTGTGGTAGCTTTGAGTTTGTATTTGATATGTCAGATTTCCTCTTGTAAGTTATATTATCCGACATGTCGGTACTCGCACAAAGCAATTACACAGATGGTCGCTCATCAACAGCCTTATTCTTCGTGTTAGTCGACGGCATTACCCGGTAGTGTCCTTGGCTTGCATGAGTATAGAGGTGGGGCGTCACAGCTTGGTATTAGAGCCAAACTTCGGAACAATGTAGAATAATCTAGCAAGGATCATTGTCCTAAGTCTTCCTTAGGAACCGTGCCATAGAATTTAATTTCAGTCTTCGTACCGTTCTATCCTTTTTTTATGATGCCTTGTTTTATCAATCAAGTTTGTTTGATATTCATTTTGTGAATAACCTTTTTACTCTTTTCTTTCTTTCTTAAAGAAGAGAAATGGTTAGACCAGGCCGTCCCAACGCCGGTCATAGTGCTACTCCTCAGGATGGAGTATTTATGTCTGCTCAACAACTTCTAGATCTTGTGAAAAATGCTCAAGCTATCAGACCCGTTCCAGAGCCCACTCGTCCTAAATCCGAGTTTGCACGCTTGTGCAGTGATTACACCAACTTGGGTGGAAAGCCATTCAAAGGTTCCGAGAGCGTTATAGAAGTCTAGGCTTGGCTTCGAACATGCGACCGCATCTTTTCTCGCATGAATCTTATTGATCTTCATCGAGTCCAAGTGGCTTCTAGTATGCTCCAAGAAAGAGCATTAGACTGGTACGAGCTTTTGATCTCTGAAATTATTGAAGTGGACCTTACTTGGGAGCAATTCCGGGAAAGGTTCGAGTTGAAATTCGTGCCGGAAGCTGAGAAAGTATCTTTAGCTCGACGCTTCATTGACCTTGTTCAAGGTGAATCTTCTGTGACGGATTACGTCCCTTCTTTTGAATCTCTTTCTAAATATGGGGTCGAGTATATTAATACCCCATTGAAGAAAAATCAAAGATTTGTTTATGAGTTGAACAAGAACCTCAAAAAGCCATTACTTCTGAAATTGGAAGTTTCTTTTAATCAGCTAGTTGATATCGCTCTTCGACTCGAAGAGGCCGATAAAGAAAGTGATGTTGAGGTCAAACAAAACATCAACAAGAAGAGACCTTTTAAGTTCAATCCTAATCCCAACAAAAAGGGAAAGCAAACAACTTCGGTAGCAAATACTCCTAACTCTCATCATGGAGAATGTTACAATTATAGTTCTAAGGACCATTATGCAAACAAGTGTCTGAAGTCTCTTTCTTGCCGCTATTGCAAGAGTTCGAGTCATACTATATCTTTGTGTCCCAAACTTCAAAGCAAGAAGGAAGGAAAGCTAAATGTTGTACAAGCCCCTACTAACACTTCTCGTGGTCAAGGTATTTGTCATTCTATCCTTGATGGCATTATTATATTTCACAATCTTCCTATTCGAGTTCTTTTTGATACGGGTGCATCTCACTCTTTTATATCAAAAGAACTTGTTGATGCTTTGTCTTTGAATGTTATTAGCTTGATGACTTCATTAAGGATTGCGAATCAGCTTGGTGGATCCGCAACACTCAGTTTACTATGTAAAGATGTCGAAATTATTTTATGTGATTATGCTTTCCGAGCCGATTTGCATGTTATGCGTTACCTTGGTTTTGGAATGATTTTGGGAATGGATTGGCTTAACCGTTATGAAGCCCATATCCTATGTCCTGAGCGGACTATATATCTTCGACATCCTCAATTTGTTAAGCAGATTTCTCTTGTTCTTAAAGATTCAGATTCCAATTCGGGAGCGTTCTTGTATTCACTAAATCCTCATGATGACGATAACGATGATGAGGAAGGTGTCATTTCCCTCATTCACATTGTTCGTGAATTTCCCAACATATTTGAGCCCGTTTTAGGATTACCACCTAAGCGAGCAATTGAGTTTAGAATTAATCTAATCCCTGGAGCTCTGCCTATTACTCGTCCTCCTTATCGTATGTCCAATAAAGAGAATGAGGAGATGCGTAAACAATTATCCGAATTGGAAGTGAAGCAATTTATTCAATCTAGTTCCTCTCCATGGGGAGCTTCAGCTATTTTTGTGAAGAAATATGATGGTACACTTAGGCTTTGCGTTGACTACCGCAAGCTTAACGATCTCACCATCAAGAATAAATATCCCTTGCCTCGGATTGATGATTTATTCGATCAACTTAGTGGTGCTAAAGTCTTTTCGCAGTTAGACTTAGCAACCGGTTTTCACCAGCTCCGTATTGCAGAGGATAGCATTCCTTTGACATCGTTCTGTACACGTTATGGATCTTATGAATGGCTTGTTATGCCATTTGGTTTGACGAATGCTCCAGCTTATTTTGTTGACCTTATGAATCGAGTTTTCAAAGACTTCCTCGATCGATTCGTTCTCATCTTTATCGATGATATTCTTGTTTATTCTAAAACCGAGGAAGAGCATGAAAAACATCTTCGGATTGTGTTGGAAACTCTTAGGAGCAACCAATTGAAAGCAAAATTTTCTAAATGCCACTTTTGGCAATCTCGTGTGAAATTTTTAGGACATATCATTTCTGAATCCGGAATTTCCGTGGATCCTTCAAAGATTGAAGCGATTCAAAATTGGAAGAGACCGGAGAGTGTGACGGAAATTCATAGCTTTCTCGGATTGGCAGGCTATTGCCGTCGGTTCATAAAAGACTTTTCTAAGATTTCCAAACCTCGTACTAATTTGACAAAGAAGGGAGTTAAATACATTTGGTCAGACAAATGTGAAGCTTCTTTTCAGAAACTAAAAGAACTCCTTTCCGTGGCTCCTATTCTTGTGATTCCCGAAGGGAACCAAGGTTTTATTGTTTACACCGATGCTAGTCATGTTGGTTTGGGTGCCATTCTCATGCAAAGGGAACGCGTTATTGCTTATGCTTCTAGGCAATTAAAGCCTGCCGAGACTAGATATGCCACACATGATTTAGAGCTCGCGGCTATTGTTTTCGCCCTTAGAATTTGGCGTCATTATCTTTTGGGAGAGAAATTTGTTTTCTACACCGATCATAAATCTTTGAAGTATTTATTTTCTCAAAAGGAACTTAATTTGCGGCAACAATGTTGGTTCGAGTTCCTTGCATCTTATGATCTTGATATGCTTTATACTCCCGGAAAGGGAAATCGTGTTGCCGATGCCCTTAGTCGTAAGCAACAAGCGGTTGTTTCCATAATGATCTCCGAATGGAATGATCTCGCGACTTTATCCACTTGTGAGATTCGAGATCATGAATCCAATTCATGTTCATCTCTTGTTTTATGTAGCCTTGAGGCTCATCCTTCTCTTTTAGACCGCATTCTTGGAGCTCAAAAGCATGTTCCCGAATTGGTTCTTCTTAGCCAAAGTTGTAGGGATAAAATTGATATTGAAGGTTTGAAAGACTTTGATATTGATGCTCATGGCGGTATTCGAAAATTTGGTAGACTTATGGTGCCAAATATTATTGATCTTCGTAAAGACATTTTAGAAGATTCTCATCGTTCTAAATTTACCATTCATCCCGGTAGTAGTAAAATGTACGCGGATATGAAGCAACTTTATTATTGGGATGGAATGAAATCCGATATTGCTAACTTTGTTAAGCGTTGCATGACTTGCCAACTTGTAAAGGCCGAGCATCAAAGGCTCGGTGGGTTATTGCAACTTTTGGAGATTCCAATATGGAAGTGGGATCAAATTTCTATGGACTTTATTGACGGTCTTTCCCGTTCTCGTTCGGGTCATGATAGCATATGGGTGATAGTTGATAGACTTACAAAGTCCGCCTGTTTTATTCCCATTGGGTCCAATCGAACCGTACCTATTTTGGATAAACTTTTTGTCAAGGAAATTGTTAAATTGCATGGAGTTCCTACTTCTATTGTTAGCGATCGTGATCCATTGTTTACTAGTGGATTTTGGAAAGGTCTTCAAAAAGCTTTGGGAACGAAGCTTAATTTTAGCACCGCTTATCATCCTCAGTCCGATGGACAAACTGAGCGTGTGAATCAAACTCTTGAAGATCTTCTTCGTGCATGTGTTCTTGATTTTGGTGGAAGTTGGGAAGATCATATTTCACTTGTTGAGTTTTCCTATAACAATATCTTCTAATCTAATATTGGTATGGCACCTTTCGAGGCACTTTACGGAAGGTCATGCCGATCTCCTTCGTGTTGGCTTGAAGCCGGTGAGAAGCTGGTTTTAGGTCTAGATTTTGTTCGGAATGCCACAGAAAAGATTGACCTTATTCGTCATAGGATGAAAGAAGCTCAAAGTAGACAAAAATCCTATGCCGATAATCGAAGAAGGAAATTAGAATTTTCTGTGGGAGATTTTTTATTTATTCATGTTTCACCTATGAAGGGTGTTGTACGTTTCAGTCGATCAGGAAAATTAGCACCTGATATATTGGACCATTTCCCATCACCGAACGAATTGGCTCCGTGGCTTATCGCCTTTTGTTACCGGCTCAATTTTTTGCTATTCATGACGTATTCCACGTCTCTCAACTACGGAAATGCCTTCGAGATTCTGATTCTATTCTTAAGCCCAGTGTTATTGAAGAAATTGAAGTTTCGCCTAATTTGACTTATGAGCAACATCCTATTCGTATCATTGCTTCGGAGGTTAAACGCCTTCGAAATAAAGATGTTCCTCTTGTGAAAGTTCAATGGTCCTCAAATTCTAAGGATTGCTCTTGGGAATCCAGAGAATTCATCGAGCGAACACATCCGGACTTGCTCTCTCGTGCTCCTTAAGGTGAACTTTTTATTTCAAATTTCTTCTTTTTGTGTTGATATGCTTTTATTGTTGTTACTTCTTATTTATTTCTTAAAGATTGCAAGGACGCAATTTCTTTAAGGAGGGGAGTCTGTAATAACCCGCATATTTTACGATTGTATATTTAAATGTTTTATTCAAATATAGAATCATTAATCGGATTAAAGTCCAAAAAGCTACTTTTTGTAAACAGTCGAATTGGGACTCGAGACCACCTCTATAGAGTCCAAAATGGCGTTTACAACTTTTTTGAGTATAAACATCGATATGTTTGGAGTTGAGTAAAAATTATGACTTTTTCACTTAGGGCTTTGAGCTTGGGTTTGGGTTCCAGTCCATCAACCTTCTAATAACCTAACCCTTCATTCAACTCCCCTTCACTCACTCTATTATTTCATAACACTCAAGGTAAAAGAAAATTGGGGGAAGAGAAAAGAAATTAGAAATCCCTAAGCCCTAATTCTCTTAGGAATTATCATCTTCAAGCTAGAAATCAAAGAAAAGCTTAGGTAAGCATCATCTTCATCTTCTCCATCTCAATCCCTCTTTAATTTTCAGAAATTCCTATAACCTAACTTAGGAAAAACTTCACCTTTGATATTAGATTGAAGATTCTAGAGGTGGTATTAAAGAGAGATCAACCTATTGCTTGTTCTAGAGCTTATCATTTGTGTTTGGGTTTAAAAGGTGAGTTTTTGAACTCACATCTTTGTCTATTTCTATCATTATTGTTAGGTATGAATTCCTAACATCTATTCATGTTCATTTGCTTTTGATTTGAATTGATTTGGTGAACATTTCAATATTTGGTGTTTTGAAGTCAAAAACTTTAAAAATCCTAGCTTTGATGTATGAACATGCTTTTGGTGGTGTATCGGAGAGCCTATAGGGCTGGGTTGTTGATTGGCATAAACCCCTAACACCCATTGCTCATCCGATCGCAAATTGTTGAGAGTTTGTCCCTCATTGGGCTAGGCTGGAAATACTAGAAAACAGGGTCTAGTCGACTGAACTCAGAGTCCATTCGACTAACCTAGAACCCGAGAGTTTTCCAGGCTCTGTCCAGTCGACTGGCTCTCTAAGTGCAGTCGACTGACTTGGAACCCGAGAGTTTCCAGGCATTGGACCAGTCGACTGAACTCGGTGCCCAGTCGACTGAATCTGCTGTCTCAGCCAGATTTGCATATTTGCCTACTTCTTTTTGTCGAATTACCATTGTTTATCGACTTTTGTTGATCCTTTTAGTTGTTATCACCTTTTTCGACTTTGATGACTTCTTTTTCGGGATTTTTTGAGAATATCCATCTTGATGGATTCGGTATCGATTTCTTTGGATTTGATTCACGTCTTCGTATGTGAATTTTTGGTGATTGATTGTTTCTACAATCATTTCTGTGACTTGTCACTTTAAATTACAAAGGTTTCTATACTAGTAGTAAATATTCAAACCCTTTTACAAAGATGATTTCAACTCTATTTTTAATACAAAGCTCGTTTATAAAACCGTTTTCTATTCTATTAGTATATACAAACCTTTACCTCATTCGTATGAGAAAATCTAATTAAACGGCTTAGCAAAACAAGTGGTATGAAATGCTTGCGTTTACTTCGTCGGTTAATTTTTAGACTTGTTCGATTGAAAATCTTGTGACAATTTTCGAGTGGGAATCTACAACTTGTTTGTAAATATTTAAGTTAAGCTAGTGGTTTTGGGACATGAAGCTAAACTCATCTATTTACTAGCTTAGTGTAATCGACACTTTTTATTGATCAATGATGATCATTTTGTTATTTAGACTAGCGATGTGCGATGTCTATTTGTTTGTAAGGGTACTAAAAACCTGTTTGTGAAACTTCGGTTCAATTTGGTGGGGTAGCGACCAATGGTCTTTGGGCCGTTTATGGAGCTTCGGCTCAAACTTGATGGTTAGTGACGCAGTGGATATTACAAAACAATGTAGATCGTTGAATGTAGCAGTCGATGGATTGATGGATACTGAAATGCCCGAATTCGTTGATCCGAAGATACCGAACTCTAGCTATCTCTGACTCGTTGATCCGAAGATACCGGGAAAGAGATCTACGATTCTTCGACGTTGATCTTGCGCACAAGATACCGTGAATCGGCTTCAACAAACGATGATCCGAGCGCACTCGAATGACGTTAGTGGAGATAGGAGATACACTCGACTACCAATTGAAATTGTAAGCAACAAGCTAACAAAAGAGAATTTTTATTCAATTTTCAACAACCATTACAAATGACCCAACCGGTCTATTTATAGACGTTACAACTCAACACGACACAAAAAAATTACAACTCCTAAGTCGTTTCCGACTTAACAACAGTTTTTAACGACCTAAAAAAAAGACTTCCGACTTAACACCTTCACGCGAGTCATCATCTTCACGCGACTTAATCATCTTCACGCGAGTTAATGAAATCGGCAGAGGAGTCTTTGCGACCTACTGAGAATTTGGGAAATTCGTGATTTAGGTTTTGGTTGGGAAAGGCTTAAGTCGTGGTGGCGATTTAAGGTCGTGGAGGATGGAGCTTCGCTAAATCGCGACTTGTTGGGTTGGCACTGGATAAGTCGGAGTTTGCTAGGTCGTCGCCCCTGAGTCGTAACTCGTCTTTCGCTAAGTCGCGATTTGTTAGGTCGGTGCTTGATAAGTCTGAGCTTGCTAGGTCGGTTTTGTTGAATCGGAATAGTTTTAGGTCGTAGGTCGCAATGGAGGCTGGAGATAGGTCGGAGCTTCTGGTAGGTAAGTCGTAGGTCGCGATGGAGGCTGGAGATAGGTCGGAGCTTCTGGTAGGTCGTAGGTCGCGGGAAATGGGGTTTAGGTCGGAGAGTGTTTTCGTCTTCAATTCCAGGTACGCTGCTTCATCATCCTCCCCTTGTTGACAAAAATTCGACCTCGAATTTGTACTTCTCTCTTCTTCAACAAGCTCATCTCCATGGTACGGAATCAAATGTTTAACGTTGAAAACGTCAGCAGTGTGAATATGATCTGGCAACTTTAACCGATAGGCATTATTATTGATCTTCTTCAAAATTTCTAACGGACCAATTTTCCGCGCTTTCAACTTGTTGTACGTTCCAACTGGAAATCGATCTTTTGTCAACACCGCGTACACAAAATCACCTTCGTTGAACTCCACACTTCTTCTCTTCTTATCCGCTGCTCGTTTATACTTCTCATTTGTCTTCTCCAAACGTTCCTGAACGATTCTATGGCATTCTGTCAATCCATCAACAAAATCAACAGCCCGTTTAACTGTTCCCTTTGATTTCGGTACTATCGTTAAATCTAACGGCCCCTTTGGCAAGCTTGAATATACAACTTGAAATGGACTGTAACCAGTGCTTCGGTTAACAGCATGATTATGGGCAAATTCTGCCTGACATAACTTCACATCCCAACTCTTTAGGTTATCTTGAACAAGACACCTCAACAAGTTTCCCAACGATCGATTAACCACCTCCGTTTGTCCATCAGTTTGCGGATGATAAGCACTACTGAACTTCAGCTTTGTTCCCACCATTTTCCACAAACTCAACCAAAAGTGAAACTCAACCAAAAGTGACTCAGAAATCGAGTATCTCTATCTGACACAATAGATTCTGGCAATCCATGAAGTCGATAGATCTCCTTGAAAAACAACTGAGCAACATGAACAGCATCTGCCGTTTTCTTACAAGCAATAAAGTGTGCCATTTTCGAGAACCTGTCAACCACCACATAAATGGAATCATTACCACGCTGCGTTCTCGGCAATCCCAACACAAAGTCCATACTCACATCAACCCATGGTTTAACTGGTACAGGTAATGGCATATATAAACCCGCATTAGTCGCAGTTCCTTTCGAAACCTGACAAATATGACAACGCTCCACAAACCTTTCCACCTCTTTCCTCATCGATGGCCAAAAGTAGGATTGTGAAATCAACTGTAAGGTACGATCTCTACCCACATGGCCTTCTTCATGTAGTTCTTTAACAATCTTCATTCTCAAGCTACAGTCTGGAATGCACAGGCGATTTCCTTTAAACAGAAAACCATCCACCAACACAAATTCATCCGTATTTCCTTCCTTTACCTTTTCAACAAATTTCACAAAGTAAGGATCTTCTTCAATCAATTCTGGCAATAATTCAAACCCTGTCACTTCAACTTTCATTGTCGTCAACAAATGACTCCTCCTGCTCAAAACATCAGCCACACGATTGGTTACCCCTGACTTGTGCTTAACGACAAAAGTAAACTGCTGTAAATAAGCAATCCACGATGCATGTCTCGCTGAAATCTTGTCTTGCCCTTGCAAATGCTTCAATGCTTCATGATCAGTGTAAAGAACGAACTCCTTCTGAAATAGATAGTGTCTCCAGTGTTTAATAGATTGTACAACAGCATAAAACTCCACATCATATGTACTGTATCGCATCTTCGCTCCGGACAACTTCTCACTGAAATATGCAATAGGACGCCCCTTCTGACTCAACACCCCTCCAATTCCAACCTTGGATGCATCAGTATGTAGTCCAAACACCAACTGAAAATCAGGTAGCACTAGAATTGGTGCAGATGTCAGCAATTCCTTGATTTTTCCAAAAGCAATCCCTGCTTCCTCTGACCATGAAAACTGTTTGCCTTTCATACAATCTGTAACAGGCGCCATCACACTACTAAAGTGTGGGATAAACCTTCGATAAAATGAAGCCAACCCGTGAAAACTACGAACTTCCGTTATCGTCTTGGGTTGCGGCCAGTTTCTGATCGCCTCAACTTTACTTTGGTCAACCTGTATTCCTTTCTCTGAAACAACATACCCCAGAAATAAAACACTGTGCGTCATGAACACGCACTTCTTCGTAGCAGCATAAAATTGTTCTTGTCTCAGTACCATCAGCACTTCTCTAAGATGATTCAAATGTTCCTCTGGACTCCCACTGTAAATTAGAATATCATCGAAATACACCACCACAAATTTCCCAATGAACGGTCGAAAAATCTGATTCATCACCCTCATAAAAGTACTTGGTGCATTGGATAAACCAAATGGCATGACCAACCATTCGTATAGACCCTCTCTGGTTTTAAAAGCAGTCTTCCACTCATCTCCTGGTCTGATACGAATTTGATGATATCCACTCTTCAAATCAATCTTCGAAAAGATAGTAGCTCCACTTATTTGAACCAACAAGTCATCCAACCTCGGCATTGGAAATCTATATCTCACAGTAATCTTATTCAATGCTCGACTGTCAGTGCACATTCTCCATGTCCCATCCTTCTTGGGTACCAATAAAGCTGGTACAGCACAAGGACTCAGACTCTCCTGCACACGCCCCTGTTCAAGCAATTCCTCTACCTGCCTCCGCAATTCTTCATGTTCCTTCGGACTCATTCGATAATGTGGTCTGTGTGGCAATACAGCACCGGGAACAAGATCTATCTGATGTTGTATATCCCTCAACGGTGGCAACTCCGTTGGTAACTCATCTGGAAATACATCGTCAAATTCTTTCAGAACTGGTTTAACTTCTTCTGGAATTTCAATCTCTTCACTGCTTTCTCGTCCAATTAACAAGAATACTTCCGGCTCTTCTTCAACTTCTTTAACAAACTCCTTCAAAGTCAATAAAGTTTTCAGCTCTTCGATTTCCTCCACTTTGTTTTCTTCCTGTTGGCGTTTCTTCGGAACCAGAGTAATCTTTGTACCTTCGAACATGAAACTGTAACTGTTGGTCCGTCCATCATGTTGTACTGCTCTATCAAACTGCCACGGTCTCCCCAGCAACAAATGACAAACGTCCATATCTACGACGTCACACCAGATTTCATCTTTGTATCTCTGCCCAATTGAAAACTTCACACAAGCTCGACGTCCAACTTTCACTTCACCACCCTTCCTCAACCAAGCTAACTTGTACGGTTTAGGATGTTTCTCAGTTTTCAACTCCAACTTCTTCACCGCTTCTGTAGAGATAATATTATCGCAACTCCCAGCATCAATAACAAATTTACAAACTCTTCCCAGAATGGTGCATGTAGATTGAAAGATATTGTTCCTCAACCAACTACTTTCTTCCTCTTGCTTCGGTGTTAAACAACTTCTCCTCATCATCAATGCGTACCCGTCATCTCCCGACAGTAAATCTTCCTCCTCAACTGGTAAAGAATTAGCGCATTCAGTTTCTTCATCCTCATCCTCAACCTCAGCAATCATTGCTCTCTTCTTTGGCTTTGGACACTCATTGCTCTTATGACCCAACTCCTGACAGTTGTAACATTTGAAACCGTTGTTAACTTTTGCCTTCTCAACCTCCTTCACCACTGGTTTACTGACAGGTTTAGAAACATTAGAACTTCCACCAACACCCTTCACTTGATTATTGGAATTCGTAAACACACCACCTCCTCGTCGTCCCTGCTTCTCCCAAGCCAACGCTTTCTGATGTGCTTCCGCCATAGATCTTGGATCGAACATATTAACCATATCCTGAATCTGCATTCTCAATCCCCCAATGAATCTAGATGTCAGCTGCTCTTCCGTTTCCATAATGTCATTCCTCGCAATAAGCTGGTAAAACTCATCCGCGTAATCATTAACAGTCTTTGTGCCCTGCCTCAAGTTCTGCAAACGTTGATACATCAGAGATTGATAATTGTAAGGTAAGAACGTTGCTTTCATCAATTTCTTCATCTTCTCCCAAGATTCAATTTTTGACTTCCCCATTCGTTCACGTGTAAGTTTAGTTTGCTGCCACCATGCCAAAGCTCTACCCCTCAACCTTGTAGCAACCAACTTCACTCTACGACGTTCTGGAACTTCTTTGAAATCAAAAATTTCTTCAACATTAGCCATCCAATCCAAAAACTCCTCAGCCTGCATACCACCTTTGAATTCTGGAATTTCTGTCTTCATCCCAGATTCCCACTTGTGATCGTATTCCGACTGATTCCTTCCTCGTCCACGTCCTCGTCCATGAACACTACCACCATCATACTCTTCTTCACCATCCGATGTATATCGATGTCGATCCTGACCACCAACATCTCTACCACCACCATTTCTTCCACCAACATTCCTACGATCTACATTCCTTTGATCACGATCATTCACATTTCTATCACGATCTCGATCTTCAATATTTCTATCACAATCTCGATCCACGCTTCTATGATCACTATCAACACTTCTCTCCCGATTAGAATGTGGTGAAATCCTACTTCTTCCATGGCTCGATTCAGGTGACACTCTTCTCTGATTTTGACTCATTTCCAACATCATCCTTTCTAATCGACCAATCCCTTCCGTAAGCTTTTCATTGAAATTCTCGTTGATTCGTTGCTCCATTTCGTCGGCCTCTTCTCTTCCGTACAAAGCATTGATATTGCGATGACGTTGAACTCGTCTTGGCGGCATGATTGAATACTTCACAAACACTTCAACAAATTCACACTTCAAGTTTCAAACACCTTTCGAACTTTGATCCAAAATGAAATGGATCGAAACTCCAACTTTGTTGCAAAAATATGATGAACACGATGAACACAACTTCAACACTTCAAATTCTCGGCTCCAAGACTCGATTTAGCTATGATTGGCTAAAACAAGCTTTGATACCAAACTGACGCAGCGGATATTACAAAACAATGTAGATCGTTGAATGTAGCAGTCGATGGATTGATGGATACTGAAATGCCCGAATTCGTTGATCCGAAGATACCGAACTCTAGCTATCTCTGACTCGTTGATCCGAAGATACCGGGAAAGAGATCTACGATTCTTCGACGTTGATCTTGCGCACAAGATACCGTGAATCGGCTTCAACAAACGATGATCCGAGCGCACTCGAATGACGTTAGTGGAGATAGGAGATACACTCGACTACCAATTGAAATTGTAAGCAACAAGCTAACAAAAGAGAATTTTTATTCAATTTTCAACAACCATTACAAATGACCCAACCGGTCTATTTATAGACGTTACAACTCAACACGACACAAAAAAATTACAACTCCTAAGTCGTTTCCGACTTAACAACAGTTTTTAACGACCTAAAAAAAAAGACTTCCGACTTAACACCTTCACGCGAGTCATCATCTTCACGCGACTTAATCATCTTCACGCGAGTTAATGAAATCGGCAGAGGAGTCTTTGCGACCTACTGAGAATTTGGGAAATTCGTGATTTAGGTTTTGGTTGGGAAAGGCTTAAGTCGTGGTGGCGATTTAAGGTCGTGGAGGATGGAGCTTCGCTAAATCGCGACTTGTTGGGTTGGCACTGGATAAGTCGGAGTTTGCTAGGTCGTCGCCCCTGAGTCGTAACTCGTCTTTCGCTAAGTCGCGATTTGTTAGGTCGGTGCTTGATAAGTCTGAGCTTGCTAGGTCGGTTTTGTTGAATCGGAATAGTTTTAGGTCGTAGGTCGCAATGGAGGCTGGAGATAGGTCGGAGCTTCTGGTAGGTAAGTCGTAGGTCGCGATGGAGGCTGGAGATAGGTCGGAGCTTCTGGTAGGTCGTAGGTCGCGGGAAATGGGGTTTAGGTCGGAGAGTGTTTTCGTCTTCAATTCCAGGTACGCTGCTTCATCAGTTAGCGACCATGGAATAGCGTTCCGTTTGTGATACACGTGTTAGTGAGTTTTCATGCTCCCGTTTGTGATAGGCCTCCCCCCTTTTGTGATTTCTAGATTTCTAGTTGATGATTTCTGGAATTTGTGTTTCACCTTTTTTTGTGATTGGCAATGATATGTTTGTCAATATTTGGGGTTTGGTGAATAAAATAAAGAATATGACATTCTTTTTGGTGCTTTGAGATTCTTGAGATATTGTATGATTTTGTTGTTGTTTAAAGTATACTTGTCACTGTATGACATTATTGTGATCATACGTTTTTGTTATATCTCTTCTTATATCTCATTTTATATATGATAATTATAGCTAGACTGATCCGTTTATTATTTTCTTCTTAAATAATACTCGGGTCAGACCGAGATGTTACAGGTGCTTCCGCTTAACCTCCTATCAAGGACTATTATCTTATTTTTGCCTAACTACTTTAGATTAGTAGTTTTTGTTATTATACATTTGAGATATAGACTCCTTGATGTATAATTATTCTTTTGTCCAGCACAAGTATCTATTCTTTTGTGATGTAGTGGATCTTGTTTGACCACTACTTTGATGTACACTTTTATGTGTTATATTCATATCTGTTTCCGCCTTTGAGATATGAACATCTGTGACTGATTTATGTTATGCTTATTTCTATATTTGTTTTTGAAGGCCTCATAACCACTGTGTGGTAGCTTTGAGTTTGTATTTGATATGTCGGATTTCCTCTTGTAAGTTATATTATCCGACATGTCGGTACTCGCACAAAGCAATTACACAGGTGGTCGCTCCTCAACAGCCTTATTCTTCGTGCTAGTCGACAGCATTACCCTGTAGTGTCCTTGGCTAGCATGAGTATAGAGGTGGGGCGTCACACTCAGGCTGACCCGAGCGAATTGAAAAGACAAAACACTCGAGTCAAAACTAAAAGATCTTATGTAAGTTAAATCAACGGTAAATATGCGTGTGACGGCTTTAGAGATGTTTACGGGTTTTGACATCTCCTATCTAGTGTCTAACGTGAGTGCAGTAACTTAAGAGATGTTAGGGATTCACAACTCCTAAGGATCCGTTAAACTATCTACTATGTAGTATAATATGCTATTATAATATTTCTATAGTAAAGTAAAAGTATTAAAATAGCGTTAAGGCGTTACCCATATCCCCCTTAACATATTTTATATACTCCCATAGTCTATACAGTACCGTATGCTCCTCCGTAAACTGGAGGTTTACCTAGAGGGCACTCCATAAGTATGGTACAAAAAAAACTCGTAAAAGGCACTCTAGGACATGTGAACACGGCACTCGAGGCAATGCCAGGGTAGATATACCAATTGCACTCCCGGACTGGTGGTAACGCATAGCAGCTACTACCGCCTACCTTGGAACACACTCCCAGATCAAAATCAAGGGTGGCCACTAAATCAATCACAAAGTCAGAGTATAGTATCGAAGGAATATGCCCGATCGGAGGAATGACCTCACTTGGCCCGGTATAGCTCCTGTTTTAGTCACATCTAAGCTGACTCATGGGAATCAGGGTCATGTCATACCTTATACAGAAATCGTTCGCCAAACCATCCTACTTCATTTCTGGAATCTCCACCATGTACATAGTTGTTAAAGTGATTTTCGGTATTGGCAGAGAGTATGACAATATTCGATCCCGGTCTCTTTAACAACCGAATGCTTATTTCACACCGGATGGTTCTTTTACATTTCAAAAATCAATTCACAATTTATATCAAAATATCATATTCTCAATACCATATCACTTTCGAAATCATATTCACTTTGAAAATCATATTCACCTTTAAATCATATCGTTTCCGAAATCATAATTTCTTTCAAAAATCATATTTCGAATTAGGTTAAATCCTCACTTCAAAATCATCATATTCAATTAATTATAACATTTAAATTCCAACTTAGGATATAACATCATTTAACCGTATTTGCTTTTAAACCAATGAATTTGAATATAAACACTTTCCCTCTACTTAGTCTGAAATTTTAGAAAATAGTTTAAATAGTTATAAATAGTTAAAATATATATAAAAAGTTAAAATACTCTAAAATGGTTTAATTATAGATTAAAGATATTGTTAAATTGATTTAAGATAGTTAACTAGATTTAAAATAGATTAAAAAGCTTTAAAATAGATTAATTAGATTTAATATAAGTTAAAATGGGTTAATTAGTTTAAAATAAATTAGATGGTTTAAAATAGGTTAAATTGATTTAATACAGTTAATATAGCTTGAAATAGTTTAATAATTTGAAAATCTTAAAATTTAGAATCTTTACAATAATATATTTTTAAACAATTTATATTAAAAATATGAATTTGAATTTAATATCGATTTAAACTATTCATTTCCTTTCAACACATTTGGACTATTTTCAATTTCCAAAACCCAATTTCAAATCTTTCAATTCAAATTCTCAATAAAATATTAAATTCTATATCGCTTCCAAATCCATGTTTGAAATATCAATTTAAATTATTCCAATTTCAATACATTCCAAATTTATATTTCAAACATTTCAAATAACTCAATTCTGAAAATTTTCACTTATATTCCAAATTCAACTTTGAAAATTTCGATTAAATTCTTTTAACAATTTCTTTAAACCAATTCCAATTTTAACATAAAACTTGAATTTCGAGAATAATTCAATTTATATAAATCAAATTTTGTTTCAAATATCATTTTACAGGATTCCAAAAATTATGGATTTAAAATCATTTAATTTAACCAATCCGGTGTTCGTATATAATTCTCTACCCTAGGGTCAAGTGATACAGATATTTATCATTTCAATCTGCAATATAAAATTTTACGGTTATATATTGTGACGACCCAGAATTTTGGATATTTGGAATTGGAATATTTAATTGATTTTAAATATTTAAAAGTTAATTTTTGACTTGAATTTCAAATACCACTATTTATTTGGCAATTAAATTATTGAATTTTATAATTGAAAGTTGGGTAAAATATTGAATCTTCAGTTTTAAGCTTGTTAAAAATAATTTGAAGGCTTGGAAAATTTACATTGACAATACTGAAGGTTATAGAACTTTTAAAATTGAATTTAAATGTGTTTTGTTCAGTTTTAAAAATATATTGGTTAAATTGATATTCAAAAATAGCCTTCCGAGACACAGTCTTGGAATTCGACAAAACCAGTTCCATTGGATCCGTAATATTGTATTATTATCGAATTTCAATTTTCGTAGTGCTTGGTGTTATAGTGTTATCGTACGGTAGATAAATGCGTTGAAAAATATATCGAAATTTAATATAATAACTGGGTCCAAAAAGCTATCTTCTCCATACGATCGAATTAGGACTCGAAACCTTTTCCATTGTGCTCGGAGTAGGGGTATAACTTTATAAACGCCTAGCGGCACGCCTCGATAGGAGATCGAGATTTTAGGTTGCGAAATCGAGACGATTTAAATTTAATTATATACATCTGATCAAAATCAAATTGCAGCCACCTTTTTGCAAGCTGAAACGTACACGTTTCC
Organism: Allium fistulosum; assembly: GCA_030737815.1. Lineage (NCBI taxonomy): Eukaryota > Viridiplantae > Streptophyta > Magnoliopsida > Asparagales > Amaryllidaceae > Allium > Allium fistulosum. Next base: position 107,426,592 of record CM060906.1, read on the forward strand.
TTTGTCTTTCCCTACACGCCTCCCTCAACTTTATATCACGTCCATCTTCTCCCCTCAGTGAAAAATCTTTTCAAAGCCGCCTTCCTCTGTATTAAAATCGCGTTCATTTCTTTCTTTTCTTTACCCCATTCTCAAATGGATTCAAAGAAAAAAAATGAAAAAATGGCGCTGCCTTCTCGTATAAAATCATGGATCGAAGCAGTTTTAAAATAAAACCTCGTTCATCTTGTTACAGATCAGAGCAGAACCACTCATCCCCATTCTCTTCTCCCCTAAAATCAATTCAATCGAAAACTCAAAATATACCGAACGAAAATCAAATATGAAAAAAAAGGGAAATCGAAAGCAATTTCACAAGCGAATGGGGAGGAGCAGCTCACGTACGTGGCTGCAGGCGAAAGTCGTGACTACGACTCAGGGTGGATCGACGTGGATCTCGAGAGGCTTTGGGCGAGTTCGATGGTTTTAGGGTTGCTGTTGCGGCTCGTCGTCGATGCAGTCGAGGTGGTTTCGAACGGCAACATCTCGGTGGCGATCGGTGAAGGGATGCTCGCGATTTCGAGTGGTCGTTGATGGTTGGGATCGTGATGTTGTGGAGCTGAGGTTTGGGTTTATGCTTTCGAGTGGATTTTGGGCAGCAAGGTATTTTCTGATTGTAATTAGTTTGACTAGTTCTTAAAAAAATATATACATATATATATACAGAAGAAGGAAAATAAAAAAATAAAAATATTACAGTGAAGTATAAAACATTTTTGTTTATATATATATATATACAGAGGAAATAATAGTAAGGTAAACTCTGAATTTTATTTTACAAAAACTATATATATATATATTTATGTGTGCAGTTTATTTTTATGTATGTATACAGTAAAGAAAAATATATTTTTACAGTAAGGTAAAGTTTTTATTTAAAAAAAAGAAAAAAAGAAAAGGAGGATAGTACTGTTTTTACAAACGTATATATATGTTGAGGGAAGAAAGCTTTACAGTAAAACAAAAATATATAAATAAATATATATATCTATATAAAAAGATATACATACCTATTTTAATACACATAGATAAACAGTAAATATATATATAGAAAAGATTTTAAAAATGGAAATTATTAGTTAAAAGTTAGTTAAGTAAATTTATTAAAATGGTAATTGATTGTTTGATTTATTTCAAGTGTTAATAAACCCTAAAATGTTTATACAAGGTCTAAAGTCATCGTGAAGCAAGACGAGATTGAAGTGGATCGCAAACAAAAATAAAGTTGAGATTTTCTCACTCATTTGGTTAACCTCATTTAGATTTAAATGATTAAATTTAAATCATTGGATGTTGATTGATGAATTATGATATCTGTTGGATGATATTATTATATATAGTAGTATATATATATTAGAGTGATTGATATTCCCACATTCTATAGCGGATGAGACCCTATGCGCCGCATAATAGTGGATGATATTATATAAATCCCATATACCGCGATATTCAACCTTGAAGTGGAATTGGTATTGTGCTAACGTCTATGGATGCAGGGAAACAGGTTGGAGGGATCCAACTGGATTCCTCAAAAATTTATTTAGAATGTTAAGATTCTCTATTATGAATATTTGGTATCCCATGATGAATTATATTGATGATTGGATTGTTGGATGCAACGGGTTGATTAAATATATTTGGGTATACTGGGTAACAAAAAAATATATATATCGGACTTTTGAAAAGGAAATATAAGAGAAGATTTTTAAGTAGAGAATGATAGAGAATTTGAATAAATTCAGGAATGAATTGGAAAGAATAAAAGAGATTTTTAAATTCTAGTAAATAAATGCCGATTATGGAAAGGGAATTTTGAAATAACCGAGAAATAATGAATTTTAAAACTCAAGCATTATTATTTAAAGAAATAAAGAATTTATTTTAAATTCAAGGTTTGAATTTATTAAGAGGGATAAGAAAAAAATTTGGGAATCTGAAATTGGTATTCTCAGTTAAAAAGGATTTTTAAATCATAATAAGAAATAAAATCTGAGGTTAATGGATTTGAAATAAATGGAGAAAGTAAGGGAATTTATTTCAAAATGAATAAATTGGAAATCAATTTGGAAATTGATTTAAGTGTTTTAAACCCTAGATTTTTAAAAGGGAATTGAGATTTTGAAATTTATAAACTGGGTTTATGAAAGTGAAGTAATATATCAGTGAATATTTGGAAGAATAAATTCACGGTGGGAATTTATTAAAGGAATGGGTAAAGTTGTTTAAAAATAAATAGTGATTTATTTTTAAAGATGTGAAAGAGAAATATATTTCCCTGGATAGCCAAGTACGTTTTCAAAGCAAATTCTTAAGTATAAGTTAAAGTTTCAAGGTTGTTTTAAAAGTATGTTTTGGAAATCTATTGTTTTTAAATGTTTAAACTTTAAAGTAAGGATATTTTAAATTTATTTGAGGAGTAATTATATAAAGGTGACTTGGTATTATGTTTTAAAAAGATGAAAATTTAGTTTTATATTTTATAAAGTAGCTTTATTTTAAATATTCTTAAAGTGTATATTTTTATAAAATAATGTATTAAAGTAGTTTTAAATCTAAATGTTTAAAAGTATAATCTATAATTAAGTGTTTTAAATGATTTTAAGGTCTAAGTGTTTGTACTTGGTGATTTTAGTGGAAATAGAAAATATTTGGGAAATTTATTCCATGAGAGAAGAACGGTTTGAAACTGTTTCGAAAGGGGCCGAAATGGAAATATATCTTGCGAAGATATTTGTAAGGTAAATAAATAATTTGGAGAATTATTTATTGTTTGATGGATGTTTGTGAATGTTAATTGATAGTTAAATAACCGACTATCAATATTGGTCAATGCGTTGATCGTTTCGAAGAGACCGGGATCGGAATTTATTTTTCGAAAACCACTTCGATCCGGTTTGTATGTTTTCGTGGGAAAACGAGTTCGGGGTCGAAGATGGAGCAGTGAAGTGCAAGGGCTAATCGCTACTAATCCTGAGGGTGATTCCAAAATGGATGTAGTAGGAGTAGTGCCTTCGGTTCCGTTCGAACCCGGAACGGACTTGTATGGATGAATGCTTTTCAAAACATCGTCAGGTGGACGGTGGGCATTCTAAGTAAAACATTCTAAAAAGGTAACGCTTAGCCTCAAGCCTCATTAACCGAGAATGACTGAAAATCAGGGGTTATGCAGCAAGGCTATGTGGGTAGTGCCCATTAGGGTGAGATCATCCCTGTCTAGATGTCCCTTTTTATTTCGGCTATGTGGCGGTTGGTCGCGCCAACCGTGGGGTGATCTTACTTGGAATTACCCTTAGGTAGTTTCGGTCTTGTGTTGCAGGGGATTGGGCGTGGTCCTCGGTACACTCATCTAGACCAGGTACTGTGACAGGTGGTACCCCAGTGCCTAGTCATTGTATGGAATCCAATCTCCAATAAGCGCCTGTACGGTTTTGATTGTGCCCAACTATTGCTGAAACGTGAGATGCAAGCATTTCAGCTAGATTCTATTTTACTTTAAATAGACACTATTATATATCAGATGGATTTGATAAAAAGTGTTTTGGCTATCGTAAGGTAAAAACCCGACATATTTATTTGTGGCGTGGTCTTACGAGATGCTTTTGATTTCAAAGGGTTTGGAAAACTTTAATAATCTAATTGAGTGTGTTTTCTCACGCTGGTTTTCCAGACTGACTCGAGTGTTATTTTATTATAATGCTCGGGTCAGACCGAGTATTATAGATACAGGATATGATGCTGTGAAGCTTAGGAGACGAGCTGGATGGCGAGACATATCACTTGTACTTGATGTATATTCTGCTGTGTTGTGTGTACTGTGTATTCAGTTCTGTGAGGACATGTAGTGATTATTATATAGTTGTGTGTTAGATGTTGTTGAACTCTGATGTTGTATTCTAAAGATGTAAAGTATAAAATAGATATAGTTTTCTTTTCTGTAAAGATCGGTTATTATTTATTATATTTTATTCCGTTGCGATGTGAGATTCTGATGTTGTGTTGTTTTCTCTTCTTCTACCTCTTTCTTCTTTAACCCAAATGGTTCGTATTTCCGTTCACTTTGAGTCGATGTTGGAAAATAGTGTCGATTTTAAGGGGTACGGAACTGCGGGTCATTTCAGTTGGTATCAGAGAAGAAGGTTAAGCGAGAACCTTGGCTCTGGTGGGGATTACTCATTAGAGATAGAGTCAGTAGTACTCTAGAATGAGTTTGAGTGTAATAATAGATATAAGCACGTATTTGTTAGTGAATAAAATGGTTTTATATTGTGTTGATTGATTTATTGAGTGGCATATGAACCTTCGTTGGCACAGTCTGGACAACTGTATCGAAGGGGTTTCTAAATACTTGAATAGAACAATTCGACACAATATTGTTTTCGAAAGCGGGTGAATGAAATAATTTTACCCGAAATATATTTTGATATAAAAAGAAATAATTTTTTGAATTATTATATAAAAATTGAAGTGTTTGGACGATAATATCATAGTCAGACATGATTACAAAATCTGAAATAGTTCATATAACTAATATAAGAATTTGTATAAGTGTACAAATGGATTATAATTAAAACTGAATTTGAAAACCGAAAGCTGAAAGTTTAAGTTTCGGAGAGTTTGAAAATGAATATAAGTTGGAATCCTTAATTAAAATTGGAAATCGTCAGGGATAAGTTATAAGCCTATAAATTAAAATGATTTTTAAATAAGGAAGGAAAATATGAGCTTTGAATGTTGGAATAAAAATTTAAAGTGAAAAGGTTAAATAAATTTAATCTGGAGAAATTAAATTGTGGAAAATTTAATTGATGGTGATTTGAAAGAAATATAATTTAATTTATTGGAATTAACTTAAGCTAAATAAATGGAGGAGAGTTGAATTTAAGTCAACTTAAGCTAAGTTTAATGATATTGGGTCGGATTTAAATCAAGTGAAAATAAAATTGAATTGGATTGAAATTAATTTAAGTTAAGTGAATGGAAGTAAGTTGAATTAAACTGAAAATAAATCCAGTTGTATTTGAATTAAGTTGAAATCGAATTGAAATGAATTGAGATGTAAATGATATTAAGAGAAAATAAGTCCTTACTTAATTTAAATACAAGTGAATTGGTGGATTAAAGAGAATAGTATGATTTAACTGAAGTTAAGTTAAATAAAAATTGAATTGAAATAAAATTCAGTTGAATTATAGATAATATTGAGTGAAATTAAATTCTTACTTTAATAAGTAAAAGTAAGTTGAATAAGAATTGTATTGGGATGAATGAATTGAAAATAGCCCATAAAGATTAAAAGCATTGAAATAAAAATATATACTTGGCTATGTAAAAATATATAATCCCGAATTAAAAGTAGAATCTAAATGGGATTGATTGTAAATGGATGGAAGTGTGAATATAAATAAGTGTGTGACTTATAAATTTAAAGAGTGAAAGAAAACCCAAAATAGAATTGTTTGATATTTTGGTGAATGAAAAAAAATCCAATCTTGAATTATAAAATAGGAATTCAAGTAAAGTAATAAAGTGATTTTTGAAGATAAAAATCAAATATTGAATTGAAAGTGGGAGTGAACTAATTTGGAATAAATTAGTTGATTGAATATGTTCATGAGATGTAAATTGGTTAAATAGAAGTTGAATTCTGAGCTAATAGAATTGGAATTGAAATTAAAAGTGAATGGTAGAAGTAGAATTTGAGTTATAAATAATATTCAACAAGTATTGTAAGTGAATTAAATGTGAATTGAAGTCGTGCCGAATAAAATGGAATTGGATTAAAATAGAAATGATGGGAGTTGCAAATAAATCCAATTCAAGTGTAAATGAGTTAAATATGGACTTGGATATTATTTAACAAATTGAGAATGGGATTAGAATTTAAATGGATAAAGAGAATGGGGTAATTGAATTTGGTGAGAATCAAATTAAATGGAAGTGAACTTAAGTATGAATTTGAAATAATTTAGAGAAAGTAAATTAACCTAAAGTTTAAAGTTAATGAAAGCTTGGCTTCGAGTAAGGGTGAAAGCCATTAACTAAAAGTTTGGGTTAAATTAATTTGGGAAATGATTATTAATATAAGCATAGAATGTTGTCAAGCTTAATGAAATGGTTTTAAATGAAACCAATGCGGAAATGAAATGAAATGCAAGTGTATGGTTGGTAAATAAATTAGAAATGAGATGGAATTAAATATAAAATAAGTTGGAATCAATTGGAAGTAGTTAAAAATTAAAATGGATATTCTATTTAGTGAATATCATCAAAATTGCATAGAAATTGAATTTCTATTGTCATAAACGAGATTCAATAAATTTCTATGAATTGATATAAGTAAATAAAAATTGATTTTTGAATCAATTGAAATGAACATGAGTTCGTTTCGTTTGAAAATGAATTATATGCAAGCAAGTGAGTAGCAAATCACTTAAATTGAATAGAAGGGTTTGAGAATCGATTGAAAGTAATTGTAATAAGTGTCGAAACATTACATATGTCCTTATGGAAGTATATAACATGCAGTGTTTATAGAATCCATGTTTTAGCTATGTAAATATAAGTGAAATGCATGTGTTTAGCTATTGAAAGTTAGTGAAATGTTAACAAATTGCATATATCTCGCACTTACATGTTTAAATTGAGTAAGTACATGTACTGGGAAGCCGTTTAGCGGGATTGTGGTTGCGCAAATAGCTAAATAAATAAGCCGCTTGCTTAAAAATGCTAAATAGAGGTACGCTTATGCAATAAAAATAGGAAATATGAACTGTTTTTGTTTTCCGACCGTGTGAGTCGATGTATATATATTTATATCACTTGTCAAATTGCAAAAGCTCCTTCGTACAAAGGAGACTCTGCCAAAAAATTTCGAAAATTTTGGGAGTTAGAAATTTTTTAAAATTTTCACTAACGACAAATGATTTCAAGTTGGAATTTGAGATAAAGGTAAATAGGATTCAATATCTAAAATGAAGTAAATTGAATTCATATGGAATTGGAGATCCAGTTTAAAAATAAGTGATATAAAGACTAAAGTGGTAGAGTAATAATGTAAGAGTATATAAAATGCCTATATTAGACTTAAGAAATGAATGGTGGAATTCTTAAGTAAATTTGGTATTGGGAATACACTAAGTGAATTTGGCCATTGTTGTTAAGTAAAGTATACAGGGATTATAAAGGCTATAGGAAAATGGAATTGGATTTTGATTTCAAAGATAAATTTAAATTTGCTCGACAATAAGGTATGTATTTAAAATTTCTGTATGAAATTTGATTGGGTTTTTTATCTAGCCACTTGGCGTTTTGTTTTCTTTTGAAATTTGGGAGCCCGTAGAGGCATCTTGAAGTTGTACCGGTCTAGCCGCGCAATGGAGACGCTGGCAAAAATTTTCAAAAAATTTAAGGAGTTAGAAATTTTTTGAGAAAATTTTGATAATTCAAAATTTGGATTCAAATTTAAATTTGAATTGATAAGTGAGTAATATTGTTTGGGACTTAAGGATAAGTTTGGAAAGTTAGAAAGAGGGTTAGTGTGTCTTAATAAAAGATTATTTTGGAAGTCATTGAAAACTGTTTGGTTTTGGGAAGTGAGTGAACGGGTTATGAACCATTCTTCTTAACCAGTAATTTCGGGGACGAAATTCTTTTAAGGATGGAGGAATGTGACAACCCGGAATTTTGAATATTTGAAATTGGAATATTTAATTGATTTTAAATATTTAAAAGTTAATTTTTGACTTGAATTTCAAATACCACTATTTATTTGGTAATTAAATGATTGAATTTTATAATTGAAAGTTGGATAAAATATTGAATCTTCAATTTTAAGCTTGTTAAAAATAATTTGAAGGCTTGGAAAATTTACATTGACAATACTGAAGGTGATAGAACTTTTAAAATTGAATTTAAATGTGTTTTGTTCAGTTTTAAAAATATATTGGTTAAATTGATATTCAAAAATAGCCTTTCGAGACACAGTCTCGAAATTCGACAAAACTAGTTCCATTGGATCCGTAATATTGTATTATTATCAGATTTCAATTTTCGTAGTGCTTGGAGTTATAGTGTGATCGTACGGTAGATAAACGCGCTAAAAAATATATCGAAATTTAATATAATAATTGGGTCCAAAAAGCTATCTTCTCCATACGATCGAATTAGGACTCGAAACCTTTTCCATTGCGCTCGGAGTAGGGGTATAACTTTATAAACACCTAGCGACACGCCTCGATATGAGATCGAGATTTTAAGTTGCGAAATCGAGACGATTTAAATTTAATTATATACATCTGATCAAAATCAAATCGCAGCCACCTTTTTGCAAGCTGAAACGTACACGTTTCCTTTGTCTTCCCCTACACGCCTCCCTCAACTTTATATCACGTCCATCTTCTCCCCTCAATGAAAAATCTTTTCAAAGCCGGCTTCCTCTGTATTAAAATCACATTCATTTCTTTCTTTTCTTTACCCCATTCTCAAATGGATTCAAAGAAAAAAAATGAAAAAATGGCACTGCCTTCTCGTATAAAATCACGGATCGAAGCAGTTTTAAAACAAAACCTCGTTCATCTGGTTACAGATTAGAGCAGAACCACTCATCCCCATTCTCTTCTCCCCTAAAATCAATTCAATCGAAAACTCAAAATATACCGAACGAAAATCAAATAGGATAAAAAAGGGGAAATCGAAAGCAATTTCACGAGCGAATGGGGAGGAGCAGCTCGCGTACGTGGTTGCAGGCGAAAGTCGCGACTGCGACTCAGGGTGGATTTGTAAGGACCCGATTCTTCGACTTCCAAAAATCGACATCGATACGTCCACTGTATCAACTGCCGAGCAAACGAATGCCGGAAAACCTAATTCTTAGGGTTTAAGAAAGAAGAGGTAGAAGAAAAGATAGAAGAAAAGAGAAGAAAAGAAGAACAACAGAACAACATCAGAAACAGAAACTATATCAGAATCTCACATTCGCAGCGGAACAATATATAATAGATAAATCAGTAATCCTTTAAACAAAGAATTTTATCACTTTATACATACATCAACAGAGTCAATATACAACTCAATACAACAATGGATAGTTATATAAACTTGTCCTCATACAGAATACACAGCGGAATAAATAATATCAGATACAAATACTACGTCTCGCCATCCAGCTTGCTTCCAAAGCTCCAGAATATCCAGAATATCCTGATAACATAACTCTAGACTGCCCATGTGGAAATTGGTGGGCACCCAGGGTTTAGAAGGGAAACAATAAACTCCGAGTCAGTCATGGTGACTGGTGTGAGATCGTAAAACAATTATTCTTTAAAACAAAAATGGGATAATTTTAAAGTCAATTTCGAAATGCTTTTGAAAATGAAACTACCATAAGACCTCCCACCACACACACAATGCAAACGCAGACTTGGAGGAGATTTCTTCTTATGTTAGTCAAAGATGCTTACTACGCAAAATCAAATCATTTTTGATATTATTATTAGTGCATAGTGTAGAAAACATTTCGAAAGTAGAATATAAATCTTAGCCAGCATAGGTACCATTATATTATGCCTGCTATAGCTGCCTCCTGAGGAGACAGGTTATACAATTGAAATCGTAAAGGCTCGTATTGTTTCTTTGGATTTCCAATAAATGGTCAGGCTAAGGAACTTCCTATGCCACGAACAGAACGCCTCTGGAATGACGTCCCGAGAAATAACCTAACATTACGGTTAGATCTCTGCCAACACAAGGCCGGGTTACCTCTGCAAAAATAGGTAACTACTGACACGCGTATGCCATCCCCCGATCGTCACCGATCTTCCCGAGGATCCTCGATTTCCAACTACCACAAAGTAATAAACTCGCAGCATCTACAGAGGTTAAGTATATGGGCTCCATACCATGATACCACCTTTATCCAGAAGGAATGACATACACTAAGGGGCGCTACTCCCTAGAACCTTGCCGCATCCTTCCTGTTTTGACCATTTCCGGGGTGTGAGGCTCGACGAAGTCTCGTCCACAAAGCTACGCTTTTCAAAAGCCATGCTTCGGGTCAAACAAATGATCAAAGAATTGATCACAAAGATAAATGATCAAACAAACGATCATATCATAAATGATCAAACAACGATCATTTCACAGCAACACTTAGCATGCCACGTTACCAAATTGGGAGTATATCGCTGATAAATTTCAACTACATAACCTCTGAGCTCGTACGTCTCAGAGAAGGGTGTTAAGCTAAGAGAATAAATTCTCCGCCACCAACAGAAATGTATTTGAAAGAAATCAGCTTTATATCTCAATTTGTAATGTCAGACATACAATCCATACAAGTCTGTTCCGGGATCGAACAGAACCGAAGGCACTTCTCACGAAGCCCTTGCAATTCCGGATAATTTTCAATCACGTTCGGACTTCCCGTCACTAAGGGTGATAAAACCTCTAAATCGAAGATCAGTCGATGTAGAGTAACTCGACGGTAATCCTTCTGTTTTCAAAAATATCCGGTCTTCAACACCGGTCATCAAATGCAATTCATAACGACGTATCACATATTCGGAATGGGTTATACGACCCCATGGTCCTTTCCCGGTTAACCCGAATAGTGAGCGCTTATTCAAAAATAAGTGTGGCATTTAAATTCATCCAATCACAACAAATACCTATTCAAGGTAATTATTGATAGTCGGTTATTTAACTATCAATTAAAATGCGCAACATCATCAGATTCCAAATAATTTTCCAAATTATTTATTTTCCAAAATATCTTTACTAGATATAAAATTTCCACACTTCAAAAATAAATCAAATATTTGTTTTTGAAATGAATTTCCATTTCTTTTATAAATTCCATAGTGAATTTATATTTTCAAATATCTACTGATATACGATTTTCAAATCGATTTCAATATTTAATTTCAATTTATCTTCAAGAAGATAAATTCTCAAAAACATTTCATTTCATTTTTGGAAAACATTTCCATACTTATTTAAAAATAAGTAATTCACAAATCTATTTATTTTCAACATTTGAAAATGTTCGATATACTTAAATCAAATTAAGTATATATTCATTCTTTAAGGAAAACATTTATTATAACAACATCTATTTGAGTCAAAACGAATGTTACGTAAAACATCGTTACGACGACTCAAAATCAATAGTATAGGGATTCGGAATTAAGATAGATGTATAAATCCCAATACTATATAAAACATTTCCTTTCGGAAATCATTTACTATAACAACAGTGTTATAGTCCACCATTTCCTTCTTCCTCGAAAACGTCTATTTCAACAATGAATGTTGAAATCTATGCTTTCGATTCATAATACATTTCAAAACATCTTTAAAATGTTTAACTTCATTTTTAATATCACTTCTTCAAAAATAAATCCATTTTATTTAATAATATATTCACTGTCCAAAATCGTGAATATACTTCACTAACCACATTTTCAATAATCTCTACACATTTTATTTCAATAAAAATTCGCTATCCAAAAACGCGAATATATCTTCTTTGATAATCTTCTATATTTAATTTATCAAATTCAATTGATTTCGAATTTATAAAACAACGTTTATAAATTCTATTTCTATTTTGTAACTACTTTGATTTGTAAATCTTCTTTATTAACTTCTAGAATTCACTTATCAAAATAAGTGATTTCGGATTTATAAACAACGTTTATAAATCACATTTATATTTATAAAAACTTCAATTTATAAATCTCCTTTGTTAACTAATTCAATTCATAACTAAATTTTTATACCAACTATCCATATTATAAGTTGAATACTTATAATTCATTTATTCTACAAAATCATTTCCATTTATAAGTTCACAATTTATAAATTTCATTCACTTATAAATTCTTAAAAATTCATTTTAACGCTTATAAAAACTCGTTTTATAATCCCAATCTTTTAAAGTTATAAATATCAATTTTGTGCATCTTTTACATACATCGTTTCTAATAATTCAAAAATTCCAATTAAAATCATTTTATAAATTACTTAACTATTTATTTCAAAAGAAATTACCTTTTGGTTATATTTCACAACGATCTTAACTTTTATTAACTCTAAAAATTTATACGTTTATTTATTTAAGATGAATCAATTCAAAAATTTAATAAAACGTATATTTTCAAAAATCACTTAAAAATCCTTTTTAAAGTAAAAATCGTTATTTTTAAACTTTAAAAATTGAATCCGATGGTGCAACAGCACCAATTAGTCAATCACAACATTCAATATCATATATCAATATGATAACAGAATATACATCAATATCTGTAAATAAATAAATACTGGTGAGGAATCCAGTTGGATCCCTCCAACCTGTTTCCCTACATCCAAAGACGTTAGCATAATACCAATTCCACTTCAAGGTGGAATATCGCGGTATATGGGTTTTATAAAAATCATCCGCTTACTAACGGCGCAATAGGGTCTCATCCGCTATATAGTGCGGGAAATCAATCAATCCAATATATACACATGCCAATATGTATATATTGCTATATATAATACTATATATATTATATCACATCCAAACAGTCAAACAATCAATAACTGCAAAATAAATTTTTCCTTCGAGTGAGAAAATCTCACCTTTGCTTTTATTTGCAATCCAATTTCCATTCCAGTTTGTTTTCTTGATTTATAAACCTTGTATAGACAATTTTATACAATCGGTTAATATTCGAAATAAACCGAATAATTAAATCTGCCATTTTAAAATCTTAATTTAACTAAGATTTTCAGTTAAACTAATAATTTCGTTTTATCGAATGATTTATTTTAAACGAATTTTCTATTAACTACAAACTTAAGTGTTAATTAACTTTATACTTAACTTAAATTAAATTACTTAATTTAGATACTAATTAAGGTTTTATAAAGCATTGATATATATATATATATATATTTACTTAGTCGATAACTTAAACAAATTCTCAACTTAAAAATAGTCAACTTTATTAAATTTAACATTATAAATTTTAATAATTTGGGCTTAACCCATTTTTTTATTTAAACACACCCGGGTAAAACCCAGATTTTACTCGAGTCAACCTCGCGTCCCTCTCGTTTCTTCCCCGAGACTTTCCTCTCCTCCCCTCGTCCCTGTTTTTTCTTTTCCTTTCCTTTCCAGTTTAAATATTTAACTAAGATAGCCCAAAAGTATACTCGCGTACGCGAGTTCCTTCCCGAAGCCAAACGTACAAAATCTCGAGCCATCTTCCTCTTCTCCCCTTTAAAACAGCCTAACTACAAAACTGCCATGCCGAGTAGCTTGTGCACACAGTGCACATGCACACTGGCTTGGTCGACGGCGAGCATCACCGGAAAGCTCCACAAGTCATGCCCGACCCCTACGACTATCTCGTCCCCTGAAATTTGCCAAAACATTACTGATTCGAACAACGTACTTCAGCACTTCATCCAGAAAATAACATCGAACCAAAAATTCGCTGTCGACGGCGAATCCCATCACCGGAAACCAAGCTACTTCGTACACGCCATGGCCATACCCTCCTCGATCTTCACTCAGAACCGCGTGCAATTCGATCGAGCGACGGCGACGCGAATTCCCAATTTACAGGGCATAGAAAATTATGAACTTAAACCCTACTTTTATCCCAACCTCGAAATCCTTGCATTCGAAAAATCTTCAAGCATTTTTCTTGGATTTGTAAAGGATTAAACTTGCTATATGACAATTTTCAGCTTTTATAATTAATTCGATAATCAAAAATTTAGAAAAATGTAATTTTTGTTTGAACTAAAACTGCTCTTAAACCACTTTAGTAAAAATCATCATATTACTTCTAAAAATTGTAACTTTGTATGCTTATCCAAATTTTGTAATCAATTCAACGATTTTAACATTCTTGAATTTTAAAAAAAATTGTTTTTACTGTAATCATATATACAAAGTCGAGTGTTCTATTTCTAAACCCAAACAAATTTCAACTGAAATTCAAGTTAAAAACAAACTTATTTTGTTTAGAAATCCTAAGCTAAAATGTTTGGATGAAGGTGTTTTGATTTATTTATCTTTTTCTTGCTTTACTCCGTAACCTGAAGCATAGGAGCACAAACCATACAAAGGTTTCCAGTAACTCAAAACATACAGAACAAAAAAAAATTCTTCAATAAGCAACAAGGCTCAGATTATTTTTATAAACTAAATACTTAGATTCCAACAAATATATATAGGTTTACTCACCTGGAATTTAATTTGAACAGAGACTTCTTTCACTTTGAAACTGGCTTGCATTTTCAAGCTGAAGCCTTTAAATTTGATCCTCTGATCTGTTTTGATTTGAGTTGATCTGATACTTGATTTTGCAGTTAAATTTTGTTTTTAGTTTTGCATGATATTACTTTAGATCTCTTTTCAGTTTCGAATGAATTGAGAGGAGAAGGCTGGTATAAAGGAGATGTGTACTGGGGTTACAATGTTGTGTACAGGTGATGTATAAGAAAATGAAGCTTACAGGATATAATATGGTTTTGTACAAAAGGTATGGCTGAAGATTGACAGGGTGATATTCTTGTACAACAGGTGCAAGATCTTCTTCTTTTTATTAATATGCTTAGAGATTTCCTATTTCAAAGTGTTGCTGCAAAGATATGTTGAGGCTTGCATTAAATGCTTTAGTCCTTTGATCCTTTGCCATACTTCATCCCCTACTTACCTTATTCTATTCTTATTACTACATATGTTTACTTTTATTTTTCCTTTATTTATTCTTTTACTTGCATTTCTTTTAACTCAGCTGATGTAAATATGTTGTGCACCTAGATATCTTGCTTACAAACTTATCCTAATTGTATTACTACATTTGTTTCTATTTCTTATTTGACTTTATTTGGTATGTTTTATTACTTCTTTTGTTTCTAGTATTGTATAAATCTGTTAAATTTGTTAAAATTTAGCTATGATATAAATTTATATAATTTATCAACATATTGTTTGAATTTGAACTATGTGTATTTATTTATTTTGCTTATTGACTATGCTTTTATTTCTATTCATAGCTTAAGTATTAATTATTACTTTATAAAATATGTAAACTTCTATTTTTATCTTACTTTATATTTTTATGATTTATACAGAATTTATTTCGTTCTCGAGGAAACTCGCTTTCATTGATAATTAATTTTACAATTTTTATTCAAAAATTTAATAAATTATTAATTTAAATTAAATAAAAATTTAGGGTCGTTACAATTGACGTGGATCTCGAGAGGCTTTGGGCGAGCTCGATGGTTTTAGGGTTGTTGTTGCGGCTCGTCGTCGATGCAGTCGAGGTGGTTTCAAAAGGCAACATCTCGGTGGCGATCGGCGAAGGGATGCTCGCGATTTCGAGTGGCCGTTGATGGTTGGGATCGTGATGTGGTGGAGCCGAGGTTTGGGTTTATGCTTTCGAGTGGATTTTGGGCAGCAAGGTATTTTCTGATTGTAATTAGTTTGACTAGTTCTTAAAAAATAAAATAATATACATATATATACAGAAGAAGGAAAATAAAAAAATAAAAATATTACAGGGAAGTATAAAACATTTCTATTTATATATATATACAGAGGAAATAACAGTAAGGTAAACTCTGAATTTTATTTTACAAAAACTATATATATATATTTATGTGTGCAGTTTATTTTTATGTATGTATACAGTAAATAAAAAATTATTTTTACAGTAAGGTAAAGTTTTTATTTAAAAAAAAGAAAAAAAAGAAAAGGAGGATAGTAATGTTTTTACAAACGTATATATATGTTGAAGGAACAAAGCTTTACAGTAAAACAAAAATATATAAATAAAAATATATCTATATAAAAAGATATACATACCTATTTTAATACACATAGATAAATAGTAAATATATATATATATATATAAGATTTTGAAAATGGAAATTATTAGTTAAAAGTTAGTTAGGTAAATTTATTAAAATGGTAATTGATTGTTTGATTTATTTCAAGTGTTAATAAACCCTAAAATGTTTATACAAGGTCTAAAGTCATCGTGAAGCAAGACGAGATTGAAGTGGATCGCAAACAAAAATAAAGTGATATTTTCTCACTCATTTGGTTAACCTCATTTAGATTTAAATGATTAAATTTAAATCATTGGATGTTGATTGATGAATTATGATATATGTTGGATGATATTATTATATATAGTAGTGTATATTAGAGTGATTGATATTCCCGCATTCTATAGTGGATGAGACCCTATGCACCGCATAATAGCGGATGATATTATATAAATCCCATGTACCGCGATATTCCACCTTGAAGTGGAATTGGTATTGTGCTAATGTCTGTGGATGCAGGGAAACAGGTTGGAGGGATCCAACTGGATTCCTCAAAAATTTATTTAGAAAGTTAAGATTCTCTGTTATGAATATTTGGTATCCCATGATGAATTATATTGATGATTAGATTGTTGGATGCAACGGGTTGATTAAATATATTTGGGTATACTGGGTAACAAAAATATATATATATCGGACTTTTGAAAAGGAAATATAAGAGAAGATTTTTAAGTAGAGAATGATAGAGAATTTGAATAAATTCAGGAATGAGTTGGAAAGGATAAAAGAGATTTTTAAATTCTAGTAAATAAATGTCGAGTATGGAAAGGGAATTTTGAAATAACCGAGAAATAATGAATTTTAAAACTCAAGCATTATTATTTAAAAAAATAAAGAATTTATTTTAAATTCAAGGTTTGAATTTATTAAGAGGTATAAGAAAGAAATTTGGGAATCTGAAATTGGTATTCTCAGTTAAAAAGGATTTTTAAATCATAATAAGAAATAAAATCTAAGATTAATGGATTTGAAATAAATGGAGAAAGTAAGGGAATTTATTTCAAAATGAATAAATTGGAAATCAATTTGGAAATTGATTTAAGTGTTTTAAACCCTGGATTTTTAAAAGGGAATTGAGATTTTGAAATTTATAAACTGGGTTTATGAAAGTGAAGTAATATATCGGTGAATATTTGGAAGAATAAATTCACGGTCGGAATTTATTAAAGGAATGGGTAAAGTTGTTTAAAAATAAATAGTGATTTATTTTTAAAGATGTGAAAGAGAAATATATTTCCCTGGATAGCCAAGTACGTTTTCAAAGCAAATTCTTAAGTATAAGTTAAAGTTTCAAGGTTGTTTTAAAAGTATGTTTTGGAAAATCTATTATTTTTAAATGTTTAAACTTTAAACTAAAGATTTTTCAAATTTATTTGAGGAGTAATTATATAAAGGTGACTTGGTATTATGTTTTAAAAAGATGAAAATTTAGTTTTATATTTTATAAAGTAGCTTTATTTTAAATATTCTTAAAGTGTATATTTTTATAAAATAATGTATTAAAGTAGTTTTAAATCTAAATGTTTAAAAGTATATTCTATAATTAAGTGTTTTAAATGATTTTAAAGTCTAAGTGTTCGTACTTGGTGATTTCAGTGGAAATAGAAAATATTTGGGAAATTTATTCCATGAGAGAAGAATGGTTTGAAATTGTTTCGAAAGGGGCTGAAATGGAAATATATCTTGTGAAGATATTTGTAAGGTAAATAAATAATTTGGAGAATTATTTATTGTTTGATGGATGTTTGTAAATGTTAATTGATAGTTAAATAACCGACTATCAATATTGGCCAATGCGCTGATCGTTTCGAAGAGACCGGGATCGGGATTTATTTTTCGAAAACCACTTCGATCCGGTTTGTACGTTTTCGTGGGAAAACGAGTTCGGAGTCGAAGATGGAGCAGTGAAGTGCAAGGGCTAATCGCTACTAATCCTGAGGGTGATTCCAAAATGGATGTAGTAGGAGCAGTGCCTTCGGTTCCGTTCGAACCCGGAACGGACTTGTATGGATGAATGCTTTTCGAAACATCGTCAGGTGGACGGTGGAATTGATTCGTGATTTCAGGACAAATGATGGTTCAAATTGAAAAACGAACTGCACCATTGAATTACGCTCGACGAGAGCTTTGAATTGATATATAATTTGTTAAGGTTAGAGGAGTTTGATTTTGGATTTTGTTTTGAAATTGAAGTTGCAATTGGGAGTCTGTCTGCCATTGGAAAGAGGAGATGAGAAAGAAATGTACGTACAAACAATAGAAAATAAAAAGGTTGCTAGGGTTTATAACGGGCTATTTATAGGCAAAGTTGAAAATAGAAAGAATGGACCAGAATTATTTGGATTGAAACGATAAACGACCCGGAAAGCCCGTTTTGTCTCTGGAACAAAAATGGGTCACCCCATATATCAAAATAGATGTTTTTAATATTTTAAAACTCAATGGAACAGGTTTCCGGTCCTAATTCCATCGTATGAAGAAATTATGTTAGAATCAGTCTATTTCAAATTGATTTTAATTAAATTGATTTCTAGGCGTTTCGAGTACGTATGATCAAACGACAAGTCTGATTGCCACGAAACTTGAAACCTTACAATAATTCACCATTACGGATCCAATAAAACTAGTTTCATCGAAATCTGAGCCAGTGGCCAAAATGACTATTTTTACATTATTAAATAAATTAATATTAATTAATTAAATCACTTTTCCAATTCAAATTTAATAATTAACAATTCCCATCATTTTAGATTACTTAGTACTTTATAATCTTTTAAAACAAATTTCTATATCAATTTAATATTCAATATTGCACAAATTACAGTATTTAATTCCAATTTCAAATAATTCAATAATTATAAATTTAAACTTCAATAAATCTATTTAGTTGATTGCCAATCTTGTTATTCAATCAATTATCATCTTATGGGTATAACTAACATTGGTTTATATCTTATTACACTAATATTCTTCAATTTCATCTTTATTTACATTAACGTAATATTTAATTACGTTTAATTGCAATAAATCCAATTATTATAATTTTAATTCCAATAATTTGATCAACTTGATTTCAAAGCTTTTTATTCACTTAATTGTCATATTATGAATAGAATTTACATTAGTTACATTTTATTGAATTAATATTCTTCAATTATCCATTTAATCTACATTAACTGCACTAATCAAGTGAATTAATTGCAATTGATTCCAAATTAAATTTAACAGGCTAAATAAATAGGTAACATATAATGGTTTGTCACCATTAACTTTTAGTCATATTAACAAGTTTATTATTTACAACCAAATGTTATAATTATTTATACAACACTAAATTTATTCAATTTACAATTTATTACATACCATTCAATTAATACAACATTTACCTTATCAATTTACTCTCTTACTCCAATTATCAATTAACACATATTATTACAATAAATTTACAAATCCAAAATCAGTTATACCTTTTAATCATTTCAGTTAATTGGAATTTCATTTTTAAGAAGTTATCAATTTCCTTAAACTAATACTATTACATTCAATTTCAGTTATATTTTCATTATTAAATCATAGATTTTTTTTTATTTCTTTCCACATTAAATCACAAAATCTTATTAAATCAACTATTTTAAATTATCGAAAATCACGGGTTGTTACACTCTCCCCCACTCAAAACTTTTCGTACTCGAAAAGGGAAAAGAAAGGAAAAGAAGGAATTAAGAAATCAATATATTCTTATTCAAAATATTAAATTTATAACAATTAAATTCACAAAATTAAATAATTCAAATAAAATATATCAATTTATAGCACTTAAATTCTTTATATTCAAGTTAACAAAGTTTGGAAAACATTTCATAAAATTTTCTAAGTCTAAAATTCACAAAAAATTTCGGCAGAATGTCCTTTGTACGGAGAGGTCTGAGAGAAATAATAATATCAATAATACAATATATATATCAAAATTTTCAAAATAATATATCCCAACAGCGGGCAAAAACAATATAATATCGCTAGAAAACCGTAATCCGAGAACGTACCTATTTGTCGGGCAATTAACGCTTATTTTATGAAACCAAAGCAGTAGCTATTGCTTCCATAAACCAGTATTTCACTTATAAGGTCCAAAGGAGTTAGTAATTATATAAAAGTGAAATGTTTAAGTTGTTTCAATTAGTAACAAAACAAATCAATGCAACATAACAACAATCACTTGCAAACAAGCATACAATCATCACATGAAAATCAAAGTAATCGACCATTCATCCATATCAAGCAAAACAAATGGTTTGTTCGGGTTTAGACACCTTTAACCACATAGAATGACGAATAAACTACTAAGTGTATACCATCTACTCAACGGTCTTAGATAAAACTCAACAGATTATTCATACATCTAAACAATTAGAAGTATCCTTTCCCAAACAACCCAAAAGCCAAAACAGACAACAAATTCCAAACATTATTTAAGTTTATTCTTATTAGTTTCTTTCACAACATTTGCAGTTCATTTCCCCTTTGCATAGATACAAGGATTATTTATTTAATTACATTTATTTCTCACAAATTCAATTCCCATTCATTCATATAATACTTTATTCCATCTATTTACATTCATTTATTTACATATGTTATTTACATTTCTTACATATGTTACTCATATAAAAAAAAATTAAAACATTTGTAAATCAATTCTTAAAGTATTATATAGGTTTCTTTGTAAATAAATTCACATTCATTCATTTAGTACTTACTTTCATTTATTTTCATTCATTACTTATATAATTCATTTTTTTCATTTATAATGAAAATTTCCTTTCATTACTTTACATTCATTTCTTACATAAGTTATTTCTATTCAATTGTTTAAAGTAATCAGTGAATTCATTATTTAAGTTTTTCATACATTTTATTGGCGTTTAGTTCACATTTATAAATTTTTACTTGATTTCCATTAGATATTAATATTCATTAATGTAGGAGTTCATACTTAAGTTTCTTACTTTTTTAATTTACCTTCATCCTTTCTTATATAATGTCATTGAATATTAAATCCATTTTCTAAATCATTTCAACATTTCTGAAGCTGTAATCATTTAATTTAATATAGTATTCATTTTATTATTTACTTTAATTATCAATAGCTTCAAACCTTAACTTAAGTTTATAATTATTTACTTACAGTACTTCACTTTCTATTTCATTTTATTTAGTAGTATTTCAATCATAACTTAAGTTTATAGCAATTATAATATCAAATTTTCTTATTTACAAAATAAATTCCATTGAACACTTTCATCACTTTAAGTTTTACTTGTATAATATTCCATTACATTTTCTTATTAAACCTTACAACTTTTAATATTTTGGTAAGTTATATATTTATGTTCCTAAGAATGCAATTGAATGTTAAACAAGTTTATCTTATTTCATTTTAATTAACTTAATGTTCAATAGTTATCATCTCTAATTTTCATTCCCTTTTTATTTATAGTTTACAAATTTCAAATTTTAGTATATTTCATTTATGACTTAGCACTTAATTTGTTATTTTCATTTTCGAAGTTCCAATTATTAAATGGTGAAAATTTCATTTCATCACAATAATTGAAACCTCTAATTTATAGAAGCTTAAAACTAAATGTCGGGTTCTATTTCAAATCATTTAAAATAATATACATATGTATACACTTACAACTTATATATCCTATCATATTTAAACTTTGAAATTTATATTTGTTTATCAAAATAAATCTGTAGTAAACTACTACAATGGCCTTCCCACTTTGAAACTCGAAAATGAACATCGATGATGCGTGCACTCATCACCGAAATTATTTTCCCATGATAGAGAGGGGAATACAGAACTCATTTCTTTCCAAAATTCCTTTAAAACATTTCCTTAAAATTATATTTAAATATTTATATCGGAAAATGTTTCCAAATAATACTAATTTATATTCCAAAATCCTTTGAAAGAAATTTTCAAAAATCCCAAAACTTAAGTTCTTAAATTTCCAATTTATATTCATTTTATTTGTAAATTTTATTTTACAAACAGTATTTATAAACTTCACAACTTAACAAACAAATATATTACAACCAAATATATCATTTATAAAATTATTATTTTATATACAAAATATATAATAGGCAAAATTATTTCATTTACCTATATTTCAAAACAAATATTGTGTCGGTCTGTCCTATTAAGTGTTTAGAAATCATTATCTATGTCATAGCGTCCTATGCACCAACCAAAATTTATAAATACAAAACGGAACAATTAACACAATATAAAAACCCTTTATAACACTAACAAATACGCTTTCTCATATATATACACTCAGCGACTCATTTTAGGGTATTACTACCCTAGTTTATATGAGTCAGACCCCACAAAGCTAAGGTTATTGTTAGGAACTGGAGATAGTGGTTTTGATAACAACAACCTTTGTAACTTATTCTATTATAACTTATATACTATCACTATTGTCTAAATATATATGAATGTTATTATGCAGGATATATATAAGGCAGGTACTGATTATTGAAGACTGTACAGTATAAAGATCAAGAATGAAGAAATCAAGTTTGAAGACTCATGAGTATCAAGATCAAGATTTCAAGATAAGTGTCTAGTTTATTGTTAAAACTTCATAATAGCATGGAAATATTCATTCCAAATTTCATTTGGGATGGAACTCATTTCTACCTTCTTAGTGGCTTACAAACCCACGACAAGTGGCATACAAACCCACGAACATCCTGGTTTTGTACAAGTTCTCGAGTCCTGATGTGATGAGATATTCTGTAGGAAGAAGCTTGCAAAACTACTTCAAAATGGTTTTTCAAAATGATTTTCAAAACTGCTTTTCAAAATGTTTTAGCCTTAAAAACTATCTTTTTAAAATGATTTTCAAAACTGCTCTTCAAAATATTTTAGCCTTAAAAATTATCTTTTCAAATGATTTTCAAAAAGATCTTTTAGCCTTAAAATATTCTTTGTTTTTGTTGTTTAAATAAACTCTTGTTTTAAACTTCACATTGTTTTTAACTAAGGGATGTCGACATCATGGGATACCCCATGTCGACATGGTGGCCGTTAAATTCAAAAGTTTCAATTTTCAAAAGAAGTGTCTATTCGTTTAAATTTCTTCACGAATGATTATGACCGTTATTGGTCTATAAATAGCCTTCACAAATGAATTTTTAACTAACTATTTTCTTCACTTCTTCTTCTCCACAAATCCATATTCTAAAAATTTTATATTTTTAAGATCGTGCCGAAATTCTACCGAATTCTCAAGTGAATCAAATTAGAATCTCATTCTTGTTTGATTCTCTGCCCTCTCTCAAAGATCAAAGTGCTATTCAGAGTTATAGGATCAATTTGTAATCAAAAGTTTATCGAGTCTCTCTATAAGGTGTGGTTGTGCCTGGAAATCAATTGGGTGATCTTGTGTCCCGTAAATCAAGAGAGTTTGCCCCGGACTTGAAGACAAGAGGGTACCTCAAGGCCTTTAGAAATTGAGGATTGTAATCTCGACATTGGTATAATAAAAAATCTATATGAGGGTTTGCCTTGGTACAGGACTGGACGTAGGGTAACTCCGAACCAGTATAAATTCGGTGTGTTCTTTCCTTTTACTGCTTTTTATTTACTTTCTGCATCTGTGTTTGATTCTGTGATTGTTCTACGCTTAAGATCTGCATTTGTTTATATCATAATTTTTAAATTAGTCTATATAAGTCTTAGAATCCATTAAACACTATTCACCCCACCCCCCCTCTAGTGTTAAATTAGCCTTAAGATCCTTAATCCGCACTCTCTTTCAATTGGTATCAGAGCATAGGTTTTCATAGTTTTCATAATCTGAAACTTGAAAAGTTAAAAATGGCATTTTTAGGAAATTTTGTTAATACTAGTTTGAATTTATGCATTTCATCAAAGTATCATAAGTCTGCATATGGTTTTTATGAAAAATCAAGTTATCTACCAAATTGGTTTGTTATGCAGGAACATACATGTTACATGGCTTTTGAAGAATCAACAACAATTGGACAAACTGTGCAAATTGAGAAAGATAAATGGATACTTGATAGTGGCTGTTCAAGGCATATGACTGGAAATCCCGAGATACTCAATGACATTATATATCAAGATGGTGGATTGGTAAACTTTGGAGATAACTCAAAAGGATATGTGATTGGCATCGGCAATGTCGGTAATTCTAAAACTCCTCTTATTTCTGATATTTTCCTAGTTAGGAATTTAAAACATAATTTGCTTAGTATAAGTCAACTATGTGATAAAGGATTTAAAATTAAATTAGAAAAAGATAAGTGTCACATCGAAGATAATAAGTCAAATATTATCTTTGAAGGAATTAGGAAGAAAAACATTTACATCCTTAGTATGAAAGTTTCAAATGATAACTTATGTCTTTTGGATAATACAAGTGACCCTTGGATTTGGCATAAAAGATTTGGTCATTTAAATTTTAAACTGTTATCTAGGTTATCAAAACTTGACTTAGTTAGAGGTCTTCCCAAATTAAACTTTAAAGTAGATAGTATATGTGATGCTTGCCAATTAGGAAAACTTAAGAAAAGTTCATTTAAATTAAAAGATATGATTTCTACTTCTAAACCTCTAGAATTACTTCATTTAGATTTATTTGGTCCATCTCAAGTTTAATCAATTAATCACAATAAATATGTTTTTGTAATTGTAGATTATTATTCTATATATACTTGGACAATTTTTCTTAAACTTAAAAGTGATGCTTTTGAATTATTTTAGAATTTTGCTAAAAGAATTCAAAATCAACTTTCTTTAAAAAAAACTATTCGTAGTGATCACGGTGGAGAATTTGAAAATGAAAATTTTGAGAATTTCTGTAATCAAAAAGGAATTACTCATAATTTCTCTTTTCCAAGAACTCCACAACAAAACAGAGTGGTAGAACGTAAGAATAGAATGATTCAAGAGTGTGCTAGAACAATGCTTTCTGATAGTAACTTACCTAAAAACTTTTGGGCTGAAGCAGTCGCTACAGCTTGTTATATATTAAATAGGATTTTAATTAGACCATTAACTAATATAACACCATATGAATTACTTTACAATAAGAAACCCATAGTAGCTTATTTTAAAGTTTTTGGTAGTAAGTGTTTTATTCTTAATACAAAAGATAATTTAGATAAATTTGAACATAAATCCGACAAAGGTATCTTTATCGGATATTCTAATAGAAGTAAAGCATTTATAGTTTATAATTTAAGAACTAACACTATTGAAGAAACAATGCATGTATCTTTTGATGAAAGTTTTAAAGATACTGTACAAATAGAAGATGAAGAAGATTTTGTAACTTTAAATAATGAACCTAATGGAACTAATTATGAAATCATTCAACCTAATAAAAGAATTAGGCTATTAAAAGATCATCCTGTAGAAAATATACTAGGAAATATTGAATCTATAGTTAAATCAAGAAATCAACTAAATAGTATGAGTAATGTAGCTTTTATATCAACTATTGAACCTAAAAATCCAAAGGAAGCTTCATCTGATGATTCATGGATTCTTGCTGTGCAAGAAGAATTGAATCAGTTCACCAGAAATGATGTTTGGAACTTGTTCCTAGACCTGAGGATAAAAGTATACTTGGAACAAAATGGGTTTATAAAAATAAAATGAATGAACTTGGTGAGGTCGTGAGAAATAAAGCTCGTTTAGTCGCGCAAGGTTATTGTCAAGAAGAAGGAATTGATTATGACGAAACCTTTGCACCCGTAGCAAGACTAGAAGCTATCAGGATTCTACTTGCTTTCACAAACTACAATAATTTCAAGTTATATCAAACGGATGTTAAAAGTGCTTTTCTAAATGGTTTTGTAAAACAACCTTCACTTTTTGAAGATAATAAATTTCCAAATCATGTATATAAATTAAAGAAAGCTTTATATGGTCTGAAACAAGCTCCTAGAGCTTGGTATGAAAGACTAAGATCTTATTTACTATAATTTGGTTTTGAAACTGGTAAAATAGATACAACTCTTTTTATTAAAAGAAACAAAAATGATATTCAATTAGTACAAATATATGTAGATGATATAATATTTGGATCAACTAATAACATAATGAATAAAGAATTCTCAGATATAATGACTAAAGAATTTGAAATGAGTCATATGGGAGAACTAAGTTTCTTCTTAGGACTTCAAATCAAACAATTAAATAAAGGAATTTTCATTAGTCAAGAAAAATATGCTAAGGATTTAATTAATAAATTTGGATTGACCACTTCTAGTGGGAAACCAACTCCAATGACAACTAATGTAGCTTTAAGTAAAGAAGATAAATCTAAAGATGTTGATCAAAAATTATATAGGGGA
Source organism: Allium fistulosum (assembly GCA_030737815.1). Taxonomy (NCBI): domain Eukaryota; kingdom Viridiplantae; phylum Streptophyta; class Magnoliopsida; order Asparagales; family Amaryllidaceae; genus Allium; species Allium fistulosum. The sequence goes on from CM060906.1 coordinate 107,452,932, forward strand.
ATGATTGGTTCGCTGCTTTATATAACAGCAAGTCGTCCTGACATCATGCATAGTGTTTGTCTCTGTGCAAGATACCAATCTCAACCTAAAGAAACTCACTTAAAAGCTGTTAAAAGAATTTTAAGATATGTAAAACATACTTTAGATTATGATTTATTTTACTCTAAAAATGATGTATTTGATTTAATTTCATATTGTGATACTGATTACGCTAGTTGTAAATCAGACTGAAAAAGTACAAGTGGAACTTGTCACTTTCTAGGACATTCTCGGGTTTCCTGGTTTAGTAAGAAGCAAAACACTGTATCCTTGTCAACAACTGAAGCAGAATATATATATATGCTGCTTTGGCTTGTTCTCAAGTTATATATATGCAACAAACTTTAAAAGATTTTGGATTAACTATAACTAAATCACCAATTTATTGTGATAATACTAGTGCAATAAACCTATCTAAAAATCCAACTCATCATGCTAGAACAAAACATATTGATATTAGACATCATTTTCTTAAGGATAATATAAGTAAAGAAGTCATAACTCTTGAATATATTAATACTGAAAAACAAATTGCTGATATATTAACCAAACCATTAAATGAACAAAACTTTACTAAATTTAGAAGAGAATTAGGTATATGTTCATTAACTGAAATATAAATTATAAATAATACAAGTATAGTTAATAATTAATATAAATTAAAATTTCTCAAAAATTGAACTGGGCATCTCGACATGACCAATCCCCCTATGTCGACATACATGCCGAGGTTTTCAAATTTAAATTTCCCTCTAAAATTAGTTATTTGGTTATATATTTATATATTTCGACTTTTACTCCTTTTCATTGTTCTATTCTCTATAATAAACTTCTAAAACAGAAAATTAATGGCTTCCACTTCTAATAATGAACCTTCTTCACCCACTTCTCCTTCTTCTGGCCCTTTTCAACGTTCCACACACGTACGAGTCAACAAACTACAAGAGAAGATGAAAGATTTGCTTCAAATGATGATAGAAATTCAAGTAAGTCAACTGTGAATGGCTAGAGAACAAGATAAGCAAGGCAGAATCCTTAGGAATTTACAAAAATTCCTTTTGGATAACCGTGCCAATCCCATTGTCATCGAAGAATCATCACAAGCCATGGATTCTGAAGAAGAAGAGCCTCTGGAAGAACCATAAGAGGATCAAGAAGAAGAACATCCTCTGCCAAATCCGGATGTTCATATGGACGAAGACGATGGCGTGATTTGCGTTGGAGAGGTCCTTTTTGACGCTAATGGGAACATGGTCGAACCACGTGGAAACTTTTGTCTTCACTATCCAAATTGTTTGGTCCATAAATCACCAATAGTTAAGGGTCCTCGTTAAGCGTTTTTCGTTTTTCTCTTTCTTGATTGTATATTGGTTTGTTAATTTGTATATAAGTGTTATCTTAATTAATGTTCTATGAGAAATGCGGATTAAGGATCTTAAGGCTAGAATTAACACTAGAGGGGGGTGAATAGTGTTTTAAGAAATTTGTTAATCTTTTTGAGTTTATCTTACTTTGTTAACAATGTATACACTAATCAGACACAGATATGAACATAGAATCAAACACAGATGCAAATATAAAGTAAAAGCAGTAAAGGAAAGAACACACCGGATTTTATACTGTTTCGGAGTTACCCTACATCCAGTACCGCAACATAAGTACGGATTTCCTTTCACAATCAATTCAACAATTACAACCCTCGGTTTCAAGGCTACGAGGTACACCCTCCAGAATCGCAATCCTTTGGGTAGAGATACTTGATTTCCAGGGCAACAAGTTCACCCAATTGATTTCCAGGGCTACAATCACACCTTCTCTCCCTCAATTGATTTCCAGGGCTACAATCACACCTTCTCTCGCTTAATTGATTACAAAAAGTCTATAACTCAGATTAGCACTTGGATCTTGTAGAGATAGTGGAGAGAATCAAAACCAAAAATAATCGAGTATGATTCGATGTTGATTTTGGCAGAGTAATGGTGTAATTTTGTATTAAGAAATGTGGAAGAAGAAGAGAAGTGAAAAACCAGAAAATTATGTTATAAAATTTGTTGAAACTGACCCCTATTTATAGAAGAACAATCGTCATGTCCATTCGTGAAGAGTTATGGCGAATAGACACTTCTTTTGAAATTTGAATTTTGAATTAAATTGTCACCATGTCGACATAGTGCCTATGGGCATGTCGACATCCCTCAGCCAAAATTGCACTACGCCATAAATGACCTTCTGCAACACTTTTGCAAGGTGTTGCCAGCTAAAATGTTGCGACAGCTATAAAATTTTGGTCCTACTGCAACGTTGCATTTTTGGTGTTACCTTAGCCATAAAAATGTGTTGCTCTAGCTAAACAAGTGTAACACGATGCAACATTTTTATATAGTGTTGCAATAGATGTATTCAGATTAAAAAATTAATAAAATTAGCAATCCGCGTGAATACGATCCAACGATCTACATTTAATCTGGTTGTTAAAATGGATCACCACTGCAATTTGGCCCAAAATTTCGTTTTCCCGCCTAAACTAGTTCAGATCCCCTTTTGGTTTTCATTTCAATTCGTCTCCTCCCATTCGCCTCCTGCCAGTCGCTCCCATTCGCCTCCTCCCATTCGCCTCCTCCCAGTCGCCTCCTCCCAGTCGCCTCCTCCCAGTCGCCTCCTCCCAGTCGCCTCCTCCCATTCGCCTCCTCCCAGTCGCTCCCATTCGCCTCCTCCCATTCGCCTCCTCCCAGTCGCCTCCTCCCAGTCGCCTCCTCCCATTCGCCTCCTCCCAGTCGCCTCCTCCCATTCGCCTCCTCCCAGTCGCCTCCTCCCATTCGCCTCCTCCCAGTTGCCTCCTCCCATTCGCCTCCTCCCAGCTACCCCCTAACCATCGCGACCATCTAGCTCCAACCAGAGCTCTGTCACGACACCAAAACCCGAAGCCAAACAAAGTTTTCCATTCAAACCCCTTTTGCCACCGCTGTCGTCGCCATCAGCTCTCGCCTCCAACAGAAGACCTGCTCGCCACCAACCCCTCTACCTTTCTCCTTTAGACCACTTCACCTGAAAACCCTTCTAGCGCCTTAATTTCTCCCAAAACCCGAACTGCTGCCCTCGAGATTTTGGTTCACTTCGTACTTTCCATCGCAAGTTCAGAGCAGATCCCAGGCTGATCTCTTCGTACTTTCCCCTATGATTGCGGTTGCTTCACTTGGTACTGGTAATTTCAATAAGATAGTATGCCCCCCATATGTTTGTGCAAATGCTCCTTTAACACTTGTTAATGTTTCAGAATCTGGCTGGGTATGTACTGCTTCTGGATGCCCTGTGCCTCCATCGCAAGTCCATCGCAAGTTCATAATCTGGTTGGTTGGTTCACCATTGAATCTGGATGTAGTTGTATTGGTTGAAGGTTGGTTGGTTGGTTTGGTAAGTTATGGAAGTGATGGTGGAAGTTGGTGATGCAGAGGAGTTTTAGTTGGCAGTGTGATGCCTGAATGTTGGCAGAGAGATGTAGACGGAGTTTGGAGTTTGACAATGGTAGAGTGCTGTTGTGTATTGGTTACGGAGAGAAGCTAATGTGGTGATTGGAAATTGAAGAGTTTGCAGTAGAGTTTTGGTGTTTGGCCGTAGGGGATTCAAGCAGATTTAGGCGAGGAGATGGAGGATAGGAATTAAGCTCAGTCTTCATTTGTGCATCATTTTACGTCATTTCAAAGAAGGCTCGATCTTCCGAAATCGGATGAATCGGGCGGTGCCCACTTGTTCGACCGAAATCGGAGAAGACTCGATCCCCGCCGGGACTGTGGTGCCCCGGACCCCCGCCGGCGCTGCGCCCGGACCCGCTTCTCGGCTCGCCTTCGGCTCGGCACTCGGCTCGCCTTCGGCTCGGCATATATTTGTCAGTGTCGGTGTATGTATAAATTGAAACTGCATATGTAATGAGTGAACTGAGTGATGTAGTGAGGAATATCTGTATATGTGAATATCAGTGTTATATATCATTGTATTGTAAAATAGTGGAGTCAGGAATTTGTACAATTTCAAATGTTGAAATAAAATATTTATTTAAATAAATTACTGTTTAAATATCAAATTCTGTGTAATAGCATTTTATTAAATAAATATTTATTTTTATTAAAAAATCAAATATGCTCTACATTGTGGGCCCCACAAATTCAAAAAGTTCATATCTATAGCAACATTTTGGAATGTTGCTACAGATACCTATGGGTGTTGCCATAGACCCAAATAGGGTTCTATTGCAACAATATTACTTATGTTGCCTTAGATAGTCAAAATGTTGCCTTTGAGGTCTAAGGCAACGGCAAAAATTGCATCACCCTAAAAGTGTTGCCATAGACCTATGGCAACATTTTTCGGGCCTGAGCCAACATTTTTTTTGTGTTGCAGTAGGCCATTTATGGCGTAGTGTTGATGTTTTGAATTTCTATAAAAATAATATTTATCTTATATAAAAACTATTTAAAACTTTGTAAATATACTTGAATATAGTTGAAATTCATAAGTAAATATAAAGAACAATATATATATATATATTATTTAACTATAATTTAAATCAAAGTATAAATAATTTAAAAGTTAAATATATTATTTGAAAAGATAGTTTAAAATCAGAAGAAATTTTGACTCTGAAAATAAAGATGTTTTGAGGCTAAAATTATTTTAAAAACGGAATCGAGAGTTTTGAATCTTTTTAAAAGGAAAGTTTTGAAATCATTTCGAAAACAAGATAATTTTGAAAAATCATTTGAATTAAGCTTAGTGGATACAAAATAATGTCCCACTAGATTTTCGTAGGTTCCATCCTACTTAGGGTTCCATCCCTTTAACGGGCTCGAAGTGGATTCCATTCCACGAATAAATTGGATATTAAGATGCCAGTGCTTTTCTACGAGTTTTAACAAATATTCCTAATAAAAAAAACTTAATCTTGAAATCTTGAACTCTTGATAATCTTGATACTCTTGATAATCTTGATACTCATGAGTCTTCTATCTCTATATATTGAATCTCTATACTGTACAGTCTTCATTCTTGATACCTGCATGGTTAGATCCTGCATATACATATATATCTAAACTTGTAATATTAGTATTTATATTTTATAATCTATTCTAAGGTTGTTGTCATCAAAACCATCATCTCATGGACTAACAATCTCCCCCTTTTTGATGATGACAACCTTTGTTTATAAAATATTCCTTCTATTCTAATAACTCCCCCTAAAACTAACAACTCCCCCTTAATCTATGCCTAACTACCCTATTTTATATTTCTCCCCCTTTGTCATCAACAAAAAACTTACTCCCCCTGATTCTTGGACTTCAGTACCTGCATTGATAAACTATACAACGAAATATATAATATATAGATTAAGAAATAATGATACTTATGAGAATAATATCTTAATTAAAGACTATATTCATTTCAGTGTTTATATATATATGTTTCACACATCAAACTTCAAACCAAATAAAATCAATCCACACAAAGTATCAATTCAAACCAAATTAAATCAAACAAATTAATTCAAACAAATCAAACAAAGAAAGAAAATTAAACGTTGCGAGGAACATCTACCCATCCATCTTCTCCAAATATAGGGTCTGCTTTAATTGTATCCCAATTCTCATTGTCATTGGTGAGAGAGACAGGAAGATGTGCTTCATTATCATCCTTGTGTAGAGAGGAGATCATCCATCGTATTGCATCGAAGTGTCTTTCTTGTTCCTTGATCATCTGTATTTGACTCAATTCTAAGTGACACTGGTTTCGTAGAATAAAAGAGAGAATATTCTTGAATGAATTGAGTGTTTCTTCAAGATTTTCAAATAGATTGTGAATAGGATTGGCCATAATTGAATTAGAGAAAAAAATGAAGGATATAGATAATGAGAAATAAATTTCAATGAAGATTTCTGGAAGAAAAAGGTATATATAGGTGTAGAAAGTCGTTTGAAATGAATAGACATTTGGTAGTTATTCAAATTTCAAATTCAAAATTAATAATCACTTCTGACCAGTACATGTCGACATGGTCTTCTAGGGGATGTCGACATGGGTTAGTGAAAATTTATGACAACATTGATTTTGTGAATAATTGTGTATATGTATATATTTATATAATATACTAACATTTATTCTAGAAATAAGATAAGATAAGGTAGATAACAGAAAGGAAATTTCATTTCATTACGATAATACAAAGATTAAGCATAATGAACTACATGAACATTCGAAATAAAACAAACTAAGACAAATACAATAAGATACTAAAAGATAAAACTAGTTAGAAGATGAAGATGATGAAGATAGTCCAAGTTTCTTGCTGACTTTTGAAAAGAACTTGTTCATCTTCGAAGAAATGTTATCCAACTTCTTACTAACGGATCATTTTAAAATCCGTTGATTCTCCACAATTATCTTTTGGTTTTTGAGAAGGATTTTGTTGGATGGATTGGAAGGATATTCGATGCTTTCCAAAGAGGTTTCACCTTCTTCTTCTTCTTCTTTAATTTCCATTTCATCCCTTTCTTCTCTTTCTTCCTCTTCCTCTTCTTCCATTTCCACATGAGCCAAACGCTTTTCCTTTTTGGTAAGGGTTTCATAAGGTTGATATTTCAAGAAAAGTTTTTAATATCTCAAACATTTCTCTCATGAAAATCCCATATGTTTAAATTCTTCTCCTTTGAAATTTACTCCAAAATAGTTGAAAATCCGAGTAAGGTAAATTCCATGATACAAAGTGTTTTCTCCCATTTCAAAATTTTTAGGACGAAGTTCATCCAAAATAACTTGCGTCCAATTGATATCATAATTTCTGAAAATAGCAAAAAGTGCTTTGCACACTTTTGAAGTAGGATTGTTAAAGTTTCCCGATCTCGGGGTCAAAGTATGTTGTAAGAGAAGATTGACAATTCTTGTTTTAGGACGAAAGTTTCGGTTTTTAAATTCAAAGTTTTCATCTTCTTCAAAAATATGATGAAATGTCTCACGATCATGTTCATCGATTTTAAAACTAGAAAGATCCATTCCCGTGCTTTTTCAATTGAGAATGGTACCCAAAAGATCACAATTCAAAACAATTTGAGTGTCTTTGACACTACTCCAAATTTCATTCTCATTTCCAATATAAAAACCACGGTTTAAATTAGCATAGAAGATTTTGACAAGATTAGGATAGCAAACAAAATCATTTTGAGAAGAGTCAATAAGACTTAAAACACCATTGTTTGCAAAAAGAGAATCAATTTCATAAGAAGAAAAATCTTGAAAAATAGCAAATTTTCCGGGATGGACTTTGGCATAATTTGCATAATTGATGTATGCTTTAATTGCCTCCGGATCATTGAATAATTGCTCTTTGATTTTTCTGGAAATTCTCATGGTTGAGGGGTTGCTTAAAGAAGCCATTAGAGTAGAGAGTAGATAGCTTGAAGATATGAAGAGAGAGTTTGAATTTGAAAATGAAAGTGAAAAGATATGATAAAAGATAGTGAATAAATAGACTTTCAAAGAACATATTCTCTGGTCAAAAGGTATCTTTTCAGAGAAATAAATGAAGTGAAAAGGTGGAGGGAAATTCAAACATTTGAATTCAAAATTTGAAATTCAAATTCAGGTAGGCATGTCGACATCATGGTAGGGGCCATGTCGACATATGCCTTTGAATTTTCATGACATGATTTTTCCTAAGTTATATAATATACATATATATAAATATTATTATTAATGTCTATATTTCTGAAATATTATTATACTTATAATATATTTCAGAATGTGTCAAAAATAATAAAAATAATAATAAAATAATAATAAAAAATAGAAAATAAATTTTAAAATTCAAACAACATATCAATTCAAAATCAATCAATCAAACAATCAAGCAACTAATTCTATGCAAGTAATTTCAACCAATTGTATTGTAAACGTGTACCTTTTTCTAAGTCTGTTTCTCTGAATTCGTCAGAGTTGTGAACTGCGGTGAAACACAAAGTCAAATTATTCGTCTTTTGATCATCATCGCTGGAGGATGAGTCAGAGTCATCTAGAGTAGCAGTGAATGCACGTTTCCGTTTCTTTGCAGAATCATTGTTTGTAGGAGAGTTTTGCTTATCTGGATGCGGACAGTTTCTTTTGATATGACCTGGTTCGTCATAAGTGAAGCATTTGATAAAGTTTGGTACTGTAGTCTGATTACCGAAATTCTTAAAGTTGTTTCTCTTGGAACTATTCAATTTTCTGTACTTCAGAAATTTCCGAAAATTCTTGGTCATAAATGCTATCTCTTCATCATTATCACTGTTTGAGTCTGATCCGTCGATTAATGCATTGAATGCCATTGATTTCTTTTCAGATGCTTTGCTTTCTCTTCTCCCGATCATTTGAAATTCAAACGACATTAGATTTCCAATCAATTCTTCTATCTTTAAAGTACTGATGTCATTTGCCTCTTCAATTGCAAGTGTCTTTTGATCCCATTCTGGAGTGAGAGAATTTAAGATTTTTCTGACTTGATCTTCTTCCAAAAATTCCTTTCCCAAAGATATTAAAGAATGCACAATATCTTGAAATCGACTATACATATCTGAAATAGACTCATTAGTATTCATTTTAAATAACTGCAACTGATTTGTGAGCATGGAAATTTTGGTCTGTTTAACTTTGCTTGTTCCTTCGTGAGTTACTTGCAAAGTTTTCCAGATTTCATATGCAGACTTAAAAACTAACACTCTATTAAATTCATTTCTTTCAAGTGAACAAAACAGAATATTCATTGCTTTAGAATTATTTTGTGCAACAGTCTTTTGCTCAGTGGTCCACTTTGCAAAATTAGTTGTGGGTTCAGAATATTCAGTTTGTGTGATATTCCAAGTATCTAATCCTATAGATTGTAAATATATTTTCATCCTACATGCCCAATATGCATAGTTACTGTCATTAAAAAGTGGTGGTCTGGCAGTAGACTGACCTTCTACAAATGAACTAGTGTTGGTGGTAATAGCAGTATTAGTGTTAGTAGCCATTTTCAAATTTTTCAAAATTCAGGTAATGAAACTTTTGAAAACAAGGCTCTGATACCAAATGTGAGAAATGCGGATTAAGGATCTTAAGGCTAGAATTAACACTAGAGGGGGGTGAATAGTGTTTTAAGAAATTTGTTAATCTTTTTGAGTTTATCTTACTTTGTTAACAATGTATACACTAATCAAATACAGATATGAACACAGAATCAAACACAAATGCAAATATAAAGTAAAAGAAGTAAAGGAAAGAACATACCAGATTTTATTCTGGTTCGGAGTTACCCTACATCCAGTCCCGCAACACAAGTACGGATTTCCTTTCATAATCAATTCAACAATTACAACCCTCGGTTTCAAGGCTATGAGGTACACCATCCAAAATCACAATCCTTTGGGTAGAGATACTTGATTTCCGGGGCAACAAGTTCACCCAATTGATTTCCAGGGCTACAATCACACCTTCTTTCGCTCAATTGATTTCCAGGGCTACAATCACACCTTCTCTCGCTTAATTGATTACAAAAAGTCTATAACTCAGATTAGCACTTGGATCTTGTAGAGATAGTGGAGAGAATCAAAACCAAAAATAATCGAGTATGATTCGATGTTGATTTCGGCAGAGTAATGGTGTAATTTTGTATTAAGAAATGTGGAAGAAGAAGAGAAGTGAAAAGCCAGAAAATTATGTTATAAAATTCGTTGAAACTGACCCCTATTTATAGAAGAACAACAGTCATGTCCATTCGTGAAGAGTTATGGCGAATAGACACTTCTTTTGAAATTTGAATTTTGAATTAAACTGTCACCATGTCGACATAGTGCCTATGGGCATGTCGACATCCCTCAGCCAAAATTGTTGTTTTGAATTTCTATAAAAATAATATTTATCTTATATAAAAACTATTTAAAACTTTGTAAATATACTTGAATATAGTTGAAATTCATAAGTAAATATAAAGAACAATATATATATAATATTTAACTATAATTTAAATCAAAGTATAAATAGTTTAAAAGTTAAATATATTATTTGAAAAGATAGTTTAAAATTAGAAAAAAATTTGACTTTGAAAATAAAGATGTTTTGAGGCTAAAATTATTTTTAAAATGGAATCGAGAGTTTTGAATCTTTTTAAAAGGAAAGTTTTGAAATCATTTCGAAAACAAGATAATTTTGAAAAATAATTTGAATCAAGCTTAGTGGATACAAAACAATGTCCCACTAGATTTTCGTAGGTTCCATCCTACTTAGGGTTCCATCCCTTTAATGGGCTCGAAGTGGATTCCATTCCACGAATAAATTGGATATTAAGATGCCAGTGCTTTTCTACGAGTTTTAACAAATATTCCTAATAAAACAAACTTAATCTTGAAATCTTGAACTCTTGATAATCTTGATACTCTTGATAATCTTGATACTCATGAGTCTTCTATCTCTATATCTTGAATCTCTATACTGTACAGTCTTCATTCTTGATACCTGCATGGTTAGATCTTGCATATACATATATATCTAAACTTGTAATGTTAGTATTTATATTTTATAATCTATTCTAAGGTTGTTGTCATCAAAACAATCATCTCATGGACTAACATGTTCTTCTAACAACAATCTTTGGTGTATAAAGTTTGAATTCCATTTAACTTAGGATGTTATATTTCACTCATACATAGTTATTATTCTTATGTCATATGTTTGTTTATCTCATTTTCTATTAAGTTCAAGGTTTATAGGTTATTTTTGTTGATGACAAAGGAGGAGAAGTTATATAAAATAATAGGCTTGGAGTAAGGGGGAGTTGTTAGTGTAAGGAGGAGTTATGGTATAATCGAAGTGGTAAGTATATTTTATAAGGTTGTCATCATCAAAAAGGGGGAGATTGTTAAGAACTAGAGATAGTGGTTTTGATGACAACAACCTTTATAACTTATTTTATTATAACTTATATACTAACACTATTGTCTAGATATATATGAATGTTATTATGCTGGATATATATAAGGCAGGCACTGATTATTGAAGACTGTACAATATAAAGATCAAGAATGAAGAAATCAAGTTTGAAGACTCATGAGTATCAAGATCAAGATTTCAAGATAAGTGTCTAGTTTATTTTTAAAACTTCATAATACCATGGAAATCTTCATTTAAAATTACATTTGGGATGGAACCCATTTCTACCTTCTTAATGGCTTACAAACCCACGACAAGTAGCTTACAAACCTACGACAAGTGGCTTACAAACACACGAACATCATGGTTTTGTACAACTTCTCGAGTCCTGATGTGATGAGATATTCTGTAGGAAATAGCTTGCAAAACTACTTCAAAATGGTTTTTCCAAATGATTTTCAAAACTGCTTTTCAAAATGTTTTAGCCTTAAAATTATCTTTTTAAAATGATTTTCAAAACTGCTCTTCAAAATATTTTAGCCTTAAAAATTATCTTTTCAAATGATTTTCAAAATGATGTTTTAGCTCGAAAATATTCTTTGTTTTTGTTTTTTAAATAAACTCTTGTTTTAAACTTCACATTGTTTTTAACTAAGGGATGTCGACATCATGGGATACCCCATGTCGACATGGTGGCCGTTAAATTCAAAAGTTTCAATTTTCAAAAGATGTGTCTATTCGTTTAAATCTCTTCACGAATGGTTATGACCATTACTGTTCTATAAACAGCCTTCACAAACGAATTTTTTAACTAACTATTTTCTTATTTTCTTCACTTCTTCTTCTCCACAAATCCATATCCTAAAATATTCATATTTTTAAGATCGTGCCGAAATTCTGCTGAATTCTCAAGTGAATCAAATTAGAATCTCATTCTTGTTTGATTCTCTGCCTTCTCTCGAAGATCAAAGTGCTATTCAGAGTTATAGGATCAATTTGTAATCAAAAGTTTATCGAGTCTCTCTATAAGGTGTGGTTGTGCTTGGAAATCAGTTGGGTGATCTTGTGTCCCGTAAATCAAGAGAGTTTTCCCCAAACTCGAAGATAGGAGGGTACCTCAAGGCCTTTAGAAATTGAGGATTGTAATCTCGACATTGGTATAATAAAAATCTGTATGAGGTTTTTGCCTTGGTATAGGACTGGAAGTAGGGTAACTCCGAACCAATATAAATCCAGTGTGTTCTTTCCTTTTACTGCTTTTTATTTACTTTCTGCATCTGTGTTTGATTTTGTGATTGTTCTGTGATTAAGTTCTGCAATTTTCTATATCATAATTTTTAAATTGGTCCATATAAGTCTTAGAATCCATTAAACACTATTCACCCCCCCTCTAGTGTTAAATTAGCCTTAAGATCCTTAATCCGCACTCTCTTCCAGTTATCGCTAAACCAAAGCAATGATACCAACTGTAACGACCTGCCTTTATGGACGTTTTAAGCCGACACATATGCCAGACTCAAACCATTCAAAAGGGCAGATTGTTATGGGGTAAATAATAAAAAGAAAAGGAAATAAAACAAATACAGAATCTCGCAGCGGAATGACAAAATATAATAATCAAATAACAGTTCATGAAGCTGTTTTATAAATACATTTGATTATACTTACACAATACAGAATCAGAGTTACAGACAAGAAGAATGAATAAATAAATAAATGCAGCGGAACAACATGATGTAGTGGAATACATATCATAACTAATAGTAGTACAAATCTTCGCCTTCTTCCTCCAGAAATAAGGTCTTCAACCCTGAAATGCTCAGGCTGACCCGAGTGAATTGAAAAGACAAAACACTCGAGTCAGAACTAAAAGATCTTATGCAAGTAAAATCAACGGTAAATATGCGTATGATGGCATCAAATATATTTACGGGTTTTCACATCTCTTATCCAGTGTCTAACGTGAGTGCAGTAACTTAGGAGATGTTCCGGATTCACATCTCCTAAGGATCCGTTAAACTATCTACTATGTAGTACAATACGCTATTATAATATGTCTACAGTAAAGTAAAAGTATTAAAATAGCGTTAAGGCGTTACCCATATCCACCTTAACACATTTTAAATATTCCCATAGTCTATAAAGTAACGTACGCTCCTCCGTAAACTGGAGGTTTACCCAAAGGGCACTCCATAGGTATGGTGCAAAACAAACTCATAGAAGGCGTGCTAGGGCATGTGAACACGGCACTCGAGGCAATGCCAGGGTAGATATACCAATTGCACTCATGGACTGGTGGTAACGCATAGCAGCAACTACCCCCCCACCTCGGAACACACTCCCAAATCAAAATCAAGGGTGGCCACCAAATCAATCACAAAGTCAGAATATAGTATCGAAGGACTGTGCCCGATCGGAGGAATGACCTCAGTTGGCCCGGTATAGCTCCTGTTTTAGTCACATCTAAGCTGACTCACGGGAGTTAGGGTCACGTCATACCTTATACAGAAATTGTTCGCCAAACCTTCATTTCTGAAATCTCCACCACGTATACAGTTGTTAAAGTGGTTTTCGGTATTGGTAGAGAGTATGACAATATCCGATCCGGTCACTTTAACAACCAAACGCTTATTTCACACCGGATGGTTCTTTTACATTTCAAAAGTCAATTCACAATTTATGTCAAAATATCATATTCTCAAAACCATATCACTTTCGAAATCATATTCACTTTGAAAATCATATTCACCCTTAAATCATATCGTTTTCGAAATCATAATTTCTTTCAAAAATCATATTTCCAATTAGGTTAAATTCCCATTTCAAAATCATCATATTCAATTAATTATAACATTTAAATTCCAACTTAGGTTGTAACATCATTTAACCGTATTTGCTTTTAAACCAATGAATTTGAATATAAACATTTTCCCTCTACTTAGTCTGAAATTTTAGAAAATAGTTTAAATAGTTATAAATAGTTAAAATACTCTAAAATAGTTTAATTATAGATTAAAGATACTTTTAAATTGATTTAAGATAGTTAAATAGATTTAAAATAGATTAAATATAATTAAAATAGATTAAATAGCTTTAAAATAGATTAATTAGATTTAAAATAAGTTAAAATGGGTTAATTAGTTTAAAATAAATTAGATGGTTTAAAATAGGTTAAATTGATTTAATACAGTTAATATAGCTTGAAATAGTTTAATAATTTGAAAATCTTAAAATTTAGAATCTTTACAATAATATATTTTTAAAACGGTTTATATTAAAAATATGAATTTGAATTCAATATCAATTTAAACTATTCATTTCCTTTCAACACATTTGGACTATTTTCGATTTCCAAAATGCAATTTCAAATCTTTCAATTCAAATTCTCAATAAAATATTAAATTCTATATCGCTTCCAAATCCATGTTTGAAATATCAATTTAAATTATTCCAATTTCAATACATTACAAAGTTATATTTTAAACAATTCAAATAACTCAATTCTGAAAAGTTTCACTTATATTCCAAATTCAAATTTGAAAATTTCGATTAAGTTCTTTTAACAATTTCTTTAAACCTATTCTAATTTTAACATAAAACTTGAATTTCGAGAATAATTCAGTTTATATAAATCAAATTTTGTTTCAAATACCATTTAACAGGATTCCAAAAATTATGAATTTAAAATCATTTAATTTAACCAATCCGGTGTCCGTATATAATTTTCTACCCTAGGGTCAAGTGATACGAATATTTATCATTTCAACCCGCAATTTAAAATTTTACGGTTATATATCATTTCAAACCGCAATCCTGAATTTAATATTAAAATCCATAAAATCGCTCGAGTCTATCATTTCAACCCATAATAATTTTGTCCTAATCTATAGATCGTTCGGGTATATATCATTTCAACCCATAGTGATTTTCCTAATAATAACTAAGGGAACTTGGAGAGTGATAACGGTATATAATTCAAATAAGACATTCAATCATCCAATATCAATAATCAAACATCAATCACAATCATCATCCAATTCAACAATTAACTAATTATCAATAACAGGTAATTAATTGGCAATTTAAATTCAATAATAAATTAAATGGCAATTTAATTCAAAATAAATTCAAATTAACTGGAATAGCAATTTTAAATTACCAAACAGCCATAAATAAATTTCCAATCACACTATAAATTTAATTTAACAAACATAAGAAATTTTAGAAGTTGTGAGTGGGTTAAACACTCACCTTCGACTTTAAATCGAATTAAAATCCAATTTAAGGCCCAAATTAAAACAATCTTAGAATTCGTCCAAATAAGCGTCAAAATGTCCGGAATTTTGATACGATCACAGTGGAGCAAACCGCGTGTGAAATGGACTTCGTATGCAAAAGTTATATAAGTTAAAGCGTTTTAAATTCAAAATCAAAATAAAATAGAAGAATTGGGCAAAATCGTAATTACCTAACTATCTCCAAGCCCTATCCGCCTCGTAAAAACCAAACACACACGCTAGCTGCCACGTTCATCTTGAACCATCGCCGCCTAAAGGCCTCCGTGTCCAGATCCAAAATCACCGCCGTGAAGCCCAGGCTTGGCCGCGCCTAACGCTGGTAGCCGCTCACCATGCGATCACCCACCTCCATCTCTCGCCGCCGCATGTGTCGAGCCAAACTGGGGCGATTATGTTGACAATCAAGACGAACGAACAACCAATCTATGACCTGCTCGACCCCCCCCCCATCGCAACGGTACCACCCGATCGTCGATCGGATGCAAATCCGCCGATGGATCGACCAAAATCCAATATGGACGGCCGGAATTGATTCGCGATTTCTAGACAAACGATGATTCAAATTGAAAAACGAACTGCACCAGTGAATTATGCTCGATGAGAGCTTTAAATTGATATATAATTCGTTTGGATCGGAGGAGTTTGATTTTGGATTTTGTTTTTGAATTCAAGTTGAAATTGGGAATTAGGGTTTTGTTTGTCTGCCATTGGAAAGAGGAGATGAGAAAGAAATGTACGTACGGACAATAAAAAATAAAAAGGTTGCTAGGGTTTATAACGGGCTATTTATAGGCAAAGTTGAAAACAGAAAGAATGGACCAAATTGATTTGGATTGAAATGATAAACGACCTGAAAAGCCCGTTTTGTCTCCAGAACGAAAATGGGTCACCCCATATATCAAAATAGATGTTTTTAATATTTTTAAACTCAATGGAACAGGTTTCAGGTCCTAATTCCATCGTATGAAGAAGTTAGTTTAAAATCAGCCTATTTCAAATTGATTTCAATTAAATTGATTTTTAGGCGTTTCGAGTCTGTACGATCGAACGACAAGTCTGATTGCCACGAAACTTGAAACCTTACAATAATTCACCGTTACGGATCCGATGAAACTAGTTTCATCGAAATTCGAACCAATGGCCAAAATGGCTATTTTTACATTATTAAGTAAATTAATATTAAATTAATTAAATCACTTTTCCAATTTAAATTTAATAATTTACAATTCCCATCATTTTAGATTACTTAGTACTTTATAAACTTTTAAAACAAATTTCTAAATCAATTTAATATTCAATATCGCACAAATTACAGTATTTAATTTCAATTTCAAATAATTCAGTAATTTTAAATTTAAACTTCAATAAATCTATTTACTTGATTTCCAATCTTGTTATTCAATCAATTATCATCTTATGGGTATAATTAACATTGGTTTATATCTTATTACACTAATATTCTCCAATTTCATCTTTATTTACATTAACGTAATATTTATTTACGTTTAATTGCAATAAATCCAATTATTATATAATTCCAATAATTTGATCAACTTGATTTCAAAGCTTTTTATTCACTTAATTGTCATATTATGAATAGAATTTAGATTGGTTACATTTTATTGAATTAATATTCTTCAATTATCCATTTAATCTACATTAATTGAACTAATCAAGTGAATTAATTGGTATTGATTTCCAAATTAAATTTAACAGGATAAATAAATAGGTAACATATAATAGTTTGTCACCATTAACTTTTAGTCATATTAACAAGTTTATTATTTACAACCAAATGTTATAATTACTTACACAACACAAAATTTATTCAGTTTACAATTTATTACATACCATTCAATTAATACAACATTTAACTTATCAATTTACTCTCTTACTCCAACTATCAATTAACACATATTATTACAATAAATTTACAAATCCAAAATCAGTTGTACCTTTTAATCATTTCAGTTAATTGGAATTTCATTTTTAAGAAGTTATCAATTTGCTTAAACAAATACTATTACATTGCATTTCAGTTATATTTTCATTATTAAATAACAGATTTTTTTATTTCTTTCCACATTAAATCACAAAATCTTATTAAATCAACTATTTTAAATTATCGAAAATTATGGATCGTTACACTCTCCCCCACTCAAAACTTTTCGTCCTCGAAAAGGGAAAAGAAGGAATTAAGAAATCAGTATATTCTTATTCAAAATATTAAATTTATAACAATTAAATTCACAAAATTAAATAATTCAAATAAAATATATCAATTTATAGCACTTAAATCCTTTATATTCAAGTTAACCAAGTTTGGAAAACTATTCATAAAATTTTATAAGTCCAAAATTCATGGAAAATTTCGGCACAGTATCCTTTGTACGGAGAGATCTTGGAGAAATAATAATATCAATAATACAATATATATCAAAATTTTCAAAATAATATATCCCAAGGGCGGGCAAAAACAATATAATATCGCTAGAAAACCGTAATCCGAGAACGTACCTATTTGTCGGGCAATGAACGCTTATTTTATGAAACCAAAGCAGTAGCTATTGCTTCCATAAACTTGTATTTCACTTATAAGGTCCAAAGAAGTTAATAATTATATAAAAGTAAAATGTTTAAGTTGTTTCAATTAGTAACAAAACAAATCAATGCAACATAACAACAATCACTTGCAAACAAGCATACAATCATCACATGAAAATCAAAGTAATCGATCATTCATCCATATCGAGCAAAACGAATGGTTTGTTCGGGTTTAGACACCTTTAATCGCATAGAATGACAAATAAACTACTAAGTATACCATCTACTCAACAGTCTTAGATAAAACGCAACAGATTATTCATACATCCAAACAATTAGAAGTATCCTTTCCCAAACAACCCAAAAGCCAAAACAAACAACAAATTCCAAACATTATTTAAGTTTATTCTTATTAGTTTCTTTCACAACGTTTGCAGTTCATTTCCCCTTTGCATAGATACAAGGGTTATTTCTTTAATTACATTTATTTCTCAAAAATTCAATTCCCATTCATTCATATAATACTTTATTCCATCTATTTACATTCATTTATTTACATACGTTGTTTACATTTCTTACATATGTTACTCATATAATTTTTTTAAAAACATATGTGAATCAATTCTTAAAGTATTATATAGGTTTCTTTGTAAATAAATTCACATTCATTCATTTAGTACTTACTTTCATTTATTTTCATTCATTACTTATAAAATTCATTTTTTTCATTTATAATGAAAATTTCCTTTCAATACTTTACTTTCATTTCTTGCATATGTTATATCCATTCAATTGTTTAAAGTAATCAGTGAATTCATTATTTAAGTTTTTCATACATTTTATTGCCGTTTAGTTCACATTTATAAATTTTTACTTGAT
This sequence comes from Allium fistulosum, assembly GCA_030737815.1. Classification (NCBI taxonomy): domain Eukaryota; kingdom Viridiplantae; phylum Streptophyta; class Magnoliopsida; order Asparagales; family Amaryllidaceae; genus Allium; species Allium fistulosum. Next base: position 107,471,618 of record CM060906.1, read on the forward strand.
TTCCATTAGATATTAATATTCATTAATGTATGAGTTCATACTTAAGTTTCTTACTTTTTTAATTTACCTTCATCCTTTCTTATATAATGTCATTGAATATTAAATCCATTTTCTAAATCATTTCAACATTTCTGAAGCTGTAATCGTTTAATTTAATATAGTATTCGTTTTATTATTTACTTTAATTATCAATAGCTTCAAACCTTAACTTAATTTTATAATTATTTACTTACAGTACTTCACTTTCTATTTCATTTTATTTAGTAGTATTTCAATCATAACTTAAGTTTATAGCAATTATAATATAAAAATTTCTTATTACAAAAGAAATTCCATTAAACACTTTCATTACTTTAAGTTTTACTTATATAATATTCCATTACATTTTCTTATTAAACCTTACAACTTTTAATATTTTTGTAATTTATATATTTATGTTCCTAAGAATGCAATTGAATGTTACACAAGTTTATCTTATTTCATTTTAATTAACTTACTGTTTAATAGTTATCATTTCTAATTTTCAATTCCTTTTTATTTATAGTTTACAAATTTCAAATTTCTGTAGATTTCATTTATAACTTAGCACTTAATTTGTTATTTTCATTTTAGAAATTCCAATTATTAAATTGTGAAAATTACATTTCATTACAATAATTGAAATCTCTAATTTATAGAAACTTAAAACTAAATGTCGGGTTCTATTTCAAATCATTTAATATAATATACATATGTATACACTTACAATTTATATATCCTATCATATTTAAACTTTGAAATTTATATTTGTTTATCAAAAAAAATCTATAGTAAAACTACTACAATGGCCTTCCCACTTTGAAACTCGAAAATGAACGTCGATGATGCGTGCACTCATCACCGAAATTATTTTCCAACGATAGAGGTGGAAGTACAAAACTCATTTCTTTCCAAAATTCCTTTAAAACATTTCCTTCAAATTATATTTAAATATTTATATCAGAAAATGTTTCCAAATAATACAAATATTATATTCCAAAATCCTTCGAAAGAAATTTTCGAAATCCCAGAACTTAAGTTCTTAAATTTCCAATTTATATTCATTTTATTTGTAAATTTTATTTTACAAATAGTATTTATAAACTTCACTACCTAACAAACAAATATATTACAACTAAATATATCATTTATAAAATTACTATTTTATATACAAAATATATAATAGGCAAAATTATTTCATTTACCTATATTTCAAAACAAATATTGTGTCGGTCTGTCCTATTAAGTGTTTAGAAATCCCTATCGATGTCATAGCGTCCTATGCACCAACTAGAATTTGTAAATACAAAACGGAACAATTAACACAATATAAAAAGCCTTTATAACACTAACAAATACGCTCTCTCATATGTATACACTCAGCGACTCATTCTAGGGTATTACTACTCTAGTTTATATGAGTCAGACCCCACAAAGCTAAGGTTATCGCTAAACCAAAGCTCTGATACCAACTGTAACGATCTGTCATTTTGGACGTTTTAAGAAGACACACATGCCATACTCAAACCATTCAAAAGGGCAGATTATTATAGGGTAAATAAGAAAAAGAAAAAGGAAATAAAACAAATACAAAATCTCGCAGCGGAATGACAAAATATAATAATCAAATAACAGTTCATGAAGCTGTTTTATAAATACATTTGATTATACTTACATAATACAGAATCAGAGTTACACACAACAAGAATGAATAAATAAATAAATAAATAAATGCATTGGAAAAACATGATGCAGTGGAATACATATCATAAATAATAGCAGTACAAATCTTCGTCTTCGTCCTCCAAAAATAAGGTCTTCAACCCTGAAATGCTCAGGCTGACCCGAGCGAATTGAAAAGACAAAACACTCGAGTCAGAATTAAAAGATCTTACGTAAGTTAAATCAACGTAAATATGCGTGTGACGGCGTCAAAGATGTTTACGGGTTTTGACATCTCCTATCCAGTGTCTAATGTGAGTGTAGTAACTTAAGAGATGTTCGGGATTCACATCTCCTAAGGATCCGTTAAACTATCTACTATGTAGTACAATACGCTATTATAATATGTCTACAGTAAAGTAAAAGTATTAAAATAGCGTTAAGGCATTACACATATCCCCTTTAACACGTTTTATATATTCCCATAGTCTATACAGTACCGTACGCTCCTCCGTAAACTGGAGGTTTACCCAGAGAGCACTCCATATGTATGGTATAAAACAAACTCGTAGAAGGCGCACTAGGGCATGTGAACATGGCACTCGAGGCAATGCCAGGGTAGATATACCAACTGCACTCACGGACTGGTGGTAACGCATAGCAGCTACTACCGCCCACCTCGGAACACACTCCCAAATCAAAATCAAGGGTGGCCACTAAATCAATCACAAAGTCAGAATATAGTATCGAAGGAATGTGCCCGATCGGAGGAATGGCCTCACTTGGCCCAGTATAGCTCCTGTTTTAGTCACATCTAAGCTGGCTCACGGGAGTCAGGGTCACGTTATACCTTATACAGAAATCGTTCGCCAAACCATCCTACTTCATTTCTGAAATCTTCACCACGTACACAGTTGTTAAAGTGGTTTTCGGTATTGGCAGAGAGTATGACAATATCCAATCCCGGTCTCCTTAACAACCAAATGCTTATTTCACAACGGATGGTTCTTTTACATTTCAAAAGTCAATTCACAATTTGTATCAAAATATCATATTCTCAAAACCATATCACTTTCGAAATCATATTCACTTTGAAAATCATATTCACCTTTAAATCATATCGTTTCCGAAATCATAATTTTTTCAAAAATCATATTTCCAATTTGGTTAAATCCTCACTTCAAAATCATCATATTCAGTTAATTATAACATTTAAATTCCAACTTAGGTTATAACATTTAACCGTATTTGCTTTTAAACCAATGAATTTGAATATAAACACATTCCCTCTACTTTGTCTGAAATTTTAGAAAATAGTTTACATAGTTATAAATAGTTAAAATAGTTATAAATAGTTAAAATACTCTAAAATGCTTTAATTATAGATTAAAGATACAGTTAAACTAATTTAAGATAGTTAAATAGATTTAAAATAGAATAAATATAATTAAAATAGATTAAATAGCTTTAAAATAGATTAATTAGATTTAAAATAAGTTAAAATGGGTTAATTAGTTTAAAATAAATTAGATGGTTTAAAATAGGTTAAATTGATTTAATACAGTTAATATAGCTTGAAATAGTTTAATAATTTGAAAGTCTTAAAATTTAAAATCTTTACAACAATATAATTTTAAAACGGTTTATATCAAAAATATGAATTTGAATTTAATATCAATTTAAACTATTCATTTCCTTTCAACACATTTGGACTATTTTCAATTTCCAAAACCCAATTTCAAATCATTCAATTCAAATTCTCAATAAAATATTAAATTCTATATCGCTTCCAAATCCATGTTTGAAATATCAATTTAAATTATTCAAGTTTCAATACATTACAAAGTTATATTTCAAACAATTCAAATAACTCAATTCTGAAAAATTTCACTTATATTCCAAATTCAACTTTGAAAATTTCGATTAAATTCTTTTAACAATTTCTTTAAACCAATTCCAATTTTAACATAAAACTTGAATTTCGAGAATAATTCAATTTATATAAATCAAATTTTGTTTCAAATATCATTTAACTGGATTCCAAAAATTATGGATTTGAAACCATTTAATTTAACCAATCCGGTGTCCGTATGTAATTCTCTACCCTAGGGTCAAGTGATACGGATATTTATCATTTCAATCCGCAATTTAAAATTTTATGGTTATATGTCATTTCAAACCGCAATCTCGAATTTAATATTAAAATCCATAAAATTGCTCGAGTCTATCATTTCAATCGTTCCTAATTTATAGATCATTCGGGTATATATCATTTCAACCCATAGTGATTTTCCTAATAATAACTAAGGGAACTTGTAAAGTGACAAAAGTATATAATTCAAACAAGGCATCCAATCATCTAATATCAACAATCAAACATCTATCACAATCATCAACCAATTCAACAATTAACTAATTATCAATAACAAGTAATTAACTGGCAATTTAAATTCAATAATAAATTAATTGGCAATTTAATTCAAAATAAATTCAAATTAATTGGAAAAACAATTTTAAGTTACCTAACAGCCGTAAATAAATTTCCAATCGCACTATAAATTTAATTTAACAAACATAAGAAATTTTAGAAGTTGTGAGTGGGTTAAACACTCAACTTCGATTTTAAATCGAATTAAAATCCAATTTAGGGCCCAAATTAAAACAGTCTCAGAATTCGTCCAAACCAGCGTCAAAATGTCCAGAATTTCGTTATGATAGCAGCGGAGCAAACCGCACAAGAAAGGAACCTCGTATGCAAAAGTTATATAAGTTAAAGCGTTTTAAATTCAAAATCTAAATAAAATAGAAGAATTGGGCAAAATCGTAATTACCTAACTATCTCTAAGCCCTAACGGCCTCATACAAACCCAACACGCACGCTAGCCGCCACGTTCATCTTGAACCATCGCCGCCTAGGAGCCTCCGTGTCCAGATACAAAATCATCGTCGTGAAGCCCAGGCTTGGCCGCCTCCTAACATTGGTAGCCGCTCCCCATGTGATCGCACACCTCCATCTCTCTCCGCCGCACGTGTCGAGCCAAACTGGGGCGATTCCGTTGACAATCAAGATGAACGAACAACCGATCTATGACCTGCTCGACCCCACCTTTGCAACGGTACCACCCGATCGTCGATCGGATGCAGATCCGCCATTGGATCGACCAAAATCCAATATGGACGGTCAGAAATGATTCACGGTTTCTGGACAAACGATGATTCAAATTGGAAAATGAACTGCACCAGTGAATTACGCTCGACGAGAGCTTTGAATTGATATGTAATTTGTTTGGATTGGAGGAGTTTGATTTTGGATTTTGTTTTGAAATTGAAGTGGCAATTGGGAATTAGGGTTTTGTTTGTCTGCTATTGGAAATAGGAGATGAGAAAGAAATGTACGTACAAACAATAGAATATAAAAATGTTGCTAGGGTTTATAACGGGCTATTTATAGGCAAAGCTGAATACAGAAAGAATGGATCAGATTGATTTGGATTGAGACGATAAACGACCCGAAAAGCCCGTTTTGTCTCCGGAATGAAAATGGGTCACCCCATATATCAAAATAGATGTTTTTAATATTTTTAAACTCAATGGAATAGGTTTCAGGTCCTAATTCCATCGTATAAAGAAGTTAGCTTAAAATCAGCCTATTTCAAATTGATTTCATTTGATTTCAATTAAATTGATTTCTAGGCGTTTCGAGTCCGTACGTTTCGAGTCCGTACGATCAAATGGCTATTTTTACGTTATTAAATAAATTATATTAAATTAATTAAATCACTTTTCCAATTCAAATTTAATAATTTACAATTCCCATCATTTTAGATTACTTAGTACTTTATAATCTTTAAAAAAATTCCATATCAATTTAATATTCAATATTGCACAAATTACAATATTTAATTTCAATTTCAAATAATTTAGTAATTATAAATTTAAACTTCAATAAATCTATTTAGTTGATTGCCAATCTTGTTATTCAATCAATTATCATCTTATGGGTATAATTAACATTGGTTTATATCTTATTACACTAATATTCTACAATTTCATCTTTATTTACATTAAAGTAATATTTAATTACGTTTAACTGCAATAAATCCAATTATTATAATTTTAATTCCAATAATTTGATCAACTGGATTTCAAAGCTTTTTATTCACTTAATTGTCATATTATGAATAGAATTTACATTGGTTACATTTTATATTGAATTAATATTCTTCAATTATCCATTTAATCTACATTAACTGAACTAATCAAGTGAATTAATTGCAATTGATTCCAAATTAAATTTAACAGGCTAAATAAATAGGTAACATATAATGGTTTGTCACCATTAACTTTTAGTCATATTAACAAGTTTATTATTTACAACCAAATGTTATAATTATTTATACAACACTAAATTTATTCAGTTTACAATTTATTACATACCATTCAATTAATAAAACATTTACCTTATCAATTTACTCTCTTACTCCAATTATCAATTAATACATATTATTACAATAAATTTACAAATCTAAAATCAGTTATACCTTTTAATCATTTCAGTTAATTGGAATTTCATTTTTAAGCAGTTATCAATTTCCTTAAACTAATACTATTACATTGCATTTCAGTTATATTTTCATTATTAAATCATAGATTTTTTTTATTTCTTTCCACATTAAATCACAAAATCTTATTAAATCAATTATTTTAAATTATCGAAAATTACGGGTCGTTACACTCTCCCCCACTCAAAACTTTTCGTCCTCGAAAAGGGAAAAGAAGGAATTAAGAAATCAATATATTTTTATTCAAAATATTAAATTTATAATAATTAAATTCACAAAATTAAATAATTCAAATAAAATATATCAATTTATAGCACTGAAATCCTTTATATTCAAGTTAACAAAGTTTGGAAAACATTTCATAAAATTTTCTTAGTCCAAAATTCAAGGAAAATTTCGGTAGAGTCTCATTTGTACGGAGAGGTCTAGGAGAAATAATAATACCAATAATACAATATATATCACAATTTTCAAAATAATATATCCCAACAGCTGGCAAAAACAATATAATATCGCTAGAAAACCTTAATCCGAGAACGTACCTATTTGTCGGGCAATTAACGCTTATTTTATGAAACCAAAGTAGTAGTTATTGCTTCCATAAACATGTATTTCACTTATAAGGTCCAAAGAAGTTAATAATTATATAAAAGTGAAATGTTTAAGTTGTTTCAATTAGTAACAAAACAAATCAATGCAATATAACAACAATCACTTGCAAACAAGCATACAATCATCACATGAAAATAAAAGTAATCTACCATTCATCCATATCGAGCAAAACAAATGGTTTGTTCGGGTTTAGACACCTTTAATCGCATAGAATGACAAATAAACTACTAAGTATACCATCTACTCAACAGTCTTAGATAAAACTCAACAGATTATTCATACATCCAAACAATTAGAAGTATCTTTTCCCAAACAACCCAAAAGCCAAAACAAACAACAAATTCCAAACATTATTTAAGTTTATTCTTATTAGTCTCTTTCACAACATTTGCAGTTCATTTCCCCTCTGCATAGATACAAGGGTTATTTCTTTAAATACATTTATTTCTCACAAATTCAATTCCCATTCATTCATATAATACTTTATTCCATCTATTTACATTCATTTATTTACATATGTTATTTACATTTCTTACATATGTTACTCATATAATTTTTTTTTTAAAACATATGTAAATCAATTTTTAAAGTATTATATATGTTTCTTCGTAAATAAATTCACATTCATTCATTTAGTACTTACTTTCATTTATTTTCATTCATTACTTATAAAATTCATTTTTTTCATTTATAATGAAAATTTACTTTCATTACTTTACATTCATTTCTTACATAAGTTGTAACAACCCGGGTTTTCCCGCGTCAGTTTATAAGTGACGATTAAATCATTTTAATGGCTAGTGCAGATTTGAATCAAGTTTAAATTCATTTGAAAATCAGTTGTAAATTCTTTTACAAGAACGAGTTAAAGGATTGTGGACTTAGAAATTATTAAGCCGTTCCCTTTTCATATTTTTCAGCCCATATCTTTTGAGATAAGGGTTTACACCGATCCCCTTTTTGTTCTTACTCATTTTTTTCACTAAAACCCTAAACGAGAAATGGCGGAATGAAAAAAAGAAAAGAAGCGATAATGGCGGCCACGAAATTTCTTGTTCGTTCGTTCGAAATGCTAGGGTTGTCTCTGCTTGATTCTCGAGTGCCACGGCTTCAGTTTCTCGATCGAATAAAGGTGAGTGACTTTTCACTCACATCTGAAATTCATTCCTAGTTCAGTGCTTCGACCGCTTGTTTTCTTTGTTGATGATTTTGACTTGTTTTGGGACGCGATTTGATGCTTTTGAATTTTATCTGTACCCAAATTGTATTCGTTGTTTGAATTCATCTCGGTCACTTGATTTTCGTGTAGATGTTATAGATGTTAACTGATTTATTCAAAGTCGTATCATTTGATTACTTCATTAACACAGTGTGGATAAATTACTTGGTCATCACGTTGTTAAAGTCTGACTTGTTCAGTTTTTGGTTTACTTCGACTTTCTGGACATTGTGAGCTTCGTCTCTGACCATCTTCTCTGCCATTTGAGTTTATCTGTTGTAATCCCTTTGCCTCTGACTTGTGTAATTGTTCATGGTTAAGTTGAATTTTGATATGAAACTGACTTTGGGTTGAATCCGTTGGATTGAATCTTCGGCCGTTTTTAAAGTAATTTCGAGAAGACAAAACTGCCTTTGATCCAGACAGCTACATTGAAACTTGCTTCTCAAATCAGTTTTAAACTGTCGTTTCTTTTTGCTCATCACTGTTTGAGTTTGATTTAGACGATATTGATTTCGTCTCTGTGACCTCGACTGTTGCCTTGATTTTAGTTCGTACCAAAATTTAAATTGAAATCGCCTCTGTTGGATTTTGCAACTCGCTGTTTATTTATGTTGGGAGACTTCATATGTGTTCATACATACTGTTATATGTGTGTATACATGTAAAGTCGAATTCGCTCTACAATTATCTTTGTTCAAAACTTCTTCTTTGAATTCTCTCTTGATTCTGGTTGAAGTCTGGTTGTGTAGAATTCCTTCAACTGTGCATATCTGCGGTTGATAATCAGGTCTGCATTTGACCATATATGTTGTTTACATTTTCCAATGTCATTTAGTTGACTCTGTTTCGACTTCACTTCATGTATATACTTTGGGCTATGGTTGCATCCCACATTGAACTGGTTCATACTTCTCGTACTTGTGATGCATTGCATTTTCTTGTGTCACTGTGCATTGGTTCCTATTGTTGTTGAGGCAGGGTCTGCATTTGACCATATATGTTGTTTACATTTTCCAATGTCATTTAGTTGACTCTGTTTCGACTTCACTTCATGTATATACTTTGGGCTATGGTTGCATCCCACATTGAACTGGTTCATACTTCTCGTACTTGTGATGCATTGCATTTTCTTGTGTCACTGTGCATTGGTTCCTATTGTTGTTGAGGCAGAGCACATTGTATTTATGTCTTTTAGCTTGGACATGTGTATTCCCTTGCAGTCTTCATTGCTCTGTCCTCTTTGTAGTCTGATACTCCTGTCTTGATCCTGGTTGCATTGTGGACAGACATTGTTGTCTACATGGTTGGGTTTCCTGAGTACTTCTGTTTCACCGTTTGACTTGAAATATAATACCTCACCATTTACCGGTTCAGTGTAACTTTGGACTTTGGTGTGTAGTTGTTCGTACTTGCCTTGGTTTTGGAGTTTGGCATTTCCTTAGCATACCTGACTTTGGCCTATTGCTTAGAGTTGGTTGACTTTGATACATTAGTCCTGTACCACTCGGCTTCACACAGATGCTTCACTTGTTCTTCACTTACCTGTTGGATACATTGCTGTTGTAGATGTTGATGTTGTTACGGCTTGATCTATTGTTGTCATTGGTGTACTTGAGTCAATGGTTTGCTTCATTATGTACTTTAGTCTGATACTTGTGTAAGTGCTTGTATTTGGTTGTCTGCATATACATGTTGGAGCTCTTAATTCTGGTCTGGTGGTAGTTTTGCATTCATGTTAAGTTGACTGGTTTCATTTTGTATGCTGCTTTGACTTTGGCATTTGATATGCTGTTTTACTGGTGCATCCTTGTTTCAGTGATGTGATTCTTTGTTTTGGATTGTTGCTTTTACCTTGAGTATTTGTATACTCCTGCAGCTTTGTATATGGCTATTCTTTGGTCTGCCTGGTCTGGATTTGTGTTGATTGTATGTAGCTGTCTTGATGCATTCGAATTTGATTTTCGAATTACACCTGAGTTGAATCCGGTCTCAAAGACCCGGGTTTGACCCTGTCAGTTTATTTATGTTGACTTCTACAGTTTTGATTGCTGTTAGTTTTCACCGTCCTGATGATTTCCAGTACTGTGTGGCGAGGCAGTGCACGCGTGCGTGTATTGCAGCCACATAGAAATTGGATTTGATTGATCTTTTGAGATTGCTGATTTGCTGATTAACACTATTTAGTGTTATATTTATCGTTATCCAATTCTCGTATCGAGAGTTGGATATACGAGATTTCTGTGATTATCGTCTATTGACTATCTGATTATTATTGCTGCTATGCACTAATAACTGAGTTTGAATTAGACTGACCCGTGTATTATTTTCTTTTGAATGTAATACTCGGGTCAGACCCGAGTATTTCAGGTTGTAGGTTTCTTTCTTTGAGTTGCTATTCGGGATTGAAGACTTTTCACATCTTCTGAAGTTGTCGGTCATTTTGTAGTAGTCGTGTCATTGTATCGAATGATATGTATTCATGTATATTAGTCGATAATGTACTTGTATATATAACTTCTAGAGTCGACAGTTGTAGTTGTATCATATGTATTGTGTCAACTATGTATTAACTGACATCGAGTATATATATATATGAGATTTTTGTTAATCTGTGTTCCGCATTTATATTATCTGCGTTATTGTTATATCTAATGTCCTAAACTATTATGAACTATCGTAGTTTGTTTTATACTGATAATTGGATATGTCGATGGGAGTAAATAAATAATAGATGAAAAATAAAAAGTATATACCACTCCTATCGAGATAACCGATATTAGTGTAAGGCCAATTACGGATGGTCGCTCCTATCCAGCCTTATTCTTCGTAATAATAGACAGTATTTCTTTTAATACTCTTTGTTATTATGAGCATAGAGGTGGGGCGTTACATAAGTTATTTCCATTCAATTGTTTAAAGTAATCAGTGAATTCATTATTTAAGTTTTTCATACATTTTATTGCCTTTTAGTTCACATTTATAAATTTTTACTTGTTTTCCATTGGATATTAATATTCATTAATGTAGGAGTTCATACTTAAGTTTCTTACTTTTTTAATTTACCTTCATCCTTTCTTATATAATGTCATTGAATATTAAATCCATTTTCTAAATCATTTCAACATTTCTGAAGCTGTAATCATTTAATTTAATATAGTATTCATTTTATTATTTACTTTAATTATCAATAGCTTCAAACCTTAACTTAAGTTTATAATTATTTACTTAAAGTACTTCACTTTCTATTTCGTTTTATTTAGTAGTATTTTAATCATAACTTAAGTTTATAGCAATTATAATATCAAAATTTCTTATTTACAAAATAAATTCCATTGAACACTTTCATTACTTTAAGTTTTACTTGTATAATATTCCATTACATTTTCTTATTAAACCTTACAACTTTTAATATTTTGGTAAGTTATATATTTATGTTCCTAAGAATGTAATTGAATATTACAAAAGTTTATCTTATTTCATTTTATTTAACTTACTGTTCAATAGTTATCATTTCAAATTTTCATTTCCTTTTTATTTATAGTTTACAAATTTCAAATTTCTATATATTTCATTTATAACTTAGCACTTAATTTGTTATTTTCATTTTAGAAATTCCAATTATTAAATGGTGAAAAATTCATTTCATTACAATAATTGAAACCTCTAATTTATAGAAACTTAAAACTAAATGCCGAGTTCTATTTCAAATCATTTAAATAATATACATATGTATACACTTACAAATTATATATCCTATCATATTTAAACTTTGAAATTTATATTTGTTTATCAAAATAAATCTGTAGTAAATCTACTACAATGGCCTTCCCACTTTGAAACTCGAAAATGAACGTCGATGATGCGTGCACTCATCACCGAAATTATTTTCCAACGACAAAGAGGGGAGTACATAACTCATTTCTTTCCAAAATTCCTTTAAAACATTTCCTTCAAATTATATTTAAATATTTATATCAGAAAATGTTTCCAAATAATACTGATATTATATTCCAAAATCCTTTGAAAAAAAATTTCAAAATCCCGTAACTTAAGTTCTTAAATTTCCAATTTATATTCACTTTATTTGTAAATTTTATTTTACAAACAGTATTTATAAACTTCACTACCTAACAGCCAAATATATTACAACCAAATATATTATTTATAAAATTATTATTTTATATACAAAATATATAATAGGCAAAATTATTTCATTTACCTATATTTCAAAACAAATATTGTGTCGGTCTGTCCTATTAAGTGTTTAGAAATCCCTATCGATGTCATAGCGTCCTATGCACCAACCAGAATTTATAAATACAAAACGGAACAATTAACACAATATAAAAACCCTTTATAACACTAACAAATACGCTCTCTCATATATATACACTCAGCGACTCATTCTAGGGTATTACTACCCTAGTTTATATGAGTCAGACCCCACAAAGCTAAGGTTATCGCTAAACCAAAGCTCTGATACCAACTGTAAAGATCTGCCATTTTGGACGTTTTAAGCAGACACACATGCCAGACTCAAACCATTCAAAAGGGCAGATTTTTATGGGGTAAATAAGAAAAAGAAAAGGAAATAAAACAAATACAGAATCTCGCAGCGGAATGACAAAATATAATAATCAAATAACAGTTCGTGAAGCTATTTTATAAATACATTTGATTATACTTACACAATACAGAATCAGAGTTACGCACAACAAGAATGAATGAATAAATAAATAAATAAATAAATGCAGAGGAACAACATGATAAAGTGGAATACATATCATACATAATAGTAGTACAAATCTTCGTCTTCATCCTCCAGAAATAAGGTATTCAACCCTGAAAAGCTCAGGCTGACCCGAGCGAATTGAAAAGACAAAACACTCGAATCAGAACTAAAATTTCTTATGTAAGTTAAATCAAAGGTAAATATGCGTGTGACGGCGTCAGAGATGTTTACGGGTTTTTACATCTCCTCTCCAGTGTCTAACGTGAGTGCATTAACTCAAAAGATGTTCGGGATTCACATCTCCTAAGGATCCGTTAAACTATCTACTATGTAGTATAATACGCTATTATAATATGTCTACAGTAAAGTAAAAGTATTAAAATAGCGTTAAGGCGTTACCCATATCCCCCTTAACACATTTTATATATTCTCATAGTCTATACAGGACCGTATGCTCCTCCATAAACTGGAGGTTTACCCAGAGGGCACTCCATAGGTATGGTACAAAACAAACTCGTAGAAGGCGCGCTAGGGCATGTGAACACGGCACTCGAGGAAACGCCAGGGTAGATATACCAATTGCACTCCCGGACTGGTGGTAACGCATAGCAGCTACTACCGCCCACCTCGGAACACACTCCCAAATCAAAATCAAGGGTGACCACCAAATCAATCACAACGTCAGAATATAGTATCGAAGGAATGTGCTCGATTGGAGGAATGACCTCACTTGGCCCGGTATAGCTCCTGTTTTAGTCACATCTAAGCTGACTCACGGAAGTCAGGGTCACGTCATACCTTATACAGAAATCATTCGCCAAACCATCCTACTTCATTTTTGAAATCTCCACCACGTACACAGTTGTTATAGTGGTTTTCGGTATTGACACAGAGTATGACAATATCCGATCCTGGTCTCTTTAACAACTAAATGCTTATTTCACACCGGATGGTTCTTTTACATTTCAAAAGTCAATTCACAATTTATATCAAAATATCATATTCTCAAAACCATATCACTTTTGAAATTATATTCACTTTGAAAATCATATTCACCTTTGAATCATATCGTTTCCGAAATCATAATTTCTTTCAAAAATCATATTTCCAATTAGGCTAAATCCTCACTTCGAAATCATCATATTCAATTAATTATAACATTTAAATTCCAACTTAGGTTATAACATCATTTAACCGTATTTGCTTTTAAACCAATGAATTTGAATATAAACACATTCCCTCTACTTTGTCTGAAATTTTAGAAAATAGTTTACATAGTTATAAATAGTTAAAATAGTTATAAATAGTTAAAATACTCTAAAATGCTTTAATTATAGATTAAAGATACAGTTAAACTAATTTAAGATAGTTAAATAGATTTAAAATAGAATAAATATAATTAAAATAGATTAAATAGCTTTAAAATAGATTAATTAGATTTAAAATAAGTTAAAATGGGTTAATTAGTTTAAAATAAATTAGATGGTTTAAAATATGTTAAATTGATTTAATACAGTTAATATAGCTAGAAATAGTTTAATAATTTGAAAATCTTAAAATTTAGAATCTTTACAATAATATATTTTTAAAACAGTTTATATTAAAAATATGAATTTGAATTTAATATCGATTTAAACTATTCATTTCCTTTCAACGCATTTGGACTATTTTCAATTTCCAAAACCCAATTTCAAATCTTTCAATTCAAATTCTCAATAAAATCTTAAATTCTATATTGCTTCCAAATCCATGTTTGAAATATCAATTTAAATTATTCCAATTTCAATACATTACAAAGTTATATTTCAAACAATTCAAATAACTCAATTCTGAAAAATTTCACTTATATTCCAAATTCAACTTTGAAAATTTCGATTAAATTCTTTTAACAATTTCTTTAAACTAATTCCAATTTTAACATAAAACTTGAATTTCGAGAATAATTCAATTTATATAAATCAAATTTTGTTTCAAATATCATTTAATAGGATTCCAAAAATTATGGATTTAAAATCATTTAATTTAACCACTCCGGTGTCCGTATATAATTCTCTACCCTAGGGCCAAGTGATACAGATATTTATCATTTCAATCCGCAATTTAAAATTTTACGGTTACATATCTTTTCAAACCACAATCCCGAATTTAATATTAAAATCCATAAAATCGCTCGAGTCTATCATTTTAACCTATAACGATTTTTTTTCTTATCTATAGATCGTTCGGGTATATATCATTTCAACCCATAGTGATTTTTCTAATAATAACTAAGGAAACTTACAAAGTGATAACAGTATATTATTAAAACAAGACATTCAATCATTCAATATCAACAATCAAACATCCATCACAATCATCATCTAATTCAATAATTAACTAATTGTCAATAATGGGTAATTAACTGGCAATTTAAATTAAATAATAAATTAATTGGCAATTTAATTCAAAATAAATTCAAATTAATTGGAATAGCAATTTTAAATTACCAAACAGTCATAAATAAATTTCCAATCACACTATAAATTTAATTTAACAAACATAAGAAATTTTAGAAGTTGTGAGTGGGTTAAACACTCACATCCAATTTTAAATCGAATTAAAATCCAATTTGGGGCCCAAATTCAAACAGTCTTAGAGTTTGTCCAAACAAGCGTCAAAATGTCTGGAATTTCGATACGATCGCAGCGGAGCAAACCGCGCGTGAAACGGACCTCGTATGCAAAAGTTATATAAGTTAAAGCGTTTTAAATTCAAAATATAAATAAAATAGAAGAATTGGGCAAAATCGTAATTACCTAACTATCTCTAAGCCCTAACCGCCTCGTACAAACCCAACACGCACGCTAACCGCCATGTTCATCTTAAACCATCGCCGCCTAGGGGCCTCCGTGTCCAGATCCAAAATCACCGTCGTGAAGCCCAGGCTTAGCCGCGCCTAGCGTTGGTAGCCGCTCCCCATGCGATCGCCCACCTCCATCTCTCGCCGTCGCACGTGTCGAGCCAAACTGAGGCGATTCCATTGACAATCAAGACGAACGAACAACTGATCTATAACCGGCTCGACCCCATCTTCGCAACGTACCACCCGATCGTCGATCGGATGCAGATCCGTCGTTGGATCGACCAAAATCCAATATGGACGGCCGGAATTGATTCGCGATTTTTGGACAAACGATGATTCAAATTGGAAAACGAACTGCACCAGTGAATTACGCTCGACGAGAGCTTTGAATTGATATATAATTTGTTTGGATTGGAGGAGTTTGATTTTGGATTTTGTTTTGAAATTGAAGTTGCAATTGGGAATTAGGGTTTTGTTTGTCTGCCATTGAAAAGAGAAGATGAGAAAGAAATGTACGTACAAACAATAAAAAATAAAAAGGTTGCTAGGGTTTATAATGGGCTATTTATAGGCAAAGCTGAAAACAGAAAGAATGGACCAGATTGATTTGGATTGAAACGATAAACGATCTGAAAAGCCCGTTTTGTCTCCGGAACGAAAATGGGTCACCCCATATATCAAAATAGATGTTTTAAATATTTTTAAACTCAATGGAATAGGTTTCTGGGCCTAATTCCATCGTATGAAGAAGTTAGCTTAAAATCAGCCTATTTCAAATTGATTTCAATTAAATTGATTTCTAGGCATTTCGAGTCCGTATGATCAAACGACAAGTCTGATTGCCACGAAACTTGAAACCTTACACTAATTCATCATTACGAATCCGATGAAACTAGTTTCATCGAAATCCGAGCCAGTGGCCAAAATGGCTATTTTTACATTATTAAATAAATTATATTAAATTAATTAAGGGGTTTTTAGGCTTAAGGAAAAAGTTAGAGAAAAATTTAGTTTTACGGACAAGAAGTTTGTTTTTTAGACTGAAGGACACTTTTTAGTGTAAATCACAAAATGATAGTTGTAACTATCATTTTCAGTTTACACTAAAAAGTGTCCTTCAGACTAAAAAGCAAACTTGTTATCCCTGAGACTAATTTTTTTTGCAACTTCTTCCTTGTGCCTATTTACCTGATTAATTAAATCACTTTTCCAATTCAAATTTAATAATTTACAATTCCCATCATTTTAGATTACTTAGTACTTTATAATCTTTTAAAAAAATTCTATATCAATTTAATATTCAATATTGCACAAATTACAGTATTTAATTTCAATTTCAAATAATTAAGTAATTATAAATTTAAACTTCAATAAATCTATTTAGTTGATTGCCAATCTTTTTATTCAATCAATTATCATCTTATGGATATAGTTAACATTGGTTTATATCTTATTACACTAATATTCTCCAATTTCATCTTTATTTACATTAACGTAATATTTAATTACGTTTAATTGCAATAAATCCAATTATTATAATTTTAATTCCAATAATTTGTTCAACTGGATTTCAAAGCTTTTTATTCACTTAATTGTCATATTATCAATAGAATTTACATTGGATACATTTTATTGAATTAATATTCTTCAATTATCCATTTAATCTACATTAACTGCACTAATCAAATGAATTAATTGCAATTGATTTCCAAATTAAATTTAACAGGCTAAATAAATAGATAACATATAATAGTTTGTCACCGTTAACTTTTAGTCATATTAACAAGTTTATTATTTACAACCTAATGTTATAATTACTTACACAACACTAAATTTATTCAGTTTACAATTTATTACATACCATTCAATTAATACAACATTTACCTTATCAATTTACTCTCTTACTCCAATTATCAATTAATACATATTATTACAATAAATTTGCAAATCCAAAATCAGTTATACCTTTTAATCATTTCAGTTAATTGGAATTTCATTTTTAAGCAGTTATCAATTTTCTTAAACTAATACTATTACATTGCATTTCAGTTATATTTTCATTATTAAATCGTAGATTTTTTTTTAATTTCTTCCCATATTAAATCACAAAATCTTATTAAATCAACTATTTTAAATTATCGAAAATTTCAGTTATATAGGCATTACACTTAGAGATAATCATCAACCTGCCATTACAATTCAAAGGTACCCTAAATCATAGCCCAACAACAAGAATTATGGAATCAAAAGCAGCCCAAATACAAAAAAGAATGTTCAGACTTGTGCACTTGCACACATGCACAATGTGCACACAACTCCCCATCTCATTGCTCTTCTTCTAATGTTGATCTGATGCTTTCCACTGTTTATCCATGCTTCTGCATCATACATAAGCTCTTAGAAACATCCTCAAGTGCTTCAACTGCTTGTGTCAATGAGTTATGATTTGTTTGCCTGACTGTTCGATGAAATTACTGAGTAGATTGTTTATCACCAGCTGCTTGATGTAATGTCTGAGTGTAACATACACCTTGGAAATGAAGGTCGGGATTCCATACCAGATGAGGATCGATTTGGTTGCTGTTACAGTCATCCCTATTATGTTGTTTCTTATCGAGTATGTTCTTCTCATTGTCTTTTAAAGTGTAATTGATCCATGCTCTTTGCCTTAGTGTGTTCATTCAAATGTAAGTCCGCCCTAGACAGTATTTCCCAATGTACCAGAGGTGGCTATGATATAGAAGGGGAGAAGAATACATATTGGTACTAATAGTTTGGGAACCGTTTTGTTCTCCGATACTCCATTTATTTTTTAGAATTTAATTAGACATTTAAATAGTAAATACTGAGTTCAATTGATTCTTACCAAATTTGATTAGTTGAATTGTATGCATTTGCAATAATGAAACTACTTGAAGTGTTTGACAGGATACTTTTATTATTGAATTAAGCTGATTATGTACTTTTATTTATCAGTTCGGAGGATATAACAGCAACAAACATGAGTTTCTTTTTTCTTATTTGTAATCAAACTGTTCTTATTCAGGAAATTAGCCTGAACAATTTAATTTCTACTCATGAAATCTGGACATTAGCTTTGTGGCTGAGTAAGGCTCTTTTTGATCATCCATAAAGTTCACAGTGCACATACATGATAATTCTTCTTTAGTAAACTAAGCTGTGACACTATGGCAACGTATATATACCAACCTCACATTAAACTGTCAAAATAGCCCATACGAGGTGGAGAAGGTTTTAAATGTAAAAGGCTTTTTATAAGGTTGTTAGAAACCATATACCCGTGGCTTCATTTTTGAATAAACTTATGTTTATGAATGTTCAAACTCACATTGTTTCCTCCACAATTTTTAATTGAACATTCATGGAAATCTAATAAAAACTCTAATAAAAACAAATCACTACAACACCGGGTAACACATATCACAACAACACTGCAGTAAAATGAATAAAACAAACTAGTAAGGAATCCTGACTACATGTTACTGGCCATAGCTCAAATCTGGTGGGGGACACATTTGAAGACCTTGTATCCCTAACACAGCATACGTCAAACCTGAAGAAAAGCTAAAGTGGAAACAAAAATAATAATCCCACATCTTGTTATGGAAAAATATAAATCTATTTAAATTATACCATCTACATGCACCAACTATTGAGTTAGGTTATTCTAGCTATTAACCTGAAGGGGAGCTATAAGGTGTTTGTTTAATGAGGCTAAATTCTTCAATTGCCACAGTTATAATTTTCTTCTCTACTCTTTTTACATATAAGAAATATAATCAACGATTAATGGTTTTACACATAGGAGATGACAAATACCATTTTTCCTCCGCTTTACACTGCTTCTGCATTGTACCCCTCCAAACATTCAGCTGCTTCTTCCAACTGTATTAAGTTTTTTTTAACACACACACAACACACACACACACTGCTATTTCTGCTTCATTATTGAATTTATCTCACTATGCACACACATTAATTCATAACTGTCAACTTCGACTCTTATGTTTAGGACATGATTGTTGTTGAACCATAACAAAATGCACATGCATGGAAATCTGGGTTTCTATTTCCACCATTAAACGCAGAAACAGTGAGAACAAGAAGCATACCTCACTTAAACAAATAATTTTAAATATCATATATTTAATTATATATTCAAGTACTAATGAAATGAAATATTAGCAAAGAAATTCTACGCACAGTCCAATAACCTTTTCCAAATCATCAACTAATTTATTAGAAATTAGAACCGGCCATCACTGAAGTCTTGGTAGGTGATACATTTAAATACTTCACATTTCTGAAGAAGAAGGAAAACATGGAAATAATGAATTCATTTTTCAAATAATGCGCAAATATATATTCAATGGTAAAAGAACCCATCTTGTCATGAAAAACTTATAATGTTCTACCATCAGAGTTAGTTGAGCTAGATAATGGTACATTGCAGTCCAACCGAATAACTCATTCCACATATTTACTAAACTGCCTTAAACGAGCAACTCATTTTAACCGTTTACTTAAAATTTGAATTTTTAAAATTCATTATTTTAAAATTGTAATATTATGAATTTGAATTTTGAAAATATAAATTTTAAAAAATTTTAATTTTTAATTTTTAATTTTAAAAATAAGAATTTCAGAACTTAGAAAAATGGAAATCCAAAATTTAAATTTCAAATAATTGAATATTGAAAATTGAAATTTTAAATTATGGATTACAGAAATATGATTTTTTAAAATTTAAAATTGAATTATGAAAATTTAAAGTTTGAATATTTGAGTACAAACAATTTGAATTGTAAACACTTGAAGTTCAAAATTTTGAATTTTCAAAATTTGAATTTTATGATTGAGAATTTGAATATTATAGAAAAGTTTGAATTTAAACTTGAAAAATCGAGCTTTAAAATTTTGAATTTCGACTTTGAATTTGTAAATTTTGAAATTTGAAATTGAATTGAACAATATGAAAATTTAAATTTTGAATTTGAAAATTAGAGCAAGGGTTTGAAATTTCGATTATTTTGTAGACTTAAAAAGTAAAAGTAAATTTTATTTTTTTATATTTATAATATATTTTGTAAGTCAAATGAAATTTATGGGTTAAATGGATGACTCATATATTAAGTGGATTACTTTAGTAGAGAATTATATTGACAAAGGTATCGAAACTAAATCAAAACAACATTCATACCATTTTTCTTAAGAAGTTCTAATTTTTTATAATAATAGATTTTCCTTTCGACTGTATACAAATTATTTGAAATGAAGCTATTTATTTTTCATTTCTTAACTTTTTTTTTGGAATAAATTATCCTTAGCACTCTATATATAAATAAGGATTAACACAAGCAATGAACTTATATTAATTAGATTCTCAGTTTGTACTTAATAGGAAAATAGTTATGAATTTTTTCGGTCCAAATTCAGCTTATGATAATTCACTAGATGCATAAAACTCTCTATTTTTAAGCTAAATTAAGAGTAAAAAGTAAACAATGTCGGTTGTTAAAATAGATGAACCTCTTCTTCTACCTCCTCTTTATTTACAATACTGCTATCTAAAGGGGAGCAATGCATGGTTATTAGCAAGAAGAATCCGTTGGTGTTATTATTCTTCAATTTCAGAATTTGTTGTCCAGGAGCTATCTCAAATTTGGATATTGATTGTGAAGTGTAAAACTGAAAGCATCAGTTTAGGCTCATGAGCGCCCATATTTCCATTATCCCTTTTATTTATTACTTAGTATTATTTTATTTAAATCTTTTATCTTCTACTTACCCACAACTTTTTTAGGTGAATGACGATGTGAAAATATAAAAAATCACCCTCATCCTCATATTTAGGCCCAAACATATGTGCCTTTTGACGAAAACTAGCTTGGAAGTAGGGATAACAATGAAGTGGGTTTAGAGTGCAAACCTAGTAGACCCGCCCCTATTTTGACTCATCAAGATCCGTCTTATTTTTTCATCAAGGTGGGTAGACCCATGACCGGTCATGAAAGCTCCGGGTCTCGGTTTGGGTTAGGGCTTGGCAAACTTGCCCCAACCCGACCCGTGCTATTGAAGCTCATGATATAAACAAATAAGATTTGTTGATCTATTTAACAAAAAAGTTTATAATTAAGATACCCTAATATTTTATTCAATAAGTTCTATTATTTGAAATACTAATTGCATTATTGCTAATTGTATAAACAAAAATGCATATTGTTTGAATCCTAATCGAACACTTTATTTTTTTTTCTTTTAATTTTATAGTCACCGTTATCTATAATCAATATATTTTTTAATATCTATCTTTCTTACACATAAAAGTATTACGGTATGAAAATCATAATCAACTTTTGAGAGAACAAACAAAAATGCACCGGATTTCGGGACGAGTTGGGTCTTACCCAGACCCGTACGGGTCCCGGGTTGGAGTGAAAATCTAGACCCGCACTGGGACTACGGAACGGGTCTGGGGTGGGGTTTAAATAACTCGGATCAGGTATGGGGCATGAAAAACTCACCCCAACCCGTCCCATTGCCATCCTTGCTTGGAAGTTAAAATAGAGAAAAATAAGGGCCTTAAAAGGAAAATTGAACAAAAGACAGCTTAAAGTGAAAAAAACTAGCAGAGCCAATTGCTATTGAGAAGTAGCACTTATGTTTAATTTGAATTGAAATAAACTTGCTCTCAACAAAACTTCAAAGAACAGTTCCGTCGACAACTTTAACAACCACAGATCGATCATATTCAAGACAACGGTGATGAGAAACACCTAAGGTATCAATGGTAGTATACTTGAAAATATGATAGATTTTTTATGATTACATTGGTAGTAAACCAGCAGAACAGGATTTTCCGGAGATGATCAATGGATAGGGGATGGAATAGTGTAACAACTTAGAAATTTTAATAATAAATTAAAATATTAATAACGGTAAAAAAGCATTTTACAAATAAAGGAAAAATTGTGAATTTTCACAAACTTATATTGATTTGATTACATAGCTTTAGATCGTAAATATAGGCATTACACATAGAGATTATCATTAACTAGCCATTACAATTTAAAGGTACCCTAAATCATAGCCCAACAGCAAGACTTCTGGAATCAAAACAGCCCAAATGCAAATAAAAGATTGTTCAGACTTGTGCACTTGCATCTCTCTTCTTCTAATGCTTATCCGATGCTTTTGACTGATTCTCCATGCTTCTGCATCGTACCTAAGCTCTTAGAATCATCCTCAACTATTTCCGCTGTTTGTATCGACAAGTTGTAATTTGTTTGCCTAACTGTTCGATGAAACTCCTGATTAAATTGTTGATCACCAGGTGCTTGATGTAATGTCTGAGTGTAGCATACGCCTTGGAAATGAAGGTCGGGACTCCATAACAGATGAGGATCGATTTGGTTGCTGTTAGAGTCGCCCCAATTATGCTGTTTCTTATCGTATGGATTTGCGACTATGTTCATTTTCTCATTGTCTTTTAACGTGTAATTGATCCATACTCATTTCCCTATTGTGTTCATTCAAATGTAAGCCCGGCGTGGACAGTATTTCACAATGTACCCGAGGTAGCTATGATATAGAAGGGGAGAAGAATAGATATTAGCACTAGTGCATAGTTTGGGAACCGTTTTGTTCTCAGATACTCCATTTATTTTTTAGAATTTAATTAGGCATGTAAATAGTAAATACTGAGCTCAATTGATTCTTACGAAATCTGATTAGCTGAATTGTATGCATTTGCAGTAATGAAACTTTGAAGTGTTTGACATGATACTTTTTGTTATTAGTTTAAGCTGAATATGTACTTTTATTTATCAGTTCACAGGATATAACAGTAGAAAATATGAGTTTCATTTTTCTCATTTGTAATCAAACTATTCTTATTCAGGAAATTAACTCGAACAACTTTGTTTCTATTCAGGAATTTGGACATTATCTTTATGGTTGAATGTGGCTCTTTTCGATCATCCATGAAGTTCGATCATCCATGAAGTTCACGATGCACATACATGGTAATTCTTCTTTAGTATACTTAATGGTGACACTATGATAACATTTAAAAATGTATTGACAAAATGATACTAGAATTCTCAAAATAAATCAATGCCAAAATAGCCCGTTCATGGTGGAGACAGTTTTAAATGTAAAGGCTTTTTATAAGGCCGTGGCTTTATTTTTGAATAAATCTTCTGTTTATGAATGCTAAAACTTACATCATTTTCTCTACAATTTTTAATTAAACATTCATGGAACTTTTGTTTTTGCCATCGTTGTTGGACACAATGAGACACAACCAGAACATAAATAAATTCCATCTTTAAACTCTAGTAATAAAAACAAATCACTACAACACTAGGAAACACATATCACAACAACACTACAGTAAAACAAATAAAGCAAATGGGTAAGGAATCCTGACTACATGTTTACTGGCCATAGCTCAAATTTTGGTAGGGGATACATTTGAGGACCTTGTATCCCTAACACAGAATACGTCAAACCGGAAGAAAAGCTAAAGTGGAAACAACAAAATAATCCCACATCTTGGAATGGAAAAATATAAATCTATCTAAATCATACTATCTACATGCAGTAGCTGCTGAGTAAGTTAATTCTAGTTGTTAACCTGAAGGAGAACTGTAGGATATTTCACAGTTATAATTTTCTTCACTCATATTTTGTCCCATAACAAATATGATCAAAGATAAATGATTTTGCGCATACGAGATGACATATAACATTTTTCCTCCATGTTAAATTTACTTAACCAAATAATTTTAGATCTCGTAGATTTAATATTCAAGCACTGGGGAAATGAAATATTAGCAAATGAATTCTATGCACTGTATAATAATCTTCTCTAAATCATCGACCAATTCATTAGAAATTAGAGATGGCCATCACTGAAGTCTCACTGAAGTCTTGGTGTGTGAAACATTTGAATACTTAACATTTCCGACATAGGATATATCCAACCTAAAGAGAACAAAACATGGAAATATTAAATTAAAGCCTCATTTGGATCGACTTAAATAAGTCGCATTTTGGCTTCTTGTTAGTCAAAATGAATTGGCTTCGGCTTTCAAAAAGCAAAAAAAAATGACTTTTTTAAGTCGATCCAAACGAGCCATTAGTAGTGGTCAGATATTTAATAGTAAAATAATCCAATGCCTTGTGTTGAATAACTTATAATGTACCATCTACAATTAGAGTTAGCTTAGCCTAGGTAATGGTAATATGTAGTCCAACTAAATAACTCATTTCACATGTCCGCTAAAATGTCTTAAATCAGTAACTCATTTTATCCAATTGCTTAAAGTTTAAAATTTGAAAATCTATTTATTAAAAATCGGAATCGAGAATCTGAATTTTGAAAATTTAAAATTTTAAAAATATGAATTCCTAGAATTTGAGAAATGAAAATCCAAAATCTGAATTTCAAATAATTAAATATTGAAAATTTTGAATTTTAAAATTATGAATTTTGGTAATCTGAATTTTGAAAATTTAAAAGTTGAAATTCGTATGTTGAAAATTGAACTTTTGAATTAAGAAAACTTGAAGTACAAAATTTTGAAATAGGAAAGTTCAAATTCTAAGTTTTGGAATTTGAATATTATATTTGAATCTGAATTTGGAATTCAAACTAGAAAATTTGGGGTTTAAAATTTTGAATTTCAACTTTGAATTTTTAGATCAAAAAATTTGAATTTGATTTTGTCTATATGAAATTTTGACTTTTGAACTTGAAAACTAGAATAAGAGTTTGAATTTTTTTGTGACGAACTGGATTTTCGACCTTCGAAAATCGACATCAATATGTTCACTGTATTACATGCCGAACAATCGAATGTCGGAAATACCGGATCGTTAGGAAAAAGAGGAAAGAGGTAAAAGAAGAAAATAGAAAACAACATCAGAATCTCACAATCGCAGCGGAACAATATATAATAGATAGCAACAGATCTTTATACAAAAGAAACTATAACTGTTTGTATACATTACATCATCAAAGTACAACCCAATCAATAACACAATACTGGACAGTTATAATAACTTGTCCCCACAAAGCTGAATATACAACATACCATATTCAGTGGAATATAAGTCAGATACGTGATATACGTCTCCGTCATCCAGCTCATCTTCTGAGCTCTATAACATCCTATCATGTATCTGTAATACTTGGTCTGACTCGAGCATTATAATAAAATAACATCCGAGTCAGTCTGGAAAACCAGCGTAAGAAAACACACTCAATTGAATTATTAAAGTTTTCAAAATCCTTTGAAAATCAAAGGTATCTCATAAGACCATGCCACAAATAAGCATGTCGGGTTTTTACCTTACGATAACCAAAACATTTCTTATCAAAATCCTCTGATATTATAATAGTGTCTAAGTACAAATACTTATTCAAATAGCTGAAATGTTTGCATCTCACGTTCCAGCATAGTTGAGCACAATCAAAACCATACGGCGCTTATTGGAGATTGAGTTTGCATACAATGGCAGGGCTACTGGGGTACCGCCCGTCATAGTACCTGGCCTAGATCAGCACCGAGGACCACTCCCGATCCCCTGCAACACAAGACCAGACTACCCCTTACTGGAAAGCCCGAATAAGATCACCCCACGGTTGGGATCAACAACCGCCACACAGCCAAACTAAAGGGACTCTAGACAGGGGAAATCTTACCCTACTTTGGTGCTACCCACTTAGCCTTGCTGCACCTCCCATGTTTTAGCCATTTCCGGTTGATGAGGCTTAAGGCTACGATTACCTTTTTAGCACACATTCACTTAGAATGATCACCGTCCTTCAATGACGATGTTCTGATAGCATTCATCCATACAAGTCCGTTTCCGGTCCGAACGGAACCGAATGCACTACTCCTACTACATCCATTTTGGAATCACTCTCAGGATTAGTAGCGATTAGCCCTTGCACTTCACTGCTCCATCTTCGACTCAAAGCCCTTGTCTTCCTTTCGAAAACGTACTCGTTGGATCGAATTGGTTTTCAGATTCACAAATCTGATCCCGGTCTCTTCGAAACAACATTTGCTATTCTCGGTAAACTCAACCCCGGTTCTCTAGGAAATAAACAGACGAGAATAAGATCGGAGATCACCTCCTAACCGTTAGTGGACGGATTTCCTTATAACGTCCTAGAAGATCGAATGGGTTTACACATACAATATAGCACCTTGAACGGTAACTGTACCATATAATTCCTATACATCTCCTAGATATTTCCAAAGTTATATTTGGGTCCAGATTTGATAGTCGGTTATTTAACTATCAAATTACACAATCATTAACTAATTATTTTATTCCCACTGAAAAACGCCAAATCTTATTTAATTTAGATTTTAAATAAATTGAATCACTTTATCCAAAAATATACACTTAAAATATTTAAAATGAAGCTATTTAAATCACTTTATTCAAAATAATAGTTATGAAATTTTATAATAATTTTCCAAGTAAAACTTTAGCCAAAAACTACTTTTTAAAATAAAACTATTATATAAAGTATAAATATTTAATAATTATCCTTTTAATCATAATACTAATTTAACCTTTAAAAATAATTAACTACTATAATTAACTTAATTAATATTTACTTTAACAATTTTAAAACAACTAAATAATAAAAAAATTCTAAAACATTCTTTTAAAACACTTTAAAACTTCTAATTTATACTTAAAAGTCTTTCCTTGAAAATATACATAGTTTTTAGGAAAATACACTTTCCACTCCAATAAAGCCTGTCTAATCATTTATAAATCCTTCTCGATTTCCAATTTAAATTTACGTTCCAACTCCGTAAATTTCTTTTCTCGCATTTTAAAAATAAAACCACTATTTATTTTTAAAAAAAATTACCATCTCCTTATAAATTCCCATCGTGAATTTATTCATTCAAATCATCCACTGATAAATATTCACTTTATTTATAAATCCCATAGTCTCATTTTCCTTTATAATCACCATTTCAAAACACTTAATCGATTTTCTGAATTAATTCCATTTGAATTTTATTTCTTGATTTACTCAAATTTATTCCAAAATCCATTAATTCCATATTCACTCCTTTATCATGATTTAAAATCTTATTTAAATCTGGAACATCAATTCCACACTTTATTTCAAAATTCTCCTTTCATTTCTCTGAAACCATTTAAATCTTGAATTTAAAAATAAATCCTTTAATTCTTAAATAATATCGCTTAAGTTCTCAAAACTCTTTATTTCCCATTTATTCAAAATCCTTATTTTTCCATACCCAGAATTTATTTAATAGGACTTTAAAATCAAACTCTTTACCTTTTTCCCAAATTCATTCCTTTTAATTTATCCACTTCGCTATAATAATTTACTCAAAACTTTCTTTTTATTTTCCTTCAAAAGTCCAATCTTTATATTTTTTATATCTAAAAATACCAAAATCTATTCAGCCAAACCATATCATTCAATAATTTCAATTTACACTATAATCTATCACAGATTATCAAATAAATCATATCACTGAATATGAGGATAAATTTCAATATTTTTGGGGAATCCAGTTGGACCCTCCAACCTATTTCCCTGCATCCACAGATGCTAGCACAATATAAAAATACCAATCCCACTTCGAGGGGGATATCACGGTATATAGGGTCATCCGCTATTATGCGGGGCGCATAGGGTCTCATCCGCTGTATAATGCGGGAATATCAATCACTCCAATACTAATATATATACTACTATATATATATAACATCCAACATATAAACTATAAATTTATCAATCAAGTCAGACATCCAATAATTTAACTTTAACATTTAATTTTAAACAGGGTAATCCAAATGAGTGAGAAAATCTCACCTTTGATTTTATTTGCGACCCATTTCCATTTCGACTTATTTTCTTCACGATTTTAGACCTTGTATAAACATTATATGGTTTATTAACATTTGAAATAATCGAACAGTCAATTACCATTTATTAATTTAATTTAAACTAATAATTTAATTTTAATCTAATTTTCCTTTGATAAATAATTTTTAGTAACAAAAATAATTTAATAAGTTAATTGAACAAGTTAATCACCCTAATACATTTTTTTTTAAATTAAATAGTAAGCTAAAATATATGTATATATTTTTATACCCTTTTCTAATCTATATTTATTTAAATTAAAAACTGTTATACCTCACTGCCTTACGCGAACAGCAAACTCAGGCAAACTTCTAACCTTGCGACACCCTCGTGCTCGAATCGAGCCCCTCTGCTCCACCACCACGACGACCCAGCAAATCAAACAGCCATCACACAAACGAACGCGACCTATCCCCAAGGCCAAACCCTCAATCACAACTCCCACCATCGGCCTCGCTTCCGACGTCTCGCCTCGCTACGCAAGTCACCGCCTTTGCCTTCCATAGCTCTTCGTTCGCCTGAGCAGCTCGAAACCCCATTAACAACGATGTCGCCCGCTTTGCGTGCGCGTCCATGGCATGCCAACATCCCGATCGATTTCGATCGCTTGTAGATGCCAGGCGCTCGCGCCATTAATTTTTGATTTCGAGTTCGTTTGATTTTTGATAGAAATCTGAAAAGAGGAGGGAGAAAACTTCGTTCGAACGAGAAGAGTACTCCAGCTTTTCCTCACTCGGCCATTTATATATATATATATATATATTCTGTTTTAGAAATGGTTGGTTACGAATTCTTTTATAAGGAAAGGAGGGAACACGATTTGAACTAATGTAGAGGGGATCGTGATTTAAAATAGATGGAAGGGATGTCTTGCGTGTTGAAAAGGAGAAGACGGTACAGTGAAAATAAGCTTACAGTTGGAAAGAAGTTGACTGGTCAAATATGCAATTATGTTATTTAAATTTTAAATCATCTCGAAAACGAAGCCTAAAATCTTGACCTCCTATCGAGGCATGCTGCTAGGCGTTTATAATGTTATACCCCTATTCCGAATGTAATGGAAAATGTTTCGAGTCCAAATTCGATCGTATGGAGAAGATAGCTTTTTGGACCTAGTTACTATATTGAATTTTCGATATAAATTTCAACACGTTTATATTCCGTACGACCAAAAGATAACTCCAAACACTACGAAATTTGAAATCCGATAATAATACGCTATTACGGATCCAATGGAACTGGTTTCGTCGAATTCTGAGACTGTGCCATGGAAGGCTATTTTTAAATGCCAATATAAACGATATATTTTCAAAACTGGACAAATCACCTTTAAATTCAATTTTAACACTTTTACTATCTTTAGTATTATCAATGTAAATTTTCTAAGCCTTTAAAATATTTTTAACAAGCTCAAAACTCACGATTTAATATTTTACCCAACTTCCAATTATTTAAATTAATAATTAAATCATCCAATAAATAGTGATATTTGAAATTTAAGTTAAAAATTAACTTTTAAATATTTAAAATCGATTAAATATCCTAATTTCAAATGTCCAAAATTCCAGGTCGTTACATTCCTCCCCCCTTATAAGAATTTCGTCCCCAAAATTGCTATTTAAGAAGAATGGTCCAATACCCGTTTACTATTTTCCCAAAGCCAAACAGTTTTTAACAACTCCCCAAAACAATCTTTTTTTTAAGACACACACTATCACTCTTACTAACTTTCCAAACCCATCCATAGGTTTCAAATAATATTATCCCCTCAATAATTCAAATTATAGTTTAAAACCAAATTTTAAACTATCAAAATTTTCTTCAATTTTTTTTCTAACTCCCTAAATTTCCAAAAAATTTCGCCAGCGTCTCCTTTGCGTGGCTAGATCGGAACAACTACAAGACTCCTCTACGGGCCCAAATTTCAAAAGAAAACAAAACCCAAGTGGCTAGATCAGAAAATCATCAAATTTCATACGACAATTTAAATACATACCTTTTTGTCGGGCAATTCAAAACTATCTTCTGAAATCAAAAACATCAATTTTCTTTTGCTTTTAAATACCTGTATCCTACTTAGCAATAATATCCAATCACAGAATTCAAAATCATTTTATTCACTTCTCTCACAAAATTTCAATATTCGCTTTACTTACGATGTACATATATCATCCGTACGCAATATCAAATCCGATCGCTCACTCGATCACATAATTTCACTTCTGAACTAGTATCGTTCACCCGACTCCTAGTGCGGACTCATATCTGGTTCCTTGATCAGAAACCGACATTCTCCTTGCATAGCCATATACTATGATAGAGAATTTCCAGAATCAATCAAAAATCCATATCCAGGGTTCGCCGTTGAAAATCGAGTGAAAAATCCCAACTTGGATCGATATGACTATCTCGAAATTCTGTGCTCGAATCTGGATCAAATCATTATGTGAATAAAATAATATGCGTACATCCTACGTATTTATCTCAATTGATTATTAGCTATATCAATTTCTCTTTTTTATTCACATTTATTTTGATTTCCATCAATTATCCCCACTTATCATTTTATACCCCTTTTACTCATCTTCATTCAAATACTTACTTAGTATATTTTTCCCAATACCAATTTCACTTAAGAATTTACCATTAACTTTTCTTAAGTCTATTGCAACATTTTATACAATGTTCTTAGATTGATTTCCACTTCATCACTTGGTTTATACCCATTTTCATACAAATTCACTTTTCAATTCTATTTGAATTCAATTTACCTTCCATTTACTAATTAATTTCAAATCTCAATAATTTTATTTCCAAACTTTATTTTATTTAACATGATTCAGATCAGATCTCATTCCACTATTCAATTACAATTCATTTGCTTACCAATTTAAATCAAATAGTTCATCCACTAATTTATTTCCAACTTAATAAATTTTATTTCAATGACCATTCCATTTAGCTTACTTAGATTCATTTCCTAAAAATTTACTTTATTTAACTTAATTCAGTTAAATTCCATTCCAATTAAAATTTTAAACTTCTATAAGTTTTCCAACTTATTTACATTCCATTCACAAATCTCTTTAATTTACTTCATTTAATTGGTTTACTTTTCTAACTTATTTCGTTTTCACACTTACTTTAATTCAACTTTTCTTTAAGTTAAATTTGATCCTAACAAATTCCAAATTTTATAAGTTTCCAAACTCATTTTTATTCCATAAACATTTTAATCCAACTCCAGAGTCTTTAAACAATCACTTAAGTATTTCAAAATCATTTTTGAAATCACATGTATCCCAAAATACTTTGGTATATCCAATTATTCCTTTGCATTTCAAAATCAAAACAATTTTTCCAAACCAAAACATCAACATTCACAACATTCAGGTAGCAATTCCTCCCTTGGAAACTCGGAAATGAACATCCGTGATGCTGTAGTCATCACCGAAATTATTTTCCAGCGACCGAAGTGAGTTCAGTGCTTTTACTTCTTTTTTTAAAAAATGTTTAAATATTTTTAATTCCTAATCTCACCATATTTCATATCCAATTCAAAAATATTTCCGAATAATATCACTATTATTCCTCTAAAACCCATTTGAAAATCATTTTTAAAATCAAAGGAAATTAAATTTCCCAAATTTTCGAATTTCAAATCCTTTCAATCTATATTCACATATTACCCTGGAATTTTATCCCATTTCAAATTATAAATCACATTTATAATCTCATATATGCAAACTCATTTTGTCACATGGGTTAATTTCTTAACTTTTGGTTGTAATATCAATTTCTTATTCAATTTTCACAACAACAATGATAATAATTTAATATTATCATTTCCTAACAACCAAACACCCATATATTATAATAATTTACGAAAATTATTCCTTTTATATATAAAATAATTTTGGGTAAAATTATTTCATTTACCCTATTTTAAAACAATACTATGTCGAATTGTTCTATTCAAGTGTTTAGAGATCCCTATCAATAACGTTAATTACTTGTATTGACTAGAATCCATAAACCACTCACCAAACCAATCAACATAATATAAAACAATTTTATATTCACTAACACATACGCGCTCATATCTATTAATACACTCAAACTCATTCTAGGGCACTACTGACCCTATCTCTAATGAGTAATTCCCACTAGATCCAAGGTTCTCGCTTAACCTTCAGCTCTGAAACCAAGTGCGACGAACCGGATTTTCGACCTCCGAAAATTGACATCAATACGTTCACTATATTACATGCCAAACAATCAAATGCCAGAAATACCAGATTGTTAGGGAAAAGAGGAAAGAGGTAGAAGAAGAAAATAGAAAACAACATCAAAATCTCACAATCGCAGCTGAACAATATATAATAGATAACAACATATCTTTATACAAAAGAAACTATAACTTTTTTTAAACATTACATCATCATAGTACAACACAATCAATAACACAATACTGGACAGTTATAATAACTTGTCCCTACAAAGCTGAATATACAGCATACCATATACATCGGAATATAAGTCAGATACATGAAATACGTCTTCGTCATCTAGCTCGTCTTCTGAGCTCTATAGCATCCTATCATGTATATGTAATACTCGGTTTGATTCGAGCATTATAATAAAATAACACCCGAGTCAGTCTGGAAAACCAGCGTGAGAAAACACACTCAATTGAATTATTAAAGTTTTCAAAATCCTTTGAAAATCAAAGGTATCTTGTAAAACCATGTCATAAATAAACATGTCGGGTTTTTACCTTACGATAACCAAAACATTTCTTTTCAAAATCCTCTGATATTATAATAGTGTCTAAGTAAAAATACTTATTCAAATAGCTGAAAAGCTTGCATCTCACATTCCAGCATAGTTGGGCACAATCAAAACTGTACAATGCTTATTGGAGATTGGGTTTCCATACAATGGCAGGGCTACTGGGGTACCGCACGTCACAGTACCTGGCCTAGATCAGCGTACCGAGGACCACTCCCGATCCCCTACAACACAAGACCGGACTACCCCTTACTGGATAGCCCGAATAAGATCACCCCGCGGTTGGGATCAGCAACCGCCACACAGCCGAAATAAAGGGACTCTAGATAGAGGAAATCTTACCCTACTTGGGTGCTACCCACTTAGCCTTACTGCACCTCCCCTGTTTTAGCCATTCCCGGTTGATGAGGCTTGAGGCTACGATTACCTTTTTAGCACACATTCACTTAGAATGCTCAACATCCTCCAATGACGATGTTCTGATAGCATTCATCCATACAAGTCTGTTCCCGGTCTGAACGGAACCGAAGGCACTACTCCTACCACATCCATTTTGGAATCACTCTCAGGATTAGTAGCGATTAGCCCTTGCACTTCACTGCTCCATCTTCGACTCCAAGCTCTTGTCTTCTTTTCGATAACGTACTCGTTGGATCGAAGTGGTTTTCGGATTCACAAATCTAATCCCGGTCTCTTCGAAACAACGTTCGCTATTCCCGGTAAATTCAACCCCAGTTCTCTAGGAAATAAACAGACGAAAATAAGATCGGAGATCACCTCCTAACCGTTAGTGGACGAATTTCCTTATAACGTCCTAGAAGATCGAACGGGTTTACAGGTACGGTATAGCACCTCGAACGGTAACTGTACCATATAATTTCCGTACTTCTCCTAGATATTTCCAAAGTTACATTTGGGTCCAGATTTGATAGTCGGTTATTTAACTATCAAATTAAACAATCATTCAACTAATTATTTGATTTCCACTGAAAAACACCAAGTCTTATTTAATTTAGATTTTAAACAAATTAAATCACTTTATCCAAAAATATACACTTAAAATATTAAAAATGAAGCTACTTAAATCACTTTATTCAAAATAATAGTTATGAAATTTTATAATAATTTTCTAAGTAAAACTTTAGCTAAAAACTACTTTTTAAAATAAAACTATTATATAAAGTATAAATATTTAATAATTATCCTTTTAATCATAATACTAATTTAACCTTTAAAACTAATTAACTACTATAATCAACTTAATTAATATTTACTTTAACAATTTTAAAACAACGAAATAATAATTTTTTTCTAAAACATTCTTTTAAAACATTTTAAAACTTCTAATTTATACTTAAAAGTCTTTCCTTGAAAATATACTTAGTTTTCAGGAAAATACACTTTCCACTCCAATAAAGCATGTCTAATCATTTATAAATCCTTCTCGATTTATTTCCAGTTTAAATTTACGTTCCAACTCCGTAAATTTATTTTCTCGCATTTTAAAAATAAAACCACAATTTATTTTAAAAACAAATTACCATCTCCTTATAAATTCCCATCGTAAATTTATTCATTCAAATTATCCACTGATAAATATTCACTTTATTTATAAACCCAATTTATAAATCCCATAGTCTCATTTTCCTTTATAATCACCGTTTCAAAACACTTAATTGATTTTCAAATCGATTTTCTGAATTAATTCCATTTGAATTTTATTTCTTGATTTACTCAAATTTATTCCAAAATCCATTAATTCCATATTCACTCCTTTATCATGATTTAAAATCTTATTTAAATCTGGAACATCAATTCCACACTTTATTTCAAAATTCTCCTTTCATTTCTCCCAAACCATCTTGAATTTAAAAATAAATCCTTTAATTCTTAAACAATATTGCTTAAGTCCTTAAAACTCTTTATTTCCCATTTATTCAAAATCCCTATTTTTCCATACCCAGAATTTATTTAATAGGACTTTAAAATCAAACTCTTTACCTTTTTCCCAAATTCATTCCTTTTAATTTATCCACTTCGCTATAATAATGTACTTAAAACTTTCTTTTATTTTCCTTCAAAAATCCAATCTTTATATTTTTGATATCTCAAAATACCAAAATCTATTCAGCGAAACCATAGCGTTCAATAATTGTAATTTATAGTATAATCTATCACAGATTATCAAATAAATCATATCATTGAATATGAGGATAAATTTCAATATTTTTGGGGAATCCAATTGGATCCCTCCAACCGGTTTCCTTGCATCCACAGATGCTAGCACAATATAAAAATACCAATCCCACTTTGAGGGGATATCGCGGTATATATGGTCATCCGCTATAATGCTGGGCGTATAGGGTCTCAACCGCTATATAATGCGGGAATATCTATCACTCCAATACTAATATATATTGTTTGCGTTAAAATTGGTCACAAACATCCAATTGTCGATGAAAGCACCAGTTCACAATCACAGATTACTGATAACAAGTATGTAGAGAATTAAAATTGAATAACACTTAGAAAATTAAAAGGAAAACAGTAAAGAACACAGAGTTTATAGTGGTTCGGCAATCCGGCCTACATCCACTTTGAAGTTGATGATTTTATTGATGTTTGCTTGTTGACTACAACGAGTTACAACTGATTACAACAGCAAATTTCGAGTACAATGATGATTCCAGCAGAGTCCGGACGTTTCAGAGTCGAAAGATCCCTTTTCTGTAGGTTATGGGCTGCTATTTATAGGCATAGGTTGCAAATATCTCACTTAGATCTCGGGAGATCTCTTCTGGCACGTGAGCGGGCCCACGCAATCGATCCAATGTGATTTGCACTCGGTCCGTGATCGATACGAACCAATTTCGTATCGATCAAGATTTGGCCCAATCGAGTCGAAATTGGGCATGAACATTCTTTGAGTTGTACGTCAGCTCTTGTGAAAATTTCGTAGCATTTGGACTTGTAGATTGTGAGTTATGATCGATGCAAGTTCGTGTTTTCTCTAAGCTGCTGAATTCGCATCGATATTGTTCGTATCCACCTATTCGTATCGCTCTTTGGGCACGCGCTTGCAAGTCGACGTGGCGCTAACTCCTCGGATCGATCCACTTTTCATGCCGAGTGATCGAGTCTTATTCGTATCCAATATCGAAGCCTTGTTCGTATCGATCGATTTTGGCCTTGTTCGTATCGATGTTAGTGGTTCTGTTCTGTTCGTGTCGATCGTGTTTTTTCTTGTTCGTATCGATCAACTATGTTGCTTTGTTCGTATCGATCGGCTACATTGTTTTGTGCGTATAGTATTGACTTC
The DNA here is from genome assembly GCA_030737815.1 of Allium fistulosum. Classification (NCBI taxonomy): domain Eukaryota; kingdom Viridiplantae; phylum Streptophyta; class Magnoliopsida; order Asparagales; family Amaryllidaceae; genus Allium; species Allium fistulosum. Next base: position 107,508,342 of record CM060906.1, read on the forward strand.
GTATCGATCTCTGGTCAATCGATACGAAACATGTTTGAAGTCCGATCGATACGAAATGCATATTCGTGCCACAGTCGATGGTTACGAAGTAAACAATCACGGATGGATACGAATTGGATGTTGGTCGACCGATACGAGCAAGTTAGAATTGATCGATACGAAATCGTGTATGTCTGATGGATATGAACAAGATCGATACAAAGGGGATGCCCTTGGATGGATACGAAGAGTGTAGTTCTAGATGGATTCGAACAGGATGGATGCGAATGAAGACTTTCTTCGGTTTCTTGATGGATGCGAATAGAGCTACTGCGAGGTGATGGATACGAACAGAGGCCTCCCCCCTTGATTTTGATCGATCCATATCTTGAGCGTACGAACTCTAATTGACTTGAAACTTGGGACGTTGGCTTTCATAGCTTTTCTTGTCATGTATTGTCAATTGTAGCTTGATTTGGACTCGGACAAAATTTACCGACATCCATAATTGATCTGTCCATAACTGGCAATCGAGGAGAGCTGTCTTTGGTTTCCAGTTAATCTTTTGGTGTCACGGCCTTGCCAAAAGGCGGGATAACATATATACTACTATATATATATAACATCCAACAGATAAACTATAAATTTATCAATCAAGTCAGGCATCCAATATTTTAAATTTAACATTTAATTTTAAACAGGGTAATCCAAATGAGTGAGAAAATCTCACCTTCAATTTTATTTGCGACCCATTTCCATCTCGACTTGTTTTCTTCATGATTTTAGACCTTGTATAAACATTACATGGTTTATTAACATTTGAAATAATCGAACAGTCAATTACCATTTATTAATTTAATTTAAACAAATAATTTAATTTTAAACTAATTTTTCTATGATAAATAATTTTTAGTAACTAAAATAATTTAATAAGTTAATTGAACAAGTTAATCGCCCTAATACATATTTTTTTTAAATTAAACAATAAGCTAAAATATATGTATATGTTTTTATACCTTTTTCTAATCTATATTTATTTAAATTAAAAACTGTTATACCTCACTGCCTTACGCGAACAGCAAACTCAGGCAAACTTCTGACCTTGCGACACCCTCGTGCTCGAATCGAGCCCCTCTACTCCACCACCACGATGACCCAGCAAATCAAACAGCCATCACACAAACGAACGCGACCTATCCCCAAGGCCAAACCCTCAATCACGACTCCCACCATCTGCCTTGCTTCTGACGTCTCGCCTCGCTACGCAAGTCGCCGCCTTTGCCTTCCACAGCTCTTCGTTCGCCTGAGCAGCTCAAACCCCCATTAACAATGATGTCGCCCGCTTCGCATGCGCTTCCATGGCATGCCGAAATCCTAATCGATTTCGATCGCTTGTAGATGCTAGGCACTTACGCCATTAATTTTTGATTTCGAGTTCGTTTGATTTTTGATAGAAATATGAAAAGAGGAGGGAGAAAACTTCGTTCGAACGAGAAGAGCACTCCAGCTTTTCCTCACTCGACCTTTTATATATATATATTCTGTTTTAGAAATGGTCGGTTACGAATTCTTTTATAAGGAAAGGAGGGAACACGATTTGAACTAATGGAGAGGGGATCGTGATTTAAAATAGATGGAAGGGATGTCTTGCGTGTTGAAAAGGAGAAGACGGTACAGTGAAAATAAGGTTACAGCTGGAAAGAAGTTGACTAGTTAAATATGCAATTATGTTATTTAAATTTTAAATCGTCTCGAAAACGAAGCCTAAAATCTCGACCTCCTATCGAGGCATGCCATAGGCGTTTATAATGTTATACCCCTATTCCGAATGCAATGAAAAAGGTTTGGAGTCCAAATTCGATCATATGGAGAAGATAGCTTTTTGGACCTAGTTACTATATTGAATTTTCAATATAAATTTCAACACGTTTATATTCCGTACGACCAAACGATAACTTCAAACAATACGAAATTTGAAATCCGATAATAATACACTATCACGGATCTAATGGAACTGGTTTCGTCGAATTCTGAGACTGTGCCACGGAAGGCTATTTTTAAATGCCAATATAAACGATATATTTTCAAAACTGGACAAATCACTTTTAAATTCAATTTTAACACTTTTACTATCTTCAGTATTATCAATGTAAATTTTCTAAGCCTTTAAAATATTTTTAACAAGCTTGAAACTCAAGATTTAATATTTTACCCAACTTCCAATTATTTAATTCAATAATTAAATCATCCAATAAATAGTGATATTTGAAATTTAAGTTAAAAATTAACTTTTAAGTATTTAAAATCGATTAAATATTCCAATTTCAAATGTCCAAAATTCCGGGTCGTTACATTTATATTAGTATATAAACTCGAAAACAAAAAAGCAAATTTTACTTTTTTGATTTTTATAATAAATTTTGTAAGTCAAATGTAATTTAAATCATTAAATGCGTTAAATGGATGACTCGTGTATTAAGTGGATTCCCTTAGTAAAGAATTATATTTGACAACGGTATCAAAAATAAATCAAAGCAACATTTGCACGATTTTCTTTAAAAGTTTAAATTGTTATAATTAGCAATTTTTTGTTCAAATTATTTTAAACAAAGCTTTTCTTTGAAATAAATTACCCTTGGCACTTTTGAATAAAAAAAGACAAACACAAAAAATGAACCTATTTGATTAGATTTAGGTCTGAACTCAATAGGAATATTGTCGTGAATTGATTAGCACATTCGAGTCGCTATAGAAGCACTTAGAAATGCCTTGTGTTTGGCATTTTCTATAGAATTTTGTAGAGAGACCTATAGGGGTTTCTTGCCATGATTGTGATGTATATTGAGTATATTGTTTACTGTAAAAAATTAGATGTTATAAAGTCTGTTAACATATCGACAAATGGCAAAAATTTCATCCGTAGCACTTTTAAATGCTATAGTATTTTTGAATCTCTTTTACAGCATTCAAATGTTACAGTTTCTGTTTTGAACTTCAATTGTTTTAAATTGACCTTTAATTTAAGTATTTTTCTTCAATCTTTTTACAAATCTTTTGTAATTTATATTAGAGTATTTTAAAAGTGGTTCAGAATTTAAATATATTTTTGACCATTAATTATGAATTATTAAAGTAGAAGGTTTTTTTTAATAAAAGAAAGCATGCTTTTAAAGTTTTTAAATAAATTATAAAATAGTTATTTTTAAGTAATATTTTAAATAAATGTTTAAACCATAATTATAAGTACGTTAATGTATATTTTAAGTATTATAGTTTTAATAAAATTAGTTAATTATTTTATTAAAGTAATTAATAGCTTATGTAATATAATATCTTTTAAATTATTTTTAGAATGTTAATAAATATCTTAGCTTTTAAATAAATTAGTATACATAAACCTATACATACACACACACTTCATTTTTAAAAAAAAATTAAATTATATTTTAATAACACGAGTGATACTATATTAAGCAGAGCACACTTTTTTAATGTCTCGAGGGCTCGAATCCATGATCGTTAGGATCTCTGCCTTAAGCGTCACACACCTAATCACTTGAGGTAGAGATCCTTGGGTAAATTTTTTTAATTATAAACAAATGTTTTTAAAAGGGGTTTAGGGGTTACTTAATTAGCTTAAAAGTGCTTTGTTTCTTTACTTGTTTAGGGAAAGTAATTAATAATATACTTAGTATTAAAAACTGACAAAGTAGACTTGGTTATCTATGAGAGTTAAGAATGATGATGGAGTAGAGTTTAGAAGTAATTATGCTCTAACCTACCATCTTCACTCTTGGCTGAGGGATAGTAAGTTGAGGAGGTCGAAAACATGATAGGTATACAAAACTTGATTTCCATAAGAGATCGTTTTTAGAACTAGATAGTCGATTAGTCGACTATCAAACTTGACCATTTAATTTAGAAAGTATATAAAAGCTTCATGGCTTCATACGGTTTGAGATCCCATAGGAAGGACTCATTGGTATGAAACGTCTCTAGCTTTAAGAATTGTATATATATGAGATCCCTAGGGAGGAATCCTTTATATAATGTTGGCTTACTTCTGAAAGAACCGGAATTGAGTTAACCGAAAATTCATCGATTTAGTTTTGAAGAGTCCGGGATTAGATAAGCATGCTTATGTATTACTTATCGTAAACTAATGCAAAACTAGTATACGAGTCTACGTTTTGGAAGTGGTTATAAGTGGAATGCTACAAAGTTGAACTGTCTATTCTAAGTTAAATCCAAGTTAGAGGTCAGGATTAACATTTCAGACTAATGTTATAGAGTTGAACTATCTATCCTAAGGTTTAGTTCGAGGGAGAGGTCAACGTTAGCATTTATCGGGCGACTTATGCTAGAATCCATGGAGAGATTCGTGAACTGTTCGAGTGATGAAGACTCATGTGAGAGATGTTGAACATGACTTCACCGTCGGAAATGACTAAAGACAGAGTAAGATGCACAACATAGGGTTTAGCTAACCTAAAAGGGTATATCAACTCCATATCTAGAGATCTTATCGATGTTGCTAGAGGGAGTTGATGATATTAGTATCATGTGTTCAGGCGTAGGCCAGTTGTGCTTACCTTATGGTATGTTTTATCTAGAGATATACGACGCTTAAAAGATAGTTTCTGATCCTTGTCATGGAGGCCTGTGTTTGAACCTCCATTCTATGTTTCAATGACAACAACTATAAATAAAAAGTGGAACCCAGTGCACGAGGCTCTCGCAAGATAGCAGGCTTTGGAGAGGTCGATAATGTACGCAGCCTTTCCCTCGCATTGCAAAGAGGCTGTTTCTGGAATGACAACAACTATACGATCATAAATATTATACATCCTATCAAGCTTACAAGTATGTACTACAAGGGAACATCATGCTCAAAGGTATTGGGACTCAAAGACAAACAAAGATCTATGGACAATGCTATGATTAGTAAGGTTATTCTAGTGAATTTAGAGTCTTAGATAAAACATTATAAGGTTTCCCTGAGTATATATGCACACATGATTTCATATATACTAACATAAATTGAAAAACTGAATTTATCATTCACAGACATCTATGACAATACTCGGGAAATTTTTCCCTGAGGTCATAGACGTATGAGTTTCCCCACATATGTTTGTCATTTGAAAGACTGCAGAATTCTGAATAGACACTTCTTTAAAATGGATAGAAATCAACTCTTCATCGAAAGGATGCAGCCATTAAAATGAATATACCTTATATAACAGTAACAACTCTTCATCTACATCATTTTGAATTTATAAATACAACCATGATTGAGATTTAGAAATTAACTAAATTAAATTAATTGAATCTATTCACTCTTGATTTCTTATTACTCTCTTGTGCATACATTGCTTACATACTCTCAATCTATCATAATCAAAATATAATTTTGGTTAAATCACTTTCTACAACTCAAAGCATTCACATTCACATACTCAAAGGAGATCATTGGAAGATTTGTACTATCAGTCAAAATCGATGTTATTTGGAACACAAGATTGTCAAAGATATACTTTTGTATTAGACTATTCCTCCAGGCGAAGCGAGTGTTAGCTGGTTAAAGGAAATACCGAAGGAGAGCTTCAAGGTTGGACGTAAGACGGGAGGTCCGAACCAGTATAAAATATCTGGTGTGCTCGCTTTTATTATTTACCTTATTTATATTATATTCAATTATTATTCTCCGCTTAATATAGTTAGTAATATGTACTCTCACACACATATATAAGTTGCATTATTTAAAAAGATCTTATAGACTTTCATTTGGTATCAGGTCTAGGTCATTTCAATCTATAGTAACACGTAATTGAAAAGTCATTAAAATGGCAAGCACATTTCAAGAAGGTCAATCAACTGCTCGTCATCCACTATTTAATGGTTCTAATTATGCTTATTGGTCAACACGTATGTGAATTTTATGGAAGTCAATGGTTTAGAAATATGGCTAGCAACTCAAACAGTTTCAAACATATTGAAATTTTCATTATCTTTTCAAACATTTTTTAAAATTTATGTTATATATAACCTTTTATAATAAACATGTTTTTATTTTAAATTTAACTTTTAAATTTAAAATCTCGTCTCAATTTTCAAAACTATTTTGAAGATTAGTCCAAGGCCCAATTCAAATTGGGCCTTTTCTACCAAGGGTCGGGCAGGTAACCAAGTAGGACAGGATACATGATTACCCAATTCCAATCCTAGACATCACCTTTCTAGACACCGTATTAAGTGCGCAAGCAATTAGTTAACCCCAACATAACTAATTTAGACCGCATATGCTATTGGGCTCCAAAACCATTATTGGAACTGGGCCAGCCCATAGCGGAAGAATTGGGCGAATTTCAAAAATTTTACCATTTTAGATCTTTAATGAGCCTATGAAGTTTAAATGTATATTAGATCCAATCTAATAAAACATTAAATAATGTTTTATTTTATTTAAAGTTGGTCAAAAGGAAATTTAAAATTAATTTAGTTTAAATGTATAGTGCATCAAACACACTCAACAATTGTTTATAAAAGTTAATGTAGGGAAAGAAACCATTCATTTCTTTCCCTAAAAACAGGTAATTAATTGAGAGTATAATAAAAGTATATGAAGAGAGAAACCTTTCATTTTCTCTCTCTCTAATTAAATTGATTGGGTCATTAAATGATATTAATTGGAAATTTATTCATGACATAAAATGTGACTATTGTCCAAATGTGCTTTACTGTAAATTATGTAAGTGCAACAAATCTGATAATGTATAGAGATGATGTTTCCTACATATGACGTTTGTGATCTTAGCAATGTAATGTCAGACATTCGTCCATACAAGTTCATTCTAGGACTGAACGAAACCGAAGGCACTTTCCTCGGCCATTACTAGGTGAGAAGCCCTTACAATCCGAAGATTGCAAACACGATAGGACCACTGCTATAAATGTCTCTATATTGGGAGCGACCTAGAGAATGTCAACAAGCACTCCTTCCGCTATGAAGATCTTCGGTCTTCAATAATCATCATCTTCAACATGTCTTCACTTCCGAACGTATAAATTGGTTCGAAGTGGTTTACGGATAGGAGTTACCCAAATCCGACCCCGGTTCTTCGAAGCCAATTATCAATAAAAAGATGTTAATTTCATATGTGGATATCAATCATCAATCAATTACTTCATCTTATAGATATATTCTTTCCAATTTATTCCATTTTCTTTTCATGAGTATATGGAATCATTAATCCGCATTTATCAAATTATTTGGTTTATTTACCTTTCTTTTTATCTTGGAATAATTCCAAGTCAGTTCATCTTTTGCTTAGGAAAACATTTCCAAACCATTCATTAAATCTTAATGTAACAACCCATAAATATTAACAAATATTTTTATTGAATTTATTTGAAACTTTGATTTTAAATCATTTAAAAATTGAAATTTTGGAATTTTCCAATGTATTTTTTGATTTTGTTTATAATTGTTTTTCCAAATATAATAAAATAAAGATTTTCTAAAAATTTTATACTTTGGTCAAACTTTGACTTTCAGTTGAAATTTTAAATTTGAATTTTTGAATTTCCAATCTTTTTCTTTTAAGCTGAATTTGATTCTGATATTCGTTCTGCATTTCGTTTTGTTAAATTCTGTTTTATACTTTTTAAATCTGATAAAATTCAGCTTTTTACACGCAATTATTTTTAGTATTTTATTGTCTATATTTTTCTATGTTTATTTTCTATTTTATTTTTGTTTGGGCTTTGTTTGTTTTTGTTGGAGTTTGAGCTTGTTTTTGATTAGGGCTTGACTAATGGGTTTTGGAAATTCAAGAGACATGAGTTTCTTTTCCTTTTAAATGAATGGATGCCTCTTCCTCTCCTATAGCCGTACAAATCATTTGTTTACCATCTTCTTTCTCATTTTCATTTCCTAACAAAGCAAATTACAGTAAGTAAATTCATGTCTTCCTCTTCTCTTTTCTTTTTCTCTTTTCTTTTTCTTTCTCTTATGCTATTTCGGCCATCACCATTCCCATCCCCCTTAGCCGACCATCTCCTCCACCGCACCATCAACCATGACCGGCCTCCACCACTTCAACCTATTGTCGTGACCCCTAGATTCAAATCCGTCACCAAAACAAGATTAAAACCCATAGCCGAGCCTATATAATCATCCCCTTCCCCTTTGTTTGCCTCGGCCATTAACCACACCACCTCCTTTGCCTTGCCTTGCCATGACCAATTCTAGTCCATAGCCGCACCATTTCAGATGTTCCTTGATCTGATTCAAGCCTTAAACCATGTGGCCAAACCATGTTAGCCTAGGCCGAACCCAAAGTACACATGACCTTTCACTTGCCCTACCCCTTTACCTTCCAAATGACTTTTGACATGCCATCTCTTCACATTCCATTGCTTAGCCGTGCCTTTTGCTTGCCTAGACCAAGTCTACCTGATCCAAACTGACCATGGCCGAGCATAGTTGCCCCAAAACCAAGGTGGCCGAACCCACTTTCATATTGGCCGAACCTATGTGTATGTGGCTGAGCCCACTTGTGTTTGTCTAGCCCATTTCTTTTGTTTTGTTTAATTCTTTTATGTATAAATCATTTGCTTATGAATGTTTATTTTATTGTTTACAAGATTTGGATTTGGGTGCTACATCTCCTCGAATTTGATTCGTGCTTTGTCGTGCTTTTCGAAGTTTATTCTTATGTTTTGAATTGTCATCTCTAGCTTTAGAAGGTGAGTTATCACTCTCGGCTTCGTACTTATAAAATTGTGAAACAATGTCATGTGAATTGTAGTAGTGATATGCCATGTTGATAGTAATTTCATATATGCCTGTGATATGATATTATATGATGTTATAACCTGATTATATACCTATTTCGTCACCTGATATGACATGCTATGCTTTACCGTTTATTTATATTTCTGTTTCTCACACTGCAAGTTCCCTCATTATGGGTTGAAATGATACATACCCGAACGGACTTTAGAATAGGGAAAAGTCGTTATGAGCTGAAATGATGGGCTCGAGCGATTTTTTTTTATTTGACTTGGGATTGCGGGTTTGAAATGATCAAACCCAGGATTTTATTTCGGATTGAAATGATATATATCTGTATCACTTGACCTAGGTTAGAAAATATTATACAGACCCATGGTTAATTTTAAATATAAATATTTTTTAAAATTTTTAAATATTTGGAATTTAAAATATATGAGATTTTAACTTAAATTGGGTTTAAATAAATTTTATAGTGATTTTCTATAAGTTAAAATTGTATGAGTTAATAAATAATTTAAAATGTAAATTAAAATGTGATTTAACTTAATAATTGAAAATTTGATTTAAAATGGAATTTTAGGCTTAAATTTGTAATAAAATATTTTATTTATAAAGTGGATATTTTTAAAAGTAAATAAAGTATTTAGTTATTTGTTAAATTAAAAGTTAAGCAATTTAAGTGTATTTTGACTTAATAAATGAATTATAGTTTAATTAGATATTTTAGTTATAAATTTTTTTATTATTAAAATCATAAGTGAAATGATATCCAAATAAATATTTTTGAAAAGTGAGATAAGCTTTATAAGTTAAAAATGATGAAAACTGAAATTATAATGTTTCTGAAATGTTATAATAAATCTTAGATTTGTATTAACAGCATTTCCCAAATGTTGTGGTTTTAAGGTAGCGTTTTATAAGTGCTACCATTTCTAACAATGTATTGTTTTTCCAAACACCACTATATCTGCAGTAACGTTTTCTAAGTGCTGCTGTTTCCAGAAAGATAATATTTCGAAACACTACTATATGTACAGTAACGTTTTCTAAGTGTTGTTGTTTCTAAAAAGTTAATATTTTCGAACTACTATATGTATTATCACATTTTCAAAGTGCTACGAATGCTAAAAAAAAATGTTTTTGAAATGTTATAATTGAATGAATGAACTTAGAAATGCTACAACTTTGGAAATGAATATTATTTTGAAAGATATTTACATCGACTTTAAAAGGTTTTAAATGAATATGTTTGGATTTTGAGGTATAAACGTGGAGATTCCAGAATGAAGTAAGATGGTGGCGACGATTCTATTTTGAGGTATAAACATGGACCCAACTCCCATGAGTTGGCATAAGGTGGCTAAAACAGAGCAATTGATGGGCTAATGAGGTAGCACCTCTGATCGGACACATTCCATCGTATACCATTCTATTACTTTGTGATTGATTGGGTGCACCCCTTGTTTCGGGAGTGTGGCTCGAGGTGGGCGATTGCTGCGGCTCTGCGTTACCACCGACCCAGAAGTGTAATTGGTATATCTACCCTGGCATTGCCTAGTTGTGCCGTGTCACCTACCCTAGCGTGCTTTACTACGAGTTTGATTTATGTCGTACCTATGGAGTATCCTCTGGTAGCTCCAGTTTACGGGGTATTACGGTACTGTATAGACTATTGGCACTATAAAATATTTTAAGGGGGATATGGGTAACACCTTAACGCTATTTTTAAATAGTTTACTTTACATTAGACATTATTATAATAGCGTATCTTACTACATAGTAGATAGTTTAACAGATCCTTAAAGGATGGACGATCCCAAGTATCCTTCAATTTATTGATGCATTTCTATTGCAGTTCACTTGAGTCGATTTACCTTTTTATAAGTATGTATGTCCTGACTCGAGTGTTTTGTGTTTTGCTTTACGCTCGGGTCAACCTGAGTATCACAGCTTTGGATTCATCTTCTGGAGCTAGAGATTTGCTGGAGTTTATCTGTCTATCTAGTTGTCTATTTCCATTTCAGTTATTTCCTATTCAGCTTTGCTTATGTATTTGTGAACTTATGTATTCAGACTTCTGTTGTATTTGTTTTTCAGACTATGGTATTTTGTATCTGTTTTGAGACTATGTATTGTAGTAGCTTCATGAACTACTATGTATTTTATTCCCGCTGCGAGTTATTCTGATATTCTGTGTCTGTGATTCTATGATTGGTTTTGTTTGCTCCAAAATTTATTTACAATCTATTGTTTTGAATTATTCAAGTCTGACATGTGTGGTTTTATTGTCGACTTGAATGGTCCAAAATAGTGGGTCGTTACATTTGGTATCAGAGCTTTGGTTTTAGGCAAACCTTAGCCTATGGAGCAAAAACTCATTAGAGATAGGGTAGAAATACCCTAGAATGAGTGCAATCAATCTTAGAATCATTTCTTTGTGAGAGAACGTATTTTAAGTATAAAATGATTTTCAAATGATTTTTAAAGGATTTTAAAAGAATATTTTGGACATAAAATTTTCTTGTTTTAAAATCTCATTATATTAACTTCATTCCTTTCGAATCCACCTTATTTATTTGAATTCTTTAATTAGGATTTCCATTCTAGTTGAATCTTATCTTTGTCTTTCTTTTTACCTTTATCCTAAAATTCATTCTTGATTTTTCCAGGATGAATCGTAGGAATACCAGAGGTAGGGGTCGTGGTATTTCCCCAGTTCCCGAGCCTGTTGCACCCATCAGGTTCACCACTCTCTGTAAGGAATTCACTCAGCTTGGTGGTACCAAGTTTACTAGATCTAAGAGCATCGTAGAGGCTCGGCAGTGGTTGAGGAGTCTAGAGAGGATTTTTAATGGTTTGGAGATTACAGAAGCTCAGAAGCGTCAGTTGGCAGCTTGGCAGTTGCAAGAGGCAGCTCAGGATTGGTGGGAGTCTGTCACAGCTCAGACTGTGGAGGCAGATATTTCTTGGGAGCAGTTTAGGTATCTTCTTGTGTTGTCTTGTGTTCTGTTCAGTTTTCTCTCTTTGGAATCTTTCTTAAGCCTATCTATCTTTTTCAGGGAGGCTTTTGTGGCAAAGTGGATACCCGAAGCCGGGAAGTCCCAGTTATACATGGAGTTTATGGATCTTAAGCAAGGGAGCATGTCATTTTCTGAGTATGAGCGGAAGTTCAATGAACTTTCCAAGTTTGACCCTGGCCTGATTGACACCTCTCTTAAGAAGAATGAGAAATTTATAGTTGGAGCTCGCCCAGAGTATTATGATCGTCTCATTTCTCATGTTCATGGTACCTTCACGGACCTGATGGACATGGCCATTAGATATGAGAATCCCACTTCTAAGGAAGTTTCTGTTCCTCGTGCTTCTCCATCTCAGCCTGGTTCTGGCAACTCTAAGAAGAGGAAGCCTAACTTTCTTCAGCAGAAGCAGAATTGGCTCAAGAATCCTGGTTTAGTATCTACTCCTCGAAAGCATCCCATCGACCTATCTTTCATCACTTGCTTCAAGTGTGATCAGAGGGGACACTATGCCAATAGTTGCCCTACTTCAGTTGGTGCTGCTGTTCCTCCACCTCAGGATACCAGGAACAATCTCTATCATGTCTGTTTGCAACCTGGTCATTTCAAGAAGGATTGTCCTTTGTATCAAAAGGGCAAGACATCTGGAGTCTTTGCCATGACTTCTTCCACCCATGCTCCGCCTGCTCCACTTGCTACTAGTGATTCCCAAGGTACTCTTCAGGGCACCTTTTCTCTGTTTAATTTTCCTGTTCGTGTTTTATTTGATACTGGAGCTTCACATAGTTTTATTTCTGTGGACCTTTGTGATAAGTTTGAGCATCTCCTTTCACCTATGTTTGCGGCTGTACCTTTGTGTGTTACTAATCCTATTGGGGGTCCCGCGAACCTTAGTAGGATTTGTAACCAAGTGAAACTCTTCTATTATGGCCATCGATTTTCTGGTGATTTCTATGTTCTGGGTTTTGATGCTTTTGATATATTGCTTGAGGGTGATTGGCTGAAGTGGCATTAAGCCGTTATCTCTTGTAAAACCCAAACTGTTTCTCTTGTTAATGATCTCTTTGGTGATTCAGTGCTGTATGCCTCAGGATTTTGCTGGCAGTTTTGTTTTCTTTTTGGATTCTTCTCCTGGTGATCTTGATTCAACCCCTGTGGTTAAGCTCTATCCCAATGTTTTTGGTGCAGTCTCTTCTTTACCTCCTAAGCGGGAAATTGATTTCCATATTGATCTTATTCCTAGAGCTCGACCTGTAGTTCTTCCTCCTAGAAGAATGGCATCCCGTGAGAAGGTTGAGTTGAGGAAACAAATTGAGGACTTGTTCTCCAAAGGTCTAATCAGACCTAGTCATTCCGAATAGGGAGCAGCGGTGGTTTTCTTCACTAAGTCTGATGGATCTTTGAGGATGTGTGTTGATTATAGGGAGTTGAACAAGCTCACTATGAAGAACAGATATCCTATGCCTCGTATCAATGATATGTTCGATCAGCTTTATGGAGCCACCATTTTCTCTCAGCTTGATCTTGCCATAGGTTTTCACCAGCTCAGAGTTGCTGAGGAAAATATTCCCAAGACTTCTTTCCGTACTGAGAATGATTTCTATGAATGGTTAGTTATGCCTTTTGGTTTGACTAATGCCCCAGCTTTCTTTGTTGATTTGATGAATCGTGTTTTTCGTGATGTTCTTAACAAGTTTGTTTCGGTCTTCGTTGATGATATTCTTGTTTTCTCTAAGTCTGAGGAGAAGCATAGAGTTCATTTGAATTTTGTTCTGGAGACTCTTAGGAGTCATCGATTGAAAGCTAAATTCTCTAAATGCCATTTCTGGAAGGATGAAGTCCGATTTCTTGGACATATTGTTTCTAGTAATGGAGTTTCTGTTGATCCAGTCAAGATCGCTGCGATCAATGTAAGTCTACCTTTTGTCATCTTTCTTTTGTAATCCAATTATTCTATCTTCTTTGTAGTTCTTATTCTTCCCTATTTTATTTTAGGATTGGAAAACTCCCAGAACTCCATCTGATATCCGTAGTTTTCTGGGCCTTGCCGGTTATTATTGGATATTCATTGAGAATTTTGCTCGGATTGTTGCACCTCTCACTGCTTTGACTTATAAGAATGCTAAGTTTATATGGAATGATAAGTGTGAAGCTGCATTCAATGAGTTAAAGAGCAAGCTTACTTCCGCACTAGTGCTTGCCATTCCAAATGGAAATGAGGGATTAACGGTATACACTGATGCTAGTCGTGAAGGTTTGGGAGCTGTTATGATGCAGGATGGGAAGGTCATTGCTTATGCCAGTCGTCAGTTGAAGACCCATGAAGCCAATTATGTTGCTCATGATTTGAAATTGCTTGCCGTGGTTTTTGCTTTGAAGCTTTGGAGGCCTCATCTTTTGGGGACTAAGTTTGAGCTTTTTACGAATCATTGGTCGGTTTATTTCACCCAGAAGGATTGAATCAGAGACAAGTTAGGTGGCTAGAGTTCCTTGCTTCTTATGACCTCGACATCATCTATACCCCTGGGAAAGCTAATGTTATGGCCGATGCTTTGAGTCAGAAGAAGGCGATGTTGTGTCAGCTTGTTGTTTCTTCTCGTCTTTTGGATCGTATCATGGCTAACCAGGATGAGGATCAGATGCTTAGGCTTATGAAGGAGAGTGTTCATAGCAGGGTTGGTGGTAGTAGTCTTGATGGTAGTGGAGCTCAGATCGATGATAGAGGGATTTTGAGGATTAATAATCGGATTTGTGTCCCGAATGTTGATGGATTGAGACAGGAGTTACTTCAGGAAAATCATCGATCCAGACTTTCTATTCATCCGGGTGTGACCAAGATGTATCAGGATATGAAGAAGTTGTATTGGTGGAAGGGTATGAGGCGTGATATATCCATTTTTGTTAGTAGGTGTGCGACTTGTCAGCAAGTCAAGGCCGATCATCAAAAGACCCCTGGTTTGTTGCAGCCCCTTGAGGTTCCCAATTGGAAATGGGAACATGTTTCTATGGATTTTATTGATGGATTACCGAGGACTAGGAGGGGTAATGAGAGTATTTGGGTTATTGTGGATAGATTGACCAAGTCAGCTCATTTTATTCTGGTCAAGTCTACCCGTTCTGCTTCGAGTTTGGTTGAGATTTATTTGAGGGAGATTGTTCGTCTCCATGGTTTTCCTGTCAGTATTGTTTGCGATCATGATCCCATCTTTACCAGTCTGTTTTGGAAAGCTTTTCAGGAATCTTTGGGTACTCATCTAAATCTGAGCACCGCTTACCATCCGTAGACCGACCGTCAAACAGAAAGAGTGAATCAAATTCTAGAGGATCTTCTTCGAGCTTGTGTTTTTTATTACGGAGGATCTTGGGAAGATCATCTCCATCTTGTCGAATTCACCTATAACAACTGTTATCAGGTATAATCTCAATTTTCTATCTTAATCTTATCTTAATCCTTTATCTACCTCATTTCATCTTTTGAATTCAGGCTAGTAATATAATGTCTCTGTTTGCTGCTCTTTACGGACGACCTTGCAGATCTCCATCTTACTGGATTGAATCTGGTAACTGTTTGGTCCTTGGTCCTGATATGATTCTGGAGGCTTTTGATAGAGTTGAGGAGATTAAGAGGAAGATGAGGAGTGCTCAGGATAAGCAGAAGAAGTACGCTGATAGGCGTAGGAGGAGTTTGGAGTTTTCTGTTGGTGATCTGGTTTTCCTTAAGGTCTCTCCCTTAAGGAATGTGATTCGGTTTGGTCGTAGAGGGAAGCTTGCTCCTAGGTTCATCGGTCCTTTCCGCATCTAGGAGAGGATTGGTTCTTTAGCTTATCGTCTAGATTTGCCTGAGAAGTTTTCTGGAGTGCATAATGTATTCCATGTTTCGCATCTTCGTCGGTATCTTCATGATCCATCTCTTATTGTCCAGCCTTCTGCTCTTGAGAGTTTAGATATTGAGCCTAATCTGACTGTCGAGAGGAAGCCACTTCATATTGTCGATAGAGGTACGAAGCAGCTGAGGAGGAAATATGTCAATCTGGTCAAAGTGCAGTGGAGTACTGATGATCGAGATTGTACCTGGGAGACGGAGGAGAGCATGCGTGCTTCGAATCCGGAATTGATTTTTTCAGATACTATTCGTTGTTCTATCTTATCTTTCTTTGTCTTTCTGTGTCTCATTCCTTTTCGAGGACGAAAAGCTTTGAGTGGGGGAGAGTGTAACAACCCATAAATTTTAACAAATATTTTTATTGAATTTATTTGAAACTTTGATTTTAAATCATTTAAAAATTGAAATTTTGGAATTTTCCAATGTATTTTTTGATTTTGTTTATAATTGTTTTTCCAAATATAATAAAATAAAGATTTTCTGAAAATTTTATACTTTGGTCAACCTTGGTCAAACTTTGACTTTCAGTTGAAATTTTAAATTTCCAATCGTTTTCTTTTAAGCTGAATTTGACTCTGATATTCGTTATGCTTTTCATTTTGTTAAATTCTACTTTATACTTTTTAAATCTGATAAAATTCAGCATTTTACATGCAATTATTTTCAGTATTTTATTTTTTATATTTTTCTATGTTTATTTTCTATTTTATTTTGGTTTGGGCTTTGTTTGCTTTTGTTTGAGTTTGAGCTTGTTTTTGATTTGGGCTTGAATAATGGGCTTTGGAAATTCAAGAGACATGAGTTACTTTTTCTTTTAAATGAATGGATGCCTCTTCCTTTCCGATAGCTGTACAAATCATTTGTTTCCCATCTTCTTTCTCATTTTCATTTCCTAACAAAGCAAATTACAGTAAGTAAATTCATGTCTTCCTCTTCTCTTTTCTTTTTCTCTTTTCTTTTTCTTTCTCTTATGCTATTTCGGCCATCACCATTCCCATCAACCTATTGTCGTGACCCCTAGATTCAAATCTGTCACCAAAACAAGATTGAAACCCATAGCCGAGCCTATATAATCATCCCCTTCCCCTTTGTTTGCCTCGGCCATTAACCACACCACCTCCTTTGCCTTGCCTTGCCGTGACCAATTCCAGTCCATAGCCGCACCATTTCAGATGTGCCTTGACCTGATCCAAGCCTTGAACCATGTGGCCGAACCATGTTAGCCTAGGCCGAACCCAAAGTACACATGACCTTTCACTTGCCATGCCCCTTTACCTTCCAAATGACTTTTGAAATGCCATCTCTTCACATTCCATTGCTTAGCCGTGCCTTTTGCTTGCCTAGACCGAGCCTACATGATCCAAACTGACCATGGCCGAGCATAGTTGCCTCAAAACCAAGGTGGCCGAACCCACTTTCATGTTGGCTGAACCTATGTGTATGTGGCCGAGCCCACTTGTGTTTGTCTAGCCCATTTCTTTTGTTTTGTTTAATTCTTTTATGTATAAATCATTTGCTTATGAATGTTTATTTTATTGTTTACAAGATTTGGATTTGGGTGCTACATCTCCTCGAATTTGATTCGTGCTTTGTCATGCTTTTCATAGTTTGTTCTTGTGTTTTGAATTGTCATCTCTAGCTTTAGAAGGTGAGTTATCACTCTCGATTTTGTACTTATAAAATTGTGAAACAATGTCATGTGAATTGTAGTAGTGATATGCCATGTTGATAGTAATTTCATATATGCGAGTGATATGATATTATATGATGTTATAACCTGATTATATACCTATTTCATCACCTGATATGACATGCTATGCTTTACTGTTTATTTATATTTCTGTTTCTCACACTACAAGTTCCCTCACTATGGGTTGAAATGATACATACCCAAACGGACTTTAGAATAGGAAAAAGTCGTTATGAGCTGAAATGATAGGCTCGAGCGATTTTTTTTATTTGATTTGGGATTGCGGGTTTGAAATGATCAAACCCGAGATTTTATTTCGGATTGAAATGATATATATCCGTATCACTTGACCTAGGTTAGAAAATATTATACAGACCCGTGGTTAATTTTAAATATAAATATTTTCTGAAAATTTTAAGTATTTGGAATTTAAAATATATGAGATTATCTGTTATAAGTTTGTCTTTTCAAAGCCATAAATGATTATCTGTTAACTAAAGAAAGACTTATACAGAAACAGATTGTTGTTGATCAAAACTGTGTTTTCTGTAATAATTACATTGAAAACATAGACCATCTATTTTTTCAATGTAATTTTACAGAACAGGTGTGGCTGTGGAGTTGTAAAAATTTTTTTAAATTTCCGAGAAGTGTTTTATCCTTCTCTTTGAGGGATGATTTACAGAAAATTGTTTTTCTTTCTAGCTCTAAAAGTCTCAACTCGGACTTGTTTCAACTATCATTATCGGCCTGTGTCTGGCACATTTGGAAAGAAAGGAATGATAGGATTTTTCAAAATCGATTTAAGGATAGGAAGCAGATTTGTCACAACATATTCCAGACTATGAATATCAGAATGAGTAAATCTAAGCATTTCAAGAATATCACTGACAGTAATGGATCAATTGCATTGAAATGGGGATATACCTTCCAATCTAGGAGTGAGGCTTCTGCTGATTTATCATAAGTAGTATCTCCTCTGCCTTTTTCCAGATCTTTGATCCAGTTCCAGGTTTTCTTTGTACCTGTTTTAATTTACATCTTCTTGCTTCTTTCTTATAATTACACTATCAATTACAATTCTTAATAATTATCGTATTAGCTGGAAAGATTGCAGGTTGTAGGTAGTTCTGAGTCCTGTTCTTCTTGACCTGTTCAATAAGAAGTCAGCCCAATTGCTTAAAATAAAAAATAAAGAGGAAGCATTTTCTAGGCAGGGAATTAAAGACTTAGCTTGTGTAGATGATTAGGGAGGGCTTCCTCCTTTCTCCTTTGAGTATCTCTGAGTACGAAGTCACTTCATAATAAAGATATCATCTTTTTGGAAGAAGGAGCCTCCTTTGGTTCTGGTTGTGAAAGTTCTGTGGTTTCGTCATGGATAACAAGACAATAATTAATTACTCTCAGATTAGAAGTTTCTTAGGAACCAGATATACTAAGGACTAAGGGAGTTTAATCAAAAACTTATCTTGATTCTAGATGTCTCGAGGTAGAGCTGACGCAAATTCACAGATCGGAGCTAAATCTCGGATATGATCTGATAAGTTCTCGAAGATAGCTACTCAGTTTTATCTGTGCATCTGTCCTAGCACCATTATAAACTTCGTTATCTAAAGATTTAAGGAACTTATAAGTTGACATCTCAGTTAGCAGACTTACTCTAGAGGCTTTGGAGGGAGTTCGTTTCTTCAGTGAGTTTGCTGTTAGTTTCGTCGCAACGGAAGAATACGAAGGAGTTTAGATTTCTGTTGGCAGCCATTTTTGTTTCTCGTGTAGCTTTTTTGGAAAGAGATGAGTTATGAAGAGAACGATGGAGTCGGTTTGCCTTTTTTCTTGTTCGAACTGGGTTTGGAACTTTCTGGATTCTTCCAGTTCTTGGGTTAGCGGTTGGATGTTGGGTTTCTTTTTCAAGCCCAACTTGTATTGTTTTGTTTTGAGTTAATTTTGTTTTTGGGCCTGGTTTTTAGGCTTTTGTAATGTTGGACTTGTTTTTATACTCTTAATAGAAAAGTTTGAACCTTTTTTCAAAAAAAAAAAAATATGAGATTTTAACTTAAATTAGATTTAAATGATTTAAATAAATTTTATAGTGATTTTCTATAAGTTAAAATTGTATGAGTTAATAAATAATTTAAAATGTAAATTAAAATGTGATTTAACTTAATAATTGAAAATTTGATTTAAAATGGAATTTTAGGCTTAAATTTGTAATAAAATATTTTATTTATGAAATGGATATTTTTAAAAGTAAATAAAGTATATAGTTATTTGTTAAATTAAAAGTTAAGCAATTTAAGTGTATTTTTGACTTAATAAATGAATTATAGTTTAATTGGATATTTTAGTTATAAGTTTTTTTATTAAAATCATAAGTGAAATGATATCCAAATAAATATTTTTGAAAAGTGAGATAAGCTTTATAAGTTAAAAATGATGAAAACTGAAATTATAATGTTTTTGAAATGTTATAATAAATCTTAGATTTGTATTGGCAGCATTTCCAAAATGCTGTGGTTTTAAGGTAGCCTTTTATAAGTGCTACCATTTCTAACAATGTATTGTTTTTCCAAACACCACTATATCTGCAGTAACGTTTTCTAAGTGCTGTTGTTTCCAGAAAGTTAATATTTTCGAAACACTACTATATGTACAGTAACGTTTTCTAAGTGTTGATGTTTCTAAAAAGATAATATTTTCGAACTGCTACTATATGTATTACACATTTTCAAAGTGCTACGAATGCTAAAAAAATACAATGTTTTTGAAATGTTATAATTGAATGAATGAACTTAGAAATGCTACAACTTTGGAAATGAATATTATTTTGAAAGATATTGACATCGACTTTAAAAGGGTTTTAAATGAATATGTTTGGATTTGAAATATAAACCATTTTGAAATAAACTAATAAACTAAATACTGTAAATAACGCATAGGAAAAGGATGTAAATAACGCATAAATAATAGTAAATAATTAAAATACTGTAAATAAACTATAATTAAATGGAAAAGCTATAATTAACTGAAATAAACTAAAATCAACTGAAAAGAATAGCTAAAAGAAATAGACTGAAAATAATTCTAAAAACTATAAATAAACTACTAAAAAGGTTATTCCAGAAATCGTAGTAAAACTACAACTATTGGAAACCCTATTATTTTAAATTACTTAAAAATCTAAATAATTACCATCACTCATCGGTGGTCCTAAGATCTTCCCTTTTGGTCTTCTCGGATCCACTTGAGGGTATTAAAATATTTTTATTAAAAAGATTCACTCATTGGAAAATTATTCCTTTTAGGGTCCTTCCTGAAAAGCTGAACCCAAGCTGAGTAATCTAGAATGAGAAAAAGTGTTAGGCCTAGGGTTCTATTTATAGGGGTAGAAGTGGATTTCAGACCATTGGATTTGGAGATTGAATAGGATGCAACCACGTCATAGGTTGAATAGGAGCCGTCAGATGGAAGCACGAAGGGACCAAATGGGGCTAAAGAATGAAAAATATGTGTTCGAAAACCTCTGGAACGAAGAAAATTTTCTTCGTTCCTTACCCGTAGGTAGGTCGACCGGGTGGTCGACCACCCCTCCCCCTAGGTCGATCGGCCGGTTGACCTAGGGCGCGGTTGGGTCGACCTAGCCCATCTTATTTTTCTTTCTTTCTTTTCTTCTTTGTTTTTTGTTTAATTCATAACTTTCTCATATTAGCTCGAATTCTGACGTTCTATATATAGAAATTGATCGGAAAATTATCACGGATAGAATGGTGCAACTCCCGTGGCTCAATTTTGATAATTTCACAAAGTTATTTTATTATTTCATCAATTAACGAATTAATTATTATGGGTTAAATTTCGGGTTGTTACAAAAAATAACATCAAGTGTATTTTGGTATAAAAGAGTTTTGGTTATCATAAGGTAAAAACCCATATGTATTGATATGTGGGCACGGTCTTATGAGATACGCTTCTTTTCAAAGGTTTTGATAACATCATCATGATCTATATATTTAAAATTTTGAGTATCTCACGCTGGTTTATCAAGCATGATCCGGGTAATTTTAATACTCAGGTCAGATCCGAGTAGTTTCAGGTTTAGCTGAAGACACTTGGAGTTTCCAAAGGAGAGCTGGAGATCTTCATCATCGTATGGGTGTATTCTATTATCCTCTGCATCTATTGCATTTGTTTTGTTGTTTGTCAGCATTTGTAAGGGCGGGTGTTATAACTGTTCAGGCTGAATCTAGGTTAGAATCTAATATTGTATTTTAAAAATTTTCGCTGTAAAGATTATTATTTGAATAATATATGTTATTCCATTCGTGTGAGATTCTATTTTTCTTTATTTTCTTTATGCCCTTAATGATCCACTTATTCGTACAATTTGAGTTGGATTGTGTGGTTTATTGTTGATTCAAAAGGTACGGAAAAACGGGCCATTACAGAAAAGTAGGAAACATGTAGGTGAGTAGAGAATGAAAGAAAATGGGAAAAGAAAGAATAGTGGTGCTACTATTCAAAAGGAAGGGCTTTGCATTTTAGCCCCTGGAATTATATACCACTACGCATGGTGTAGGGCAGAAGGAGGAACGTGCTGCCGTTCGATTATGCGGTATTGATTTGTGATGCATTAGTGGACCGTGCCATTGGCCTTTGCAACGAACTGTGTGAGATTTATTTTAGTGTTTAATTTATTAAAAAGTTAAGTTTAAATTGTGTTTAAACTTTGAAATCGAATTATTCCCCATACGAAGTTTGTTTAACCCGTGGTGTTTGACGTTAGGTTTGTATTGACGAGATCTAGGCTATGGAATTGAATTGGTAATAATTTGAGCTTGTTGAATTTTACGCTGAATTCGAATGTTGTTCGGATTCAGTCAGAACCAAAATGCCTCGGAGATAACGGGAATTTTGGTGTGTTAAACCGACCTTTTTGGTTAACTAAAATGTTATATAGTTGATAAAAATTGTTGAATGATTGTTTGGATGAATTACATTTATATTATTGGTTTGGATATATTCCCACCCTTAGAGCAGATGAGACCCTATTACGTTCCCGTGTAAGAGCGGATGACCCTTTGTATACGATTTCTACCTCAAAGCGGTTGATTTATATTTTATGATTATATAACGTTTGTGATGTAGAGAAAAACAGTTGGAGGGATCAAACAGGATTCCTCACAAATATTGATTTATTTACATATATATGTCAATTTCTAGCAATTCCGAGAATCAATTGCAAAAATGGACTATAGCAGTAGATTGCACTCGTCTAGAGCTTTCCAACGATATATAATTTTCTATGGTTTGAGGAGTTTGGATTTTTAAATTTGATTTGAAGTTGAATTTAGGGTTTTGGATTTGCAACCATTGGGAAGGAGGAAGAAGCAGATAGGTTTAAGATGACAGCACGTACAGAAATAAAATGAAGGGCTGCTAGGGTTAGAGAAAAATCTATTTATATGGAAAAAGACAGATATGAATGAATGGACAGATCAAATTGGGTTGAAACGACAATAACGACCCGAAAAGCCCGTTTCGTCCTTGGAACGACAAAAACGACCCGATAAGCCCGTTTCGTCCCCAAAACGAAAATAGGTCATCCAATATATCAAAATATAGGTTTTCGATATTTTTAAACTCAATGGAACTAGTTTCAAACCCTAATTCCGTTGTATACAGAAGTTAGCTTTTAAAATCAGATTATATTCATTTAAATTCTATTAATTGATTTCAACGCGTTTCGAGCCCGCACGATCAAACGACAATTCCGATCGCTACGAAACTTGAAATCCAACAATAATTCACTGTTACGGATCCAATTAAACTAGTTTCGTCAAATCCGAGACAGTGGCCAAAATGGCAAATTTTCACATTAAATAAATAAATTATTATTAAATTGATTTAATCACTTTTGAATCCAAATTTAAAAGTTAATAATTTTATCATTCTTGATTACATAGAAACTACTAATCCTTTAAAATAAATTCTCCAT
The DNA here is from genome assembly GCA_030737815.1 of Allium fistulosum. Taxonomy (NCBI): domain Eukaryota; kingdom Viridiplantae; phylum Streptophyta; class Magnoliopsida; order Asparagales; family Amaryllidaceae; genus Allium; species Allium fistulosum. The sequence continues at coordinate 107,531,703 of CM060906.1, forward strand.
GTTAAATTCAAGAGTTAAACTTTAGATTAATTTCAGCGTCCAATTACAACTGAAATAAAACCCAGTTAATAATAATTTAATTTCAATCAAATTCTTTAATTTTGATTTACACTCTCATTATTCAATCAACTAATACCTTATGAATATAATTAACATTAGTTTACATTTTATTACATTCTTATTCTACAGTAATCATCTTAAATCATATTAACAACAATATTTAATTACATTAAATTTTTATTGATTTCCAAATTATTTCAACATATTAAATAATGAGATGATCGATAAACAATTATTACTTTTAAGTAATTTAATCACATTTATAAATTTATTATTTACAAACAAAGATTATAACTACTTACCATATCACTGATTTCATATTCCATAGTAACCAATTTCAACTAATTACATATAATTTCAAGGTTAAATCCAACATTTAATTTATTCCTTATTTACAATTATAACCAAATTAACTTTACAATTATTTCAATTGATTGAAATTACATTAAAATAATTATCAGTAACATTCAAACAACATTATTAAATCATATTCTAATAATTTTTCTCATTAATAAATCATAAATTTTAATTTATCGCAATACTAAATTTCAAAATCTTATTTAATTTAATAGTTTTAATTATCAAAAATTACGGGTCGTTACACTTTCGACCAGGTCAAAACACTTGCTGCCGTATTCTACCTTTCGACCCAGTTGAGGCTGCCTTTGCCTTCAAATATTGGTTTCGAAAGGGTACTTTCGCTTTTAAATAAGAAGCCGCTTCTCCATGCTTTCGAAAGGGATGGTTTTGAGACCCTCTACTTTCTTTTACTTAGGAAATTGTTGTCGAAAGAGTTGCTTTCGGCCTAGTTCTTTTAAGATCCTTTTGTTCTATTGAAAGATAAACCCAAAGGTTTCAAAAGGAAGGTTTTAAATGGTTTTAAACTATGTCTCCACAAGCTTTTACTTGAACCCAATGCTTTTGAAAGGTTTGTTTTTAGTAAAGAATTTTGATGCTTTCAAAAGGTTTATAACGAAGTTTCGAAGGGGAGGTACCCCAATAGTTACGAAAGGTTACTTAAGTCTTTAAAATGGATGGTTTCCAATGCTTTCGAAATGCAAGTTTAAAGTGTTTTGAAAAAAATCGATCTCATGTATCCTTTTCCTTGACACTTCATAGATTCACTCAGCTACATGTAGAGTTGTGCTATGCTAGTCATTGACATCATTGACATAAGAAAGCGCCATGTCCTTGGTCTCTAAAGAAATAAGGTGCATAGCAGGGACGAATTTGAACTCATCGAAGCATAACTTTGGAAATATGGCCTTAAGTTCGGCCATCTTTTCTAAAGAAGTAGCATCAAGCTTTGTTGGAGGTTTAACTGGAGTAGTTGGAGCTACGAATGGATCTTTTCCATGCCTATGAAATGATGTATCAACGCTTCCTACACTAGACTGGTATTCAAATGATCGTCGGGTGTCGGAAAAACCCAAATATTGCTCAGGTACTATAGTTGAAGTGGGTAGACCTGACCAATAGTGGTTGGCTTAGACTACTTGGCAATTTGCCCTTTGCGAAGCTTGTAGACGAGCTTCTTCTCTTTTCTCTCCTTTGAAGTGAGAAGCTATTTGTCTTGAGATGACCTGACTACAGGCTCATGGCTTAAACCTGCATTGTCACAACCAGGCCCATTAGTGTCGCCCATTCTTTCACCTTCTTCGGCATCATTCTAAGCCTCCTCGACTTGGGGTACGACAGGATTAACATCGCCGCCTCCCTTCGGAGCAACGCCTCTTCCTCTTACCACTTCCTCCTCAATGTTCCCTAATAACCTGATGCTACGACCCAGTTCTATCAAGCCAAAAGCGAAAAGGCGCTCGTTAGTAATAAGGGAATTAACATCTCTATCTTCCACCGGTATATTCCTATGCTCTGAAGCCACCTCTGAATACCTGTCACCGTTGGGTCGTGGATAGTTAGCTGAAAGATTCATAGAACTGCTTAGTTCAAGGTACGACTTAAATAAAAGAACGCGAGATTGAGTTCGAAATGACACTTACATCCTTACAGCCATCGTCCTGAGAAACCAGATGGGTAATGCACATAAAACCATTCGTTTTTAAAAGCACTCAACTTGTTCCAAGCACCAGTTATGACCTGGCAATTACTGATTGACTCCAGAAAAGTGAACAAGAGACTTCCCTTTCGATGCTTAAATTTGTAATTAAATATAATGTCCGCTAGGGTTGGTTCATGATATAAGAACTCGAGGAATATCATATATGTGCAATGTAGAAATGTGTAGCCGTTTGGATGTAACTAGACTGGAGCCAATCTCAAATAATATAACATCTTCCGGATGAATGGATTAAAAGGCAGAATGCATCCTGCCCAACACATGTACTTGTTATAGACAGTGTACACTTCTAGAGGCAAGTGAGCTCTATCGTTATGAGACGAGACTCGTACATCCTCATACGGGATTCCGTGTTTAATGCAAATTCTATGAAGAGATGCCTCGTCGATTCTTGAAGCCATTGAATCTTATGGATCCTCCAAAAAGATGGCATCTTCCAAAGTGTCAAGGGCTGGCTCATTTTTTGCTTCTGAACTAGAGAAATTTCAGGAACGTGATGCGAGTTTTCAAGTTGTTCTAATTGTTGATCTGGAGAATGGCGAGCAAAGACCATTGCAGAGCTTGATTTAACATCTGATCCATCATATGTAGTAGCTTACTCAATAGCCATAGCAACCAAATGCCTCGAGCGTTTGGGACCCATAAACTATCACACTCAGCAGATAGTTGCAGTTAGAGAAAGAAACTTGTTCCCCGCGTGTATAGTGTAAACTAGTACGGTGTGGTGCAGTGTTGTGCAGTGTAGTAGTAAACAATTTAGGATTAAATGACAGATGTGGCGAGACTTTGGAATTCGACATGAGTGAACATCATCGTTGACTATCTCAACCGGCTTTCATGTTGATGGTTGTGGATTTCACATAAGCTCAAGGATCAGTTATCGGCATACAGGAGTATGACATTCATATCCAAGTTCATATGAGTGTATGCATTCATTTACAAGTTCAAGTTCCAGCCTAGAATCCATGCGCTCAAGTCAAATGTGTTCAGGTTCTAAGTTATGTTCATGTTCGAGTTTGAGTTCAAGATCATACGTAAGTTCACTAGTCCTAGTGTTCAAGTTTAAGTTCATATTCAAGGGCTTGCATTTCAAATGATGGCGCCAAAAGATGGAGTTCTTTTTGACTATGCGTAAGGTGGTCGTTGTACTGACAATAGACAAACCACAGCTACTAGACAAACCCAATGAAGTTGAGAAAGAGCAGCTGTGAGCCTGGACAGAAAATCAAAAGACCTACAAATCTAGATGGAGCAAGATTATCTGTGCAAGAATTTCATTCTCAACAGACTCAGCAATGATCTTTACGATTACTATAACTCAAACAAATCAGCAAAAGTAATTTGGGATGCGTTGTAAAAGAAATATGATACTTAGGAAGCTAGAGTGAAAAAGTATGTTGTCAATCGCTATTTGAAGTTTCAGAGGATGGATGACAAACCTGCGGAGGCGCAGTCGCACAAGCTTCTGCATGAGATCATCTCTGAAGGTATGGCTTTAGGTGAACAGTTTTAGGTTGCTGTATTAATTGATAAACTACCCCTAGGTGGAAAGACTAAGAATATTCTCAGGCATAAAACTAAGTGGTTTTCCTTAGAGAGTTTGATTACTCATCTTCGTATTAAAGAGAAGGTCAGAAAACAAGACCAGAAAGAAAAGGTGCTTATGGTATCTAGCAACAACACTAAGAAATCCACAAATGCGGGTTTGAAACCAAATACGAAAAATTTCAATAATCAAAATCGCAAACCTAATCAGAACCGCAACATTTAGCCTCAGAACAAACGAAAAAATGCCCCCCTAAATAATGGTACTGGATAGTTGTTCTTATGTTACAACTGTGGCAAACCAGGCCATATGGCATGAAAGTGTCAGTACAGGCCAAATCCTGCACCGCAGACTAAGCTGACTGAAGAAGCCCTTGTGGCTATGCTTACGGAGATCAATCTAGTCGGTGTATCAAAAGGGTGGTGGGTAGACACTGGTGCTTCTCGCCATATCTGCCATGGTCGCGAAATGCTTAAAATATATAATGCTGCTAATGACATAAAAGTGATGTTGGGAGATTCTCCCGCCACTACTGTTGCTGGAATTGGAACTATGGAGTTAAAGTTTACCTCTGGATGAACTTGTTGTTGAAAGATGTGATACATACTTTAGAGATGAGGAAAAATTTAGTATTTGGTTTGTTGTTAAATAAAGCTGGTTTTACTCAAACTATTGGATCTGACTTGCACTTCATCACTAAAAATGGTGTTTTTGTTCGTAATGGATATACTGTAAATGGGATATTTAGGTTAGATGTTGATTTGAATAAAGTTAATAATTATGCTTACATGTTGTGTGATTTAAAAATTTGTCATGGTAGACTTTTTCATGTTAATAAGTGACTGATTCATAACATGAGTAACTTAGGCTTAATCCATAAAGTATCCATAAGTGATTCAAAAAAAGCAATCGAGTAGATTTTTGGAAATGAAATCTTTCTAAATGGTTTGTGAATATACTTATACAGTTTAGATAAGTATATAAATACTTTTCTAAGTATTGAAAGTGAAATGGCTTGTGAATATATACTTATACCGTTGAGATTAGTATATAAATACTTTTCGAAGTATTAAAAGTGAAATGGATTATGAATATACTTATACCGTTGAGATCAATATATAGATATATTTTCTAAAGTATTGAAAGTGTAATGGTTTGTGAATATTGTAGCCAAGGTAAAATTACAAAGACCCCACAAAAATATGTGTTTAGAGAGTCCGAACCTTTAGATTTAATACATTCTGATATATGTGAACTTGATGGCACTCTAACTAGGGATGGAACACTACTTTATTACTTTTATTGATGATTGCTCTGATTTCACTTATGTTTATCTCATGAAAAATAAAAGTGATGCGCTAGATATGTTTAAGTTATTTGTCAATAAAATTGAAAACCAATTTAATAAGAAAATTAATAGATTTCGAAGTGATATAGGAACAGAATATGAATCTAGCCTATTCGTTGAATTTTATAATCAACATAGCATAGTACATAAGAGAACTGCAACTTATCCGCCTGAAATGAATGGTAAATCTAAAAGAAAAAATAGAACTCTTATCGAATTAGTTGTAGTTGTTTTATTAAATTTGGATGCAGCATCACACTAGTGGGAGAAATTTTGTTAACTTTTGTTATGTTTTAAGTGGAATTCCTAAATCTAAGAGCAAAATTTCACCTTTTGAGATTTTAAAAATCATAAACCCAACTTGTTTTATTTTAAAACTTGGGATTGCTTAGCATATGTTCGTATTCTTGACCCTAAAAGAATTAAATTAACAAGTCGAGCATATGAATGTGTTTTTATTGGTTATTCCATTAACAGTAAAGCATATAGATTTTTTTGATTTGAACCCTCGAGTTATTATTGAGTCAAATGATGCTAATTTCTTTGGAAATAAATTTCCATTTAAACTTAGGAATAGTGTGGGCACATCTACCACTAATAATCCAATAATCGGAAATAATGAACATAATGAAAAAATTGAATTTGAACCTAGAAGAAGTAAAAGAGCTAGGATAGCTAAAGATTTTGGTCAAGAATATTATGCTTATGCACTAGAAGAGGACCTTGCTATCTATCTTCTTTAGATTCAAACCTATGGCAAGAAGATATAAATGATGAAATAGAATCTCTTGAATCTAATAAAACTTGGCATCTTATTGACTTTCCTCTAGGTTATAAAAATATTGGTTGTAAGTGGTTACTTAAAAAGAAGTTGAAACCTGATGGTACAATTTATAAATATAAGGCTCGTCTTATAGCTAAAGGGTTTAGACAAAGAGAAAACATTAACTTTTTTGATACCTTTTCACCTGTTACAAGAATAACATCAATTCGAGTAGTAATTTCTCTTGCTTCACTTTATGATCTATTAATTCACCAAATGGATGTAAAAACTGCTTTTTTGAGTGGTGAATTAGAAGAAGAGATTTATATGGACCAACCTGAAGGATTTATTATACCTGGTCAAGAGCATAAAGTTTATAAATTAGATTAATCTTATATAGTGTTAAACATGCACCTGAACAATGGAATAAAAATTTTGACAATCTAGTTATTTCACATGGTTTTAAAGTAAATGAAAGTGACAAGTGTATTTATTATAAATCCAAGAATAAAATTTGCACTATCATATGTTTATATGTACATGATTTACTTATATTTGGTTCAAATATTCATGTTGTGAATCATGTTAAGTCCATACTATGTGCCAATTTTGATATGAAAGATCTTGGTGAAGCAAGTGTAATTCTCGGTATTAATATTACTAAGTCTGAAAAGGGAATGTCTTTTGATCAATCTCACTACATTGAAAAGATGTTAAAGAAATATAATTACTTTGAATGTAAACCTGCTAGTACATCATATGATCCAAGTGTAAAACTATCTAAGAACACTAGTGAAGGTGTAAGACTGTCTGAATATGCAAACATCATTGGTAGCCTTCGGTATGCCACTAATTGTATTAGACTCGACATTGCCTATGTCGTGGGATTATTGTGCAGGTTTACTAGCAGACCTAGTATATTGCATTGGCACGCTATTGAAAGGGTCATGAGATACCTTAAAAGAACTATGAATCTTGGATTACACTATCAGAAGTTTCCTGCTGTCCTTGGAGGATATAGCGATGTAGATTGGAATGCGTTATCAAACAATTCCAAAGCCACTAGTGGATATATTTTCAGTATTGTGGGAGGAGCTGTTTCTTGGAAATCTAAGAAACAGACTATTTTGGCTTGCTATGGAGTTAGATTTGATAGCACTAGCTACTGCTAGTAAAGAACTAGATTACTTAAGAAATCTGCTAGTTGAGATCCCTTTATGGGAAAAACCGATACCAGCTATGTTAATTCATTGTGGTAGTACCGCAACTATTGCAAAAGTTGAGAATTGTTATTACAACGGTAAGAGACAATAAATTCGTCATAAGCACAATACTGTAAGAGAGTATATCACTTTAGCATCTGTAAGATTGGATCATGTACGCACTGATGAGAATCTGGAGGATCCTTTGACGAAAGGATTGGCCAGATAGAAAGTCCTTTCTACATCTAAAAGAATGAGACTATTTCCCATAGAATGAGAACACAGAGAATGAGTAGTCACTCATAATTGTAACCCAACCTAATGACTAGAGATCCCAAGAACTATGTTCAATGGGTAATAACAAGTTATGAAGTGACATTGATTGAACATGCTAGTTTTATTAGTTAGAAGCATGTAGTCCTGAAGTGATAGGAAGATGAGTTTAACTCTTAATGAAATCTATACTCCATGTAAAGTAGAGTACCTAGCTACAAGAGTACTCTTGATAGATTCACCTATGTGAATGTGGAAATGTGGTTGTTTCCTATGGAATTTTGGGCAAGTTTCCTAAAGTGTTCACTAAACTGGAATAGACGTGCATGGCCTTTAAAGCAAGGGTTATAAACAGCACCTTAGAAAGTTTGTATGTGGTTTGATGTCAGAGATATAGTTCAAGACTATGAGTCACTTTAATATAATCTGGATCTTACTCACTATGCAAAGGTTCAAATAGAAAGATACGTTTGTTTATGCGTAATCTTATAAAATCAGAAATTGCTTGAGAAAATATTTCTAAAACTTAAAGTGGGGGACTGTTGAGAAATTTTTTGATTTTACAATGAGTTGTTAAAAATATTGAAAGGAGTATAGAATACCCCTCTTATTGGATAGTCCCACATTGTGGGGACTATATAGTGGTCCTATTTAAATATAGGATTCACAAGAGAAAAGGCAGGCCTTTTGGGAACCAGTGTTTTCTCTTGCGTTTAGGAGGGAGAGAATGCTAGAAATTACACATGTGCACGCCCGTCGACCGACCGACTCGACTCGGCCCAGGATTGGCTTGGCTTGGCTAATGTGATGTAGAGCTCCTTATTTTTTGGCAATATATTTTTAAACTGAGATCGGATATTTTCTCATAAATCGGCCCTAATTTCTACTCGGATTTTTTAGCTATACAAACCAAGTTATTTGACAGAATTTTGATTAGTTTAAAAACCGAGTTCTCTTCTTTTGCCTAAAACTTTATTAGATTCGAGCAATAATTTTTTAGGAGCTATTGGCTCATTGGTCTTTGTGCAAGTGGCTGTTGATATTGATTTAGGGCAGTTTTATCCTGGAGGCGGCACTGCATTAGAGACTGCCTTGCACAATTCTGGCACAGTGGCAAAACGTCTTAAAGAGAGCGACCTAGTCCGCGATACAGCCACAAAGACACTACAGATTCAGATTAAGGTACACTACAATACACTCGCAGAAGAACACCGTTACAAAGCTTAAAATCACCACCACTCATTTTAAATTCACCTTCACCTCCTTGCCATCACTCCAAGGTGAAAAGGCATCGTCAGTCATGTCTACTTTGTACGCATTGGAAACAAAGGTCAAGACTCCACAACAGATGAGGATCAATTTTGGTGCCGTTAGAATCGCCCCCATTATGTTGCGACTATGTTCTTCTTCTCATTCACTTTTAGTATGTAATTAATCAATACTCATTGCCCTTCTGTGTTCATTGAAATGTGAGTTCGCTATGGATAATATTCCACAATGTACAGGAGGTGCTATGATACATAATAGGAGAAGAATAGATATTGGTAGTAGTGCAAAGTTTAGAAACGATTTGTTCTCCAATATTCCATTTTTAGTTTATGATGTTGCCATTGATTAGGCCTATAAATACCGGGATCAATTGTTTCTTATCAAATCTGGTTGCCTGAATCATATGCATTTGCAATAAAGAAACCATTTGAGATGTTTGAAAGGATACTTCTGCTATTAGTTTAAGTTAATTATGTAATCACATTTTGTTCTTATTACTTCGGTTTATCAGTTCATAGGATATAACGGTAGAAAACATGAGTTTCTTTTGTCTTATTTGTAATCACATTTTGTTCTTATTCAGGAAATTAGGGTAAATGATTTTGTTTGTATTCACGAAATCTGGATATTATTTAGTAAACATTGTTATGTGTGGCTTGCATTTGAGAGTGCATGGGCTGAACGTTAAGTCCTACATCGCAAGAAATATGGCGTATAATGTGGTATATATGTGGGATTGGTGACATGTATCATTGGGAATTCCTTTTGTTACAAGCATGTGTTGCCAAGACCATGTATGTGCCCGTTCTAGAAGGCGATGGTGGAATGTTCAATCGGAACGCTCGCACGTCGGAAGCTTCATTAAAATGACGCCGTTATGGATCAATAAAGCACGCGTTCATGGGGACACTTGGAGTGCCAAAGCACAACATGGTATCGGAGCCGATGGTTCGAGGGACCATTATACAACGTAAGAGTGACCTAAGCAAAGTCTCTTTAAGGCTTGGAGATATGTAAGTAGTCTGACCCCAGTGCTAGATACGCAGTCTGCTCTCCTACGTTGTTGATTCTCCAAGAGGGATTTAGTGGAAGTACTTGTCTTAAGGTGGAGATTTGGTAACGCAACCTCACCAACTGCGTAAATAAGTGGAAGCAGCCTGCCCTACTGCAGAGCTTCTTCAGTATGCTCTAAAACGAAGGTTAGAGGAAATGCTCACCAAGGTGGAGATCTTTTAGGTGTGGCTCGCATTTGAGAGTGCGTGGGTTGAACGTTAAGTCCAACATCGCAAGAAATATGGCGCATAACGTGGTATATATGTGGGATTGGTGGCACGTAACAATGGAAATTCCTTTTGTTACAAACAAGTGTTGCCAAGACCATGTATGTGCCCATTCCGAAAGGCGATGGCGGGATGTTCAATCGGGATGCTGGCACATCGGAAGCTTCGTTAAGATGGTGCGTTACAGATCAATAAAGCGCGCGTTCATGAGACGCGTTGGAGTGCCAAAACACAACAAACATAACCATGACTCTATAGTAGCATATAAAAATGTATTGGCAAAAATTACACTAAAATCCTCAGAATAAATCAATTGATAAATCCCTAACATGGAATACGTCAAACCTAAAGAAGAGATAAGTTGGAAATAAAAAATAATCCCATGCCTTGGAATGGAAAAATATAAATCTATTTTAATAACACCATCTACATGCACCAGTCGTTGAGCGAGGCAACGCTAGCTTGTAACCCAAATGGGAGATAATAAAGTGTTTGGTTGGGTTAGAGGTATAATTAAAGTGTATGACCTATCATCTCCTCTACCCCAGTTAGAATTCTCCTCTACTCTTGTCTACCACTTCACACCTCACAAATACTTTTTGCAAGCACATATAGACTTCTACTCACAGCCTAATAATCTTCTCTAAATCATCAACAAATCGTTTAGAAATTAGAATTGGTCATCACTGAAGTCTGGGTAGGTGACACATTTAAATACTTTACATTTCTGACATAGGATATATCCACCCCGCATAAGAAAAACATGGAAATATTAAATTTAGTTTTCAAATAATGCTCTAATAATATTCAATGGTAAAATAATGGAAAATTTATTGCTTTACAACTTGGGAAATGACAATAAATGTGGTAAATTTCTGATTTGGTTTTCATTTTGTATGAAACAAAGATGGAAACATAATTGGTAATTAGATGACATTTTGTTTTACATTAATCTGGAATCACAACATCTTTTCGCCAATTTTAGAATGGAAAATATATTTGGACTGGCTTAGTAAGGTATTACAAAAAATAAAAAAAAACATTTGTAAATTTTTCTTTAATAGTTTAAATTTATTATAATAATGGATATTTTCCAATTGTATACAAATTATTTGAAAATTAAGCCTACATTTGGTTTAACGATTTTAGTTTTGGGTTTTCGTCCATACGAAAATGCACACAACACATGTATACTATGGAAAAATGACCAATTTAGAAAACAAAGTTAACATAGAAAATAGAAAATAAAGTTTTGATAAATATTGGAAGCACGATAAACAATTCATACTTCCGTCGTCTCTTCATCTCCTCCATCTCTCTTCTACCTATTTCGTAGTCTCTCCGCTCTTTTCATATTTTGTAATTAATGTTGAAAACTCAAAATATAAAATAAACCAAATGGACCATAACCTTTTTATTTTTTACTTAAATTTTTTTTGGGAATATATTACTCTTAGCACTTTTATTTACAAATAAGGATAAACACAAACAATTAACTTATATTGATGCATAAAAGTCTCTGCTATTAAACTAAATTAAGAACAAAAAGTAAATACCAGTTATTAAAATATATGGACCTCCTCCTCTTTATTGACAACACCACCATCTACTTTAGGAGCAATGCATAGTTTAGCCAGTGCTGGAATTGGGGCAACCAACAGTAAAAAAAGATGGATTTCAAACTTTTTTTTACCATTTTGGATCTTTATCGGGCCAATGAAGTCTAGTTTATTTAGAACATTTCAAAATTTCTTTTAAATAAAATTATTATTTTATTTAAATTTATAATGTAGTTTTGTATTGTAACATTCTGATGCAACACTACCTGATAGGAATCGTGAGAACGAGAACGAAGCGGTTCAAGCTCCAACCTAGGTCGCTCCTCCTCCATCCCCTCAAATCGCGAACGATTCACCATAGGTCACGTACGACCTAACTTCAATTTCACTGCCCCTGAATCGCGGAGCCTAGGTCGCCAATCTGATGATAACGAGCTCCAGCGACCTAGTGATGGAAGCGAACAACGACCTAACGAAGAGCAGCGACCTATCAATCACCACGACCTAACTCCACCACGATTCCATCACCGCGACCTAACTTCCGCGACCTAAAATCCATCACCAACCTATTTCTTATGACGAAGATTGAAGCAACGCAATTTCTTCCTTAGTTCGTTCAATCAAGATACGCGACCTAACGAGTTAAGTCGCGAACGACCTACTTTAAGTCGCTCATCTTCTTAAGTCGCTGAATTTCTGATGCCGTGAAAGTTAGATCATTGCCGTGCTTCCTTAAGTCGCGAGAAGAGCTTATGTCGCTGCCGAGCTATCTTAAGTCGTTTACTTTGTTAAGTCGTGTACTGATGTGTTGTAACGTTCTTTAAGTCGTTTGTATTCTTAGGTCGTACTGTGTATGTTAGGTCGTGATATTTTTTTAGGTCGCGTACGACCTATGCTATGTTGTAGCGTGTGTGGTTGTAAACATCTATAAATACCGGGTTTGTGTCACTTGTAATAGTTGTTGAATTTGAATAAAATTTCTCTTGTGTGCTCTTGTGCCACCATTAAAATTGGTAGTTGAGTGTTATCTCCTACCTCCACTTTCGGCATTCGAGTGCGCTCGAATCAACGATTGTTGAAGCAAATTCACGGAATCAAGTGCGCTTGATCAACTTTCGAAGAATTGTAGATCTTCTCTCACGGCATCGTGCGCGATCAACGTGTCGAAGATTGCTAGAATCCGATATCTTCGTGATCAACGGATTTGGGCGTTTGGTATCATTAATTCATCGATTCATATTGCTTCATCTAATCGTTTCATCGATTAGTTTGACACGAAATCTTCATTTCGTTGTCATCCGTTATTTCCGCTACGTCATTTGGTATCAGAGCCAGATCGCAAGGAGATTGCATAGATTTTTGGAGTTTATGCGAGATTTGCATCATTTGGAGAATTGGGTTCTCAAGATTTTGAAGAGATTTGTTCGTTGGTGATTTTTCGTTTGGTGATTTTTGAAGATTTCAACAAGTGGGTAGTTTTGATTTGAAGATTTTTAGATCGAAGTGAAGTTTTTGTTGGAATTTGTTAAAGAGTGATCATGCCTCCGAGAAGAGCTAACCCTTATCGCAACATTGATGCTTTGTATGGGAGAGAAGAGGCCGATGAGATGGAGCAAAGAATTAACGAAAACTTTAACGAGAAGCTTAATGAAGGAATTGGTCGATTAGAGAGAATGATGTTAGAGATGAATCAAAATCAGAGAAGGGTTTCACCTGAATCTAACCATGGGGGAAGTAGAGTTTCACCACATTCAAATCGAGAGAGAAGTGTTGATAGTGATCATAGGAGTGTGGATCGAGATTATGATAGAAATGTTGATGATCGAAATCATGATAGAAATGTGAATGTGAATGATCATGATCGGAGGAATGTAGATCGAAGGGATGTTGATGGAAGAAATGGTGGTAGTAGAGATGTTGGTGGTCAGGATCGACATCGATATGCATCAGATTTTGAAGAGGAGTTTGATGGTGGTAGTGTTCATGGACGAGGACGAGGTCAAGGAAGAAATCACTCGGAGTATGATCACAAATGGGAGTCCGGGATGAAAACTGAAATACCGGAATTCAAGGGAGGTATGCAGGCCGAGGAATTTCTTGATTGGCTAGCTTATGTTGAGGAAATTTTTGACTTCAAGGAGGTTCCGGAAGATCGTAAAGTGAAGTTGGTTGCTACTAGGTTGAGGGGGAGAGCTATGGCGTGGTGGCAGCAAACCAAACTTACTAGAGAGCGGATGGGGAAGTCGAAGATTGTTGCTTGGGAGAAGATGAAGAAGTTGATGAAGGATACTTTCTTGCCCTATAATTACCAATCACTGATGTATCAAAGATTACAGAACCTGAGGCAAGGTACGAAGACCGTTACTGATTATGCTGATGAGTTCTACCAGTTGATTGCTCGAAATGACATTATGGAGACAGAAGAACAATTGACCGCTAGGTTTGTTGAGGGACTTAGAACACAGATCCATGATATGGTGAACATGTTCGACCCTAGATCTGTGGCAGAAGCACATCAAAAGGCATTGGCTTGGGAGAAACAAGGTAGACGTGGGGGAGGTGTGTTTCCAAGTTTTACGGGGCAGAAAAAAGGAGCAGGTAGTAGTTTTAATGTTCCTAAAGCATCGAGTAAGCCGGTTGTTCATGAAGTGGCTAAACCAAAAGTCAACACCAATTTCAAATGCTATAATTGCCAGGAAGTGGGTCACAAGAGCAACGAATGTCTGAAACCGAAGAAGAGAACTATGATTGCTGAAGTGGAAGATGAGGATGTAGAAGAAGATCTCAATTCACACCGTGATGAGGAGGAGGAAGAGGTGTCAGGAGACGAGGGATGTAATCTGATGCTACGGAGATCTTGTTTAACCCCGAAGCAGGAAGAGGAGTCGAGTTGGTTGAGGAGTAACATTTTTCAGTCAACGTGCACTATTTTGGGGAAGGTCTGTAAATTTGTCATTGACGCTGGGAGTTGTGATAATATCATTTCAATGGAAGCTGTGAGGAAGTTGAAGTTGAAAACGGAGAAACATCCTAGTCCTTATAAACTTGCTTGGTTGAGGAAAGGAGGAGAAGTGAAGGTAGAGAGGCGAGCTCATGTTTCATTTTCTATTGGGAAGAAATACAAAGATGAGATTTGGTGTGACGTGGTTGACATGGATGTTTGCCATTTGCTGTTGGGAAGGCCGTGGCAGTACGATCGGGAGGTACAGCATAATGGTCGAACAAATAGCTACAATTTCTTGTTCGAGGGCATGAAAATCACTTTAGTTCCGAAGAAGCGACAGCAGAATGAGAACAAGCTGGAGGAGATTGAGGAATTGAAGACTTCGTTGTCCTTGAAGGAGTTCGTGGAAGAGGTAGATGAGAGTCCGAAAGTTTTTATGTTGATTGGGCATGAAAGCAGTGAAGTTACTGAAGTTCCAGAGGAAGTGAAGCCAGTTTTGGATGAATTCAAAGATGTGTTTCCAGAGGAGTTGCCGAAGGAGTTACCACCGCTAAGAGACATACAACATCAGATTGACTTGGTGCCAGGTGCTGCATTGCCTCATAGACCGCACTATCGGATGAGTCCAAAAGAACACGAGGAGTTGAGAAGACAGGTGGAGGAATTGCTGGAACAAGGGCATGTTCAGGAGAGTTTGAGTCCTTGTGCAGTGCCAGCTTTGTTGGTGCCGAAGAAGGATGGAACGTGGAGAATGTGCACAGATAGTAGAGCATTGAATAAGATTACGGTGAGATATCGATTTACTATGCTGAGACTGGATGATCTGTTGGATCAGTTGAGCGGTGCTGTTGTGTTTTCGAAGATTGACTTGAAAAGTGGATACCATCAGATTCGTATTAGACCGGGTGATGAGTGGAAGACTGCTTTTAAAACTCGGGAGGGTCTGTACGAATGGTTGGTGATGCCGTTTGGCTTGTCAAATGCTCCAAGTACATTCATGAGAGTCATGAACCAGATTTTTCGACCATTTATCGGGAAATTCGTAGTGGTATATTTTGATGACATCTTGATCTACAGTGGAAGCACTGAAGAACACCTACAGCATTTGCGGGAAGTGTTGTTGGTTTTACGACGTGAGGAATTTTATGCTGCAACGAAGAAGTGTACCTTCATGACTACAAGTATTCTATTCTTGGGGTATATTGTGTCGAAGGATGGTATTCAAGTTGACCAAAGTAAAGTTGAAGCTATTCGAAATTGGCCACAGCCTAAGACAATAACAGAAGTGAGGAGTTTTCATGGTTTAGCATCATTCTACCGAAGATTCATTCCACTCTTCAGTAGCGTGATGGCACCAGTTACGGAATGTATGAAAGGAAGAAGTTTGTTTGGACTGAAGTGGCCGATTCTGCTTTTCAGAGAATCAAAACACTCTTGACCACAACGCCCATTCTTAGATATCCAGACTTTCAGTTACTCTTTGAGCTAAATACTGATGCGTCCAAGGTTGAAATTGGGGGAACGTTGAGTCAAAGGGGTCATCCTATTTCCTACTTTAGTGAGAAACTGACGGGAGCTAAAACGAGATACAGTACTTATGACTTGGAATTCTATGCTATAGTCCAAGCCATAAAGCATTGGAGACACTATCTATTTCATAAAGAATTTGTGCTATACACTGACCATGAAGCTTTGAAACATTTGCAGGGGCAAGATAAAATTTCAGCAAGGCATGCTTCGTGGGTTGCTTATTTACAACAGTTTACTTTCATTGTGAAGCACAAATCAGGAGTTACTAACTGAGTTGCCGATGCATTGAGCCGTAGAAATCATTTGCTGACAACTATGCGAGTGGAAGTAGTGGGATTTGATTTGTTGCCAGAGTTGCTTATTTCAGATTCTTATTTTACGAAAGTGCTGGATCAGGTGCAGGAAGGAAGTTCTGATGATTTTGTGGAGAAAGATGGATTCTTGTTCAGAGGAAATCGATTGTGTATTCCGAATTGTAGCTTGAGGTTGAAGATTGTCAAAGAATTGCATGAAGAGGGTCACGTGGGCAGAGATCGTACATTGCAGTTGATTTCGCAATCATATTTTTGGCCTTCTATGAGAAAAGAAGGTGAAAGATTTATGGAGAGATGTCATATTTGTCAAGTTTCCAAAGGGACAGCGACGAATGCGGGATTGTATATGCCATTACCCGTGCCTACTAGACCATGGGTTGATATCAGCATGGATTTCGTTTTGGGTTTTCCTAGAACTCAACGGGGAAATGATTCTATATATGTTGTGGTAGACCGTTTCTCGAAGATGGCACATTTCATTGCTTGTAAGAAAACGACTGATGCAGTTCATGTGGCACAGTTATTTTTTAAAGAAATCTATCGTTTACATGGGTTACCTGAATCTATTGTTTCTAACCGAGATATTCGATTTCTGAGTCACTTTTGGTTGAGTCAGTGGAAGATGGTTGGGACGAAGCTGAATTTTAGTAGTGCATATCATCCTCGGACGGATGGGCAAACTGAAGTTGTGAATAGATCATTGGGAAATCCTTGAGATGTCTTATGTCGAACAATTTGAAGAGTTGGGACTTAAAGTTATGTCAAGCAGATTTTGCTCATAACCATGCTGTTAATCGAAGCACTGGTTACAGTCCATTTCAAGTTGTATATTCAAGCTTGCCAAAGGGGCCGTTGGATTTAACGATAGTACCATAACCGAAGGAGACAGTTAAACGGGCTGCTGATTTTGTTGATGGGTTGACAGAATGCCATAGAATCGTTCAGGAACGTTTGGAAAAGACAAATGAGAAGTATAAACGAGCTGTAGATAAGAAGAGAAGAAGTGTGGAGTTCAACGAGGGTGATTGGGTGTATGCTGTGTTAACGAAGGATCGTTTTCCAATGGGTGCTTATAACAAGTTGAAAGCCCAAAAGATTGGTCCAGTAGAAATTATAAAACGGATCAATGAAAATGCTTATAAGTTGAAGTTGCCAGAGGATGTTTACACTTCTGACATGTTTAATGTTAAACATCTTATACCTTATTATGGAGATGAACAACCCAATGGGGAAGAATTTTTAAATTCGAGGACGAATTCTTTCCAACAAGGGGAGGATGATGCAGCACTACCTGATAGGAATCGCGAGAACGAGAACGAAGCGGTTCAAAGCTCCAACCTAGGTCGCTCCTCCTCCATCCCTTCAAATCGCGAACGATTCACCATAGGTCGCGTACGACCTAACTTCAATTTCACTGCCCCTGAATCGCGGAGCCTAGGTCGCCAGTCTGATGATAACGAGCTCCAGCGACCTAGTGATGGAAGCGAACAACGACCTAACGAAGAGCAGCGACCTATCAATCATCGCGATCTAACTCCACCACGATTCCATCGCCGCGACCTAAATTCCATCACCGCGACCTAACTTCCGCGACCTAAAATCCATCACCAACCTATTTCTTATGACGAAGATTGAAGCAACGCAATTTCTTCCTTAGGTCGATCAATCAGGATACGCGACCTAACGAGTTAAGTCGCGAACGACCTACTTTAAGTCGTTCATCTTCTTAAGTCGCTGAATTTCTGATGCCGCGAAAGTTAGATCGTTGCCGTGCTTCCTTAAGTCGCGAGAAGAGCTTATGTCGCTGCCGAGCTATCTTAAGTCGTTTACTTTGTTAAGTCGTGTACTGATGTGTTGTAACGTTCTTTAAGTCGTTTGTATTCTTAGGTCGTACTGTGTATGTTAGGTCGTGATATTTTTTTTAGGTCGCGTACGACCTATGCTATATTGTAGCGTGTGTGGTTGTAAACATCTATAAATAACGGGTTTGTGTCACTTGTAATAGTTGTTGAATTTGAATAAAATTTCTTTTGTATGCTCTTGTGCCACCATTAAAATTGGTAGTTGAGTGTTATCTCATACCTCCACTTTCGGCATTCGAGTGCACTCGAATCAACGATTGTTGAAGCCAATTCACGGAATCAAGTGCGCTTGATCAACGTTCGAAGAATTGTAGACCTTCTCTCACAGCATCGTGCGCGATCAACATGTCGAAGATTGCTAGAATCCGGTATCTTCGTGATCAACGGATTTGGGCGTTTGGTATCATTAATTCATCGATTCATATGGCTTCATCTAATCGTTTCATCGATTAGTTTGACACAAAATCTTCATTTCGTTGTCATCCGTTATTTCCGCTGCGTCACATTCGTATCATATATATATATATATATTTGTGTGTATTAAATTTATAATATAGTTTTACTAAGTAAGTTTATACCGATGACAATCAAGTCGTCGGCGACTCGTTTATAGGTAAAACCTTGTATTTCTAGTAGTGGGTTTAATCCCCTATACATATACTGGGGCCTAAATGTTTGTTTCCCTAATGTTCAATGTATATACCATATTACAATGTGAATGCTATGTATATACCATATTACAATGTAGATGGCTTTTTGGTTTCCCTAATGTTTTGTTGTGAAGTAGTTTGTTTGAATATGGTTAAGTGTGCTCTCTTTTAGCTCTTGTCTTTACAACTGCCATGATTTCATAAAGTATAAATCAATTATTGATGTGTTCAGATATATCATTCATATCACAATACTAAAAAAATTATAGCATGCCATTTGTTTTGTTTCGAATTACCCAAAGGCTTTTAATTACATAATTAAAAATAAATTGTGTTAAATCATAAGACTTGGCATCTATGGTGAATAATTAAGTCCAAAACTGGAATCCTATTTAATGCAATACATTTTCTTTTTTAAAATTCAATAGTGCATAGGCTTTAGCCATGTAACATGATATAGTATATGATGTTCCTTTGGAAAGTCCAAACAACCATGTGTTCTTTTAGTCAAATCTTTTACTAGCTACCTGAATTTCTTCTTTTTTTTTTCATTTTTTAGCTAGCTACCTAATTTCAAATTAAAACATATTTGAGTTCAAGAAGAATTTATAATGGTAAAAGGTTGGCTATCACGAACAACAGGTAATCTTAAGGATTACTTGGTAGTTTCAGAAAGCTATGATATATATATATATATATATATATATAACGTCTATATTTATACAGTAAGCAATGATATTATGGACACTTGATCCAACAATAAGAGCTGCTAAATATGCAAATGAGGCATTAAAAGCTTTCATTATGCTACGTGATTGTTCCAACGATCGTTGTCTTAAGGGGTAATGATTCTAACTAGAATCTTTGTTAGAGGTCTAGGGTTCTATCCCCTACACATATACTAGGGTCAATATTCAGAAGAAGAAAAAACTCCGTATATGTGGATACAATATATACCATATCACAATGCAGATGGCTGGAACTCCAAAAAAAAGTATTGTTTCCAACCAACCTTGGAACTTTTAACATTTAAATCTTACAGTTATATAAATGTCATTTCACCTTGGCACCCCTGTAGATTATGTTACCAATAATTTATCGCATGTTATTTGGTCTTAGGAGGCATTCAATGAAAGATGGTTGCGCATTAAGATCTTAAAGGAGCAGTTCAACCAGGATTGCCAAACATGCTGTTAACTGAAGTGAACATTCACTAATTTATGTCATGCCCTTTGTATATTGATTTTTGTAAACAATTTGTTGGTATATCTTTTGTTGCCGACTGAGTACTGAAGAAGAGTTTAAGGTAGCGAACTTGAGACCTACAGGAGAGAAGAAACATTTTAGTATATGCCTTTTTATTTTTTCATCATCTTTAAATATTGTTGGTAATTTATGATGTATTTTTATGCTGTAGTCCAACTCATTTTTATTAATCACTTGCACATATAATTGTTGCCTTGAAGAAATAATGATTATATATTATCACTTTTGTCGTTCCTATGTTTGGAGTTTAGATCAAGGTTCAAATTTTTGCTTCCTGTTTTCGTTCCGCTGATCAAGAAATTTCCTAATTTTGGTTGCGTTCGCAAAATTTCGAAATTTCCGTTTTAATTCAAATATTTTTTTGAAATAATATATTAATTAATATAATTTTGGCATATAAATAGTTTGAACTTTATACAAGTTAAACAAAAATAAACTTTATATACATTTTATACAAACCATTTAAAATAATTCAGTAATATAAAGCAATAATATGCCATTTTATAATAACAAAGTTTATACACTAGCTAATATCGATCAATTTTTATTATCAGCCCATAATTCATGAATAATCAACGATACCCAAAACTTTAGAAACTCATGCCCAATAAATAAAATATTAATTCAGATCATGCTTCAGTCTAACAATCAGAATACTTCCTCCTCTATTTGAAACCCTAGTTAACAAGCAAAAAAGCTGGCACCTCTCTTCATGATATCACCTCGCTTTCTCTTTTGAGGTCGGTGTTGCTTTTCTCTTCACATGGGTATTTATCAATACAAATCGTCTATTTTTCTTTTTCTTTTGATTGTAGCGTCTGAAATGGGTTTATAGGCTAACTCTGGCTCAGCCGCTATCGAAACCAGGCCTGATTGGCCAACATTCTGCTGTCCCGGACGGGATCTTGAACCATGGTTTGAATACACTATTTTTGGGCTCTTTTACTCGCAATAATTAAATTATCCAGTCTCAAAATGAACAACTTTTGAGAGGTAAAATATATTTGACTAGGATAAAAAAATTGGCAAAGCTGATTAGCTTGGGCACGTGCTTTCAAGAACCAATGAATTAAGTCCACCTACATCGTTATCTTCTTTAAATTAATGTTACATAAGTTTACAAAAATCGTAGACAAGATTAATCTCTTTCTCCATATCACATCACAGGTTCTCAAATTAAAATCACTTAATCTTCCCCATATATAAAATAGCTGGAAAAAAAATCATATAAACGTGTTGATCACTGTTTGGACTACATCCGTATGTGCATAGCCACTGGTTCGCAATAGTATTTAAAGCATGTGCATTATTACACAAAATACATGCTATAGGTCACCATGCGATTGATTTTTCTTTTCCACACTACGGTCAACGAATAAAGCACTTAGGACTCGCGTGTAGGCCTGTCAATGGTACGAGTTTCGGCCCGAGACCGGTTCGAACCTGCCCTATTAATGCGGGTAAGGGTTTTACGCTTTACTACCCAAGCTCGACACGGGCACAATCCGGATCGGGTACGGTTTTATCAAAAGTCGGCCCGGTTAGGGTCCGACTTGACTATTAGTTTTCTGTCGTATCAAAACATGAGTGTGTATGTTATTTATTTACCATTTTGTTTGTTTACATGTACATATTTTGCATACTTTTGTTGTTAACTTGACTATATCACCGCCCAGTTTATATGTTAACATTGTTTGTATACAAATTTTATCAAAGTTGCAGTTTTAAAATATGGATTTAACATAAATATTCTGATTTAGGTATACGGTTATTACCCAGCGGGTTTAAAAAGCCCGATGGGCCGAGCTCAGATATTGTATTAAAACCTTACGGGTTCGGACCGGGCTCGGATTTTAATTATTGTAATCAGACTCGGGTCCGGGTTTTATAATACCCAGACCGAACCAAGTCAATTGACAGGCCTACTCGCGTGATGGATGACATTACATTTAAACATTTACTATCATGTATTTTCTTGTATGAAACTAAATTTTCATACCGTTTATTTCATTCAAATACTATAAAAGAATTGACGATATCCACATAGATTTTCTTCAATCTATTCAACTACAAACTCGTATTAAACATCAACCTTCATCCAATCGTCCACCTCAGCTCCTCGACCACACTCCACTTTGTATTCTTAACAATATCAACCCCATAACGGGCCGCCACCACCCAAACGAACAAACTCAACCGGCCCAAATATCCGAAGCACCAGCGTCAGCGTCCACAAAATTAACCTGTTCCCAACATTGCTTAAAATCACTTCCTTCTCCAACAACCTCACCGCCATTTCATTCCTAACCCCGCCTCCTTCATCATCTCCCCCCACAACGTTAATCAATACACTCACCTGCGTCAAGCAGTACGCCGCCACACACTCGCAGAAGAACACCGCTACATTTCAACTCCTTGCCGTCGCTCCGCAGTGTGAGAAGGCGTCATCGGTCATGTCTAGTCCGTACGACCTGGAAGCATTGGTCAGGACTTCGCAGCAGATGATGATGGATTTGGCTGCTGTTAGAGTCGCCTACATCATGTTTCGAGTACGTTCTTCTTCTCGTTTGCTTTTAGTATGTAATCGATCCATACTGTCAGTAGTGCAAAGTTTAGAAAATGTATTATTCCAACTTTGATTTAGAATTTAGTCAAGCATGTAACCATGCTCAAATTGATTCTTGGGAAATCTGGTTGGCTGAAATGTATGCATTTGCAGTAATGAAACTGTTTAAAGTGTTTGGCAGGATACTTCTGTTATTAATTTAACTTAATTATGTACTTCGGTTTTCAGTTCGCAGGATACAAGGGCAGAAAACATGAGTTTGTTTTTTCTTATTCGTAATCACATTATGTAATTATTCAGGAAATTAGCCTAAACAATTTTGAATTGTATTCACGAAATCTGGATAGTATTTAGTAAACATAATCATGTCACTTTGGTAGCATATAAAAATGTATTGACAAAATGATACTAGAATCCTCACAATAAATCAAGGCCAAAACAGCTCATTCATGGTGGAGAATGTTTTAAATGTAAAGCCTTTTTTTTATAAGGAGGTTAGGAACCAGGCTTTATTTTTGAATAAATCTTCTGTTTATGGATGTGCAAACTTACATTATTTCTCTACAATTTTTAATTAAACATTCATGGACATCTGAACTTTTGTTTTTGCCATTGTTGTTGGTCACAATGAGACACAGCCGGAACATGAATAAATTCCATCTTTAAACTCTAATAAAAAAAAATCAGTGCAACACCTGGTAACACATGTCACAGTAACATTGCAGTAAAACAAATAAAAAAAAACGAGCAAGGAATCCTGACTACATGTTTACTGGCCATAGCTCAAATTTTGGTAGGGGACACATTTGAAGACCTTGTATCCCTAACATAGAATACATCAAACCTGAAGAAAAGCTGAAGTGGAAACAACAAAATAATCTCACATCTTGGAATGGAAAAATATAAATCTATTTAAATTATACTATCTACATGTACTTGGTGTTGGGTAAGGTAATTCTAGCTGTTAACCTGAAGAAAGTTTACAGGTAGATTTCTCTCACCCACCTTTTTTCCCGTCAGATATTCAATAGTAAAATAATCCAATGTCTTGTAATGAAATTTTTTTAATGTACCATCTAGAATTAGCGTTAGCTTAACCTAATCTGCAGTCCAACAACAAACCTCATTTCACATGTTTGCTAATCCACGGTCAGATATTTAATAGTAAAATAATCCAATGTCTTGTAATGAAAAATTTGTAATGTACAATCTAGAATTAGAGTTAGCTTAGCCTAATCTGCAGTCCAACTACATACCTCATTTCACATGTTTGCCAAAATGTCTTAAATCAGTAATCCATTTTATCCAATTGCTTAAATATTGAAATTTTGAATTTTAAAACTATGAATTTTTTACTTTGAATTTTGAAAATTTAAAGATTGAACTTTGAAATTTGAAATTTTGAATTGCGAAAACTTGAAGTTCAAAATTTTGAAATCGGAAAATTCGAATTCTTCAAACTAGAAAATTTAAGTTCTAAAATTTTGAATTTTGACTTTGAATTTTTAGATTAAAAAACATCAAATTGATTTTGTCCGTATGAAATTTTGACTTTTGAACTTGAAAACTAGAATAAGAGTTTGAAATTTTTATTAGTTTATAAACTCAAAAACAAAAAAAAGCAAATTTTACTTTTTCAATTTTTATACTAAACTTTGTAAGTCAAATGTAATTTAAATCATTAAATCCGTTAAATGGATGACTCGTGTATTAAGTGGATGGCCTTAGTAAAGATTATAGTTGACAACGGTATCAAAAACAAAACAAAGCAACATTCGTACGATTTTCTTTAAAAGTTTAAACTGTTATAATAACCAATTTTTTGTTCAAATTTATACAAATTATTTTAAAACAAAGAATAAATTTCCCTTAGCAGTTTTTTGAATAAAAAAAGGACAAACCGAAAAATGAACCTATATTAATTAGATTTAGGTTTGAACTCAATAGGAATATTGTCGTGAATTTAAGTATTTTTCTTCAATCTTTTTACAAGGCTTTTGTAATTTATATTAGAGTATTTTAAAAGTGTTTTAGAATTTGAATACAGTTTGATCATTAATTATGAATTATTAAAGTATAAGGTTTATTTTAAATAAAAGAAAGCATACTTTTGAAGTTTTTAGATAAACTATAAAATAATTATTTTTAAGTAATATTTTAAATAAATGTTTAAACCATAATTATAAGTATTTTAATGTATATTTTAAGTATATATAATTTTTAGAAAATTAGTTGATTATTTTATTAAAGTGATTAAAAGCTTATGTAATATAATATCTTTTAAATTGTTTTTAGAATGTTAATAAATATCTTAGCATATAAATAAATTAGTATACATATACCTATACACACACATACATATACATATACATATATATATATACACATATACATATACATATACACACACATATATATATAGACACACATCATTTTAAAAGGTTTTTGAATTATATTTTATTAACACGAGTGATAATTTATTCAAACAGAGCACTCTTTTTTAATGTCTCGAGGGATCGAATCCATGACCTTTAGGACCTCTGCCTAAAGTGTCACACCCTTAACGTAGAGATCCTTGACTAAAAGGTTTTTTAAATTATAAACAAATGTTTTTAAAAAGGGGTTTAGGAGTTAGTTAAGTAGCTTAAAAGTGCTTTGTTTCTTTACTTGTTTATGAAAAGTAATTAATACTATACTTAGCACCAAAAGCTGACAAAGTAGACTTGACTATCTATGGAAGTTAAGAATGATATTCGAGTAGAGTTTAGAAGTAATTATTCTCTAACCACCAGTCTTCACTCTTGGCCGAGGGATAGTTGGTTGAGGAGGTCGAAAACATGATAGGTATACAAAACTTGATTTTCATAAGAGATTAATTTTGGAACTAGATAGTCGATTAGTCGACTATCGAACTTGACCATTTAATTTAGAAAGTATATGAAAGCTTCACGGCTTCATATGGTTTGAGATTCCATAGGAAGGACTCATTGGTATGAAACATCTCTAGATTTAAGAATTGTATATATTCGAGATCCCTATGGAGGAATCCTTTATATAATGTTGGTTTACTTTTAAAAGAACCGAAATTGAGTTAACCGAAAATTCATCGATTTAGTTTTGAAGAGTCTGGGATTGCACAAGCATGTTATGTATTACTTATCAAAAACCAATGCAAAACTAGTATACGAGTCTACGTTTTGGAAGCGGTTGTAAGTGGAATATTATAGAGTTGAACTGTCTATTCTAAGGTTAAATTCAAGGGAAAATCATTAACATTTCAGACTAATGCTATAGAGTTGAACTGTCTATCCTAAGGTTAAGTTCAAGGAAGAGGTCAACGTTAGCATTTGTCGGACGACTTGTGTTAGAATCCATGGAGAGATTCGTGAACTGTTCGAGTGATGAAGACTCATATGAGAGATGTTGAACATGACTTCTCCATCGGAAATGACTAAAGACAGAGTAGGATGCACAACTTAGGGTTTAGCTAACCTAGAAGGATATATCAACTCCATATCTAGAGATGCTTATCGATGTTGCTAGCGGGAGTTGATGGTACTTGGTATCATGTGTTCATACGTGAGCCAGTTGTGCTTACCTTATGGTATATTTTATCTAGATATATACGATGCCCAAAAGATAGTTTCTTATCTTTGTCATGAAGGCCTGTGTTAGAACCTCCATTCTATCTTTCAATGACAACAACTATACAATCATATATATTATACATTTTATCAAGCTTACAGGTATGTACTACAAGGGAACATCATGCTCAAAGATATTGGGACTCGAAGACAAACAAAGATCTATGGACCATGCTATGATTAGTAAGGTTACTCTAGTGAATTAAGAGTTTTAGATAAAACATTGTAAGGTATCCTTGAGTATACATGCACACATAATTTCATATACAATTAACATAAATGGAAAAACTGAATTTATCATTCACAGACATTTGAGGAGAAACCACAGATGTCTCTGACAATACTTGGTAAATTTTTTCCTGAGGTCATAGACGTTTGAGGTTTCCCCACAGACATCTGTCATTTGAAAACTTCAGAATCTGAACGGACATTTCTTTAAAATGAATAGAAATCAAATCTTCATCTAAAGGTTGTAGCCATTAAAATGAATAGACCTTATCTATCATAGAGAGTGGATAATGGTTCTTCTTTGTGAGCTTATTGAATTCTTTATAGTCAATGCAAAGTCGAAGAGAACCACCTGCTTTGGTAGCGAAGACGACTGGCGCTCCCTATTCCGATATGTTTCTTCTTATGAAACCTTTCTCCAAAGCTCACGGATCTGCTTGCTCAATCCCTTCCTTTCCCTAGGCGCCATATGCCCTACGGGTAATGCTACTGCCTAGCAAAATAAATCCCGAAGTCAATCTCTCTCTTAGGAGGGTAGTCCCCTAACCTCCTCAAGAATGTTTGGAAAAATCTCCGACGATAGGAACCGAGTCTGACTCTGATGATGATGGATCGAGGGAATAAAGGAAGCTCAACATAACTGACCCTTGCGGGTCGCAAGAAATCTCGAGAGTCCTACCGATGTATGTCTCTAGTCTAACGACCCTCCTCTCACAATTTAATATAGCTCCATATGTGGATAGTCAATCTATTTTCAAAATTATCCCATACTCCGAAAATCCCAAAATATAGGCATCATAGTCAAATTCTATGCCTAGAATATAAATTTTCAAACCCCCACAAACCATAGACAAGAGTGACGATCCTCCTATGGGGTTTGAAACAACAATGGGGTCTACTACTAAAGAGATGTCTAAGTACAAACAATCTACCAAAGAACTAGAGATGAAAGAGTGATGCTCTAGGATCGAAAAGAGTCTGAGTGGGAAAATCAAAAATAGAAACCAAATTTTCCTATCTCGACCCGGTCCGTTGCCGAAAGATATTGCATCCAAAGCCTGAATCTGCGCTGCAGGTGCACTCGCTCCCTGCCCCATCTTCTGAGGATAAAACTTACTAAAGTGACCAAGCTGTCCACAACTGAAACACCTTCCCTTCATTCCCGCCTTCTTACAGTCTTTTGCATAATGACCATTCATTCTACAATGGTTACATTTCTCACTTTTCTTGATTCGCTTCTGAGGGCCTTCCCTTTCTTTCCTCTTACCCTTCTTGTCCTTCCACCACTGTTTCTTAGAGCCACTGTTTCTTAGAGCTTGTAGGAACCACCTTAAGCTCTTCTTCCAGCTGCCAATATATAGGTTGACCATTCTGTCGGTCCTCCAAACCTAACCATCTAAACTTTCGTCCATATCTTCCAACCTAGCTTGTGTCTCCTTGAAATCCTTCGTGCCAGAAAACGTTCCACCCCCTATGCTAGTGAAGTCCTTGCATAGCTTAGAAAAATTGGCTGGTGTAGGTGGATTAAAGGGATTTCCACCTACCGGTGTTGTATTGGACGCTTGCCCTTGCACCTCTGGTATCATAGCTCTACGGAACTAGTCATCCATACTCTGCAAAGAAAAAGAAACTTAGGCTCGAAAGAATCGAAAGAAGGTTGAACTGGACTTTGAGGAGATTTTTATAAAAACTCTTTTATACTTAAAAACTATTTCAAGGAGTTCTTTTCTGAAAAATACTTTTAAAACAAGTTATTTTGGAAAATACTTTACTTTTAAAATATTTTTTTAGGAATACTGTAAACTTAAGCTCTGATACCAAGTAAAACACCCCACACCCCTTAATATACCCAAAAGGACACATTAAAAGATGTGGTGCATTGTAGGTATAACTGAAACTAATAGAGACTAAGATTCACATGACAAAAATAAGTAAAAACAGCGGAAACTAAAATAATTTATTGAAAATAAAAATTTCATAATTGCTTCATAAATAGGTCAAATACCAAATACAACATTCGTATCTCAAAACCCATCATGTCTTATGAAATAAAAATTCATAGTCTCAAAATCAAAGTACATAATATCCCTCATAATAAGCCAGTACACAAAAGAACTAAAGCTGAAATAAAAGAAATACATGGTAGAAATCTCCTCCAAGAAAACTCCAAGCAACAATAATATACTGACTTCTCCCTTGATTGCCTATGGGGGGAATAGGGGAAAATAGAGGAGTTGGTCAGACTAAAAGTCTGGTGAATGATAGTAATTACTAGAGTCTTTAAGCAAGATAAAAGTAATAGGCTCTACAACAATTCTAGTATATAAAAGAAAACAAAGGAAATAGAAAAAAAATAAATTGAAAATAAATACGAATACTATTGCTCAATTAGTAAGATAAGTTAACTTTGATTGCTTGCACTTGTCCTTGATTTCTGTTTTGGTTAGGCTGAATTCCTAATCATGTAATTAGGATGTAATCCTAATTCTACCATTTTGGATCGGCCTGCTACTCCATAGACCTTTCTACGGACCAGCCGGTATATAACTCCCTACACAGCAGTTAATGGTATCTACGAAAGATGCACTGAGCAAGCACTATGGATCTGAACGACATATATAGCTCTCTACACAGAAGACAATGGTGTCGACGAAAGACACTCATACTAAGCGCTTGGAACTCATAGCTATTACTAAGCACCCGAACGGAAGTCGCACGCGTAACTGCCACCATGCCCATGCTACCTTTTGCTCCACCTATTGGGTCTTCTTATTACCTCAAACTTCCAGCATAGCGTGCCCCTCATCTCACTTCAGGCTAATGTGAGATTACCGTGTGTCCATAGAAACTATATGGAAAATGCTGTTGGTGCGGTCCTTCATCCAAACAATATCTAGTTGCGCCCCTGATCCAAATCCCCCGTGATTTGGACTTTTATTTGACCAATTACTACCATTCTTAGCATAAGCGTGCCCTCATCTCACTTCAGACTAATGTGAGACACCGTTTTGTCTAATAGGAAATGCTATATGGTAGAGGTTCTACTTTCATCTTTCCTTATTAACTTAGATAAATTATTTAAATAAGCCTTTATTATCATCTTTACTTTCTACGCTTATTAATTTATCCAAAGTCTTAAAATAAGCCTCATTCTATTCTTTTTCTTATTATAATCTACGTTAGAATCATGCTTATTACTTAACCCAAGGTTTAAGTGTGAAAATAAGCTTCTTTCATCTTTTAGTTACAATTCTACGTTATAACTAAGCCAATTAATTAGTCCAATTTTAATTATAATTAGACGTAATTTCAATCCAATTACATTCTCTATAATTTACATCTCATAATTATAAATATGACAATCTCTTTAATTCAGTCCAATTAATACCATAATTAGGCATAATTTCAGTCTTAATTCCATTTTATTACAGTCTTTATAATTTACATCTTATCCTTCGTTATTTCAGAATTCTTATAATTTAATCCAATTTCGCGTTAATTCTATTCTAATCCATACGCGAAGAGAAGGAGAAATAAAAGAAAACTGAAAATAGAAGAAAATCCAAGACGTAGGAGAAAGATGTAAATAACGCATAAATAACAGTAAATAGATTAAAATACTGTAAATAAATGAAAAAGCTATAATCAACAGAAATAACTAAAATTAACTGAAAAGAATAGCTAGAAAGAAATAGACTGAAAAATAATTTAAAAAACTGTAAATAAAACAGCTAAAAAGGTTATTCTAAAATCATAGTGAAACTACAACTATTGAAAACCCTATTATTTCAAATTACTTAAAGAGATCTTAAAATAATTACAATCACTCACCTCTGATCCTAAGCTCTTTTCTTGGTCTTCCCGGATCCACTTGGAGTTAAAATATTTTTATTAAAAAGATTCTCTCCTTGGAAAATTATTTCTTTTAGGGTCCTTCCTGAAAAGGTGAACCAAAATGGAGAAAATCTAAAATGAGAAAAATTGTTAGCCCTAGAGTCTTATTTATAAGGGAAGAAGTGGATCTCAGACCGTTGGATTTGGAGATTGAATAGGATGCAACCACGTCATAGGCTGAATAGGAGCCATCAGATGGAAGCACGAAAGAACCAGATGGAATAGAAGAATGCAAAATGATGTGTTCGCTAGCTACTGGAACGAAGGAATGAATCCTTCGTTCGTTCACTTGAGGCGGGTTGATCATAGGGTCGACCGCCCACTATGCCAGGTCGACCGGTCGGTCGACCTAGGCAATGGGATGGTCGACCTCTTAGTTTATCCTAATACAGTACATTATTAGTTCCGAGTAATTGGTTAATTGTTAAACTTCATAACTTACAATGATACGACTTCTTGCATTGTTGCGTACTCTGATTGGCTCTAATAGAATGCGATGCGATCAATAGCGTTGGTGAAACAGCCCGCAAATCCGTACCCCTCTGAGCCGACAATATTCTCCATCAGTTCAACTCAAAGTGGTCGAAAATACAAATCATTAGGGTTAAAGAAGAAAGAGGTAGAAGAAAAAATATGAAACAACATCAGAATCTCACAATCGCAGCGGAACAACATATAATATATAACAACAGATTTTTATACAAAGGAATCTGTAACTGTTTAATACTTACAATCATCAGAGTACACAATCATCACAATCAAATCTGGACAGTTATAGTAACCTGTCCTTACACAGCGGAATATACAAATCTATGGAAATACGCTTTGCCATCCAGCTCGTCTCCTGAGCTTCACAGCATCCTATCCTGTATCCGTAATACTCGGTCTGACCCGAGCATTATCATAAAATAACACCCGAGTCAGTCTGGAAAACCAGCTTGAGAAAACACACTCAATTGAATTATTAAAGTTTTCAAAATCCTTTGAAAATCAAAAGTATCTCGTAAGACCACGCCACAAATAAACATGTCGGGTTTTTACCTTACGATAACCAAAACATTTTTATTAAAACAGTCTGATATTATAATAGTATCTATAGAGAGTAAAATAGAATCTAGTCGAAATGCTTGCATCTCACGTTCCAGCAATAGTTGTGCACAATCAAAACTGTACGGGCACTTATTGGAGATTGGATTCCATACAATGGCATGGCTATTGGGGTACCGCCTGTCACAATACCTGGCCTAGATCAGAGTACCGAGGATCACGCCCGATCCCTTGCAACACAAGATCGGAGCTACCCCTTACTGGATAGTCCGAATAAGATCACCCCGCGGTTGGGATCAGCAACCGCCACTAAGCCGAAATAAAAAAGGGACATCTAGACAGGGATGACCTTACCCTACTTGGGTGCTACACACTTAGCCTTGCTGCACCTCCCCTGTTTTAGCCATTCCCGGTTGATGATGCTTGAGGCTATGCGTTACCTTTTTAGAACACATTTCACTTAGAATGCTCATCGTCCTCCTGACGATGGTCTGATAGCATTCATCAATACAAGTTGTCCTGGGTTTGGACAAACCGAATCACCGTCTTCATCATCTTCACGGTATTCATTCGCTACGTTCAAACCGAATCGAAGTGGTTTTCGGATAATTAAATCCGATCCGGTATCTTCGAAACGATCAGCGTATTGGCAATTATTGATAGTCGGTTATTTAACTATCAAATTCAAACAATCATCCAACCAATTGTTTTATTTCCCCTGAAAAGCACCAAGTCTTTTTAAGTCTAGATTTTAAACAATTTAAATCACTTTGTCCCAAAATATACACCTTTAAACATTTAAAATAAACTACTTAAACACTTTATTTAAAATACTAGTTATGGAATTCTATAATAAATTTCCAAGTAAAACTTAAGCCAAAACTACTTTTGAAATAAAGCTATTTTATAAAATATAAATATTTAATTTTTTTTCCTTTAATCATAATGCCACTTTAAATCTTCAAAAACAATTAACTACTATACTTAACTTAATAAATATTTACCTTTAAATTTTAAAACAATTTAGATAATAAATTTCTCTAAAAACATTCTTTTTAAAACAATTTTAAAACTTCTAATTTATACTTAAAAATCCTTCTTTTAAAATATACTTAGCTTTTCAGGAAACTACACCTCCCATTCCAATAAATCCAGTCTAACCATTTTAAAATCCTTCTCGATTTATCCCACTTTAATTTACGTCCCAATCCCGTAAATTCTTTCCACACTTTTAAAAATAAAACCACCTTTTATTTTTAAAACAATTTACCCTTTCCTTATAAATCCCTACCGTGAATTTAAAATCTCAAATATCCACTGATATTTATTTCACTTTATTTATAAACCCCGTTTATAATGTCAATACCCTCATTTCCCTTTTAAATCACAGTTTTCAAAACATTAAATCGATTTCCCAATCGATTCTCTGAATTACTTCCATTTTAAAAATTTATCTTGACTTACTCAAATTTTTATTTCAAAATCCATTAATTCCATATTCACTCCCTTATTATGATTTAAAACCTTATTTAAATTTGAAATATCAATTTCATCCTTTATTCGAAATTCTCCTTTTATTTTTCCCCAACTCATTTAAACTTGAATTCTTTTAAAAATAAATTCTTTTATCTTTAAACAATATCACTTAAGTCGTCAAATTCTTTTATTCTCATTTATACAAAATCTCCATTTTTTTCCATATTCGGAATTTATTAAATAAAGTT
Organism: Allium fistulosum; assembly: GCA_030737815.1. Taxonomy (NCBI): domain Eukaryota; kingdom Viridiplantae; phylum Streptophyta; class Magnoliopsida; order Asparagales; family Amaryllidaceae; genus Allium; species Allium fistulosum. Next base: position 107,564,749 of record CM060906.1, read on the forward strand.
TCAAAATCAGACTTTTTATTCTTCTCCAAATTCATTTCTTCAATTTATCCAAATTCACTATAATTATTTTACTTAAGAATTTCCCTTTTTATTTTCTTCAAAAATCAATCTTTATATTATTATTTTTGACATCTTAAAGTACCAAAATATATTCAACCAATCATAGCATTCATTATTTCAATTTCCAATATAACCAATATAATCTATCACGGATTATCAAATACATCACTGAATATGAAATAATTCAACATTTGAGGAATCCAGTTGGATCCCTCCAACCTGTTTCCCTGCATCCACAGATGTTAGCACAATATAAAATACCAATTCCACTTCGAGGTGGAATATCGCGGTATATGGGGTTATATTCATATCATCCGCTATTATGCGGCACATAGAGCCTCATCCGCTATATAATACGGGAAAATCAACCACTTCAATATATTCTATATATGCTACTATATATATACTACCACATCCAGACCATTCAAGCAATCAATCAATAATTTAAATTTTACTATTTAAATTTAGACGGAATCCAAATGAGTGAAATTAACTCACCTTTGACCTTTAATTTGCAATCCGATCCAAACCGGCTTGCCTCTCCACTATTTTTGACCTTGTATAAACATTATATGGTTTTATTAATATTTGAACAAATCGAACAATCAATTACCATTTATTTATTTAATTTTGAACTAACAATTTTAATTAAACAAATTCTCCTTTAAACACATATGTATCTTTAATTCCCTTTTTGAACTACATATATACTTATAAAAATCTATATAGATTTAAAAATCTAACTTTTATATTAACTCTTATATTCCAAAATCCTATGTATATATATATATATTTCCTGTTTTACTGCATATACGTATATTTATTAAATTTCAATGAAATAAAATCTCTTTCTAAACAGTTATAAACTTATTATATATATATTTGTGTTAACCTCTGAGTTTATATAAAATAATTTAACAGTTAATATCAATCGATAGAATTTAAACATCACCTTCCTATCTCTCACGAAGACCAACTTCGACCACGCTCTGCCTCTCACGCCACTGCACCCACGCGCACGTACGCGCCTCCATCCTTCTCCGCGACATCGCCTACAAAAGCCAGCCACACAGCAACGTCGCAAGATTGCAAATCCATCAAACGAGGCCAGGTCGACCTCCCTTGGCAGCAATACAAGGAATTCTTGCAAATTGGAATTCACAACCGAGCTTGAGATGAACCCAGAAACTCTGACTACACCTGATAGGATCCCAGTAACAACATCTCCTCGTCACTTCCATCCTTCGTGCCGCAACAGAACTCGAGTGCCCCCTTACCATTCCACGTGCTCACGACGGAGCTCAGCCCCCCTTCTTGCGCTCGTCGACCAGAGAAATCGCGACTAAGTCACGTAGAAATATATATCCTCGATTGGTTTGCGTTGGTAGAAGAGGGAAAACCGAAAAGAGTCTTGCGATTTAGTATTTCGTTCGATTTCCTTTTCTCATTTTTTTTTAATTTTGGTTTCGATTTCGCGAATCGAAAAGAGAGGGGAAGGGGAGGATGAAGAATCACGATTTAAACGAAGTGCCGTGCTTTTCAAATGGAGGAAATGTTGATTTTAACAGGAAGATAAAAGAGGACGCTATTTTATTTTGTTTTATTTTCTTTCTTTACAAACGGCTGCGTGAAATATAAAGGAGGGAGGGATTTGATTTTTGCGTGTACAGGTGTTGTTGCGTGTTTGAATGAATCAACAGTGTTTTGAAAGAAGAAAAAGACTGCTGAGAAAACTTTTGTCAAATCAATTTTATATAAATATTATTTTAGATCTAAACCGTCTCGAATTCGCAACCTAAAATCTCGACCTCCTATCGAGGTGTGCCGCTAGACGTTTATAATGTTATACTCATATTTCGAACGCAATGGAAAAAGTTTCGAGTTCTAATTCGATCGTATGGAGAAGATAGCATTTTTGGATCCAGTTATTATATTGAATTTTCCATATAAATTTCAACGCGTTTATATACCGTATGGCCACACGACAACTCCAAATGCTACGAAAATTGAAATCCGATAATAATACAATATTACGGATCTAATGGAACTGGTTTCGTCGAATTCCGAGACTGTGTCTCGGAAGGCTATTTTTAAATATCAATTTAAACAATATATTTTTAAAACTGAACAAATAACTTTCAAATCCAATTTTAAAGGTTATGTTATCTTCAGTATTATCAATATAAATTTTACAAGCCTTCAAATTATTTTTAACAAGCTTAAAATTTCAGATTCCATATTTTACTTAATTTCCAATAATTTAATTCAATAATTCAATTATCAAATAAATAGTGATATTTGAAATTCAAGTCAAAATTAACCTTTTAAATATTTAAAATCAATTAAATATTTTTATTTCAAATATCCGGAAATTCCGGGTCGTTACATTCCTTCCCCCTTAAAAGAATTTCGTCCCTGAAATTACCAGTTAACAGGAATGGTCCAATACCCGTTTATTTCTTTCCCAAAACCAAACAATTTTTCAACGACTTCCCAAAACAATCTTTTTATTAAAGTCACACTATCATCCTTACAAACTTTCCAAACTCTTCCATAGTTTCCAAACAACATTACTTACTCAACCATTCGAATTATAATTCAAAATCAAATTTTAATTTATCAAAATTTTCTCAAAATTTTTCCAACTCTCTAAATTTTCGAAAAATTTCGCTAGCGTCTCCTTTGCGCGGCTAGATCGGAACAACTACAAAATGCCTCTACGGATCCCATATTTCAATAGAAAACAGAAGCCAAGTGGCTAGATCAGAAAACCATCAAATTTCATATGCCAATTAAATACATATCTTTTAGTCGGGCAATTCATATTTATCTTCCGAAATCAAAGACCAATTTCCTTTTTGCTTTTAAATGTCTGCATCTTACTTAGCAATACTATCCAATCACAGAATTCAAAATCATTTTATTTATTTCTTTACAAAATTTTCAACATTTGCTTCACTTAAGCCCATACGATGTACACATATCATCCGTACGCAATACCAAATCTAATCGCTCACTTGATCACACAATTTCACTTCCGAACTAGTATCGTTCCCCCGACTCTCTAGTGCGGACTCAGATCTGGTTTCTTGATCAGAAACCGTCATTCTCCTTGCATAGCCATATTCTATGATAGAGAATTTTCAGAATCAATCAAAAATCCATATCCAGGGTTCGCCATCAAAAATCGAGTGAAAAATCCCAACTCGGATCGGTATAACTACCTCGAAATTCTGTGCTCGAATCTGGATCAAATCGTTATGCGAATAAAATAATATACGTACATCCTACGTATTTATCTCAATTGATTATTAACCATATCAATTTTCTTTTATTCACATTTATTTTGAGTTTTCTATTTACATCCACACTTGTCGTTTCACACGCCTTTATTAAATCTTCATTCATATATTTACTTGGTATATTTTTAATACCAATTTACTTAAGAATTACACCATCCATTGTTAACTTCAATATAATATTTTATACAATTTCCTTATATTAATTTTCACTTCACCTCTTAAGCTTTTATATCTATTTTCATTTAACTTAAAGTTTCAATTCCATTTTGAATTCAATTTACCTTCCAATTCTGAATATTGAATTTTATCGGCTATCTTCCATTCATATCTGATCCATATCATTACTTTGAATTAGTTCCATTTACTAATTTATTCATATCACAAACCATTTTATTTCCAAACTCTTATTATTTTTAGTCCACTTTGAACTAATTCTACAACTTTACTTTACTTAACACACATTCGAATTGAATTCCAATATTCAGTTTCATTTCCATTTACTTACAATTTAAATTAGTTTGTTTTATTCACAAATTTATTTCCAACTTATTAAATTTTATTTCAATGATCATTCATTTAGCTTGCTTAAAATCATTTCCTCAAAATTCACTTTTATTAAGTTAATTCAGCTACATTTCAATTTAATTCAGATTTTAACTTCTATAAGTTTTCCAACTTATTTCAATTTTATTCACGACCCTCTCCCAATTCACTTCATTAAATTGGCTTACCTTCTAACTCATTTCGTTTTCACACTTACTTTTGTTTAACTCTTCTTTCAGTTAAAATTTTCTATCCTAACAAATTTCAAAATTTATAAGTTATCAGACCCCATTTATATTTCCATAAACATTCTTCAATTAAACTCCCAAAGTTTTAAACAATTTCTCAACATTTCAAAATCATTTTTGAAGTCATATACACCCAAAGTCAAATTATTCTATTGCATTTCAAAATCAACCCAATTTTACAAACAAACACCAATCCAAAACATCCAGGTAGCAATCCCTCTCTTGAAAACTCGAAAATGAACATCGATGATGCTGCAGTCATCACCGAAATTATTTTCCAGCGACCGAAGTGAGTTTAGTGCTTTAACTCTTTCAAAAACATTTCAAATATTTTTAATTCCAAATCTCCCCCGATTTCATATCCAATTCAAAAATATTCTCAAAATAATATCACTATTATTTCCCCCGAAACCTTTGAAAATCATTTTCAAACTCAAAGGAAATTAATTTTTCTCAAAATTTCAAATTTCAAATTTCAAATTCTTTCAATCTATTTCCAAATATTACCCTGGAATTTTACTCTATTTCAAGTTATAAATCCCATTTATAATTCACATTTCAAATTCCATTCTATCATATGAGTTTATTTCCTTAACTTTGGTTATAATTTCAATTACTTATTCAATTTTCCACCCTACAATGATAATAATTTAGTATTATCACTTTCTAACAACCAGGCAACCATATACATAACTATATATAATTTCTGAAAATTATTCCTTTATATACGAAAATGACTTTGGGCAAAATTATTTCATTTATCCCATTTTTAAAAAAACTACTATGTTGAATTGTTCTATTCAAGTGTTTAGAGATCCCTATCAATAACGTTAATTACTCGTATTGACCAGAATCCATAAACCACTCAACAAACTAATCAACACAGTATAATTTTTTTTATATTAACTAACAAATACGCGCTCATATCTATTAATACGCTCAAATTCATTCTAGAGTACTACTGACTCTATCTCTAATGAGTAATTCCCACCAGAGCCAATGTTCTCGCTTAACCTTCAGCTCTGATACCAAGTGAAACAGCCCGCAAATCCGTACCCCTTTGAGCCGACAATATTCTCCATCAGTTCAACTCAAAGTGGTCGGAAATACAAACCATTAGGGTTAAAGAAGAAAGAGGTAGAAGAAGAAATAGGAAACAACATCATAATCTCACAATCGCAGCGGAACAACATATAATATATAACAACAGATTTTTATACAAAGGAATCTGTAACTGTTTAATACTTACAATCATCAGAGTACACAATCATCACAACCAAATCTGGACAGTTATAGTAACCTGTCCTTACACAGCGGAATATACAAATCTACGGAAAGACGCTTCGCCATCCAGCTCGTTTCCTGAGCTCCACAACATCCTATCCTGTATTTGTAATACTCGGTTTGACCCGAGCATTATCATAAAATAACACCCGAGTCAGTCTGGAAAACCAGCGTGAGAAAACACACTCAATTGAATTATTAAAGTTTTCAAAATCCTTTGAAAATCAAAAGTACCTCGTAAGACCACGCCACAAATAAACATGTCGGATTTTTATCTTACGATAACCAAAACATTTTTATTAAAACCGTCTGATATTATAATAGTGTCTATAGAAAGTAAAATAGAATCTAGCTGAAATGCTTGCATCTTACGTTCCAGCAATAGTTGGGCACAATCAAAACCGTATGGGCATTTATTGGAGATTGGATTCCATACAATGGCAGAGCTACTGGGGTACCGTCCGTCACAGTACCTGGCCTAGATCAGAGTACCGAGAATCACGTCTGATCCCCTGCAACACAAGACCGGAGCTACCGCTTACTGGATAGTCCAAATAAGATCACCCCGCGGTTGGGATCAGCAACCGCCACTAAGCCGAAATCAAAAAGGGACATTTAGACAGGGATGACCTTACCCTACTTGGGTGCTACCCACTTAGCCTTGCTGCACCTCCCTTGTTTTAGCCATTCCCGGTTGATAAGGCTTGAGGCTATGCGTTACATTTTTAGAACACATTTCACTTATAATGCTCATCGTCCTCCTGACGATGGTCTGATAGCATTCATCCATACAAGTTGCCCTGGGTTTGGACAAACCGAATCACCGTCTTCATCATCTTCACGGTATTCATTCGCTACGTTCAAACCGAATCGAAGTGGTTTTCGGATAATTAAATCCGATCCCGGTCTCTTCGAAACGATCAGCGTATTGGCAATTATTGATAGTCGGTTATTTAACTATCAAATTCAAACAATCATCCAACCAATTGTTTTATTTCCCCTGAAAAGCACCAAGTCTTTTTAAGTCTAGATTTTAAACAATTTAAATCACTTTGTCCCAAAATATACACCTTTAAACATTTAAAATAAACTACTTAAACACTTTATTTAAAATACTAGTTATGGAATTCTGTAATAAATTTCAAAGTAAAACTTAAGCCAAAACTACTTTTGAAATAAAGCTATTTTATAAAATATAAATATTTAATTTTTTTTCCTTTAATCATAATGCCACTTTAAATCTTCAAAAATAATTAACTACTATACTTAACTTAATAAATATTTACCTTTAAATTTTAAAACAATTTAGATAATAAATTTCTCTAAAAACATTCTTTTTAAAACAATTTTAAAACTTCTAATTTATACTTAAAAACCCTTCTTTTAAAATATACTTAGCTTTTCAGGAAACTACACCTCCCATTCCAATAAATCCAGTCTAACCATTTTAAAATCCTTCTCGATTTATCCCACTTTAATTTACGTCCCAATCCCGTAAATTCTTTCCACACTTTTAAAAATAAAACCACCTTTTATTTTTAAAACAATTTACCCTTTCCTTATAAATCCCCACCGTGAATTTAAAATCTCAAATATCCATTGATATTTATTTCACTTTATTTATAAACCCCGTTTATAATGTCAATACCCTCATTTCCCTTTTAAATCACAGTTTTCAAAACATTAAATCGATTTCCCAATCGATTCTCTGAATTACTTCCATTTTAAAAATTTATCTTGACTTACTCAAATTTTTATTTCAAAATCCATTAATTCCATATTCACTCCCTTATTATGATTTAAAACCTTATTTAAATCTGAAATATCAATTTCATCCTTTATTCGAAATTCTCCTTTTATTTTTCCCCAATTCATTTAAACTTGAATTCTTTTAAAAATAAATTCTTTTATCTTTAAACAATATCACTTAAGTCGTCAAATTCTTTTATTCTTATTTATACAAAATCTCCATTTTTTTCCATATTCGGAATTTATTAAATAAAGTTTCAAAATCAGACTTTTTATTCTTCTCCAAATTCATTTCTTCAATTTATCCAAATTCACTATAATTATTTTACTTAAGAATTTCCCTTTTCATTTTCTTCAAAAATCCAATCTTTATATTATTATTTTTGACATCTTAAAGTACCAAAATATATTCAACCAATCATAGCATTCATTATTTCAATTTCCAATATAACCAATATAATCTATCACGGATTATCAAATACATCACATCACTGAATATGAAATAATTCAACATTTGAAGAATCCAGTTGGATCCTTCCAACCTGTTTCCCTGTATCCACAGATGTTAGCACAATATAAATTACTAATTCCACTTCGAGGTGGAATATCGCGGTATATGAGGTTATATTCATATCATCCGCTATTATGCGGCGCATAGGGTCTCATCCGCTATATAATGCGGGAAAATCAATCATTCCAATATATTCTATATATGCTACTATATATATACTACCACATCCAGACCATTCAAGCAATCAATCAATAATTTAAATTTTACTATTTAAATTTAGACGGAATCCAAATGAGTGAAATTAACTCACCTTTGACCTTTAATTTGCAATCCGATCCAAACCGGCTTGCCTCTCCACTATTTTTGACCTTGTATAAACATTATATGGTTTTATTAATATTTGAACAAATCGAACAATCAATTACCATTTATTTATTTAATTTTGAACTAACAATTTTAATTAAACAAATTCTCCTTTAAACACATATGTATCTTTAATTCCCTTTTTGAACTACATATATACTTATAAAAATCTATATAGATTTAAAAATCTAACTTTTATATTAACTCTTATATTCCAAAATCCTATGTATATATATATATATTTCCTATTTTACTGCATATACGTATATTTATTAAATTCCAATGAAATAAAATCTCTTTCTAAACAGTTATGAACTTATTATATATATATATATATATATATATATTTGTGTTAACCTCTGAGTTTATATAAAATAATTTAACAGTTAATATCAATCGATAGGATTTAAACATCACCTTCCTATCTCTCACGAAGACCAACTCCGACCACGCTCTGCCTCTCACGCCACTGCACCCACGCGCACGTACGCGCCTCCATCCTTCTCCGCGACATCGCCTCCAAAAGCCAGCCACACAGCAACGTCGCAAGATTGCAAATCCATCAAACGAGGCCAGGTCGACCTCCCTTGGCAGCAATACAAGGAATTCTTGCAAATTGGAATTCACAACCGAGCTTGAGATGAACCCAGAAACTCTGACTACACCTGATAGGATCCCAGTAACAACATCTCATCCTCACTTCCATCCTTCGTGCCACAGCAGCACTCGAGTGCCCCCCTTACCATTCCACGTGCTCGCGACGGAGCTCAGCCCCCCTTCTCGCGCTCGTCGACCAGAGAAATCGCGACTAAGTCACGTAGAAATATATATCCTCGATTGGTTTGCGTTGGTAGAAGAGGGAAAACCGAAAAGAGTCGCGATTTAAGATTTCGTTCGATTTCCTTTTCTCATTTTTTTTTAAATTTTGGTTTCGATTTCGCGAATCGAAAAGAGAGGGGAAGGAGAGGATGAAGAATCACGATTTAAACGAAGTGCCGTGCTTTTCAAATGGAGGAAATGTTGATTTTAACAGGAAGATAAAAGAGGACGCTATTTTATTTTGTTTTATTTTATTTCTTTACAAACGGCTGCGTGAAATATAAAGGAGGGAGGGATTTGATTTTTGCGTGTACAGGTGTTGTTGCGTGTTTGAATGAATCAAAAGTATTTTGAAAGAAGAAAAAGACTGCTGAGAAAACTTTTGTCAAATCAATTTTATATAAATATTATTTTAGATCTAAACTGTCTCGAATTCGCAACCTAAAATCTCGACCTCCTATCGAGGTGTGCCGCTAGACGTTTATAATGTTATACTCCTATTTCGAACGCAATGGAAAAGGTTTCGAGTCCTAATTCGATCGTATGGAGAAGATAGCTTTTTTGAATCCAGTTATTATATTGAATTTTCCATATAAATTTCAACGCGTTTATATACCGTATGGCCACACGACAACTCCAAATGCTACGAAAATTGAAATCCGATAATAATACAATATTACGGATCCAATGGAACCGGTTTCGTCGAATTCCGAGACTGTGCCTCGGAAGGCTATTTTTAAATATCAATTTAAACAATATATTTTTAAAACTGAACAAATAACTTTCAAATCCAATTTTAAAGGTTCTGTTATCTTTAGTATTATCAATATAAATTTTACAAGCCTTCAAATTACTTTTAACAAGCTTAAAATTTCAGATTCCATATTTTACCTAATTTCCAATAATTTAATTCAATAATTCAATTATCAAATAAATAGTGATATTTGAAATTCAAGTCAAAATTAACCTTATAAATATTTAAAATCAATTAAATATTTCAATTTCAAATATCCAGAAATTCTGGGTAGTTACATTTGGTTCCTCATACCTATCTTATCACGTCTAAAATAATGTATGCACACTAGTAAATAATATACGTAACTTTGAAAAAGGAAGTGCAAGGTATTTCTCATACCATGTTTCAGTAATAAAAGCATATATCATTAGTTATATATATACCTTATAATATATCAAGTATTAATTTTTTTAGCATTTAAAGCATTTCAGATGCAGATTCTAATAGCTTATATATAGTATATAGGGAAAAGTTATGAGCACTGGCGAGTAAAGCGACTAAAGAAACTGATTTGTTGCTTTTTATAAATTTTTTTTATTTACTAAATAGGAGGGGGCCCACATATTCATTCTTCAATCACAGTGCATGTATCCGCGAGTGTTTTTAGAATGACTCTAATATATAAACATATAAACAAAAATGTTTTCTGTTTACTAGGTTGGTACAATAGGGAATTTGGTATTTATCCCCAAAAATAAAGGAGGAAGTTCTTGCAAAAGGAGCTTTACAACCTATTATTGGACTGTTAAGGTATTGCTTCGTATTTTAGCCCTACTAGCTTTATGTGAAGTTCAACCATCATAAATTTATTAGTCTTATTTTTTGTTTTTTAGGAGCCTTTATATTCGGATGATTTTTATCCACCTTACCAATAAACCTATGTTTTATTGACCTTATGCTTACTTATTAGCTTGAATCAATCATATTTTAGCTTTTAATTAGGCATTAGTGGCTCACTGAAACTTTACATGACATTTGAAATTTCTACACCATAATTATACGACAATAACCCTTTCATGATTCTATGTGTGGCAGTTCGTCCTGCACAGAAAGTCGGATGGAAGCAGCTTTATCGATTGGCCATTTTGCCGATTCTGATTCTGACCGCAAAGTATGCACTTCCATTATCATTACTACTAATTTCTTTCTGTGTTTTCCCAAAACCTATTTCTAAAGCACCTATCTTGAAGGTTCAAATTGTATAGAGAGGTGCTGTAAGACCTATTGTTGAACGTACAAGATAAGTGCTTTAGAAATAGGTTTTGGGAAAACACAGAAAGAAATTAGTAGTAATGATAATGGAAGTGCATACTTTGCAGTCAGAATCAGAATCGGCAAAATGACCAATCGATAAAGCTGTTTCCATCCGACTTTCTGTGCAGGACGAACTGCCACACATAAAATCATGAAAGGGTTACCGTCGTATAATTATGGTGTAGAAATTTCAAATGTCACGTAAAGTATCAATGAGCCACTAATGCCTGATTAAAATCTAAAATATGGTCGATTCAAGTTAATAAGTAAGCATAAGGTCAATAAAACATAGTTTATTGGTAAGGTGGATGGAAATCATCCGAATATAAAGGCTCCTAAAAACAAAAAATTAGACTAATAAATTTATGATGGTTGAACTTCACATAAAGCTAGTAGGGCTAAAATACGAAGCAATACCGTAACAGTCCAATAACAGGTTGTAAAGCTCCTTCTGCAAGAACTTCCTCCTTTATTTTTGGGGATGAGTACCAAATTTCCTATTGTACCAACCTAGTAAACATAAAACATTTTTTTTACATGTTTATATATTAGAGTCATTCTAAAAACACTCGTGGATACATGCACTATGATTGGAGAATGAATATGTGGCCCCCCTCCTATTTAGTGAATAAACAAAATTTATAAAAAGCAGCAAATCAGTTTCTTCAGTTTCTTTATTCGCCAGTACTCATAGCTTTTCCCTATATACTATATATAAGCTATTAGAATTTGCATCTGAAATGCTTTAAATGCTAAAAATTTTAATACTTTATATATTCTAAGGTATATATAACTAATGATAATATGCTTTTATTACTGAAACATGGTATGAGAAATACCTTGCACTTCCTTTTTCAAAGATACGTATATTATTTACCAGTGTGCATACATTATTTTAGACGTGATAAGATAGGTATGAGGAACCAACGCTATTGATCACATCGCATTCTATTAGAGCCAATCAGAGTACACTACAATGCAAGAAGTCATATCATTGTAAGTTATGAAGTTTAACAATTAACCAAATTACCCAGAACTAATAATGTACTGTATTAGCATAAACTTCCACTAGAGTTTGTTCTCAAATCTTCCTTCTTGATAATACTCTTTGAAGCTTTAAGATCGACGTTTGTATCACAAAGTGCTTTCTTTTTCTCGTTTGAGAAGAAATCCATTTCATAGACATGTTTAGACTTTGCGTGATCATGTTGAGGAATCAAGAGCTCAAATTGCTGTTGTAATGGAGCCGCTTCCTCTTCATTGGAGAACGTTCGTGGTCAAGGAAAGGTATCAGACTTGATGACATTGTGTTCGAACTCATACCACCACCGCTAGCTTTTTCAATTGATTTTTTTTGATGGTTTTGAGTAAAGAGGAAGAAGAAGAAGAAATAAGGAAAAAGAGATTTTGAAGTCTTTAGGTCATGAGGAGAGGTTGGCAATAAAAAGGGTTGAATAGAGTGAATGACATCAGACTTTACGTTATATTTACACGTCGCTGTTTTCCAAGGGTGGATTTGAAGCATTCTGCTTAACGGGTCGGATCCCAGCTAACTTCGTATCTTTTTTAAGTAACGAAAAATATATATTTTTAGCTCTTTCCATTTATTTATTTTCTTTACTTTTCACACTATGGTTGTCTGCTATTCTTAGAAATAACCATGTTAAGTTAAATTACTGTATATAAAATATATTGAACTCGACCTTAAGTAAATATTAGTTGTTGATATTGTTGCAAGTTAATTATAAAAGAAAATCTTAGTTTATGCACTATAAAATCTTAATCATTATCTACTATGTAAAAGTATATGCAACGTTAAACTTGATAACAAATATATGATATGATTATTCCATTTATAATGCATAATTTGGGAAGTTGTTTACTGCTTTCTAGGTAAATTAGACTTGGAATCTGAATTATTAGACTTTAAATTTGGTGTTAAATGAGCAAGTAAACGTGTTATTTTGTCTTAAGTAAATATAAGTATATCTACTTATAAGTAATATTTGACGTGAAATAAGTAAAGTGCAAGATGGAATTCAATGTGAACAGAGAAGAATAAAAATCATGTCAGAATTAAGTAGAAGAAGAAAATATGATACCTACGAAAGAACGGAAAATTTAATACAAAGCGAGAAAAAAAACAAAAAGGCAAGTAGAGTCAAAGTGTGATCTGACCTCTTCTAAATGCAACCGATTCGATTGGTCTGCCGCAATCCACGTGCAAACAAAAAAATAATCCCACATCTTTGAATGGAAAATTTAAGTTTGTTTAAATTATAACATCTACATGCATCAGTCGGTGAGTTTGGTGATTCTAGTTGTTAACTTGAATGGGAGCAATAAGGTGTTTGGTTGGAAGATACAATTAGAGTGTGTGACTTATTCATCTCCTATACCACAACCAGAATTCACTTCACTTATACTTTTTTGCACATACTCTGCTGTTGTTTAAATAAAAGCTTTTGATGAATTTTATGTTTTGCCCCCTTCCATTGTTATACAAATTCACAAGCTAACCTTATTTTTGGTATATTACCAATGAGAAATGGTTTTGCCCATACGAGATGACATACCATTTTTGCTCAACATTAAATTGATTCTACATTGTAGCATCGCATTAAATTAAAACATTAAAATTAATGATATTTGATCAAGTCTACACCTTTTTTGTGAAAATGTTAATGAATTTTTTAACATGAAAGTTAAAATATCAATTAAGACAATTTTTACAATTAAATGCTCAAATTGAGAAGTAATAAAAAATTTGTGAATTAGAATTGATTTTGCTAAAATGAAGAATTTTTTTATGAAGTAGAGAAGTTACAATATCCCAAAAATTGAAGTTCATTTTGTGTTTTAAATTAATTCAGTGCTACGAATTTCTTATTTTCGATGAATAAGTATAAAATTTTAAAGAAGAAAATAAGGGTACTTTTGTAAAAGAGATGTGTATGTGAACTATTTGATGTATAGTATTTTATTATACTTTACGGTCTATGTTAAGGGATTATTGACGTATGAATAGAATTAGTCTAATTTTATATCTCATATTTAATGTTTAAGTAAATGTGGAAATAAATATTAGCTAATGGATTCTACCCACAGCCCATTAATCTTCTCTAAATCATCAATAAATCTTGTAGAAATTAGAATTAGTCATCGCTGAAGTCTAAGTAGGCGACACATTTAAATACTTCACATTTCTAACATAGGATATATCCAACCTAAAGAAGAAAAACATGGAAATATTGAATTAAGTTTTCAAATAATACTCTAATATTCAATGGTAAAATAACAAAAAACTTATTGCTTGGGCAACGGTGATAAATGTGGCTAATTTCCGATTTAGTTTACTTTGTATAAAACAAAGCCATCCTTTTGGTTTGCATTTTATATGAAACAAAGATGGAAATATATTGGTAATTAGATGACATTTTGGTTTACATTAATTTGGAATCACAACATCCTTTTGGCGACTTTAGAGTGGAAACTATATTTGGACTGGCTTAGTAAGGTATTAGAAAAATCAAAACAACATATGCACCATTTTTCTATAAAATCTTAAGTTTGTTGTAATAATCGATATTTTTCGATTGTATACAAATTTTTTGAAAACTAAGCTATTTATTTTTTTGGAATAAATTTCCCTTAGTACTTCTGTATACAAATAAGGACAAACACAAGCAATGAACTTATATTAATTAGATTCTCAGTTTGCACTCAATAGGAAAATAGTTATGAATTTTTTTCTGTGCAAATTCAGCTTCTGTTAATTCATTTGATGCATATAACTCTATATTTTTTAGCTAAATTAACAGTAAAAATTAAACAATGCTAGTTGTTAAAATAGATAAACCGCTTCTTCTACCTCCTCTTTATTTACAACACTGCTGTCTAAAGGGGAGCACTGCATGGTTATTAGCAAGAAGAATCTGTTGGTGTTATTATTCTTCATTTTCAGAACTTGCGCTCAAGGATCTAACTCATAATTTAGATATTAATCATGAAGTGTAAAAGTGAAAGCTTTGATTTATGCTCATGAGCTAGCTTGCCCAGGTTTCCATTGTTTTTAAATTATACATATTATTATTTTATTTTGATCTTTTATCTTCTACTTCCTCCGAGCGTGGTAATTGGTCCCTCGCATCTTTTTTAGGTGGATGACGACGTGAAAAAAAAAACACCCTCATTTTCAGGCCCAACCATATAAGCCTTTAAGACAAAAAATCTGTCATTCCTGCATTTTGTCCATCTTATCATGGAGTTCTTAAGTGTTTCTTGTTAAATTCTGGGTTGTAGTAGAGCGTTCTTGAGTTTGAACTGATAATTCTTGAGTGGTTCTCTCAATTTTTTTCTATCAATATTGCCTTTCTATTATTGATAAGATCTTGCTTCTACCATACGTTAGGAAAGTCATCGGTTGCTGCAGAACCTAAGGAAGATGAAGGCTGCTCCTTGCTCATGTCATGATTCAACTGGCGAGGGTCGGATTCTTGCACGCTAGTAGGCTTTGATACCGATATGTGGTGTTTTTTTATTTTTCGTGTTGAAATCTAGCGATTGCCATGGTAAGGTTTAGGTGATGTTAAGTTCAGTGCTGACTGAGTGGGTTCAGGAAGTGGTGGGTTTCGAAGGTAGACAGTGATGATGTTAAGGTTAATTAGGAAGAAGGATGTGGGATACTTGAAAGAAAGCATGTTAAAAAGTTTCAAAATTAAGAGAAATGACAAAAAAGTGCACAAAGAAAACAAAAGGTAAGAAAAATTTGACAGTTTTTATTATTTCACTTATATTGATCTGATTACATAGCCTTAGATCATATAAATAGGCATTACACTTAGTGATTATCATCAACCTGCCATTACAATTCAAAGGCACCCTAAATCATAGCCCAACAACAAGAATTATGGAATCAAAAGCAGCCTAAATACAAAAAAGAATGCTCAGACTTGTGCACTTTCACACATGCACAATGTGCACACAACTCCCTATCTCACTGCTCTTCTTCTAACGTTGATCTGATGCTTTTCACTGTTTATCCATGCTTCTGCATCATACATAAGCTCTTAGAAACATCCTCAAGTGTTTCAACTGCTTGTGTTGATGAGTTATAATTTGTTTGCCTAACTGTTCAATGAAATTACTGAGTAGATTGTTTATCACCAGGTGCTCGATGTAATGTCTGAGTGTAACATACACCTTGTAACATACACCTTGGAAATTAAGGTCAGGACCCCATAACAGATGAGGATCGATTTGGTTGCTGTTAGGGTTATCCCTATTATGTTGTTTCTTATCGTCTGGATTTGTGAGTATGTTCTTCTCATTGTCTTTTAAAGTGTAATTGATCTAGCTGTTATGGTAATAGTTATCGTTACCATTTTGTAAATACCGTTACCGTACCATTTTTACTGGTAAACTAAAATTGTTTATTGTTACCGATTGACTGGTATACCGATGACTGGTATACCGATAAACTGGTAACTGTTACACTGGTAATGGTAAACTACCGTTTGTCTAGAAAAATAATAAGCTGATATATTTTTACACTGAATGATGCTTCATTATATATCTCATTAGGTCACTTAATAAATGATATAGAAAAGAAGTGTATTTATCATCATTTGAGTTGAATTACTGAAATAAATTGAACTGTTTTCTTACTTCTAAATGTCCGTAATACAACATCTTACACGAATATCAATGTATTATGAATGGACTAGTAAATTACCGCTACCATTGGTGTTGAAAAATATTATCGATGTTTTACCGTAAAAAATGGTAAATTTACCGTTACCGTACCGATTATGTTGGTATACCGACTTTACTTTAAAATGGTAACCGATTAACTGGTAATGGTATGGTAATGATAAATTTACCGTTACCGTAACAGCCCTAAATTGATCCATGCTCTTTGCCCTAGTGTGTTCATTCAAATGTAAGTCCGGCGTGGACAGTATTTCACAATGCACCTGAGATAGCTATGATATAGAACGGGAGAAGAATAGATATTAGTACCAGTGCATAGTTTGGGAACCCTTTTGTTCTCCGATACTCCATTTATTTTTTATAATTTAGTTAGGCATGTAAATAGAAAATACTAAGCTCAATTGATTCTTATGAAATCTGATTAGCTGAATTGTATTCATTTGCAGTAATGAAACTATTTGAAGCGTTTGACAGGATACTTTTGTTATTAGTTTAAGCTGGTTATGTACTTTTATTTATCAGTTCGTAGGATATAACAGCAACAAGCATGAGTTTCTTTTTTCTTATTTGTAATCAAACTTTTTATTTCTTTGTATAAAACAATGTTTTATCACCATATTTTTTATTTCTTTGTTTTTTTATAAACAATAGTACAAAAAATGTTTTATGTTGATTTAAACTTTTTCGTTTATACCTTTAAATTTATCAATTATTAGCGGAGCGGATAAATATCCGATATCCGTCCGTATCCGAAAATTAAGCGGATACGGATATCCGATATCCGAAAATTAAACGGATACGGATATCCGATATCCGAAAATGATTTCGGATACGGATACGGATATGGCACTATCCGTATCCGAAAGCATCCGTTGACAGCCCTACCAGGTAACGCATACCATAACCACACTGTAGTAAAACAATTAAAACAAACGGGTAAGGAATCCTGATTACATATTCACTAGCCATAGCTCAAATTTTGGTAGGGGACACATTTGAAGACCTTGTATCCCTAACATAGAATACGTCAAACCTGAAGAAAAGCTTAAGTGTAAACAAAAAAATGATCCCACATCATGGAATCGAAAAATATAAATCTATTTACATTATAATGACTACATGCTCCAGCAGCTGAGTTAGGTTATTCTAGCTGTTAAACTGAAGGGGAACATTCAGCTGCATCTTCCAATTGTATTAAGTTTTTTTATTTTTTTTATTTTTTTTTATTTTTTTATTTACTAATTGCCTTCCTTCCTGTATACATACATAATGTATTCTACTATTTTTGCTTCATTATTGAATTTGTCTCACTATGTACATTCATATTAATTTATAACTGGGCAACTTCAACTCTTATGTTTAGGACGTGACTGTTGTTGAACCATAACAAAATGCACATACATGGAAATCTGTGTTTCTACTTCCACCATTAAAGGCAGAAACAGTGAGAACAAGAAGCATACCTCACTTAAACAAATAATTTTAAATCTCATATATTTAATATTCAAGTACTAATGAAATGAAATATTAGCAAAGAAATTCTACGCACAGTCCAATAACCTTTTCCAAATCATCAACTAATTTATTAGAAATTAGAACCGGCATTCACTGAAGTCTTGGTAGGTGATACATTTAAATACTTCACATTTCTGACGAAGAAGGAAAACATGGAAATAATGAATTCATTTCTCAAATAATGCACAAATATTCAATGGTAAAAGAACCCATCTTGTCATGAAAAACTTATAATGTTCTACAATCAGAGTTAGTTGAGCTAGATAATGGTACATTGCAGTCCAACCGAGTAACTCATTCCACATATTTACTAAACTTCCTTAAATGAGTAACTCATTTCAACCGTGTGCTTAAAATATGAATTTTTAAAATTCATTATTTTAAAATTGGAATATTAAGAATTTGAATTTTGAAAATATAAATTTTAAAATTTTTTAATTTTTAATTTTAAAAACAAGAATTTCAGAATTTTGAAAAATGGAAATCCAAAATTAAAAATTTCAAATAATTGAATACTGAGAATTGAATTTTTAAATTATGGATTGTAGAAATGTGATTTTTTAAATTTTAAAAATTGAATTATGAAAATTTAAAGTTTGAATATTTGAGCACAAACAATTTGAATTGTAAACAAAGTTCAAAAATTTGAATTTTGAAAATTTGAATTCTAAGATTGAGAATTTGAATATTAGAGAAAATTTTGAATTTAAACTTGAAAAATCGAGCTTAAAAATTTTGAATTTCGACTTTGAATTTGGAAATTTAAAATTTTGAAATTGAATTTGGCAATATGAAAATTTAAATTTTGAATTTGAAAATTAGAGTAAGGGTTTGAAATTTTGATTATTTTGTAGACTTTATAAAAAGTAAAAAGCAAATTTATTTTTGTATATTTATAATACATTTTGTAAGTCAAATGTAATTTATATCGTTAAAGAGGTTAAATGGATGACTCGTATATTAAGTGGATTACATTAGTATAATTATATTGACAAAGGTATCGAAACTAAATCAAAACAATATTCGTACCATTTTTCTTAAAAAGTTCTAATTTTTTATAATAATAGATTTTTTTTCCGACCGTATACAAATTATTTGAAAATTAAGCTATTTATTTTTTATTTTTTAACTTTTTGTTGGAGTAAATTACCCTTAGCACTTCTATATATAAATAAGGATAAACACAAGCAATGAACTTATATTAATTAGATTCTCACTTTGTACTCAATAGGAAAATAGTTATGAGTTTTTTCCACGCAAATTCAGCTTATGATAATTCACTTGATGCATTAAAACTCTCTATTTTTAAGCTAAATTAAGAGTAAAAAGTAAACAATGTCAGTTGTTAAAATAGATGAACCTCTTCTTCTACCTCCTCTTTATTTACAACACCGCTATCTAAAGGGGAGCAATGCATGGTTATTTGCAAGAAGAATCCGTTGGTGTAGTTATTCTTCAATTTCAAATTTGTGCTCCAGGAGTTGCCTCAAATTTGGATATTGATTGTGAAGTGTAAAACTGAAAGCATCAATTTGGACCATGAGCGCCCATATTTCTGTTATTCTTTTTATTTTACCTAGTATTATTTATTTAGATCTTTTATCTTCTACTTACCCACAACTTTTTTAGGTGAATGACGATGTGAAAATATAAAAAATCACCCCACTTTCATTTTTAGGCCCAAACATATGGTCCTTTTGACGAAAACTAGCTTGGAAGTTAAAATAGAGAAAAATAAGGGCCTATAAAGGAAAATTGAACAAAAGAGAGCTCAAAGCGAAAAAAAATAGCCGAGCCAATTACTATTGGGAAGTAGCACTTAAGTTTAATTTAAGTTGCAATAAACTTTCTCTCAACAAAGCTTCAAAGCACAGTTCCGTCGACAACCTTTAAAATCACAGATCGATCATATTCAAGACAGCGGTGATGAGAAACACTTGAGGTAGCAATGGTAGTATACTTGAAACTTCGATAGATTTTTTATGATTACATTGGTAATAATCTGATAAAATAAGATTATATGGAGATGATCAATGGATGGGGGATGGAATAGTGTAACAAGTTAGAAATTTTAATAATAAATTAAAATATTAATAACGTAAAAATGCATTTTACAAATAAGGAAAAAATTGTGAATTTTCACAAACTTTGGAATTAGGCTTCGTAACATATTTCATTCCATCAAGAGTGTCAGGTTACAGTCCGAAAACATATGTAACTTGTTGAATTTGATAAAACGGACCAGAAATGGCAAAAAGTGGACCCAATGACATTTCTGTAATTAGTGATTTTGGGATTAAGCCCAAATAACCCTAACTTCAACTATAAATATAGATCTAGCCCTCACCTCTCTTCACTCAAAGTCCTGGATGCCGCTTCTCTAATTCTTCACATTCTCTTCTTCTCCCTCATCCTCCAAACTTCTTTATCAAATCTCCACTCAAAATTCTAAATAAAAAACAAAACCAAACAAAATTAAAAGAGAGATAAAGAAAGGCAAATAAATAAAAGGATAGAGGTCAAGAAAAGTGGCTCATAAAGAGGATTCTCGAGAATTAAAGAGAATGGAAAGCCTAAAAGGTGAGTGGATCTTGTACGATGTGTTTATGATATAGAACAAGCAGTTAAATTTCTTTTACACATCTATATAAATTAAAAATATGACTTTTGGATTTGAATGGGTAATTTTAGTTAGCAATCTATACAAATAGAAGTAATGGAAATACTCTAGGCAATAATTCAACAAAAAACTAATGAAACGTGGGAGAGGATAAACAAATTGGATTTTACTTCTAAAACATGTAGGTCTGCTTATGTAGCGATCCAGAATGTTAAACACTTTGTATTTAAATACACGAATTTTGTAAATAATTGAATCTTGGTTAAATGTGATAAAATGTGATTTAATAATCATATCAAACCCCTTTCAATTAATAACATGAAGGTAATGTGACAATCCGCACCTTTCGACACACTGATCCAAAGTCTAATGTGACTTTCAGACTCGCATCGTGTAGAGAAATATGAGCTATCGAGTTTTGTAACATTACAAGGCTGAAATAACAGATATAATCTAAGATATACTACACTTTCAGATCTCACAGTGGAATGAACAAAATATATAATACTGAAAAATATCCATCTCAGAAATTATCCTAAAAACAGTCTCAGAAATCACTATGTAGTCAAATACAGAGTGCATAGAAAATATCGCTCCAAGTCTGATAAAGGAAATACAAGTATCGATAAGATAGATATATGAATACATAGAGAGTAAATATAAATGAATACAACGGAAGGACAAGCACCATCGTTCCAGTGGTTAAGTGATTCGACTTTGATGCGAGATGTCACAAGTTCGAAACTTGCGTAGCGTGATTCGAACATATATTGACAAGTGATTTGTGATATGTTGTCCCAGTGACATGTTGTATTTAAGTACCATTTCAAAAAAAAATGATCTTGCCTCTCCAAGTATCAAGAATGAGCTAATAAGCTGCTGTCTTGTTCACCTATGGTGGAGTAAAAAGAAGAAAAAGGTGGATCAGACAAAAGTCTGATGAATGAAAACAAGTTTAATATATGGTGATAATGTGCAATTAACTTTAACACTACTCTAAGTGACATAGGATGTACAATGTGTGTCCGTGTATTCGTAGGGTTCATAACTTATGAATTTTTGTCCAACACACGCCTACACTAAAATTTGCTATTGTGGGATCTACTCTCCACTAATATCACCGCTATGAGGGCTATTGGGAACTGATTTCCCTTAGACTACCCATAACCCAACTACGCCTCGATTGGGGAGCCAGCAGTGCCGACTTGTCGGTGTGTCTAGTTTGCATCCGTGTCCATCTCTCGATCTTAATGTACGCCTCTTATTGCACGTGCCGGTGTCCACCATCTTAACTGTATCACGTCGCGTTAGAAACTGTGCATACCAAGACTTCCGTTGTATGCAAATTAAGTGGGTCATCAGTTGCTGTAGAATCTAAGGAAGACGAAGGCTGCTTCTTGCTCATGTCATGATTCAATAGATGAGATCATTCTTACTCACTAGGCTTTGATACCAATGTGTGGTGTTCTTTTGACTTTTGGTGTTGAAATCTGGGTTTTCCATGGCAAGGTTCAGGCGATGTTGGGTTCAGGGCTGAATGAGTGGGTTCAGGAAGTGATGGGTTTTGAAGGTGGAAAATGATGTTGTTAAGGTTAACTGGGAAGAATGATATGGGATACTTAAAAGAAGGCATGTGAACAAGTTTCAAAGAAACGAGAAAAAGAAATGCACGTAGAAAACATGAGGTAAGAAAATCCGACAGTTTGTATTATTCACTTATATTGATTTGATTACATAGCTTTAGATCGTAAATATAGGCATTACACTTAGAGATTATCATCAACTAGCCATTACAATTTAAAGGTACCCTAAATCATAGTCCAACAAAAAGACTTCTGGAATCAAAACAGCCCAAATGCAAAAAAAGAATGTTTAGACTTGTGCACTTGCACACATGCATAACGTTCACACAACTCCCCATCTCACTGCTTTTTTTCTAATGTCGATCCGATGCTTTCAACTGTTTATCCATGCTTCTGCATCATACCTAAGCTCTTAGAAACATCCTTAAGTGTTTTAGTTGTCGTGAAGACGAGTTGTAATTTGTTTGCCTAACTGTTCGATGAAACTCCTGAGTAAATTGTTGATCACCAGGTGTTCGATGTAATGGCTGAGTGTAACATACACCTTGAAAATGAAGGTTAGGACTCCATAACAGATGAGGATCAATTTGGTTTCTGTTAGAGTCGCCCCAACTATGCTGTTTCTTATCGTATGGATTTGCGACTATGTTCTTTTTCTCATTGTCTTTTAACGTGTAATTGATCCATACTCATTTTCCTAGTGTGTTCATTCAAATGTAAGTTCGGCGTGGACAGTATTTCACAATGTCGATGGTTTGGAGAAGTCGTCAATATCGATATTTCTAACTCTATTATAATTACTAATGTTTTATTGGTAGAAAATTTGAAACATAACTTATTAAGTACAAGTCAATTATGTGATAAAGGATTTAAAATTGATTTCGAGAAAAATAAATACAATATTTTTGATCAAAATAAAAATTTAATTTTTGAAGGATTTAGAAATCGAAACATATATGTTTTAAACATGAATTTCAAAAACAAAACTAATATATGCTTAGCTGCGAATCATGATGATCCATGGTTATGGCATAAACGTTTTTATCATATAAATTTCAAGAATATCAACAAACTAGCTAAAAATGAATTAGCTAGAGGATTACCAAAAGTCAACTATAAGGTTAAAAACCTGTGTGACGCTTGTCAATTTGGTAAATTAAAGAAAAGTTCCTTTAAATATAAAAAGGAAATTTCCACAAAGCAACCTCTCGAATTATTCCATCTAGATTTATTCGGACCAACTCAAGTACATTCAATAAATCATAACAAATACGTTTTTGTAATTATTGATGATTTTTCAAGATATACTTGAACATTATTTTTAAAACATAAAAGTGACTTTTGAAATGTTCAAAAAATTTGCTAAACGGATAAAAAATTAAATGAATTTGAAAATTAAAAGTATATGAAGTGATCATGGAGGTGAATTTGAAAATAAACTATTTACAAATTTTTGTAACAAAAAGGGAATTAGTAATAAATTTTCATTTTCTCGAACACCACAACGAAACGGTGTTGTAGAAAGGAAAAATCAAACTTTACAAGAATGTGCACGAACTCTACTAAATAGTAGTAACCTACCAAAAATATTTTGGGCCGAAGCCGTAGCTACTGCCTATTATGTATTAAATCGTGTAACACTTAGACAAATGACTAAAAGCACATGCTATGAAATAATTTTTAACTAGAAACCGAAAGTATCGTATTTTCGCGTATTTGGATCAAAATGCTTCATTTTAAACACTAAAGATTATCTAGGAATATTTGATTCTAAAGCTGATAAAAGAATTTTTGTTGGTTATTCGGATCGAAGTAAAGCATATAGAATCTTTAATAAACAAATAAACATTATAGAAGAAAGTCTTTATTTTTCATTTGATGAAAACTTTAAGGATAATAAAAATGAAGATGATGAAGAAATTATAAATAAAACTAGTATACCTACACATGAAAATAATAATAATAATAATATCAATAACAATAATGATAATGTGATAACATCATCACCTAGAATATTAAGAGACCATCCTATTAATAATACTATCGAGGATTTAAATACAAGTGTATCAACTAGAAAACAGTTAAATCAAATGAGTCATGTTGCATTTATATCAAATTTTAAACTGAAAAATTATAAAGAAGCATCAAAAGATGATTTTTGGATTACTGCAATGAAAGAAAAACTTAATCAATTTGTAAGAAATGATGTTTGGGAAATTATACCGAGACCAAACGATCAATCTGTAAATGGAACGAAATTGGTTTTTAAAAATAAAGTAGATGAAAATGAAAATATTGTATGAAATAAAGCAAGGTAAGTAGCTCAAGGATATAATCAAGAGAAGGAATTGATTATGACGAACATTTGCTCGTGTTGCACGTCTCGAAGCAATACGAACATTACTTGCTTTTGCATGTCATCATAATTTTAAACTTTTTCAAATGGACGTAAAAAGTGCATTTTAAACGAATTTATAAAAGAAAAAGTGTATGTTGAACCTCTTTTATTTGTTCACAAGAAATATCCCGATCATGTATTTAAACTTATAAAGGCCTTATATGGATTAAAACAAGCACGTCGTGCTTGGTATGAAAGATTAAAAACTCATTTACAAAATTCCGATTTTCAAATTGGTAAAATTGACTCCACTTTATTCATAAAACAAGAAAATAATAATATTTTAACCGTACAAATATATGTTGACGACATTATTTTTGGATCCACTAACGAAAAATTGTGTACTAAATTTTCTAACATAATGAAAAATGAATTTGAAATATCACATATGGGTGAATTAAACTATTTCTTGGGTTTGCAAATAAGACAATTAGAAAATGGAATTTTTATAAATCAAGAAAAATACTGTCTAAATTTATTAAAACGTTTTGGAATGGAAAATATTTCAAGTAAACCAACTCCAATGAGTACTACTCAACCTTTAAATAAAGATGGAAATGGAAAATATTTCGATCAAAAATTATATCGAAGTATGATAGGATCTCTGTTATACTTAATAGCTATAGACCAGATATTATGATGAGTATATGTTTATATGCTCGGTTTCAAGCACAGCCAAAAGAATCACATCATCAAGCGGTAAAACGAATCTTAAGATATTTAACAAACACTAAAGATTACAGACTTTTCTACCCAAAAGGAAGCTCGTTCGAAATCGTGTCATATAGTGGTTTCGAAGGTTGTAAAATGGATAGAAAAAGCACAAGTGGCACATGTCATTTATTGGTCACTCTTTAGTTTCATGGTTTAGTAAAAAAACAAAACCGTGTTTCGCTCTCGACATGTGAAGCCGAATACATCTTAGCGGCTTTAGCATGTGCACAAGTAATCTATATGCAACAAACTCTTCTAGATTTCAGTAAAATCATAACAAAATCTCATATATATGGTGATAATACTAGTGCCATAAATTTATCAAAAAATCCTATTAACCATTCTCGAATAAAACATATTGATATTCGTCACCATTTTCTGCAAGATAATGTAGAAAAAGGAATTATATCACTAGAATTTGTAAATACCGAAAATCAAATATATGATATTTTTACTAAACCATTAAGCGAACTAACTTTTATTAAATTAAGACGAGATCTAGGAATACATTCTTACAATGAATTAGTAAACTAAATTCGTAAGATTAGATTTGTACACTTAAAATTTTTTTAACTCATATAAACTACATAGAATAAGATTTGTACACTTAATCACAAAAAAAGGGGGGAAATTTTTTTAACCACATAAAATTAACTACCTTCTGTTCATTTTACATGGGTAAACATATTATTTTAACAAACTACTATGTATAGTAAAACCCACTCTTATAAATAAATCAGTTTTTCTCCTAGCTAATTACAAATAATTTTTTAAGACCATATTTTTTCAAAAGTGTCTTCCGATAATGACTCTACTTATTCAACTATCGACTATAGATCACCCTCATCAAATAGCACTTACGTTTCACCAACTAAATCCACATCTCCATCAAACCGCTCAACCTCTCTGAACATTGTTTCATCAACTACGTATCACGCTGGCTTTTCTCCTAAGGAAATGAAAGCCAAATGGTCAATTGATCTACAATCAACATCTCCCACCGGCAAAGTTGATGAAATATATCAATATTAACAAGAAATGATGGGAGTTCAACATGAAATATATTACAAGCAACGGCGTCAAGGATCTCATCTAATTTTTTTTGAAAAATGTATTCTAGCAATTTGTGGTCATTCACCAACAAAAAATTGCATACATCAAAAATCTCCTCGATTACAAGAAACTCCTATAAAAGCGTATAACATTACCTTAATAAATCTATGAAGCCGGGACAATTAAACCAAGATTGGATTGACATATCAGCTCCTCCAAGTTGGTCTCCACTGAAGACGTTAATTGACGACATAAATATTTAATCGAATTCATGGGATTTACAACAAATTAAAACCTTTGACCTCTTTGACTAAAACTAAATTTATGCTAATCATTTTGTCAAAATAAGTTTCTTTTGTAATTTTTAATATATATTTTGTTTTATTCTCTTGATATTTCAATAAATATAGATTGTTATTTAAATTTTAAGGCAAAATTTCTGAGAAAACAGACCACGGACGTCTGTGACAATATCACTGTCAAAGGTTTTAGGAATACAATTTTCTGAAACCTCGGATGTCGGTGATATCCCACAGACACCTGCCACATGTTTTAGGAAACTTATATCTGAAACCACAAACATCTATGGAAACTTACAAACATCTGTCATATGTTTCAGATTAATTTATACTGAAATCACATATGTCTGTGGACCCCCACATACGTCTCTCGCTGGTCTGAACTTCCTTTTTCCAGCAACCCCATATATATGATTTTACACCTTTCTCCATTTTTCATCAGCCTATTCTCATTTTACACACAAAACCTAGTTTCTAATAATCTCAAATTGCTCACTAATGGCTCCGAAACCAAAAACTCTGGTTGGCAAACGCTCTAAGAAAGGTCAATCATCTTCTTCTCACAACCCATTAGTCACTGACGCTCTCATTCAGGTACGCAATAGCACAATTGTTAATAGGCAATTAGACGCGCTCAAACAAAAGAAGCTTCACTCTGAGCTATTCTACAGATTATGCAAGTTTGGTGAATATGGCATTTAAGAACTTGCTGTCGCCTTTGAATGTCGGGATTTATTCAATTTTGATGAAAATGAGGTACAAATCGATCAACTTGCAATCTTTCTTTTTTATGCCAATTTGTGTAGTAGTGATATTTGGACTCCTGACAATGACAATGGTTAGTTATGGATGAGTGTTTACAGATGTGTTTTAAAGATTAGCGTAAACACCATTAATCGTATACTTAATTAATCTTCATCCGGAATCAATTTGGAAGAAGTTCCTGACTACAGGAATTTGCCGCGAGATGAAATAACTCATCAAATTTGAAAAGATACGATGCCACAATGAAAAACTATTTACTTACATCCAAAGGCTAGGTTGTTAAACTATATGATTATCGATATGATAATTCCATGCCTAGGAAGTCATGAGCAAATCTACGAGAATGACCACAAAGCCCTTTATGCTATTTTTGGTAGTATACAAATAAATTGAGCTATGTTCATTCACGACGAAATAAAAAGCTTTTGGTGTCATCACCGATGCACGATTATATATGCTCCATATATTATGCATCTTCTAAATGCCCTTGGGGTACCCTCTTATCTCTCACTTTGAAGAAATACCGGTTAAAGAGAGCGGAATAAGATTTCTATCTTTAATGCACCTTTCCCAATGACCATCCCCAATTATCTCCCTAGAACAATGGCAGAAACAACAAGTGCATCATGGTTCTCCGCCCACTCCTGCTCGTCAACATACTTATTCACCTCGTCCTTCACAAAAACCTGCCTTCTCCAGTCATGCTATCGAATATCAGATTCTGAAATTCAATAAGTTCGCATTGAACCGCTGCAAAACGAATTGCTTCGTGATTTAGCGCTTAAAATCAAAAGCTAATCACGGTCAACCAGTGGGCTTTGAATAAAAAGATGGCAGGTTTGGAACGTTCTTTTTCGACAAGGTTGACTAAAATGGAAAAGACTTTAGAAAAGGTTCTTTCCACTTTAGGAAAAGTTATGAGAAAAGTCCATAGCAGATCGTCTTCTCACTCTTCATCTTCGCCTTCACCTACATCACATCCTCAAGCACAAACACTAGCTTATCGGTTTCATATTTCTCCTGAAGGAACTTCTCACGACAAAGGAAAACTATTATGCAAGAGCAACCTGAGGAGGAGAAAGAAGATAGCAATGATATGTACTTCTCTGACCCTCAGAAATTTCAGCATCAACTGTACATGGCTTTCTAGGGACTTTCCATTTAAGAAGATGAGGAGTATAAAGATCAAACCAACTGGCCAGGAACATACAACCAAGATCCTTCGTTTTATTTGGAGTATTATGAAAACTATGGCGGGTTTTCTTATTCTTCCGATCGGTACAACTAGCATCTCTTTTCTCCAGCTATTTTTAACTATTTTATTTAGCAATTATGTATGATTATTTCTTTTTACCGCACCTTGTTATTTAACTTTTAACTCCTGCTATAATACTTTAGTCTCCGTTTTTGCTTGGACGTATTTACTTTAAATTATTCATACACATACTAGTATCTTACACATACTATGAGAATGCATATATACTGTCTTTTCTACTATTTTGATAATGACAAAGGGGGAGAAATTTATGCATATACATAGGGGGAGACAAAGTCTACTTTATGAGAGCATTCTCTATTTTTAGTATGAACGGCTGTAATATTTCTTCTGTTTTGATTGTATAGTTGTCATCATCAAAAATGGGTAGAATGTTAGAATCTCCATTCTATGTTTCAATGACAACAACTATACAATCATTTATATTATACATCTTATCAAGCTTACATGTATGTACTACAAAGGAACATCATGCTCAAAGATATTGGGACTCGAAGACAAACAAAGATCTATGGACCATGCTATGATTAGTAAGGTTATTCTAACGAATTAATAGTCTTAGATAAAACATTGTAAGGTCTCCTTGACTATATATGCACACATGATTTCATATACACTGACATAAATAAAAACTGAATTTATCATTCACTGACGTTTGAGGAGAAACCACAGACGTCTATGACAATACTCGGGAAATTTTTCTCTGAGGTCACAGACATCCGAGGTTTCTCTACAGACATCTGTCATTTGAAAAACTATAGAATTCTGAATAGACACTTCTTTAAAATGAATAAAAATCAACTCTTCATTGAAAGGTTGCAGCCATTAAAATGAATAGAACTTATCTGTCAGTAAGAACTCTTCATCTGCATCTTTTTGAATCTATAAATACAACCATGATTGAGATTTAAAAATTAACCAAATTGAATTAGATGAATCTGTTCACTCTTGATTTCTTATTACTCTCTTGTGCATACATTGCTTACATGCTCTCAATCTATCATAACCAAAATATAATTTTGGTTAAATCACTTCCTACAACTCAAAGCATTCACATACTCAAAGGAGATCATAGGAATATTTTTACTATTAGTCAAAATTCATGTTATTTGAAGCACAAGATTGTCAAAAATATACTTTTGTATTAGCCTATTCCTCCGAGCGAAGCAAGAGTTAGTTGGTTAAAGGAAATACCGAAAGGGAGCTTCGAGCCTAGACGTAGGACAGGAGGTCCGAACCAGTATAAAATATCTGGTGTGCTCGCTTTTATTATTTACCTTATTTATATTCAATTATCATTCTCTTCTTAATATAGTTAGTAATATATACTCCCACACAGATATATATAAGTTGCATTACTTAAAAAGATCCTATAGACTTTCAGCCTGCTTCAGTTTACTAGGGGCGCTTCTGTGGAAAATTCATATGCGAACGTACTTTAGCGATTTTAGATGTACTTCTAATATTATTGTATTGTGAGATGCAAGCAACACAGTTATTTTCTAATTTATGTTCTACACCATAGACATTATTTATTATATTTCTTATTTACTTAATAGATGGTTTGGTTTCTTTTGAAGGGTGCATTGTTACGGTGATTTGTACGGTCTCAAAAGTTACTGTTATATGGATGTATGTATCTTGAGTTTCTCATACCTGACTTATGTATGATATGTGATTTTTATTTTCTCTAAATTTTTCATGTACTCTTTCGACTAGGTTGAGTAAAGCAGGTTTGCATTTGGATGCTTTAGAGCTTCAATAGACGAGTTGGAGGCTTCAATTTATTTATCTATTTCTATTTCTATTGCACGATTATTATGTATGTATCAACATTATGAGGATAGACAGTTATAACTATCTAGGTTGATGATAGTACTTAAATTTTGTAACTCTTAAATAACCCTGTATTTTGGAGCAATCATTTGTACTATCTTTTTTGATATTGTATTTTATCTTTCCGCTTGTGAGATTCTGATATTTTGTTCTTTCTTTCCTGTTCTATTTCTTTTTATTTACCCTAACAATCTATCTTTTTGGCACTTGGGTGATCGTCACACGAATACCATGGATGTATCAGTATCGACATTTGGTATCAAAGTGAAGGTTTAGTGAATACCTTGGCTTTAGTTGGGTATGACTCATTAGAGATAGGGTAAGCAACACCCTAGAATTAGTTGAGTGTGTTACATATCTACGATAATGTATTTGTAGTTTTCTATAAACTTACCCCTTTATAGTATTTTCTTAGGAATAAATATTTCTTTGAAATAACTCTATCCTGGTATCTTAAAGATGTTTTGCGATGTTCGAGTAGTGAAAACTATGAGTACTAGGGCTACTAAGGCTAGAGATGAGAGGAGTAGTACTGTCGCTAATGGTGGGAATAAAGCAAAGGAGAATGTCGCTCCTGTCGAGCAACCAATGGTGAATGTTGTGGAGGAAGTTGTGTAGGTTCGACCATAGATGAACTCTACTTCGCTATGCCGTGATTTTGAGAGGTTGGGTGGTAAGATGTTTAATGACACTGAGGCTATCATTGAGATTCAGACTTGGCTTAGTTTGCGTGATAGGATATTTGGAGACATGGAGTTGGATGATGCGATGAAGCATCGTTTGGCGTCACGACAATTGACTAATGCTGTTATAGTTTGGTGGGGTTCAACCACTACAGATATCCAGGAGAATGACTTTTCTTGGGCCTAATTCAGGGAAGTATTTGAGATGAAGTTTTTTTAGAAGGCTAAAAAGACTATGTTGTTTTGGAGCTTCCTAGATCTAAAACAGTAGGCTATGTCATTTGCTGAGTATGAGAAAAGGTTCAATGCGTTATCTCGGTTCGGACTTGGGTTAGCAGATACACCGCTGATGAAGAATGAGATGTTCATTGCAGGTATGCATTCGGAGTTTCAAAAGGGACAGATCATATCTGAGGATCGTTTTTGAATCTAATAGGTATGGATTTGAGGTTTGAGAATTTGGCTCCAAACCTGTCTTTATCTACACCAACGGAAAGCAACAACAAGCGTAAGTTTTAGCTGTCGAATGATGTTTCCAATTTGGCTTGTTATAAGCATAGATGGAAGGGACATTTTTCTAGAAATTATAGGTTAAGTATGGAAGGCAAGTGGCGAAGACGCTGATAGTTAAAGCGCCATTAGTTAAAGCACCTATTACAGGAGTACCGAAGCTTGAGCCACAAGCAGCCAAAGCACAGTTTGCGCTTAAGGGTTATCACAACTACCACCGGCTAGGTCATATAGTAAGGGATTGTCCTATGCTTTAGCAAGGACAACATCCTAGGTTTTTCGCTCTTGCTATAGCACCTTCCACTTTTGCAGCTGCAAAGGGGAAGCGGGTTCTTGAAAGTATATTATTTGTTTATGGCATTTATGTTTGTGTTTTTTTTGATACTAGTGCTTCTCTTAGTTTAATATCCTGTAATCTTGTTGACAGACTAAAACTTGAACCGGTTATGGCTTTTAACTCTATTTGTGTGTCGAACCCTATGGGGGGCAACCAATATAGAAGGTTTATTCAGGATTTCTTGAAGATTGCTTCACATTTGACAAATTTGACAAAGAAAGATGTCAAATTTGTTTGAAATGATAAATGCGAGCAAGCATTCAAAGATTTGAAAGCAAGGTTGACTAGCGCTTCTATTCTAACTGATACGAATGGAGGTGAGGGTTTAACTTTTTATACAGATGCTTGTGAAACATGTTTAGGTGCAATGTTGATGTAACATAGAAGGGTTATTGCTTATGCCAGTCGACAGCTTAAGTCGCATGAATCGAGGTATCCGACCCATGACATGGAGTTATTAGCCATTGTTTTTGGTTGAAGATGTGGAGGCATCACTTACTTGGTGAGAAGTTCGAGTTGTACACGGATCACAAATCATTGATGTATCCTGTCACTCAAAAAGACCTCAACATGAGGCAACAACGTTGGTTGGAGTTTCTCGCGACATATGATCTTGATGTTTCGTATATGCCCAGGAAAGTGAATGTTGTAGCCGATGCACTTAGTAGGAGGTATGCGATTGTGACAAATGTAAAAGTGCGTCCGACCTTTATTAGTCATATTGAAGGTAATCAACTGAGAAATCTTCGTATTGCTAGGATAGCTAAAGCAATAAGTGATAATAAGGCATCAGAGTGGTGGTTGGGATTCGATGTTGATAACCATGGTATAGTGAGGATGAATGGGAGGTTACGCATTCCAAATATTGATGGGATTAGGCAAGAGGTGTTAGCAGGAAGTCATCATTCGAGACTGACAAAGGAGTTACCAATATGTATCAGGATATGAAGCGAACGTTCTAGTGGAAAGGTATGAAGAAGGATGTTTCCATATTTGTGAGTAGGTATTCAAACTGCCAACAAGTCAAAGGTAGCCATTAGAAGACAGCTGGACTGCTTCGGCCACTTGGATTCCGAAGTGGCAGCAGATATCTATGGACTTTAGCGATGGGTTACCTAGGTTGAGGAAGGGTAATAAAGGCATTTGGGTTATAGTTGATCGACTAACCAAAAGTGCACACTTCTTACCAGTGAAGACAATGAGGACAACTTCGAGTTTAACTAAATTATATGTTAAGGAGATAGTCAGACTTCATGGAGTTCCTTATGATATTATAAGCGATAAAGATTCGATATTCAGTAGTCAGTTTTGGAAAGGTTTACATGATGCCTTAGGGATGGAACTAAGTTTGAGCATAGCTTACCATCCCAGAATGATGGGTAGACGGAGAGAATTAACTATGTATTAGAGGTTCTGCTTCGGGCTTGTATCTTAGACTTTTGTGGTTCATGATGCGCTTCAGGCTTGGCTTAGGAATTGCCTGGACAGAACTTGGAGTTTGGTGAATTTTGGTCATGGCGAGGCAAAACTTCAGGACTTTTTCTGAGCGTCTAGTGGGTGATGTTGAGTGAAGTAGATGGCTCCAAACGACTCAGGATGACATTGGATTTCATATGGCGACTAGTTATGTGATGGCGTAGCACTTCAACACGACGACATCGACGACGATGATTTTGGAACTTTGGTACGATGGCTCTACGACTTACGATGGGTGTCCAGAGGCATTCCGAAGATAACGACTTAGTGATGGGAGTCGTGATGGTGATCCACAAAGATAAGATCGACCATGAGGGCTTGTGAGTAGGATTTGCGATTGTGTTCTACTATGGAGATTGCCAGAATGGAATAAGGATTGAGTTCTATGATGGCGACGTGTGCGGAGGGATCATTGATAATGTGCTCATAAAGAAGGGGTATGTGGGATGCCCACTTGGATTTGCGATCGTGTCTGGATCTTGTGAAGTATATTACCTTGGGCTTTTGCGATTATGAGCCTGGTTTCTAGACTTACAAAGTGGCATGGATTCGAGCACTAATGAAGCCAGGATTTCAGTTGATTCCTTGGTTTGCGATTAGGCCATACGAGTTATCATATCTTCAATGTACACAAGTGATGGTGAGGATTGTTCGATGGATGTTGTGCCTGCAATGGTTGTTTATCACTCTAAAGTGTCACACGATGTAGGTATATTCGACCATATACCTAAACATTGGATATTGTACAACGATTGTAGTACAGTTATATGACAATGATAGTAGATTATCATATATAGATTGTTACATGCTAACTCTTTAGATGAAGGGACATGTCAAGTATGGTTCTTTATACCATATGCCCCAATTTATTATATATGATTTTTATAGTATTTTCGAGGTAATGAGTTGCTCACAATAGACTATTTTTTACTATAAGGTTTTATGCTTTTCTTCTTATTATTTCGGGTACTCTTGAATGAGCAGATTAGGAATATCATGTCTAGATAGTGCATGGTCTTGTATTGAGTATGAGCAGAAGGTTACGCTTTCATATATCTGTACTTGGAGTTTACTATAACTTACATTCTACTGTGCAGTACTGTGGAGCTATACTAGTACTTGTACTACTTTGGAGTTAGATACGGATATTATTTGGAGATTTGGGATGTATGAACTCTTCGATTTTGGTTTTTGTACAATCTATGAACCTGATGCACTTTAATGTTTTTATTTATAGTTTATTTGATTATATCACTGTCTCGACTATTTTACATCCATGTTATTATATTATATTTCATCTGTGTGCCGTGAGATGTTCTATAGGTTCTGTGTTTGGATATTCCTTACTTTACACCTTTAGTTACTCCCCTACATCGGTCGAGTACATCCACAGCGCGTTATACAGTTATATTGGATATCGGTGGTATATGGCGGTCGTCACACTTAGTATTGGAGCTTAGGTTGTGAAGACAACCTAAGTTGATACTTGGATCTATTAGAGGTAAGGAAGGAGCTATCGCTATTTAATTGATCGAGAGATATATGAGAGAGCATACTTGTTATATTTTTGTTTCCAAAACTATATAATAGTATATAATTCGCATTGCATTCATGGTCCCATGGACACCAGCGATTCCTTTTAGAGAGGCTAATCATTCCTATTACAACTTGTAAGAATGAGCCGACTAACGAGGAATGCTGCTAGAAGCTCCATTTCTAAAGTTGAGGAAGGGAGGATCGGGGTTTGCTAACCTTGACTTACAGAATATGTATTGAGATGGTACGAAACATGGTTCAAAATGCCCAAGTTGCTCTTACCGTGGCTGATGGTGGTGGTGCTTAAGTGCAAGCATCGAGAGCTAACTTTGCCAAACTAAACAAGGATTACTTTACTTTGGGAGATAAACCGTTCATCGAAGTGGATCATCCATCAAAGTGCCGGATTGGTTAGACACATGCGAACGCATCTTTGAGGATATGGAGTTAGAGGATGTGATGAAGTCGTTGCTATTCTCAAAGTTTAAGGCAAGATTTGAAGAGAAATATATACCGATCAATCAGAAGTCGTTGCTATTCTGAAAGTTTGATGACTTGAGACAAGGAGATATGTCTGTGTATATGAGTGTGTATACACATGTAAATATTTCATCAATAAATTTGAAATGAATCAAGTAGCAGCAAAATTTATATTAGTAATGTTTATGTCGTTACAATAACTGAATATTTTTATAACATGTAATCTTAAAAAACTCATGTTCAATATTAGTGAATAATATAAATTTCAATTTATAGTTAGTTATTTTGTGTTTGATAAAGTAATAATTTTAAAATAATTTTTAAAATGCTAACACGATTAAGATAAAAAATTAAGAAATCCGTAAAGCCAAAAATCAAAGAAGTGCCAAATTAAAGAGTAACTTTTGTTCTCAAATATAAAAAGGAATTATTATTATTTATTAACGGATTGTTTGTACATATCAAAAAAGATATAGAAAATTGATTCAAGCATTGAAATTCTTGAAGTTCAATAGTCTATAACAAATAAACAAAGTAACCAGAAGATTTTATTGTAAATGTATTTAATTTGCACAAGTAAAAAATAAAATTGTAATAAAAACGCCTATTTTCTAGCGATTTAAGAAAAGCTCAATGCTCAAATGGCGCCTTAGACAAATAGCATAATAAAGCGTTATATATAATGGTTGGACTTTAAAATTGTAAAGTAACACCTAATCGGTGCTCAGCGCCGTCGTTGAGTCTACAGGTAGGGATGGGTACGGAGGATTTTTGTACCGTCTCAAACATTTCTGATTTCTTCCTACCATTGACGGAATAATGCAATTTATTCTAGTTCTGTTTCGTCAATGCCAGAATTCCAATCAACCGAAGTTGGGAAATTAGGAACATAACATAGAATTCTGTTTTTTCGATCAGAAATTTTGATAATGTAGATTATGGACTAGAACGACTAAGCAGAAGTTGCTATTTTTCTGTTTAAATTGCAATATCTTCATCGTACTAACTTAGAATTAGATGAGACATTGATCAATGAACTCATATCAACATTATGGACAATATTGAACATTCCTGTACTTCATATTCTGGATGTATGTAGTAGTTCTCTATGGTTATTAACCGTTACTCAGCAAACAACAAGGTACATCCACACTTCTAAACTCTGACTTAGGAAGTACTTCAATAATTCATTCGTCTTTAAATAACTGAATAGTGTTGTAGAAATTTACTCATTACAATTTAAAATTTGAAAATTTGTACTAACAACTAGGCAAAAGTCATTATTTTTTCGTATCAACTGCAGTAACTTCTTCACACTGACTCATAATCAGACGAGTTTTTGACCAAAGAACTCACATCTACATTACAGACAACATGGAATACTCGAATACTTTATATTTTGAACGTACATCGTACTTCTTCATGGTGACTAATGGTTGTACCTAATAAATAACATGATATGTCCCCACATCTAACAATTGATTTTGTTGAATTTATTTTTTTATAATTTATTTTCTAGATTTTTATTAGTCAAAAATCTAATTTAAATGTTTAAATAGGTTAGATGAATAATTGATATATTAAGTAGGTCGGGTCAGATTTATCTTTATACTAAATGAGTTAAATGAGATGAATCAAACTCAATTTTTATCTGGTCCTTTTATGACCCGTTCTAATTTGTTTGACAAATGTAGCCCAATCAAACAAGTTTGAGCAATATAATGGAAGGTAAGGAAATTCTATGAAAATTTGTGGGGATTTCGGATTTTTTTCCGTTAAATGTTGAAAGTTCCTTTCGAAATCACTTTTTCAGAAATTCACCGAAGACGAAAATATAGGAAAGATTTAAAAGGAAAGTTTCGAAGGGAA
This sequence comes from Allium fistulosum, assembly GCA_030737815.1. Taxonomy (NCBI): domain Eukaryota; kingdom Viridiplantae; phylum Streptophyta; class Magnoliopsida; order Asparagales; family Amaryllidaceae; genus Allium; species Allium fistulosum. The sequence continues at coordinate 107,602,340 of CM060906.1, forward strand.
AAAAAGAAATGATTTAAAAGGAAATGTTCGAAGAAAAAAAAAGAACACTGCAGCCCTACCTACAAGAGAGCAATGCATAGTTGGTAGCCAAAATAATATGTTATTGGTGTTATCATTCTTCATTTTCAGAATTTGCGCTTCGGGACCTACCTAAAATTTAGATATTGATTATGAAGCGTAAAAGTGAAAGCATTGATTTAGGCTCATATGCTAGCTTGTTCGGGTTTCCAATTTTTTAATAAGTCATACATGATATTATTTTATTTAGATCTTTTATTTTCTACTTCCTTCGAGTGTGGTAATTGCTCCATCCCATCTTTTTTAGGTGGAACAAAAATCAACCTCATTTTAGGCCCAAGCATATGAGCCTTCAAAACAAAAAAATATACCATCATTTCCTGCATTTTGTCCATCTTATCATTGAGTTCTTGAGTGTTTCTTGTTAAATTCTGGGTTGTAGTAGAGAGTTCTTGAGTTTGAACTGATAGTTCTTGAGTGGTTCTCTCTAATCTTGTTTTATCGATATTGCCTTTCTATTGTTGATAAGATCTTGCCACTACCATAGGTCAGGAAAGTCACTGATTACTGGCTTGCTGTAGAACCTAAGGAAGATGAAGGCCGCTCCTTGCTCATGTCATGATTCAACCGGTAAAGGTCAGATTCTTGCACACTAGTAGGCTTTGATACCGATATGTGGTGTTTTTTGCTTTTCTTGTTGAAATCTGGTGTTTGCCATAGCAAGTTCCAGGTGATGTTAAGTTCAGGGATGACTAAGAGGGTTTAGGAAGTGGTGGGTTTCGAAGGTATAAAGTGATGTTGTTAAGAAAAATTAGGAAGAAGGATGTGGGATACTTGAAAGAAGGCATGTTAACAAGTTTTAAAATTAGGAGAATTGACAAAAAAAAGTGCACATAGAACACAGAAGGTAAGAAATTTTTTACAGTTATTATTATTTCACTTATATTGATTTGATTACATAGCCTTAAGTCATATATATATATATATATATATGCATTACACTTAGAGATTATCATCAACTTGCCATTACAATTTAAAGGTACCCCAAATCATAGCCCAACAACAAGACTTCTGGAACCAAAACAGCCCAAATGCAAAAAAAAATGTTCAGACTTGTGCACTTGCACAGATGCAAAACATGCACACAACTCCCCATCTCACTGCTCTTCTTCTAATACCCATTTGATGCTGTTGACCGATTCTCCGTGCTTTTGCATCGTACCTTAGCTCTTAGAATCATCCTCAAGTGTTTCACCTGTTGGTGTCGACAATTTTTTTGCCTAACTGTTCGATGAAACTCCTGATTAAATTGTTGATCACCAGGTGCTTGATGTAATGTCTGAGTGTAGCATACACTTTGGAAATGAAGGCCGGGACTCTATAACAGATGAGGATCGATTTGGTTGCTGTTAGAGTCGCCCCAATTATGCTGTTTCTTATCGTATGGATTTGCGACTATGTTCATTTTCTCATTGTCGTTTAACGTGTAATTGATCCGTACTCATTTCCCTACCGTGTTCATTCAAATGTAAGCCCGACGTGGACAGTATTTCAGATACTCCATTTATTTTTTAGAATTTAATTAGGCATGTAAATAGTAAATACTGAGCTCAATTGATTCTTATGAAATCTGATTAGCTGAATTGTATGCATTTGCAGTAATGAAACTTTGAAGTGTTTGACAGGATACTCTTTGTTATTAGTTTAAGCTGAATATGTACTTTTATTTATCAGTTCACAGGATATAAAAGTAGAAAACATGAGTTTCTTTTTTCTTATTTGTAATCAAACTATTCCTATTCAGGAAATTAACTCGAAGAACTTTGTTTCTATTCAGGAAATCTGGACATTATCTTTATGGTGTAATGTGGCTCTTTTCGATCATCCATGAAGTTCGATCATCCATGAAGTTCACGATGCACATACATGGTAATTCTTCTTTAGTATACCTAATGGCGACACTATGGTAACCTATAAAAATGTATTGACAAAATGATACTAGAATTCTCAAAATAAATCAATGCCAAAATAGCCCGTTCATGGTGGAGACGGTTTTAAATGTAAAGGCTTTTTATAAGGTCGTGGCTTTATTTTTGAATAAATCTTCTGTTTATGAATGTTAAAACTTACATTATTTTCTCTACAATTTTTAATTTAACATTCATGGAACTTTTGTTTTTGACATCGTTGTTGGACACAATGAGACACAGCCAGAACACAAATAAATTCCATCTCGAAACTTTAATAATAAAAACAAATCACTACAACACTAGGTAACACATATCACAACGATACTACAGTAAACCAAATAAAGCAAATGGGAAAGGAATCCTGACTACATGTTTACTGGCCATAGCTCAAATTTTGGTAGGAGATAAATTTGAGGACCTTGTATCCCTAACACAGAATGCGTCAAACCTGAAGAAAAGCTTAAGTGGGAACAAAAAAATAATCCCACATCTTGGAATGGAAAAATATAAATCTATCTACATTATAGTATCTACATGCAGTAGCTGATGAGTAAGTTAATTCTATCTGTTAACCTGAGGGAGAGCTGTAGGGTATTTCACAAGTAGATTTTTCTTCACTCATTTTTTGTCCCATAACAAATAGGATCAAAGAAAAATGATTTCGTACACACGAGATGACAAATAACATTTTTGCTCCGCGTTAAATTTACTTAACCAAATAATTTTAAATCTCGCATATTTAATATTCAAGTACAAGTGAAATGAAATATTAGCAAACGAATTCGATGCACTGTATAATAATCTTCTCCAAATCATCAACCAATTCATTAGGAATTAGAGCTGGCCATCACTGAAGTCTTAGTAGGTGAAACATTTGAATACTTCACATTTTCGACATAGGATATATCCAACCTAAAGAGAACAAAACATGAAAATATTAAATTAAAGCCTCATTTGGATCGACTTAAATAAGTCGCATTTTGGCTTCTTGTTAGTCAAAATGAATTGGCTTTGGCTTCCAAAAAAACAAAAAAAATGACTTTTATAAGTCGATCCAAATGAGCCATTGGTAGTGGTCAGATATTTAGTAGTAAAATAATCCAATGCCTTGTATTGAATAACTTATAATGTACCATCTACAATTAGAGTTAGCTTAGCCTTGGTAATGGTAATCTGTAGTTCAACTAAATAACTCATTTCACATGTCCGCTAAAATGTCTTAAATCGGTAATTCATTTTATCCGAATGCTTAAAGTTTAAAATTTGAAAAACTATTTATTAAAAATCGGAATCGAGAATCTAAATTTTGAAGATTTAAAATTTTGAATTTTAAAAATATGAATTCCTAGAATTTGAGAAATGAAAATCCAAAATCTGAATTTCAAATAATTAAGTATTGAAATTTTGAATTTTAAAATTATGAATTTTGGTAATCTGAATTTTGAAAGTTTAAAAATTTAAATTTGTAAATTGAAAATTGAAATTTTGAATTAAGAAAACTTGAAGTTCAAAATTTTGAAATAGGAAAGTTCGAATTCTAAGATTTAGAATTTGAATATTATATTTGAATCTGAATTTCGACTTCGAATTTTTAGATCAAAAAATTTGAATTTGATTTTGTCTATATGAAATTTTGACTTTTGAACTTGAAAACTAGAATAAGAGTTTGAAATTTTTATTAGTTTATAAACTCGAAAACAAAAAAGCAAATTTTACTTTTTCGATTTTTATAATAAATTTTGTAAGTCAAATGTAATTTAAATCATTAAATGCGTTAAATGGATGACTCGTGTATTAAGTGGATTCCCATAGTAAAGAATTATATTTGACAACGGTATCAAAAATAAATCAAAGCAATATTTGCACGATTTTCTTTAAAAGTTTAATTGTTATAATTATCAATTTTTTGTTCAAATTTATTCAAATTATTTTAAACAAAGCTTTTCTTTGAAATAAATTACCCTTTAGCACTTTTGAATAAAAAATGGACACACAAAAAATGAACCTATATTGATTAGATTTAGGTCTGAACTCAATAGGAATATTGTCGTGAATTGATTAGCACATTCGAGTCGCTATAGAAGCACTTAGAAATGTCTTGTGTTTAGCATTTTCTATAGAATTTTGTAGAGAGATCTATAGGGGTTTCTTGCCATGATTGTGATGTATATTGAGTATATTGTTTACTGTAAAAAATTAGATGTTAAAAAGTCTGTTAACATATCGACAAATGGCAAAACTTTCATCCATAGCACTTTTAAATGCTGTAGTATTTTTGAATCTCTTTTACAGCATTCAAATGTTACAGTTTCTGTTTTGAACTTCAATTGTTTTAAATTGACCTATAATTTAAGTATTTTTCTTCAATCTTTTTACAAATCTTTTGTAATTTATATTAGAGTCTTTTAAAAGTAGTTTAGAATTTAAATATATTTTTGACCATTAATTATGAATTATTAAAGTAGAAGGTTTATTTTAAATAAAAGAAAGCATGCTTTTAAAGTTTTTAAATAAATTATAAAATAGTTATTTTTAAGTAATATTTTAAATAAATGTTTAAACCATAATTATAAGTACGTTAATGTATATTTTAAGTATTATAGTTTTTATAAAATTAGTTAATTATTTTATTAAAGTAATTAATAGCTTATGTAATATAATATCTTTTAAATTGTTTTTAGAATGTTAATAAATATCTTAGCTTATAAATAATTTAGTATACATATACCTATACATATATACACACACATCATTTTTAAAATGTTTTTAAATTATATTTTAATAACACGAGTGATACTTTATTTAAGCAGAGCACACTTTTTTAATGTCTCGAGGGCTCGAATCCATGATCGTTAGGATCTCTGCCTGAAACGTCACACACCTAACCACTTGAGGTAGAGATCATTGACTAAATTTTTTTTAATTATAAACAAATGTTTTTAAAAAGGGGTTTAGGGGTTACTTAATTATCTTAAAAGTGCTTTGTTTCTTTACTTGTTTAGGGAAAGTAATTAATAATATACTTAGTATTAAAAACTAACAAAGTAGACTTGTTTATCTATGAGAGTTAAGAATGACGATGGAGTAGAGTTTAGAAGTAATTATGCTCTAACCTACCATCTTCACTCTTAGCCGAGGGATAGTAAGTCGAGGAGGTCGAAAACATGATAGGTATACAAAACTTGATTTCCATAAGAGATCGTTTTTAGAACTAGATAGTCGATTAGTCGACTATCGAACTTGACCATTTAATTTAGAAAGTATATAAAAGCTTCATGGCTTCATACGGTTTGAGATCCCACAGGAAGGACTCATTGGTATGAAAAGTCTCTAGCTTTAAGAATTGTATATATACGAGATCCCTAGGGAGGAATCCTTTACATAATGTTGGCTTACTTCTGAAAGAACCAGAATTGAGTTAACCGGAAATTCATCGATTTAGTTTTGAAGAGTCCGGGATTGGATAAGCATGCTTATATATTACTTATCGTAAACCAACGCAAAACTAGTATACGAGTCTACGTTTTGGAAGTGGTTATAAGTGGAATGTTACAAAGTTGAACTGTATATTCTAAGTTAAATCCAAGGGAGAGGTCAGCATTAACATTTCAGACTAATGTTATAGAGTTGAACTATCTATCCTAAGGTTAAGTTCGAGGGAGAGGTCAACGTTAGCATTTGTTGGGCGACTTATGCTAATCCATGGAGAGATTTGTGAACTGTTCGAGTGATGAAGACTCATGTGAGAGATGTTGAATCTGACTTCACCGTCGGAAATGACTAAAGACAGAGTAGGATGCACAAGATAGGATTTAACTAACCAAAAAGGGTATATCAACTCCATATATAGAGATCTTATCGATGTTACTAGAGGGAGCTGATGATATTGGTATCATGTGTTCAGGCGTAGGCCAGTTGTGATTACCTTATAGTATATTTTATCTAGAGATATACGACGCTCAAAAGATAGTTTCTGATCCTTGTCATGGAGGCTTGTGTTTGAACCTCTATTCTATGTTTCAATGACAACAACTATAAATAAAAAGTGGAACCTAGTGCACGAGGCTCCCGCAAGATAGCAGGCTTTAGAGAGGTTGATAATGTACGCAGCCTTTCCCTCGCATTGCGAAGAGACTGTTTCCGAAATGACAACAACTATATGATCATAAATATTATACATCCTATCAAGCTTACAAGTATGTACTACAAGGGAACATCATGCTCAAAGATATCGGGACTCAAAGACAAACAACGATCTATGGACAATGCTATGATTAGTAAGGTTATTCTAGTGAATTTAGTGTCTTAGATAAAACATTATAAGGTCTCCTTGAGTATATATGCACACATGATTTCATATACACTAACATAAATTGAAAAACTGAATCTATCATTTAAAGACCTCTGTAACAATACTCAGGAAATTTTTCCCTGAGGTCATAGACGCCTGAGGTTACCCCACAGATGTTTGTCATTTGAAATACTGCAGAATTCTGAGTAGACACTTCTTTAAAATGGATAGAAATTAACTCTTCATCGAAAGGTTGCAGCCATTAAAATGAATAGACCTTATATAACAGTAACAACTCTTCATCTACGTCTTTTTGAATTTATAAATACAACCATGATTGAGATTTAGAAATTAACTGAATTGAATTTATTGAATTTATTACTCTTGATTTCTTATTACTCTCTTGTGCATACATTGCTTACACTCTCAATCTATCATAACCAAAATATAATTTTGATTAAATCACTTTCTACAACTCAAAGCATTCACATTTACATACTCAAAGGAGATCATTGGAAGATTTGTACTATCAGTCAAAATAGATGTTATTTGGAACACAAGATTGCCAAAGATATACTTTTGTATTAGACTATTCCTCTGGGCGAAGCGAGTGTTAGTTGGTTAAAGGAAATACCGAAGGGGAGCTTCAAGGCTGGACGTAAGACGGGAGGTCCGAACCAGTATAAAATATCTAGTGTGCTCGCTTTTATTATTTACCTTATTTATATTGTATTCAATTATTATTCTCCACTTAATATAGTTAGTAATATGTACTCTCACATACACATATATAAGTTGCATTACTTAAAAAGATCCTATAGACTTTCATTTGGTATCAGGTCATTTCAATCTATGTAACACGTAATTGAAAAATCATTAAAATGCCAAGCACATTTCAAGAAGGTCAATCAACTGCTCGTTATCCACTATTTACTGGTTCTAATTATGCTTATTGGTCAACACGTATGCGGATTTTTATGAAAGTCAACGGTTTAGAAATATGGCTAGCAACTCAAAACAAATATGAGGCACTTGACCCCGATATTGGCCCTTGGACTGATGCACAAAAATCAGAGGCATCTAACAATGCCAAAGCTATGAATGTATTGTTTTGCTTACTTGACAAAAATGAGTTTTCACGTGTCAAGCTCTGCAAGACTGCATATGATATATGATGCACTTTTCAAATCACACATGAAGGCACGAACAAAGTCAAGAAAACTAAAATTTCAATCTTACAAAACCAATTTTCATCTTTCAAAATGTAAACAAATGAATCAATTATTACATCCACACATCTAAACTCTGACTTAGGAAGTACTTCAATAATTCATTCGTCTTTAAATAACTGAATAGTGTTGCGGAAATTTACTCATTACAATTTAAATTTTGAAAATTTGTTCTAACAACTAGGCAAAAGTCATTATTTTTTCGTATCAACTGCAGTAACTTCTTCACACTGACTCAGAATCAGACGAGTTTTTGACCAAAGAACTCACATCTACATTAAAGACAACATGGAATACTCGAATACTTTATATTTTGAACGTACATCGTACTTCTTCATGGTGACTAATGGTTGTACCTAATAAATAACATGATATGTCCCCACATCTAACAATTGATTTTGTTGAATTTATTTTTTTATAATTTATTTTCTAGATTTTTACTAGTCAAAAATCTAATTTAAATTGTTAAATAGGTTAGATGAATAACTGATATATTAAGTAGGTCGGGTCAGATTGATCTTTATACTAAATGAGTCAAATGAGATGAATCAAACTCAATTTTTATCTGGTCCTTTTATGACCCGTTCTAATTTGTTTGACAGATGTAGCCCAATCAAATAAGTTTAAGCAATACAATGGAAGGTAAGGAAATTCTATGAAAATTTGTGGGGATTTCGGATTTTTTTTTCCGTTAAATGTTGAAAGGAGTTCCTTTTGAAACCACTTTTTCAGAAATTCACGGAAGATGAAAATATAGGAAAGATTTAAAAGGAAATGTTCGAAGAAAAAAAGGATTAAAAGGAAATGTTCGAAGAAAAAAAAAAGAACACCGCAGCCCTACCTACAAGAGAGCAATGCATAGTTGGTAGCCAAAATAATATGTTATTGGTGTTATCATTCTTCATTTTCAGAATTTGTGCTTCGGGACCTACCTAAAATTTAGATATTGATTATGAAGCGTAAAAGTGAAAGCATTGATTTAGGCTGATACGCTAGCTTGTCCGGGTTTCCAATTTGTTAATAAGTCATACATATTATTATTTTAGTTAGATCTTTTATTTTCTACTTTCTTTGAGTGTGGTAATTGCTCCATCCCATCTTTTTTAGGTGGAACAAAAATCAACCTCATTTTAGGCCCAAGCATATGGGCCTTCAAAACAAAAAAATATACCATCATTTCCTGCATTTTGTCCATCTTATCATTGAGTTCTTGAGTGTTTCTTGTTAAATTCTGGGTTGTAGTAGAGAGTTCTTGAGTTTGAACTGATAGTTCTTGAGTGGTTCTCTCTACTCTTTTTTTTTATCGATATTGCCTTTCTATTGTTGATAAGATCTTGCCACTACCATAGGTCAGGAAAGTCACTGATTACTGGCTTGCTGTAGAACCTAAGGAAGATGAAGGCCGCTCCTTGCTCATGTCATGATTCAACCGGTGAAGGTCGGATTCTTGCACACTAGTAGGCTTTGATACCGATATGTGGTGTTTTTTGCTTTTCTTGTTGAAATCTGGTGTTTGCCATGGCAAGTTCCAGGTGATGTTAAGTTCAGGGATGACTAAGAGGGTTTAGGAAGTGGTGGGTTTCGAAGGTATAAAGTGATGTTGTTAAGCAAAATTAGGAAGAAGGATGTGGGATACTTGAAAGAAGGCATGTTAACAAGTTTTAAAATTAGGAGAAATGACAAAAAAAAGTGCACATAGAACACAGAAGGTAAGAAATTTTTTACAGTTATTATTATTTCACTTATATTGATTTGATTACATAGCCTTAAGTCATATATATATATATATGCATTACACTTAGAGATTATCATCAACTTGCCATTACAATTTAAAGGTACCCCAAATCATAGCCCAACAACAAGACTTCTGGAACCAAAACAGCCCAAATGCAAAAAAAAATGTTCAGACTTGTGCACTTGCACAGATGCAAAACATGCACACAACTCCCCATCTCACTGCTCTTCTTCTAATACCCATTTGATGCTTTTGACCGATTCTCCGTGCTTTTGCATCGTACCTTAGCTCTTAGAATCATCCTCAAGTGTTTCAGCTGTTGGTGTCGACAATTTGTTTGCCTAACTGTTCGATGAAACTCCTGATTAAATTGTTGATCACTAGGTGCTTGATGTAATGTCTGAGTGTAGCATACACTTTGGAAATGAAGGTCGGGACTCTATAACAGATGAGGATCGATTTGGTTGCTGTTAGAGTCGCCCCAATTATGCTGTTTCTTATCGTATGGATTTGCGACTATGTTCATTTTCTCATTGTCTTTTAACGTGTAATTGATCCGTACTCATTTCCCTACCGTGTTCATTCAAATGTAAGCCCGACGTGGACAGTATTTCAGATACTCCATTTATTTTTTAGAATTTAATTAGGCATGTAAATAGTAAATACTGAGCTCAATTGATTCTTATGAAATCTGATTAGCTGAATTGTATGCATTTGCAGTAATGAAACTTTGAAGTGTTTGACTGGATACTCTTTGTTATTAGTTTAAGCTGAATATGTACTTTTATTTATCAGTTCACAGGATATAAAAGTAGAAAACATGAGTTTCTTTTTTCTTATTTGTAATCAAACTATTCCTATTCAGAAAATTAACTCGAAGAACTTTGTTTCTATTCAGGAAATCTGGGCATTATCTTTATGGTGTAATGTGGCTCTTTTCGATCATCCATGAAGTTCGATCATCCATGAAGTTCACGATGCACATACATGGTAATTCTTCTTTAGTATACCTAATGGTGACACTATGGTAACCTATAAAAATGTATTGACAAAATGATACTAGAATTCTCAAAATAAATCAATGCCAAAATAGCCCGTTCATGGTGGAGACGGTTTTAAATGTAAAGGCTTTTTATAAGGTCATGGCTTTATTTTTGAATAAATCTTCTGTTTATGAATGTTAAAACTTACATTATTTTCTCTACAATTTTTAATTTAACATTCATGGAACTTTTGTTTTTGACATCGTTGTTGGACACAATGAGACACAGCCAGAACACAAATAAATTCCATCTCTAAACTCTAATAATAAAAACAAATCACTACAACACTAGGTAACACATATCACAACGATACTACAGTAAACCAAGTAAAGCAAATGGGTAAGGAATCCTTACTACATGTTTACTGGCCATAGCTCAAATTTTGGTAGGAGATAAATTTGAGGACCTTGTATCCCTAACACAGAATGCGTCAAACCTGAAGAAAAGCTTAAGTGGGAACAAAAAAATAATCCCACATCTTGGAATGGAAAAATATAAATCTATCTACATTATAGTGTCTACATGCAGTAGCTGATGAGTAAGTTAATTCTATCTGTTAACCTGAGGGAGAGCTGTAGGGTATTTCACAAGTAGAATTTTCTTCACTCATTTTTTGTCCCATAACAAATAGGATCAAAGAAAAATGATTTCGTACATACGAGATGACAAATAACATTTTTGCCCCGCGTTAAATTTACTTAACCAAATAATTTTAAATCTCGCATATTTAATATTCAAGTACAAGTGAAATGAAATATTAGCAAACGAATTCGATGCACTGTATAATAATCTTCTCCAAATCATCAACCAATTCATTAGGAATTAGAGCTGGCCATCACTGAAGTCTTAGTAGGTGAAACATTTGAATACTTCACATTTTCGACATAGGATATATCCAACCTAAAGAGAACAAAACATGGAAATATTAAATTAAAGCCTCATTTGGATCGACTTAAATAAGTCGCATTTTGGCTTCTTGTTAGTCAAAATGAATTGGCTTGGCTTCCAAAAAAACAAAAAATGACTTTTATAAGTCGATCCAAACGAGCCATTAGTAGTGGTCAGATATTTAATAGTAAAATAATCCAATGCCTTGTATTGAATAACTTATAATGTACCATCTACAATTAGAGTTAGCTTAGCCTTGGTAATGGTAATCTGTAGTTCAACTAAATAACTCATTTCACATGTCCGCTAAAATGTCTTAAATCGGTAATTCATTTTATCCGAATGCTTAAAGTTTAAAATTTGAAAAACTATTTATTAAAAATCGGAATCGAGAATCTAAATTTTGAAGATTTAAAATTTTGAATTTTAAAAATATGAATTCCTAGAATTTGAGAAATGAAAATCCAAAATCTGAATTTCAAATAATTAAGTATTGAAATTTTGAATTTTAAAATTATGAATTTTGGTAATCTGAATTTTGAAAGTTTAAAAATTTAAATTTGTAAATTGAAAATTGAAATTTTGAATTAAGAAAACTTAAAGTTCAAAATTTTGAAATAGGAAAGTTCGAATTCTAAGATTTAGAATTTGAATATTATATTTGAATCTGAATTTCGACTTCGAATTTTTAGATCAAAAAATTTGAATTTGATTTTGTCTATATGAAATTTTGACTTTTGAACTTGAAAACTAGAATAAGAGTTTGAAATTTTTATTAGTTTATAAACTCGAAAACAAAAAAGCAAATTTTACTTTTTCGATTTTTATAATAAATTTTGTAAGTCAAATGTAATTTAAATCATTAAATGCGTTAAATGGATGACTCGTGTATTAAGTGGATTCCCATAGTAAAGAATTATATTTGACAACGGTATCAAAAATAAATCAAAGCAACATTTGCACGATTTTCTTTAAAAGTTTAATTGTTATAATTATCAATTTTTTGTTCAAATTTATTCAAATTATTTTAAACAAAGCTTTTCTTTGAAATAAATTACCCTTTAGCACTTTTGAATAAAAAAAGGACACACAAAAAATGAACCTATATTGATTAGATTTAGGTCTGAACTCAATAGGAATATTGTCGTGAATTGATTAGCACATTCGAGTCGCTATAGAAGCACTTAGAAATGTCTTATGTTTAGCATTTTCTATAGAATTTTGTAGAGAGATCTATAGGGGTTTCTTGCCATGATTGTGATGTATATTGAGTATATTGTTTACTGTAAAAAATTAGATGTTAAAAAGTCTGTTAACATATTTTAAATAAATGTTTAAACCATAATTATAAGTACGTTAATGTATATTTTAAGTATTATAGTTTTTATAAAATTAGTTAATTATTTTATTAAAGTAATTAATAGCTTATGTAATATAATATCTTTTAAATTGTTTTTAGAATGTTAATAAATATCTTAGCTTATAAATAAATTAGTATACATATACCTATACATATATACACACACATCATTTTTAAAATGTTTTTAAATTATATTTTAATAACACGAGTGATACTTTATTTTAGCAGAGCACACTTTTTTAATGTCTCGAGGGCTCGAATCCATGATCGTTAGGATCTCTGCCTGAAGCATCACACACCTAACCACTTGAGGTAGAGATCATTGACTAAATTTTTTTTAATTATAAACAAATGTTTTTAAAAAGGGGTTTAGGGGTTACTTAATTATCTTAAAAGTGCTTTGTTTCTTTACTTGTTTAGGGAAAGTAATTAATAATATACTTAGTATTAAAAACTAACAAAGTAGACTTGTTTATCTATGAGAGTTAAGAATGACGATGGAGTAGAGTTTAGAAGTAATTATGCTCTAACCTACCATCTTCACTCTTAGCCGAGGGATAGTAAGTCGAGGAGGTCGAAAACATGATAGGTATACAAAACTTGATTTCCATAAGAGATCGTTTTTAGAACTAGATAGTCGATTAGTCGACTATCGAACTTGACCATTTAATTTAGAAAGTATATAAAAGCTTCATGGCTTCATACGGTTTGAGATCCCACAGGAAGGACTCATTGGTATGAAAAGTCTCTAGCTTTAAGAATTGTATATATACGAGATCCCTAGGGAGGAATCCTTTACATAATGTTGGCTTACTTCTGAAAGAACCAGAATTGAGTTAACCGAAAATTCATCGATTTAGTTTTGAAGAGTCCGGGATTGGATAAGCATGCTTATATATTACTTATCGTAAACCAACGCAAAACTAGTATACGAGTCTACGTTTTGGAAGTGGTTATAAGTGGAATGTTACAAAGTTGAACTGTCTATTCTAAGTTAAATCCAAGGGAGAGGTCAGCATTAACATTTCAGACTAATGTTATAGAGTTGAACTATCTATCCTAAGGTTAAGTTCGAGGGAGAGGTCAACGTTAGCATTTGTTGGGCGACTTATGCTAATCCATGGAGAGATTTGTGAACTGTTCGAGTGATGAAGACTCATGTGAGAGATGTTGAATCTGACTTCACCGTCGGAAATGACTAAAGACAGAGTAGGATGCACAAGATAGGATTTAACTAACCAAAAAGGGTATATCAACTCCATATATAGAGATCTTATCGATGTTACTAGAGGGAGCTGATGATATTGGTATCATGTGTTCAGGCGTAGGCCAGTTGTGATTACCTTATAGTATATTTTATCTAGAGATATACGACGCTCAAAAGATAGTTTCTGATCCTTGTCATGGAGGCTTGTGTTTGAACCTCTATTCTATGTTTCAATGACAACAACTATAAATAAAAAGTGGAACCTAGTGCACGAGGCTCCCGCAAGATAGCAGGCTTTAGAGAGGTCGATAATGTACGCAGCCTTTCCCTCGCATTGCGAAGAGACTGTTTCCGAAATGACAACAACTATATGATCATAAATATTATACATCCTATCAAGCTTACAAGTATGTACTACAAGGGAACATCATGCTCAAAGATATCGGGACTCAAAGACAAACAACGATCTATGGACAATGCTATGATTAGTAAGGTTATTCTAGTGAATTTAGTGTCTTAGATAAAACATTATAAGGTCTCCTTGAGTATATATGCACACATGATTTCATATACACTAACATAAATTGAAAAACTGAATCTATCATTTAAAGACCTCTGTAACAATACTCAGGAAATTTTTCCCTGAGGTCATAGACACCTGAGGTTACCCCACAGATGTTTGTCATTTGAAATACTGCAGAATTCTGAGTAGACACTTCTTTAAAATGGATAGAAATTAACTCTTCATCGAAAGGTTGCAGCCATTAAAATGAATAGACCTTATATAACAGTAACAACTCTTCATCTACGTCTTTTTGAATTTATAAATACAACCATGATTGAGATTTAGAAATTAACTGAATTGAATTTATTGAATTTATTACTCTTGATTTCTTATTACTCTCTTGTGCATACATTGCTTACACTCTCAATCTATCATAACCAAAATATAATTTTGGTTAAACCACTTTCTACAACTCAAAGCATTCACATTTACATACTCAAAGGAGATCATTGGAAGATTTGTACTATCAGTCAAAATCGATGTTATTTGGAACACAAGATTGTCAAAGATATAATTTTGTATTAGACTATTCCTCTGGACGAAGCGAGTGTTAGTTGGTTAAAGGAAATACCGAAGGGGAGCTTCAAGGCTGGACGTAAGACGGGAGGTCCGAACCAGTATAAAATATCTAGTGTGCTCGCTTTTATTATTTACCTTATTTATATTGTATTCAATTATTATTCTCCACTTAATATAGTTAGTAATATGTACTCTCACATACACATATATAAGTTGCATTACTTAAAAAGATCCTATTGACTTTCATTTGGTATCAGGTCATTTCAATCTATAGTAACACGTAATTGAAAAATCATTAAAATGCCAAGCACATTTCAAGAAGGTCAATCAACTGCTCGTTATCCACTATTTACTGGTTCTAATTATGCTTATTGGTCAACACGTATGCGAATTTTTATGGAAGTCAACGGTTTAGAAATATGGCTAGCAACTCAAAACAAATATAAGGCACTTGACCCCGATATTGGCCCTTGGACTGATGCACAAAAATCAGAGGCATCTAACAATGCCAAAGCTATGAATGTATTGTTTTGCTTACTTGACAAAAATGAGATTTCACGTGTCATGCTCTGCAAGACTGCATATGATATATGATGCACTTTTCAAATCACACATGAAGGCACGAACAAAGTCAAGAAAACTAAAATTTCAATCTTACAAAACCAATTGCCATCTTTCAAAATGTAAACAAATGAATCAATTATTACATCCACACATCTAAACTCTGACTTAGGAAGTACTTCAATAATTCATTCGTCTTTAAATAACTGAATAGTGTTGCGGAAATTTACTCATTACAATTTAAATTTTGAAAATTTGTTCTAACAACTAGGCAAAAGTCATTATTTTTTCGTATCAACTGCAGTAACTTCTTCACACTGACTCAGAATCAGACGAGTTTTTGACCAAAGAACTCACATCTACATTAAAGACAACATGGAATACTCGAATACTTTATATTTTGAACGTACATCGTACTTCTTCATGGTGACTAATGGTTGTACCTAATAAATAACATGATATGTCCCCACATCTAACAATTGATTTTGTTGAATTTATTTTTTTTATAATTTATTTTCTAGATTTTTACTAGTCAAAAATCTAATTTAAATTGTTAAATAGGTTAGATGAATAACTGATATATTAAGTAGGTCGGGTCAGATTGATCTTTATACTAAATGAGTCAAATGAGATGAATCAAACTCAATTTTTATCTGGTCCTTTTATGACCCGTTCTAATTTGTTTGACAGATGTAGCCCAATCAAATAAGTTTAAGCAATACAATGGAAGGTAAGGAAATTCTATGAAAATTTGTGGGGATTTCGGATTTTTTTTTCCGTTAAATGTTGAAAGGAGTTCCTTTCGAAACCACTTTTTCAGAAATTCACGGAAGATGAAAATATAGGAAAGATTTAAAAGGAAATGTTCGAAGAAAAAAAGGATTAAAAGGAAATGTTCGAAGAAGAAAAAAAGAACACCGCAGCCCTACCTACAAGAGAGCAATGCACAGTTGGTAGCCAAAATAATATGTTATTGGTGTTATCATTCTTCATTTTCAGAATTTGTGCTTCGGGACCTACCTAAAATTTAGATATTGATTATGAAGCGTAAAAGTGAAAGCATTGATTTACGCTCATACGCTAGCTTGTCCGGGTTTCCAATTTGTTAATAAGTCATACATATTATTATTTTAGTTAGATCTTTTATTTTCTACTTTCTTCGAGTGTGGTAATTGCTCCATCCCATCTTTTTTAGGTGGAACAAAAATCAACCTCATTTTAGGCCCAAGCATATGGGCCTTCAAAACAAAAAAATATACCATCATTTCCTGCATTTTGTCCATCTTATCATTGAGTTCTTGAGTGTTTCTTGTTAAATTCTGGGTTGTAGTAGAGAGTTCTTGAGTTTGAACTGATAGTTCTTGAGTGGTTCTCTCTACTCTTTTTTTTTATCGATATTGCCTTTCTATTGTTGATAAGATCTTGCCACTACCATAGGTCAGGAAAGTCCCTGATTACTGGCTTGCTGTAGAACCTAAGGAAGATGAAGGCCGCTCCTTGCTCATGTCATGATTCAACCGGTGAAGGTCGGATTCTTGCACACTAGTAGGCTTTGATACCGATATGTGGTGTTTTTTGCTTTTCTTGTTGAAATCTGGTGTTTGCCATGGCAAGTTCCAGGTGATGTTAAGTTCAGGGATGACTAAGAGGGTTTAGGAAGTGGTGGGTTTCGAAGGTATAAAGTGATGTTGTTAAGCAAAATTAGGAAGAAGGATGTGGGATACTTGAAAGAAGGCATGTTAACAAGTTTTAAAATTAGGAGAAATGACAAAAAAATGTGCACATAGAACACAGAAGGTAAGAATTTTTTTACAGTTATTATTATTTCACTTATATTGATTTGATTACATAGCCTTAAATCATATATATATGCATTACACTTAGAGATTATCATCAACTTTCCATTACAATTTAAAGGTACCCCAAATCATAGCCCAACAACAAGACTTCTGGAACCAAAACAGCCCAAATGCAAAAAAGAATGTTCAGACTAGTGCACTTGCACAGATGCAAAACATGCACACAACTCCCCATCTCACTGCTCTTCTTCTAATACCCATTTGATGCTTTTGACTGATTCTCCGTGCTTTTGCATCGTACCTTAGCTCTTAGAATCATCCTCAAGTGTTTCAGCTGTTGGTGTCGACAATTTGTTTGCCTAACTGTTCGATGAAACTCCTGATTAAATTGTTGATCACTAGGTGCTTGATGTAATGTCCGAGTGTAACATACACATTGGAAATGAAGGTCAGGACTCCATAACAGATGAGGATCGATTTGGCTGCTGTTAGAGCCGCCCCAATTATGTTGTTTCTTATCATATGGATTCGCGACTATGTTCTTTTTCTCATTGTCTTTTAACGTGTAATTGATCCATACTCATTTCCCTAGCGTGTTCATTCAAATGTAAGTCCGGCGTGGACAGTATTTCACAATGTACCTGAGGTAGCTATGATATAGAAGGGGAGAAGAATAGATATTAGTACTAGTGCATAGTTTGGGAACCGTTTTGTTCTCATATACTCCATTTATTTTTTAGAATTTAATTAGGCATGTAAATAGTAAATACAGAGCTCAATTGATTCTTACGAAATCTAATTAATTTTTTTTTGAATAATTGCCTTTCTTCCTCCAAACATATGTAATATGTTCTACTATTTCCGCTTTATTATTCTATTTGTCTCACTATGTACATACATATCAATTTATAACTGGCAACTTCAACTCTTACGTTTAGGACAAGATTGTTGTTCAACCAGAAGAAAATGCACATATATGCAAATCTGGGTTTCTGTTTCCATCATTAGACGCAGAAACAGAGAGAACAAGAAGAACAAATAATTTAAAATCTCGTATATTTAATATTCAAGCACTAATGAAATAAAATATTGGCAAATGAATTCTACATACGGTCCAATATTCTTCTCCAAATCATCAAACTAATAGATTAGAAATTAGAACTGGCCATCACTGAAGTCTTGGTAGGCGAAACATTTAAATACTCCACATTTCTGACATAGGACATGTCCATCCGGAAGAAGGAAAACATGGAAACAATGAATTAAGTTTTCAAATAATGCGCAAATATTCAATGGAAAAATAACCCATCTTATCATGAAAAACTTATAATGTTCTACCATCAGAGTTAGTTGAGTTAGATAATGGTAGTTTATAGTCCAACCGAATAACTCATTTCACATGTTTAATAAAATGTCTTAAATGAGTAACTCATTTTAACCGTTTGCTTAAAATTTGAATTTTCAAAAAATCATTATTTTAAAATTGGAATATTAAGAATTTGAATTTTGAAAATATAAATTTTAAAATTTTGAATTTTAAAAATAAGAACTTCAGAGTTTTGAAAAATGGAAATACAAAATTTAAACTCAAATAATTGAATTTTTAAAAATGGATTATAGATATACGATTTTTTAAAATTTAAAAATTGAATTATGAAAGTTTAAAGATTGGATATTTGAGTACAAACTGTTTGAATTGTAAACACTTGAAGTTCAAAATTTTGAATTTTGAAAATTTGAATTCTAAGATTGAGAATTTGAATATTATAGAAAATTTTGAATTTAAACTTGAAAAATCAAGCATTAAAATTTTGAATTTCGACTTTGAATTTGTAAATTTTGAAATTGAATTTGACAATATGAAAATTTAAATTTTGAATTTGAAAACAAAATAAGGGTTTGAAATTTGGATTATTTTGTAGACTTAAAAAGTAAAAAGCAAATTTTACATTTTTATACTTATAATATATTTTGCAAGTCAAATGTAATTTATATCGTTAAATGGGTTAATGTTGGGAAAATCCCTTCAGATGATCAGTCTAAGAGAATAAAAAAACCCAACGACGTTCTGGATTGTGATTGTATTGAGACGGAACAAACAGAGATAAACACCAAAACATACAGTGTACGTCTACTTGGGGAGAGGAGATTTTATTAATCACTGAAAAATTAGAGTTACAAGATTGATTCACTTTTGGAGGCTATACATAAAAAAAATTAACAATACAGACAAAATTCTACAGAGTTTCAGTTCTCTAGGATGACTCTGAAATTGGCTGAAATTAGCTCTCAATTTCAGCTGCCATTGTTATCCAGAAGCTCCCATATTTATAGAGTGAAAATATGAGGAAGGATAGCTGCTATATGGAAGCTCAGGATTTGGTTCGGCATCTTGGTTCGGCATGTTGTGTCCGGCATATGACACTTGGCATTTGGTTCGGCATAGTACACTTCAAGTCTGGACCGGCATCTCCCAATTGCAGAACGAGAAATCTGGACCGGTCTTCCTCTCCACCTACTTGGTTCGGCAATACCGAACGAAATATTTCGTTCGTCATCATCAGATCACCGAACGACAATTTGGTTCGGTCTTCCTTCACCGCTTCAAACTAATGCTGCTCCACTTCTCTTCTTTACCGAACGAAGTTTCTCGTTCGATCTTCTTCAATCACCGAATGAAGTCGCCACCGCTCCAGAACTCTGGAGCGACAAATTCAAGCAACACCGGACCACTGATTTGGTCTGGCAAATCAGCTTCCTCCACCGAACCACTTTGATGGTTCGGTCTTCAGTTTCTGCTCCTAGGGCTTCGGCTTCCTCTTCCATGAGCTTCCTCCACCGAACCACTTTGATGGTTCGGTCTTCAGTTTCTGCTCCTAGGGCTTCGGCTTCCTCTTCCATGAGCTTCTCCAATGGTCTCTTCCCAAATTCAAGTATCATCTCTAACAATCTCCACCTTGATACTGAATTCCATACAAGCCTTCCAACTTCATCTACACCTTCATGCTCCAAACAATGGATACTTACCCAATGAGCTTCTGCAATGTCATCACTCATTGCACTCTGTCAACGAACTCCAGCAAGGCCACCGTCCGTCAACAAAGTGTTCGAAGTACTGAGTCCGTGTAGAATCTATCAATCTCCACCATGAAAACAAACGTCTCCATAAACCATCTCAACTCTCCCCCCGTGCCATCCCGTGGCACCTAACACTTATTTAAGCGAATAAAGTCCGAGCAATGCTCGAACTTAGCAACAAGCAACGACTTGGTAAACATGTCTGCTGCTTTCTCCTTTGTGTGAACTTTTTGAAGACGAACTAGCTTCTCTTTACTCATCGAGACAAGGAACGACCCTCTCACATTAATATGCTTCGTCCTTGGGTTGAACGCCAGATTTTTAGCTACGTGAATTGCACTTTGATTGTCACAATGCACATTCACTCCTTCGTATTCGAAGCCCAAATCATACAACAATCGCCTAAAATAAAGCGCCTCCTTAGCTGCTTCAACCGTAGCTATAAGCTTTGCCTCTGTAGTATACAAAGCCACAATCGTCTGCAACCTCGCTCTCCAACTTATAGTTGTCCCACCAATGGTGAACACATATCCGGAGGTTACTTTCTTCGATCTTTATCACCGGCATAGTCGGAATCAGAAAATCCAACCAAGCTGAAATCTCTATCTCTACCGCCAAAGACAAGTCTATGGTTTGGAGTTCCTCTAAGGTATCTGAAGATACACTTCACTGCTTCCCAATGCGTCTTTCCCGAATTTGCTATGAATCTACTCACCAATCCAACAGTTTGTGCAATGTCATGCCTAGTGCAGACCATGACATACATCAAGCTGCCAACTGCACTTGTATATGAGACCTTCATTATATAAGCCTTGTCCTTTTCTGAGATCGGAGAGCCTTTACTAGAAAGCTGTATGTGCAGAGGCATGGGTGAGCTGATTGTCTTTGCCCCTTCCATGCTAAACCAAGAAAGCACCTTTCAAATGTACTCCTTTTGAGTGAGGCTCAAAAGTCCTAGCTTTCTATCCCTTTGGATTTCCATAACCAAAATTTTCTTTGCTTCTCCAAGGTCCTTCATTTTGAATTACGCTTTTAGCTTTCGCTTTAAACTATCGATTTCAGCCTTATCCTTGGAAGCAATCAACATATCATCCACGTACAAGAGTAGGTACACCCATCTACCATTCTTTAAATGCTTGAAGTATACACAACCGATTTTGATGCTACGATCAAAACCAAGTGAAAGCATAAAAGAGTCAAACCACTTGTACCATTGTCTAGGCGACTTCTTAAGTCCATACAATGACTTCTTCAATTTGCAAACCCAGTTTTCTTTCCTATCTACAACAAATCCTTCTGGTTGCTTCATGTAGATGGTCTCATTCAGTTCTCCGTGCAAGAAAGCGGTTTTTACTTCCAGTTGCTCCAGCTCCAAGTCATGAGCTGGGACGATAGCGAGCAAAATACGGATGGATGTATGCCTCACTACTCGAGAGAATATCTCATCATACTCTAAACCCTTTGTTTGTGAAAACCCTTTAACAACTAGTCTAGCCTTGTATCTTCCATCATCCTTGACCATGAACACCCACTTGCAACCAATGACTCGGCTTTCTTGAGGAGGTGGTAACAAATCCCAAGTATTGTTCTTCTTCAACGACTCTAACTCCTCTTCCATAGCGCATATCTACTTCGAATTGTCACATGACTTCAAAGCTTCATCAAGGTCAAGCGGCTCCTCAAGAACCACATGTAGGGCATAGTCAAACTGATCACCAAGGCTAAGGTTCGCAAACTGCCAATCACCATACCTTTTGGGTGGCCTAATAGTCCTACGACAGACCCGGGCAAGTACTATTTCGCCTAAACTCCTTTCAGCTCCACCTTGAACTAAACTTCCTCTAGATTCATGCACATCACCAATACTACTAGAAGGTACCTGTGGACTATCATGTGATGTTTCATCAACTGCGTTTTCCTCGACAACATCAACAACAACTCTACTATTTGCTGGAACACGGGAACTTCTTCCATTTCCTTAGGCCTATCAGAATCTTCTGATGTGGTAGGTAGCTTCTTGTTCGGATTGCACATAGAAGACTCATCAAAAGTAACATGTCTGGAATGAACAATCTTCCGATTAACAGGGTTCCAAATTCGATACCGTTCGATACCATCGGTGTATTCCATTAGTATGCCCTTGTATGCTCTAGCCTCCAACTTGTCATCGCATGTATGGTGAACGTACGCATGACAACCAAAAATTCGGAAGTAACCAAGATACACTGCTTTACCTCTCCACTTTTCCTCTGGAATCTTCCCATCTATGGCTGAGCACGGAATTCGATTTATAATATGCGCCACAGTTGATAATGCCTCAGCCCAAAAGCCTCTAGACAAGCCCGCCATCAATCTTAAGCAACGAGCCTTCTCCAGTAGAGTCCTATTTATCCTTTCTGCAACCCCATTAGATTGCGAATCACCGGGTGTAGTGAAATGTCTTTGAATGCCATGCTGTCTACAGAAATCGAGGAACTCCCTAGAGACAAATTCACTGCAATTATCAGATCTCAGCACCTTCAACCTAGAACCAGATTGATTCTCAACAAGCGCTTTCCAGTCTTTGAACTTCTCAAAACTCTCTGATTTAGCCTTCATCACATATACCCATACTTTCCGAGAAAAGTCATCAATGAAAGAGATAAAATACTTTGCTCCTCCAAGAGAAGGAGTAGCAATCGGTCCCCAAACATCTGTATGCACGTACTCAAGTACTCGCCTCGATCTATGGAGTCCAACTCCAAAAGATACTTTAGTTTGCTTGCCCAACACACACTCCCGGCAAAAGTCCATCTTGTCGAAACTTTCTCCTTTGATCATCTTCCGTCTTCGAAGCAACTCTAAGCTCTTCTTTGAAATATGATCCAGCCTGAGATGCCAAAGCTTTGTGGCATCAAAAGCACGAGAACTATCTACTCCAACATACGACTCTCCAAGAACTGTGGTTCCTTTCAATAAATACAGATTTCGTAACACATCTCCTTTCATAAGAACTAGTGCACCTCTCAAAACCTTCAGAGAATTCTTCTCGATAGTTACCTTGCATCCCAAAGATGCCAATTGTCCTAAAAAAATTAAGGACTTCCGAAGACCTGAAACATACCGGACACCTGTTAAAGTGCGTATCACTCCGTCAAACAACCTGATTCTCACTGTACCTTCACCCATTACTCTACAGCTAGCATTATTACTCATAAGAATAGAGTTTCCCTCTCGTCCAATGAAAGAACTGAAGTAATCCTTATTAGGCGTCATATGGAAAGACGCCCCCGAGTCCAGCACCAATGGTCTAAGACATTCGAAACTTCTATAGACAACACATCGTTAGATACATACTTCTCCACCGCAAATGATGAAGATCCGTCTTCTTCCTTCTTCTTCAAATCTGGACAATCCTTTTTCTAATGACTAGGTTTCTTGCAGATAAACCACTTTCCGTCCTTAGACTTTCCTCTCCTACCATTACCGGGCTTCCTAGAATTGGAACGTCCTCTGGAGTGCCAATTCTTCTTATCTTCTCTACCTCTTTCAACAAACAGGCCGTGACTACTACTTCCACCTCTACTTTCTTCACTTATCTCCTTCATCTGATCTCTCAAGCCCTAAGATAGAAGGCCTAACTTCACATCTTCCACTGTCAATGTGTCTTTAGCGAAGATAAGGTTATTAGCGAAACCTGTGTATCGCTCCGGAAGAGAACACAAAAGAATCATTGTCATTTGCTCCTCATCCATCTTCAAGTCAACAGTCTTTATCTTCATCACGAGATCATCAAAGAAATCAAGATGTTCCTTCACTGAAGTACCCTCTCTCATCCGCATGGTGAAAAAATGTCTTCAGCAATATCAGACGGTTAGTCAGAAATTTCTTCAAGTAGAGATTTTCTAGCTTGGTCCAAATGCCCCTAGAAGTGGTCCTACTGCTAATCTCTGAGATGACATTCTCTCTCATAACTAGTCGTAAAGTAATAAACAGTCATTTATCCATCTCCTTCCTTTCTGCGACTGAGATGTCAGTCGTCAACTCCTCAGGGGCAAACACTACTGGATGGACTTCATTCCTCATTAGAACAGCCTTCATCATCCATTGCCACTTCTCGAACTCTTTATCCCCATTCCATTTCTCAATTGCCAACTGTGATCCTGACGCGATATACATCCCTCTAGTATAGGGTCTTATAACAACTGAAGTCACTTGATCTCCTGGTATAGCGTCTAACACTCCGCAATCAACCTTGCAGCTCTGATACCAGACTGTTGGGGAAAATCCCTTCAGATGATCAGTCTAAGAGAATAAAAAAACCAACGCAGCGGAAAACAACCGGATCGTGATTGTAGTAAGATGGAACAAACAAAAGATGAACACCAGAACAGACAGTCACAGATCAATACAATGCAGAAAAATAAATAACACTAGTATTTATAGTGGTTCCACTACTGCGAGGCAGTGTACGTCCACTTGGGGAGAGGAGATTTTATTAAGTGAATATTAGGCTCAGGTCCCTAAAAAATTTCAAAATACACAAAAACCCCAGTAAAAAAAGTATGTAAAGTAGGTCCTTATTAACTTACTACGTAATAGCATATAGTTATGAAATTATTCACTGAATAATTGTAGACATTTATGCAATTATATCCAAAAGCTGTATAAATTTATGCAATTTTTGGTGAATAATTGCGGATATTTCCGCAAATTTTTTAGTGAATAATTGCGGAATTTTCCATAAATTTTTGAAAAAATTACGGAAATTTCCGCAACTTTTTGGTGAATAATTGCGGAAATTTCCGCAAAATTTTGAAATTCCACAATTTTTCAGTGAATAATTGTGGAAATGTCTGTAATTTTTTGATATAATTGCATAAATGTCTGTAATTATTCACTGAATAATTGCATAAGTGTATGCCATTATTCGGTAACTTAATTCTAGAGACCTAATTTACAAACTTTTTTTACTGGGGTTTTTGTGTATTTTGAAACTTATTAGAGACCCGTGTCAAACTGTCCTTTTTATTAATTACTGAAAGATTAGAGTTACAAGATTGATTCACTTTTGGAGGCTATACATAAGAAAAATTAACAATACATACAAAATTCTGCAGAGTTTCAGCTCTCTAGGATGACTCTGAAATTGGATGAAATTAACTCGGCTATCATTGTTATCCAGAAGCTCCCCTATTTATAGAGTGAAGATATGAGGAGGGGTAACTGCTATATGGATGCTCAGGATTTGGTTCGACATGTTTGGTCCGGCATATGGCACTTGGCATTTGGTTCGGCATAGTACACTTCAAGTCTGGACCTGCTTCTCCCAATTGTCGAACGAGAAATCTGGACCGGTCTTCCTCTTCACTTACTTGGTTCGGCAAATACCGAACGAAATATTTCATTCGTCATCATCAGATCACCGAACGATAAATTTGGTTCGGTCTTCCTTCACCGCTCCAAACCAATGCTGCTCCACTTCTCTTCTTTACCGAACGAAGTTTCTCGTTCGGTCTTCTTCAATCACCGAACGAAGTCACCACCGCTCCAGAACTCTGGAGCGGCAAATCCAAGCAACACCGGACCATTGATTTGGTCCAGCAAATTAGCTTCCTCCACCGAACCACTTTGCTGGTTCGGTCTTCGGTTCCTGCTCCTAGGGCTTCGGCTTCCTCCTCCATGAGCTTCTTCAATGGCCTCTTCCCGAATTCAGGTATCATCTCTAACAGTTAAATGGATGACTCATATATTAAGTGGATTCCATTAGTAGAGAATTATATTGACAAAGGTATCGAAACTAAATCAAAACAACATTCATACCATTTTTCTTAAGAAGTTCTAATTTTTTATAATAATAATTTTTTTTCTGACTATATACAAATTATTTGAAAATTAAGCTATTTATTTTTTATTTTTTAACTTTTTGTTGGAATAAATTACCCTTAGCACTTCTATATATAATTAAGGATAAACACAAGTAATGAACTTATATTAATTATATTCTCACTTTGTACTCAACAGGAAAATATTTACGAATTTTTTCCGTGCAAATTTAGCTTATGATAATTCACTTGATGCATTAAACTCTCTATTTTTAAGCTAAAAGAGTAAAAGGTAAACAATGCCGGATGTTAAAATAGTTGAACCTCTTCTTCTACCTCCTCTTTATTTACAACACTGCTATCTAAAGGGGAGCAATGCATGGTTATCAGCAAGAAGAATCCGTTGGTGTTGTTATTCTTCAATTTCAGAATTTGTGCTCCAGGAGTTGCCTCAAATTTGGATATTGATTGTGAAGTGTAAAACAGAAAGCATCAGTTTGAGCTCATGAGTGTCCATATTTCCATTATTCCTTTTATTTTACCTAGTACTATTTATTTAGATGTTTTATCTTCTACTTACCCATAACTTTTTTAGGTGAATGACGATGTGAAAATATAAAAACTCACCCTCACTCTCATTTTTAGGCCCAAACATATGGGCCTTTTGACGAAAACTAGCTTGGAAGTTAAAATAGAGAAAAATAAGGGCCTACAAAGGAAAATTAAACAAAAGAGAGAGCTCAAAGTGAAAAAAATAGTTGAGCCAATTACTATTAGTAAGTAGCACTTAAGTTTAATTTAAGTTGAAATAAACTTGCTCTCAACAAGGTTTCAAAGAACAATTCCGTCGACAACCTTTTAAAACGCAGATCGATCATATTCAAGACAACGGTGATGAGAAACACCCGAGGCATCAATGGTAGTATATTTGAAACTTCGACAAATTTTTTATGATTACTTTGGTAATAATCCGATAAAACATGATTATTTGGAGATGGTCAATGGATGGAGGATGGAATAGTGTAACAAGTTAGAAATTTTAATAATAAATTAAAATATTAATAACGGTAAAAATGCATTTTACAAATAAGGAAAAAATTGTGAATTTTCACAAACTTTGGAATTAGGCTTTGTAACATATTTCATTGCATCAGGAACGTCGGGTTACAGTCCGAAAACATATATAACTTGTTAAATTTGATAAAACATGTCAGAAATGGTAAAAAGTGGACCCAATGGCATTTCTGTAATTAGTGATTTTGGGATTAAGCCCTAATAACCCTAACTTCAACTATAAATATAGATCTTGCCCTCACCTCTCTTCACTCAAAGTCCTAGATGCCACTTCTCTAATTCTTCACATTCTCTTCTTCTCCCCCATTCTCCAAACTTCTTTATCAAATCTCCGCTTAAAATTTTAAATAAAAAACGAAACCAAACAAAAGTAAAAGAGATAAAGAAAGGCAAATAAATAAAAGGATAGAGGTCAAGAAAAGTGGCTCATAAAGAGGATTCTTGAGGATTAAAGAGAATGTAAAGCCTAAAAGGTGAGTGGATCTTGTACGATGTGTTTATGATATAAAACACGCGGTTAAATTTCTTTTACACATCTATATAAATTAAAAATATGACTTTTGGATTTGAATGGGTACTTTTAGTTAGCAATCTATACATATAGAAGAAGTAGAAATACCCTTGGTGATAATTCAACAAAAAACTATTGAAACGTGGGAAAGGATAAACAAATTGGATTTTACTTCTAAAACATGTAGGTCTGCTTATGCAGCGATCCGAAATTTTAAACACTTCGTATTTAAATACATAAATTATGTAAATATTTGAATCTTGGTTAAATGTGATAATATTAATGTGATTTAATAATCATATTAAACCCCTTTCAGTTAATAACACATGAAGGTAATGTGGAACTCCGCACCTTTCGACACACTGATCCAAAGTCTATTGTGACTTTCAGACTCGCATCGCGTCGAGAGATATGAGCGATTGAGTTTTGTAACATTACAAGACTGAAATAACATATATAATCTAAGATATATCACACTTTCAGATCTCACAGGGAAAGAAATAAAATATATAATACTAAAAAATATCCATCTAAGAAATTATTCCAAACACAGTCTCAGAAAATCAGGACGTAGTCAAATACAGAGTGCATAGAAAATATCCCTCCAAGTCTAATAAAGAAAATACAAATACTGATAAGATAGATAAATGAATACATAGTGAGTAGATATAATAACAAGCAACTTTTGTGATGAGCTTGCCTCTCCAAGTATCAAGAATGAGCTAATAACCTACTGCCTTGTTCACCTATGGTGGGGTAAAAAGAAGAAAAAATGTGGATCGGACAAAAGTCTGATGAATGAAAACAAGTTTAATATATAGTGATAATGTGCAATTAACTTTAACACTGCTCTAAGTGACATAGGATGTACAATGAGTGTCCGTGTATTCCTAGGGTTCATAACTTACGAATTTTTGTCCAACACACGCCTACACTAAAATTTGCATAGACTACTACAAGGATCGAACTTCAATGACTAACGATCGGCTATGCTTCTAGAGCTACCTAATAAGGAAACGCCGTCAGTAGGCTACTGTGAAAATAAACTTCCACTAATATAACCGCATAATGCTACTGTGGGATCTACTCTCCACTAATATCACCGCTACTAGGGCTACTGGGGAATTGATTTCCCTTAGACTACCCGTAACCCAACTACGCCTCGATGGGGAGCCAGTAGTGCCAACTTGTCGGTGTGTCTAATTGTTTGCATCCGTGTTCATCTCTCGATCTTAATGTATGTCTTTTATTGCACGCGCCGGTGTCCACCATCTTATCACGTTGCGTTAGAAACCGTGCATACCGGGACTTCCGTTGTATGCAAATTAAGTGGGTCATCAGTTTGCTGCAGAATCTAAGGAAGATTAAGGCTGCTCCTTGCTCATGTCATGAGTCAATAGATGAGATCATTCTTACTCACTAGGCTTTGGTACCAATGTGTGGTGTTCTTTTGACTTTTGGTGTCGAAATCTGGGTTTTCCATGGTAAGGTTCAGGCGATGTTGGGTTCAGGGCTGAATGAGTGGGTTCAGGAAGTGATGGGTTTTGAAGGTGGAAAATGATGTTGTTAAGGTTAACTGGGAAGAAGGATGTGGGATACTTCAAAGAAGGCATGTGAACAAGTTTCAGAGAAACGAGAAAAAGAAATGCACGTAGAAAACATAAGGTAAGAAAATCCGACAGTTTGTATTATTCACTTATATTGATTTGATTACATAGCTTTAGATCGTAAATATTGGCATTACACTTAGAGATTATCATCAACTAGCCATTACAATTTAAAGGTACCCTAAATCATAGTCCAACAAAAAGACTTCTGGAATCAAAACAGCCCAAATGCAAAAAAAGAATGTTTAGACTTGTGCACTTGCACACATGCACAACGTTCACACAACTCCCCATCTCATTGCTCTTTTTCTAATGTCGATCCGATGCTTTCAGCTGTTTATCCATGCTTCTGCATCATACCTAAGCTCTTAGAAACGTCCTCAAGTGTTTTAGCTGTCGTGAAGACGAGTTGTAGTTTGTTTGCCTAACTGTTCGATGAAACTACTGAGTAAATTGTTGATCACCAGGTGCTCGATGTAATGTCTGAGTGTAACATACACCTTGGAAATGAAGGTCAGGACTCCATAACAGATGAGGATCGATTTGGTTTCTGTTAGAGTCGCCCCAACTATGTTGTTTCTTATCGTATGGATTTGCGACTATGTTCTTTTTATCATTGTCTTTTAACGTGTAATTGATCCATACTCATTTCCCTACTGTGTTCATTCAAATGTAAGTCCGGCGTGGACAGTATTTCACAATGTACCTGAGGTAGCTATGATATAGAAGGGGAGAAGAATAGATATTAGTACTAGTGCATAGTTTGGGAACCGTTTTGTTCTCATATACTCCATTTATTTTTTAGAATTTAATTAGGCATGTAAATAGTAAATACAGAGCTCAATTGATTCTTACGAAATCTAATTAGCTGAATTGTATGCATTTGCAGTAATGAAACTTTGAAGTGTTTGACAGGATACTTTTTGTTATTAGTTTAAGCTGAATATGTACTTTTATTTATTAAATCATAGGATATAACAGCAGAAAACAGGAGCTTCTTTTTTCTCATTTGTAATCAAACTGTTCTTATTCAGGAAATTCACTCGAACAACTTTGTTTCTATTCAGGAAATTTGGACATTATCTTTATGGTTGAATGTGGCTCTTTTCGATTATCAATGAAGTTCGATCATCCATGAAGTTCACGATGCACATTCATGGTATTTCTTCTTTGGTATACTTAATGGTGACACTATGGTAACATATAAAAATGTATTGGCAAAATGATACTAGAATTCTCAAAATAAATCAATGCCAAAATAGCCCGTTCATGGTGGAGACTGTTTTAAATGTAAAGGCTTTTTATAAGGTCGTGGCTTTATTTTTGAATAAATCTTCTGTTTATGAATGTTAAAACTTACATTATTTTCTCTACAATTTTTAATTTAACATTCATGGAACTTTTGTTTTTGCCGTCGTTGTTGGACACAATGAGACACAGCCAGAACATAAATAAATTCCATCTTTAAACTCTGATAATAAAAACATAAATCTTTTTTAATTGTCCCATCTACCTGCACCAGCTGCTGAGTTGTGTGATTCTAGCCGTTAACCTAAAGGGGACCTATGAGGTGTTTGGATGGATGGAATATATAATTAGACTGTGTGCTTCAATTGCCATGCCTAGAATTCTCCTCACTCGTATTTTTGCTCCATATATAATTAGACTGTGTGCTTCAACTAGTCTAGCCTTGTATCTACCATCATCCTTGACCATGAACACCCACTTGCAACCCATGACTCGACTTTCTTGAGGAGGTGGTAACAAATCTCAAGTATTGTTCTACTTCAACGACTCTAACTCCTCTTCCATAGCGCACATCTACTTCGAATTGTCACATGACTTCAAAGCTTCATCAAGGTCAAGCGGCTCCCCAAGAACCACATGTATGGCATAGTCAAACTGATCACAAAGGCTAAGGTTCGCAAACTGCCAATCACCATACCTTTTGGGTGGCCTAATAGTCCTACGACAGACCCGGGCAAGTACTATTTCGCCTAAACTCCTTTCAGCTTTACCTTGAACTGAACTTCCTCTAGATTCATGCACATCACCAATACTACTAGAAGGTACCTGTGGACTATCCTGTGATGTTTCATCAACTGCGTTTTCCTCGACAACATCAACAAAAACTCTACTATTTTGCTAGAACACGGGAACTTCTTCCATTTCCTTAGGCCTATCAGAATCTTCTGATGTGGTATGTAGCTTCTCCTTCGGATTGCACATAAAAGACTCATCAAAAGTAACATGTCTGGAATGAACAATCTTCTGATCAACAGGGTTCCAAATTCGATACCCTTCGATACCATCGGTGTATTCCATTAGTATGCCCTTGTATGATCTAGCCTCCAACTTGTCATCACCTGTATGGTGAACGTACACATGACAACCAAAAATTCGAAAGCAACCAAGATACACTGCTTTACCTCTCCACTTTTCCTTTGGAATCTTCCCATCTATGGCTGAGCAAGAAATTCGATTTATGATATGCACCGCAGTTGATAATGCCTCAGCCCAAAGCCTTTAGACAAGCCCGCCATCAATCTCAAGCAACGAGCCTTCTCCAGTAGAGTCTTATTTATCATTTCTGCAACCCCATTGGATTGTGAATCGCCAGGTGTAGTGAAATGTCTCTGAATGCCATGCTATCTATAGAAATTAAGGAACTCCCTAGAGACAAATTCACCGCCATTATCATATCTCAACACCCTCAACCTAGAACCAAACTGATTCTCAACAAGCGCTTTCCAGTCTTTGAACTTCTTAAAACTCTCTGATTTAGCCTTCATCACATACACCCATACTTTTCAAGAAAATTCATCAATGAAAGAGATAAAATACTTTGCTCCTCCAAGAGAAGGAGTAGTAATCGATCCCCAAACATCTGTATGCACGTACTCAAGTACTCGCCTCGATCTATGGAGTCCAACTTCAAAAGATACTTTAGTTTGCTTGCCCAACACACACTCCCGGCAAAAGTCCATCTTGTCGAAGCTTTCTCCTTTGATCATCTTCCGTTTTCGAAGCAACTCTAAGCTCTTCTTTGAAATATGACCCAGCCTGAGATGCCAAAGCTTTGTGGCATCCAAAGCACGAGAACTATCTACTCCAACACACGACTCTCCAAGAACTGTGGTTACTTTCAGTAAATACAGATTTCGGAACACATCTCCTTTCATAAGAACTAGTGCACCTCTCAAAACCTTCAGAGAATTCTTCTCGATAGTTACCTTGCATCCCAAAGATGCCAATTGTCCTAAAGAAATTAAGGACTTCCGAAGACCTGGAACATACCGAATGCCTGTCAAAGTGCGTATCACTCCGTCAAACAACCTGATTCTCACTGTACCTTCACTCATTACTCTACGGCTAGCATCATTATCCATAAGAATAGAGCTTTCCTCTTGTCCAACAGAAGAACTGAAGTAATCCTTATTAGGCGTCATATGGAAAGACGCCCCCGAGTCCAGCACCAATGGTCTGAGACATCCGACATTGCTATAGACAACACATCGTCAGATACAGACTTCTCCACCGCAAATGATGAAGATCTGTCTTCTTTCTTCTTCTTCTTCAAATCTGGACAATCCTTTTTCCAAAGACCAGATTTCTTGTAGATAAACCACTTTTCGTCCTTAGATTTCCTCTCCTACCATTACCGGGCTTCCTAGAATTGAAACGTCCTCTAGAGTGCCAATTCTTCTTATCTTCTCTACCACTTTCAACAAACAGGTTGTGACTACTACTTCCACCTTTACTTCCTTCACTTATCTCCTTCATCTAATCTCTCAAGTCCTAAGATAGAAGGCCTAACTTCACATCTTCTACTGTCAATGTGTCTTTAGCGAAGATAAGGATATTAGCGAAACCTGTATATCGCTCCGAAAGAGAACACAAAAGAATCATTGTCATTTGCTCCTCATCCATCTTCAAGTCAACAGTCTTTATCTTCATCACGAGATCATCAAAGAAATCAAGATGTTCTTTCACTGAAGTACTATCTCTCATCTGCATGGTGAAAAAATGTCTTCAGCAATATCAGACGGTTAGTCAGAGATTTCTTCAAGTAGAGATTTTCTAGCTTGGTCCAAATGCCTCTAGCAGTGGTCTCACTGCTAATCTCTGAGATGACATTCTCTCTCATAACTAGTCGTAAAGTAGTAAACGCCCATTTATCCATCTCCTTCCTTTCCACGACTGAGATGTCAGTCGTCAACTCCTCAGGTGCAAACACTACTGGATGGACTTCATTCCTCATTAGAACAACATTCATCCTCCATTGCCACTTCTCGAACTCTTTATCCCCATTCCATTTCTCAATTGCCAACTGTGATCCTGACGCGATATACATCCCCTTAGTATAGGGTCTTATAACAACTGGAGTCGCTTCATCTCCTGTCATAGCGTCTAACATTCCTCAATCAACCTTGCAGCTCTGATACCAGACTGTTGGGAAAAATCCCTTCAGATAATCAGTCTAAGGGAATAAAAAACCCAACGCGGCGGAAAACAACCGGATCGTGATTGTAGTGAGATGGAACAAACAAAAGATGAACACCAGAACAGACAATCACAAATCAATGCAATGCAGAAAAATAAATAACACCAGTATTTATAGTGGTTCCACTACCGCAAGGCAGTGTACGTCCACTTGGGGATAGAAGATTTTATTAATTACTGAAAGATTAGAGTTACAAGATTTATTTACTTTTGGAGGCTATACATAGGAAGAATTAACAATACAGAAAAAATTCTGCAGAGTTTCAGCTCTCTAAGATGGCTCTGAAATTGGAAGAAATTAGCTCTCAATTTCGGCTGTCATTGTTATCCAAAAGCTCCCCTATTTATAGAGTAAAGATATGAGAAGCGGTAACTGTTATATGGATGCTTAGGATTTGGTTCGGCATGTTTGGTCCGGCATATGGCACTTGGCATTTGGTTCGGCATAGTATACTTCAAGTCTGGACCGGCATCTCCCAATTGTCAAACGAGAAATATGGACCGGTCTTCCTCTTCACTTACTTGGTTCGACAAATACCGAACGAAATATTTCGTTCGTCATCATCAGCTCACCGAACGATAAATTTGGTTCGTTCTTCCTTCACCGCTCAAAACCAATGCTGCTCCACTTCTCTTCTTTACCGAACGAAGTTTCTCATTCGGTCTTCTTCAATCACCGACCAAAGTCGCCACCGCTCCAGAACTCTGGAGCGGCAAATCCAAGCAACACCGGACCACTGATTTGGTCCAGCAAATCAGCTTCCTCCATCGAACCACTTTGCTGGTTCGGTCTTCAGTTCCTGTTCCTAGGGCTTCGGCTTCCTCCTTCATGAGCTTCTCCAATGGCCTCTTCCCGAATTCAGGTATCATCTCTAACAGTTAAATGGATGACTCATATATTAAGTGGATTACATTAGTAGAGAATTATATTGACAAAGGTATCCAAAACTAAATCAAAACAACATTCATACCATTTTTCTTAAGAAGTTCTAATTTTTTATAATAATAGATTTTTTTCGACTATATACAAATTATTTGAAAATTAAGCTATTTATTTTTTGTTTTTTAACTTTTTGTTGGAATAAATTACCCTTAGCACTTCTATATATAATTAAGGATAAACACAAGCAATGAACTTATATTAATTATATCCTCACTTTGTACTCAACAGGAAAATATTTACGAATTTTTTCCGTGCTAATTTAGCTTATGATAATTCACTTGATGCATTAAACTCTCTATTTTTAAGCTAAAAGAGTAAAAGGTACACAATGTCGGATGTTAAAATAGATGAACCTCTTCTTCTACCTCCTCTTTATTTACAACACTGCTATCTAAAGGGGAGCAATGCATGGTTATTAGCAAGAAGAATCCGTTGGTGTTGTTATTCTTCAATTTCAAATTTGTGCTCCAGGAGTTGCCTCAAATTTGGATATTGATTGTGAAGTGTAAAACTGAAAGCATCAGTTTGGGCTCATGAGTGTCCATATTTCCATTATTCTTTTTATTTTACCTAGTATTATTTATTTAGATCTTTTATCTTCTACTTACCCACAACTTTTTTAGGTGAATGACGATGTGAAAATATAAAAAATCACCCTCACTCTCATTTTTAGGCCCAAACATATGGGCCTTTTGACGAAAACTAGCTTGGAAGTTAAAATAGAGAAAAATAAGAGCCTATAAAGGAAAATTAAACAAAAGAGAGAGCTCAAAGTGAAAAAAATAGCTGAGCCAATTACTATTGGGAAGTAGCACTTAAGTTTAATTTAAGTTGAAATAAACTTGCTCTCAACAAGGTTTCAAAGAACAATTTCGTCGACAACCTTTTAAATCGCAGATCGATCATATTCAAGACAGCGGTGATGAGAAATACCTGAGGTATCAATGGTAGTATACTTGAAACTTCGACAAATTTTTTATGATTACTTTGGTAATAATCCGATAAAACGGGATTATTTGGAGATGATCAATGGATGGGGGATGGAATTGTGTAACAAGTTAAAAAATTTAATAATAAATTAAAATGTTAATAACGGTAAAAATGCATTTTACAAATAAGGAAAAAATTGTGAATTTTCACAAACTTTGAAATTAGGCTTTGTAACATATTTCATTGCATCAGGAACGTCGGGATACAGTCCGAAAACATATATAACTTGTTAAATATGATAAAACATGTCAGAAATTGTAAAAAGTGGACCCAATGGCATTTATGTAATTAGGGATTTTGGGATTAAGCCCTAATAACCCT
Organism: Allium fistulosum; assembly: GCA_030737815.1. NCBI lineage: Eukaryota > Viridiplantae > Streptophyta > Magnoliopsida > Asparagales > Amaryllidaceae > Allium > Allium fistulosum. Next base: position 107,638,356 of record CM060906.1, read on the forward strand.
AACTTCAACTATAAATATAGATCTAGCCCTCACCTCTCTTCACTCAAAGTCCTAGATGCCGCTTCTCTAATTCTTCACATTCTCTTCTTCTCCCCCATTCTCCAAACTTCTTTATCAAATCTCCGCTCAAAATTCTAAATAAAAAACGAAACCAAACAAAAGTAGAAGAGATAAAGAAAGGCAAATAAATAAAAGGATAGAGGTCAAGAAAAGCGGCTCATAAAGAGGATTCTTGAGGATTAAAGAGAATGGAAAGCCTAAAAGGTGAGTGGATCTTGTACGATGTGTTTATGATATAAAACACGCAGTTAAATTTCTTTTACACATCTATACAGATAGAAGAAGTAGAAATACCTAGGTGATAATTCAACAAAAAACTATTGAAACGTGGGAAAGGATAAACAAATTGGATTTTACTTCTAAAACATGTAGGTCTGCTTATGTAGCGATCCGAAATTTTAAACACTTCGTATTTAAATACATAAATTATGTAAATATTTGAATCTTGGTTAAATGTGATAAAATGTGATTTAATAATCATATTAAACCTCTTTCAGTTAATTACACATGAAGGTAATGTGACAATCCACACCTTTCGACATATTGATCCAAAGCCTATTATGACTTTCAGACTCGCATCGGAAGAAATAAATTATATAATACTAAAAAATATCCATCTAAGAAATTATTCCAAACACAGTCTCAGAAAATCAGGACGTAGTCAAATACAGAGTGCATAGAAAATATCGCTCCAAATCTGATAAAGAAAATACAAATACTGATAAGATAGATAAATGAATACATAGTGAGTAGATATAATAACAGGCAACTCCTGTGATGAGCTTGCCTCTCCAAGTATCAAGAATGAGCTAATAACCTACTGCCTTGTTCGCCTATGGTGGAGCAAAAAGAAGGAAACGGGTGGATCGGACAAAAGTCTGATGAATGAAAACAAGTTTAATATATGGTGATAATGTGCAATTAACTTTAACACTGCTCTTAAGTGACATAGGATGTACAATGAGTGTCCGTGTATTCCTAGGGTTCATAACTTACGAATTTTTGTCCAACACACGCCTACACTAGAATTTGCGTAGACTACTACAAGGATCGAACTTCAATGACGAACGATCGGCTACCGCTTCTAGAGCTACCTAATAAGGAAACGCCAATAAGGAAACGCCGTTAGTAGGCTACTGTGAAAATAAACTTCCACTAATATAACCACATAATGCTATTGTGGGATCTACTCTCCACTAATATCACCGCTACTAGGGCTACTGGAGAATTGATTTCCCTTAGACTACCTGTAACCCAACTACGCCTCGATGGGGAGCCAGCAGTGCCGACTTGTCGGTGTGTCTAATCGTTTGCATCCGTGTCCATCTCTCGATCTTAATGTATGCCTCTTATTGCACGCGCCGGTGTCCACCATCCTATCACGTTGTGTTAGAAACCGTGCATACCGGGACTTCCGTTGTATGCAAATTAAGTGGGTCATCAGTTTGCTGCAGAATCTAAGGAAGACGAAGGCTGCTCCTTGCTCATGTCATGATTCAATAGATGAGATCATTCTTACTCACTAGGCTTTGATACCAATGTGTGGTGTTCTTTTGACTTTTGGTGTTGAAATCTGGGTTTGCCATGGTAAGGTTCAGGCGATGTTGGGTTCAGGGCTGAATGAGTGAGTTCAGAAAGTGATGGGTTTTGAAGGTGGAAAATGATGTTGTTAAGGTTAATTGGGAAGAAGAACATGGGATACTTGAAAGAAGGCATGTGAACAAGTTTTAGAAGTTAGAGAAACGAGAAAAAGAAATGCACGTAGAAAACATAAGGTAAGAAAACCCGACAATTTGTATTATTTCACTTATATTGATTTGATTACATAGCTTTAGAGATTATCATCAACCAGCCATTACAATTTAAAGGTACCCTAAATCATAGTCCACCAACAAGACTTCTGCAATCAAAACAGTCCAAATACAAAAAAAGAATGTTTAGACTTGTGCACTTGCACACATGCACAAGGTCCACACAACTCCCCATCTCACTACTCTTCTTCTAATGTCGATCTGATGCTCTCAACTTTTTCTCCATGCTTCCGCACCGTACCTAAGCTCTTAGAAACGTCCTCAAGTGTTTCAGCTGTCGTGTGGAGAGTTGTAATTTGCTTGTGACGCAGCGGATTAAACAAAACAATCTTCAATCGGTGAAAGTAGTAATCGGTGGATTGGAAGATACTGAAATGCCCAAATTCGTTGATCCGAAGATACCGAATTCTAGCTATCCCGAACTCGTTGATCGCGCATGATACCGGGTTCAAAGATCTTCAATTCTTCAAGCGTTGATCAAGCGCACTTGATTCCGCGAATCGGCTTCTACAATCGTTGAATCGAGCGCACTCGATTAACCGAAAGAGGAGATAGGAGATTACACTCAACTACCAATTTAGATGAAAGCACACAGCAATCAAAAGAGAATTTTATTCAAAAATCAACAACCTTTACAAATGAAACAACTTGCCTATTTATAGGCGTTTTACAATTCACACGAAAAATAACAAAAATTACATCTCCTAAGTCGGTTCCGAGTTATAGCTTCCGACCTACGACTTACTCAATACACGACTTACGACTTATCAATAACTCTGCCTCAACATACATGTATATTACAAACAACTCACGACATAAAAAAAATACAAACTTATTACAACATTTAGGTCGTAGACGACTTACTACTCACGACATAAGACCCAAACGCCTTACGACTCAACAAACAACGGCAGAGATTGACTCGGCAGAAGAATCAACGGCAGTAAGCTTCAGTGACCTTAAAACATGCGGCATTCCAGATCAACGACTTAAGTGAATCCACGGTAGAGATTAACTCGGCATAAGGATCCTCGGTTCTGGGCTTCAGCGACTTAAAACTTCGGGCGACTTAAATAAATCGTAACTTGGTGCCGACCTATCACCTTCCTTAAGTCGTATCCCAGCACTCTTCCTTATCTCGTTAGGTCGTACTCGATCTAATACTTCATCAGTTTGCTCAGCCTTCTTACTGCATAACTCGGTAGGTCGTTCTGGTGACTTAAGATATTCGATAACTCGCACATCTTCATGAGTTAGGTCTTCCACTCTGTTAAGTCGGTCACGACTTATGTTTTCACCTCCGTTGAGTCGGTCACGACTCATGCCTTTGTCTCCCTTAAGTCGGTCACGACTTTGGTCCTTAGCTTTACTAAGTCGGTCACGACTTATAGTTTCAATTTCCTTAAGTCGGTTACGACTTAGTACTTGGTCTGCATCATCCTCCCCAGGTTGAGAAAAATTCGTCCTCGAATTTGCAAATTCTTCCACATCAGCTCGTTCATCCCCATGATATGGTATGAGAAGTTTAACATTGAACACATCAGAAGTGTACACATCTTCTGGCAGCTTCAACTTATAAGCATTTTCATTAATTCGTTTTACGACTTTTACAGGACCAATTTTTCTGGCTTTCAACTTGTTATAAGCGCCCACTGGAAAACGATCCTTTGTTAACACTGCATAAACTAAATCACCATCGTTAAATTCAACACTCCTTCGTTTCAAATCTGCAGAACGCTTATACTTCTCATTTGCTTTCTCCAATCGTTCCTGAACGATTTTGTGACATTCTGCCAATCCTTCAACAAAATCAGCAGCTTTCTTAACTGTCTTCTTTGATTGTGGCACTACCGTTAAATCCAACGGACCCTTCGGTAAGCTTGAATATACTATCTAAAATGGACTGAACCCTGTGCTACGATTTACTGCATGATTATGAGCAAATTCGGCCTGGCATAACTTCACATCCCAACTCTTCAGGTTATCTTGTACAAGACACCTCAGCAAATTCCCCAATGATCTGTTAACAACTTCGGTCTGTCCATCCGTTTGCGGATGATAAGCACTACTAAACTTCAGCTTCATTCCCACCATTTTCCACAAACTTAACCAAAAGTGACTCAGAAATCGAGTATCTCTATCCGACACAATAGATTCTGGCAATCCATGAAGTCGATAGATCTCCTTGAAAAACAATTGAGCAACATGAACAGCATCCGCCGTCTTCTTACAAGCAATAAAATGTGCCATTTTCGAAAATCGATCAACCACCACATAAATGGAATCGTTACCACGCTGTGTCCTCGGTAATCCCAACACGAAGTCCATACTCACATCAACCCATGGTTTAATTGGTACAGGTAACGGCATATATAACCCAGCATTAGTTGCAGTTCCTTTCGAAATCTGACAGATATGACATCGCTCCACAAACCTCTCCACCTCTTTCCTCATCGATGGCCAAAAGTAAGATTGTGAAATCAACTGTAATGTACGGTCTCTACCCACGTGTCCTTCTTCATGTAGCTCTTTTACGATCTTCATTCTCAAACTACCCTCCGGAATGCACAATCGATTTCCTTTGAACAGAAAACCATCTATCATTATAAACTCATCCGTCTCCCCATCCTTGACTTTATCAACAAACTTTGCAAAGTAAGGATCATCGTCAAATAATTCTGGTAACATTTCAAACCCCGTCACTTCAACCTTTAGTGTAGTCAACAAATGATTCCTCCTACTCAAAGCATCAGCCACACGATTCGTCACCCCTGACTTGTGTTTAACAACAAAAGTAAATTGTTGTAGATATGCAATCCATGATGCATGTCTCGCTGAAATCTTGTCTTGCCCTTGTAAATGCTTCAACGCCTCATGATCAGTGTAAAGAACAAACTCTTTCTGAAATAGATAGTGTCTCCAGTGTTTAATAGATTGCACAACAGCATAAAATTCCACATCATATGTACTGTACCTCATCTTCGCTCCTGATAACTTCTCACTAAAGTATGCAATAGGACGACCTCTTTGACTCAACACTCCTCCAATTCCAACCTTGGATGCATCAGTATGTAGTTCAAACACTAACTGAAAATCTGGTAATATTAGAATTGGTGCAGACGTCAAGAGTTCTTTGATTCGCTCAAAAGCAACCCCGGCTTCCTCCGTCCATGCAAACTGTTTACCCTTCATGCAATCCGTAACAGGTGCCATCACACTACTAAAGTGTGGAATAAACCTCCGATAAAATGAAGCCAACCCGTGAAAACTACGAACTTCCGTTATCGTCTTGGGCTGTGGCCAATCTCTAATCGCTTCGACCTTACTTTGGTCAACCTGTATTCCCTTTTCCGACACAACACCCCAGAAATAAAACACTATGCGTCATGAACACGCATTTCTTCGTTTCAGCATAAAATTGTTCTTGTCGCAGTACCATCAGCACTTCTCTCAGATGATTCAAATGTTCCTCTGGACTTCCACTATATATCAGAATATCATCAAAATACACCACCACAAACTTCCCAATGAATGGTCTAAAAATCTGATTCATCACCCGCATAAATGTACTTGGTGCATTTGATAAGCCAAATGGCATTACCAACCATTCGTATAGACCCTCCCTGGTTTTAAAAGCGGTCTTCCACTCATCACCTGGTCTGATACGAATTTGATGATATCCGCTCTTCAAATCAATCTTCGAAAAGATAGTAGCCCCGCTCAACTGATCCAACAAATCATCAAGCCTCGGCATTGGAAATCTATATCTCACAGTAATCTTATTCAATGCTCGACTGTCAGTGCACATTCTCCACGTTCCATCCTTTTTGGGTACCAATAAAGCTGGTACAGCACAAGGACTGAGACTCTCCTGCACACGCCCCTGTTCAAGCAATTCTTCTACCTGCCTCCGCAACTCTTCATGTTCCTTCGGACTCATTCGATAATGTGGTCTGTGTGGTAACACAGCCCCTGGAACAAGATCTATCTGATGCTGTATATCCTTCAACAGTGGCAACTCCGTTGGTAACTCCTCTGGAAATACATCGTCAAATTCTTTCAAAACTGGCTTTGCTTCTTTCGGAATTTCAACCTCCTCACTGCTCTCTCGCCCAATCAACAAAAACACTTCAGGCTCCTCCTCTACTTCCTTCACAAACTCCTTTAAAGATAACAAAGTTTTGAGCTCTTCAATCTCCTCCAACTTGTTTTCCTCCTGTTGTTGCTTCTTTGGAACTAGAGTAATCTTTGTGCCTTCAAACATGAAACTGTAACTGTTGGTACGCCCATCATGTTGTACTGCTCTATCATACTGCAACGGTCTTCCCAGCAACAAATGACAAACGTCCATATCTACCACATCGCACCAGATTTCATCTTTGTATTTTTTTCCAATTGAAAAATTCACACGAACCCTTCGTCCAACCTTCACCTCCCCGCCTTTCCTTAACCAAGCTAGCTTGTATGGTTTCGGGTGTTTCTCAGTCTTCAATGCCAACTTCCTCACAGCTTCATAAGAAATTATATTATCACAGCTTCCAGCATCAAAAACAAATTTGCAAACTTTCCCCAGAATAGTACATGTTGACTGAAAAATATTGCTCCTCAACCAACTACAATCCTCCTCTTGCTTTGGTGTTAAACACGACCTCTTCATCATGAGATTATATCCTTCGTCTCCCGACACTTCTTCTTCCTCCTCATCAGGTGGTGAATTGGAACATTCAGCTTCTTCATCCTCATCCTCAACCTCCGCTATCATAGCTCTCTTCTTCGGCTTCGGACATTCGCTACTTTTGTGACCAAACTCCTGACAATTGTAACATTTGAAACCGTTGTTAACCTTTGTCTTCTCAACCTCCTTCACTACTGGCCTACTGATAGGTTTAGAAATATTAGAACTTCCACCAACACCCTTCACTTGATTGTTAGAATTAGTAAACACACCACTTCCTCGTCGTCCCTGTTTCTCCCAAGCCAACGCTTTCTGATGTGCTTCCGCTATAGATCTTGGATCGAACATATTAACCATATCCTGAATCTGTATTCTCAATCCCCCAATGAATCTAGATGTCAGCTGTTCTTCTGTCTCTATAATATCGTTCCTTGCAATCAGTTGATAAAATTTGTCAGCATAGTCATTCACAGATTTCGTCCCTTGTCTCAAGTTCTGCAAACGTTGATACATCAAAGATTGATAATTGTAAGGTAAGAACGTTGCTTTCATCAATTTCTTCATCTTCTCCCAAGATTCAATCTTTGACTTCCCCATCCGTTCACGTGTAAGTTTGGTTTGCTGCCACCATGCCAAAGCTCTACCCCTCAACCTTGTAGCAACCAACTTCACTGTACGATGTTCTGGAACTTCTTTGAAGTCAAAAATCTCTTCAACATTAGCCATCCAATCTAGAAATTCCTCCGCTTGCATACCACCTTTGAATTCAGGAATTTCAGTCTTCATCCCCGTCTCCCATTTGTGATCATACTCAGGGTAATTTCTTCCTCGTCCTCGTCCTTGTCCTCGAACACTACCACCATCATACTCCTCTTCAAAATCAGATGTATATCGTTGTCTATCTCGTCCACCCACATCTCTACTACCTTCACGTCTACCACCATCATCCCTTCTATCTACATTCCTCCGTTCACGATCATTCACGTTCCTCCCACGCCTTTGATCATCATCAACACTTCTGTCTCGATTGGATTGTGGCGAGACTCTACTACCCCCATGATTAGATTCAGGTGAAACCCTTCTCCGATTTTGATTCATCTCCGTCATAAGCTTCTCTAACCGGCCAATTCCTTCGTTAAGCTTTTCACTAAAGTTTTCATTGATTCTTTGTTTCATCTCATCAGCTTCTTCTCTTCGATACAAAGCTTCTACGTTTTGGTGACGATTTTCTCTTCTCGGTGGCATGATTGTAAATTGTACAAACTTCAACAAACTCAACTTCAAAAATTCAAATCTCTCCTTTGGCGCGCGCAAGCTTCACGACCCAAATCCAAACAATTCTCGAACTTAGATCCAAAATAGAATGGATCAAAACTCCCACTCGTGTTGCTACTCGATGATGAACTCGACGAACACAACTCTCGGCCTCTAACACAAATCCGATCCTCCAAGCTTTCAAAATGATTGCAAATTCCCTCAACTAGCTCGGCCGTCTCAAACTTCTTCAAATTTCTTCAATTGATTGGTTCCAAGTCTCGATCTAGCTATGATTGGCTAGAACTTGCTCTGATACCAAAACTGACGCAGCGGATTAAACAAAACAATCTTCAATCGGTGAAAGTAGTAATCGGTGGATTGGAAGATACTGAAATGCCCAAATTCGTTGATCCGAAGATACCGAATTCTAGCTATCCCGAACTCGTTGATCGCGCACGATACCGGGTTCAAAGATCTTCAATTCTTCAAGCGTTGATCAAGCGCACTTGATTCCGTGAATCGGCTTCTACAATCATTGAATCGAGCACACTCGATTAACCGAAAGAGGAGATAGGAGATTACACTCAACTACCAATTTAGATGAAAGCACACAGCAATCAAAAGAGAATTTTATTCAAAAATCAACAACCTTTACAAATGAAACAACTTGCCTATTTATAGACGTTTTACAATTCACACGAAAAATAACAAAAATTACATCTCCTAAGTCGGTTCCGAGTTATAGCTTCCGACCTACGACTTACTCAATACACGACTTACGACTTATCAATAACTCTGCCTCAACATACATGTATATTACAAACAACTCACGACTTAAAAAAATACAAACTTATTACAACATTTAGGTCGTAGACGACTTACTACTCACGACATAAGACCCAAACGCCTTACGACTCAACAAACAACGGCAGAGATTGACCCGGCAGAAGAATCAACGGCAGTAAGCTTCAGTGACCTTAAAACATGCGGCATTCCAGATCAACGACTTAAGTGAATCCACGGTAGAGATTAACTCGGCATAAGGATCCTCGGTTCTGGGCTTCAGCGACTTAAAACTTCGGGCGACTTAAATAAATCGTAACTTGGTGCCGACCTATCACCTTCCTTAAGTCGTATCCCAGCACTCTTCCTTATCTCGTTAGGTCATACTCGATCTAATACTTCATCAGTTTGCTCAGCCTTCTTACTGCATAACTCGGTAGGTCGTTCTGGTGACTTAAGATATTCGATAACTCGCACATCTTCATGAGTTAGGTCTTCCACTCTGTTAAGTCGGTCACGACTTATGTTTTCACCTCCGTTGAGTCGGTCACGACTCATGCCTTTGTCTCCCTTAAGTCGGTCACGACTTTGGTCCTTAGCTTTACTAAGTCGGTCACGACTTATAGTTTCAATTTCCTTAAGTCGGTTACGACTTAGTACTTGTCTGCATCAGCTTGCCTTACTGTTCAATGAAACTCCAGAGTAAATTGTTGCTCATCAGGTGTTCGATGCAATGTCTGAGTGTAACATACACCATGGAAAGAAGGTCGGGACTCCACAACAGATGAAGATGATTTGATTGCTGTTAGAGTCATTCCCATTATGTTAAGTTTTGATTTACGCTCATGAGCTAGCTTACCCAGGTTTCCATTGTTTTTAAATTATACATAATATTTTTATTTAGATCTTTTGTCTTCTACTTTCTCTAAGCATGGTAATCGGTCCCTCACATCTTTTTTTGGTGGATGACGAGGTGAAAAAATAATCACCCTCATTTTTAGGCCCAACCATATAAGCCTTTAAGACAAAAAATTTGTCATTCCTGCATTTTGTCCATCTTATCATAGAGTTCTTAAGTGTTTCTTGTTAAATTCTGGGTTGTAGTAGGGAGTTCTTGAGTTTGAACTGATAATTCTTGAGTGGTTCTCTCAATTTTTTTCTGTCAATATTGCCTTTCTATTGTTGATAAGATCTTGCTTCTACCATAGGTTAGGAAAGTCATCGGTTGCTGCAGAACCTAAGGAAGATGAAGGCTGCTCCTTACTCATGTCATGGTTCAACTGGTGAGGGTCGGATTCTTGCCAATATGTGGTGTTCCTTTGATTTCTCTTGTTAAAATCTGGTGTCTGCCATGGCAAGTTTCAGGTGATGTTTAAGTTCAGGGCTGACTGAGTGGGTTCAGGAAGTGGTGGGTTTCGAAGGTAGACAGTGATGTTGTTAAGGTTAATTAGGAAGAAGGATGTGGGATACTTGAAAGAAAGCATGTTAAAAAGTTTCAAAATTAAGAGAAATGACAAAAAACGTGCACATAGAAAACAGATGGTAAAAAAAATTTGACAGTTTTTATTATTTCACTTATATTGATCTGATTACATAGCCTTATATCATATATATAGGCATTGCACTTAGAGATTATCATCAATCCGCCATTACAATTCAAAGGTACGCTAAATCATAGCCCAACAACAAGAATATAGAATCAAAAGAATCCCAAATACAAAAAAGAATGCTCAGACTTGTGCACTTGAACACATGCACAATGCGCACACAACTCCCTGCCTCACTGCTCTTCTTCTAATGTTGATCTGATGCTTTTGACTGATTCTCCATGCTTCTGCATCACACCTAAGCTCTTAGAATCATCCTTAAGTGTTTCAGCTGCTTGTGTTGACAAGCTGTAATTTGTTTGCCTAACTGTTCAATGAAACTCCTGCGTATCCCCAGGTGCTCGATGTAATGTTTGAGTGTAACATACGCCTTGGAAACCAAGGTCAGGATTAATTTAGTTGCTGTTAGACTTGCACCCATTATGCTGTTTCTTATCGTTTGGATTTGCGAGTATGTTCTTTTTCTCATTGTCTTTTAACGTAATGTATCCATACTCATTTCCCTAGTGTGTTCATTCAAATGTAAGTCCGGCGTGGACAGTATTTCACAATGTACCTGAGGTAGCTATGATATAGAACGGGAGAAGAATAGATATTAGTACCAGTGCATAGTTTGGGGACCGTTTTGCTCCCAGATACTCCATTTATTTTTTAGAATTTAATTAGGCATGTAAATAGTAAATACTGAGCTCAGTTGATTCTTACGAAATCTGATTAGCTGAATTGTATGCATTTGCAGTAATGAAACTTTGATGCGTTTGCGTTTGACATGATACTTTTTGTTATTAGTTTAAGCTGAATATGTACTTTTATTTATCGGTTCACAGGATATAACAGCAGAAAACATGAGTTTCATTTTTATCATTTGTAATCAAACTATTCTTATTCAGGAAATTAACTCGAACAACTTTGTTTCTATTTAGGAAGTCTGGGCATTATCTTTATGGTTGAATGTGGCTCTTTTCGATCATCCATGAAGTTCGATCATCCATGAAGTTCACGATGCACATACATGGTAATTCTTCTTTAGTATACCTAATGGTGACACTATGGTAATCTATAAAAATGTATTGACAAAATGGTACTAGAATTCTCAAAATAAATCAATGCCAAAATAGCCCGTTCATGGTGGAGACTGTTTTAAATGTAAAGGCTTTTTATAAAGTCGTGGCTTTATTTTTGAATAAATCTTCTGTTTATGAATGTTATAGCTTACATTATTTTCTCTACAATTTTTAGTTAAACATTCATGGAACTTTTGTTTTTGCCATCGTTGTTGGACACAATGAGACACAGCCAGAACATAAATAAATTCCATCTCTAAACTCTAATAATAAAAACAAATCACTACAGCACTAGGTAACACATATCACAACGATACTACAGTAAACCAAATAAAGCAAATGGGTAAGGAATCCTGACTACATGTTTACTGGCCATAGCTCAAATTTTGGTAGGAGATACATTTGAGGACCTTGTATCCCTAACACAGAATGCGTCAAACCTGAAGAAAAGCTAAAGTGGAAACAACAAAATAATCCCACATCTTGGAATGGAAAAATATAAATCTATCTAAATTATACTATCTACATGCAGTAGCTAAGGAGTAAGTTAATTCTATTTGTTAACGTGAGGGAGAGCTGTAGGGTATTTCACAGGTAGAATTTTCTTCACTCGTTTTTTGTCCCAAAACAAATAGGATCAAAGAAAAATGATTTTCGTACATACGAGATGACAAATAACATTTTTCATCCACATTAAATTTACTTAACCAAATAATTTTAAATCTCGTAGATTTAATATTCAAGTACTGATGAAATGAAATATTAGCAAATAAATTCTATGCACTGTATAATAATCTTCTCTAAATCATCGACCAATTCATTAGAAATTAAAGATGGCCATCACTGAAGTCTTGGTGGGTGAAACATTTGAATACTTCACATTTCCGACATATGATATATCCAACCTAAAGAGAACAAAACATGGAAATATTAAATTAAAGCTTCATTTGGATCGACTTAAATATGTCACATTTTGGTTTCACTACAACAAAAAGACTCTATTACAACTGTATTTTTACAACTGCCAGTTGTAATAAAGGTTTTTTACAACTCTTTTTTTCAAAAAGTTGTAATAAACTTATTTTCAACAACTCTTTTACTTTGCCAGTTGTAATTGATGGATATTACAACCTTTCTTTTTTTGTCAGTTGTAATAGATGCATATTTTTAACAACTGTTCTTTTTTGCGAGTTGTAGTAGATACATATTACAATCTTTTTTGCCAGTTGTAATAGATGCCTATTTTTAACAACTATTTTTTTACCAGTTGTAATAGATGTCTATTACAATCGTTTTCTTTTGCCCGTTGTAATAATTATATTGTATTTAATATTTATTAAGGTTTTTGTGTATTTTGAAACTTATTAGGGACTTGTGCCAAATTGTCCCATATGTGAATACTATATTTAATTTTTAATTTTTAATACTTACAATTAATAATTATATTTAATATTTAATATTTCAAAAAATTTACTAGTTTAAAATTTTATAAAATAAATTTAAAAGTATTAATAAACTTTAAAATCAAACTTTTGAAATAGTCATAAAATTCAAGTGTAAAAAAATTGAAATTTTAAGTAAATTTAATATTTTAAAAAACATTCCAAATTTCAGAAAATTCGATATTAAAAAATCAATCTAAAATTCGAATAGTATAAACATTAAGGTGTAAATTACTACTACCATATGTATTTAGTTGTTTTCTTTTGTGTCCACCTTCTTTGATATTATATTACGTCAATCTGACTTTAAACAATTAAAATTTTACGTAAAACAAAAATATTTCCCTCCTATCCGAAAATTTTGGCTCCAATTTCAATTTTTTTGACTTCGATTCAGACTTTTTGGCTCCAATGTTTATTACTTCCGAGTGGCCATCTTCCCACTTTTTTCCCTATTACCGTCTCTCAAAATCCCCAAATGGTTACGCCTCCTCCCCCAAAATATTCATGTTTCGATTCACTTAAAAACACGAAAAGATCTCAACTTGCTACTTCCTTCTCCTTCCTCTGCCTCCTCAAATCCTTTACAAAGACAAAATCATGCTCCACCACCTCCCCTTTCCATAAACAACTGAGTGCTACCCCAACCCGACCTTTTTAGCCTCGAAGATGAATTTGTCATCGAGCAGATGTACGACGGATGCCGCACGAAACACCGTAGAAGCTACTCGGATTTCGACGCTGTAGGTTTTGATTGGAAGTCGTGCCTGTGCTAGACGCGTGAGTTTTGCTAGAACGGATTCGCATGTAGGTTTCTGCACCGAATGCCCAAAGATGGATCCGGTATGAGCAACATCGAGCAAGAGTTGATGCTTAAGAGATCTAAAAGCAGTGCCATGGTTCCGCAGCCCGCATGTGTTTTCCTTACTCTCCTACCGGTTCTCTTGGTCCTGTCTTGCCTTTTTCTTCTTCCTTTTTGTTTCAACGGGAGAAACAGAGGTCTGTTGAAGAGATCAGACTTTGATCAGGTAACTAAGTTTACTATTTTTTTATGTTGCACTTTTACTAAGTAAGAAGTATAATCGTATTACCCTTCTTACATTTCCTGCTCAAAACCTATGAATTTACCTGATTTATTTTTATCCCAAATTTCTTTGGAGATCCACACATACGTCACCCTCACTTAACCTGTTAGTTCAAAAATTGATGTTTTATCCATCAAACTTTTAGATTTCATTCGAGGACTGATATACTATATTGCTTAGGATTTCGTTCGGGATCTATATTTATTTGGATGTTTGTTATGTTGCTAGAAATTGCTTTAATGACAGTTGTTGACATGTTGTGTGCTTGGAATATGGTTTTAACTTTATTTGTTTGGGTTTAAAGTGGATTGAACCAGGACGAGAGAAAGAATTTGTATTAAACATAACTGAGCATGAGCATAATTAACTGATATGGCTAAAACCATCTACTCTGACATTTTTGTCATATTGAATGTTTCATACATTTGTTTTATTGTTTTAAATAAATTAGTTCTTTGTGGTTGGTAGCTTGGTTTATCTCATTCGCTCCGGGAAAAATATTGCTTACTTGTAATCAAATAGTAGGCTTATTAACTTGGCATTCTGGGTCTTAAATTAAATGTACAAAAATTGGATGATATAATATAAATATTGTGTTTGATTTCTTACTCGGTGTACAATTCTACCATATAATAATTTTTTTAAGCATTTCTCAAACATTTATCATTTCCCTCCTTTCGGTAAATATTAGTTAAACCGGTCTTTGTCATTTTACATTGTTCTGTCATCATGCTCAATTTGCATGCTTCAAATGTCATCATGTTTTTTTGGTTATAATACCCATGATATACAACATTGTTAAACATATTTTGTAACCTATTAATTATCTATTCATAATTCTGATGGAAATACCAATTTCAAAGGAAAACATAAGTTCTCCTGCATTGTAATCCATTAGTTACTCTTTATAGAATATAGTTTTATACGGTGGTTCCGCTTTTGTAGTGTTTACCAATGTGTTCGATTGAAGTTATCACTTTCTAAAGAACGGACCATGTTTGCATTATTATGGATTTGCAGGGTAAATAAAATCTAATTAAGGAACAAGTAGTCAAGCTTAGGAAGTTCAGTATAACCAAATAAAGAGATACATAATTTTATTAGACCATTTTTACTAATTAGGAAGTGAAAAAATTGTCAAGTGATGGGTCTCAAGTTTTGTACTCCTTTTGGTTTACTTCATACGCTCCAGGTAAAATATTGGCTATTTGTAACAAGATAGTAGGCTTATTAACTGTGCATTCTGGGACTGAATGCACAAAAATTGGATGACATAATGTAAATACTGTGTTTGATTACTTACTCACAGTAATCAAATTTTACCGATGTGTAAAAATTGGATGCACAAAAATGCATATTTCAATTCTCACGGTGATCAAATTTTGTATTTCATATGATTCTTTCTTAAGTAACCGTTTCTTCCAAATTTCTTTGCTCTAAGATTTCACGTCACAAGTTTACTTGGAGTTCTTTTGGTATGTCTCATTACTGAAGCTTTGTTAGCAACTTTATTTGATTTTAAGGACTTCTCTGAATTTACATAGACTGTTAGGTTGTGGAGCCCAACACATAAACTTGGATTAAAGTATATGTATGACTATGGTTTTGTTTGGATAAACATTATCTTCCTCATATTTATGTACGAACTTCGATTAGATCGCGTTAAAAATAATTGCATTTGTTAAGTTTCTCAAGCCTTGCATGTCCATTTTCATATGCCACACATTCTCGAAATGGTAAAATTTGTTCTCACTACGTACCATTTTTACACTTACATCATTTTATAAGACATCCATTAGAGAAATGTATGGAATGCTCGACTACTCATCAAACTTTTTTCCATCATTAGTAGTTTAGTGTACATAAACAAGAGAGTTTTGATTATTTAATATATTCATAATTGTGTATATGTGTTCACTTTGTATACTTTGATATTGTATTTTGCAGGGGCAATGACAGTTTAGTGGTTGGATTTGCAAGTTGTGGAGCAGTCATTTGGTTTTTAAAATTTACAAGACTCGATAGAACGGTCACATTCGAAATTCAACCTACCAAACATATGCTTGCAAGTTGTGATTGCCTGGTGCATGAAATCACTTAAATAGATTAGTATGCATGAGGGATTGAAAAAATAAATGTATTGTTTTAGTTTGCTTTGATTTGGTTATTTAGTTTGTTTGATATATTTGTTTTATAGATAATAATAATGTAATGTTTGAATTGCTTATAGTGTAATGTTATTTTTATTCTGTTATTTATGCTTATTTGTTCCTTACTTTACTTGCAAAATGTGTGTAGAAATTTTTTTTTTTTCATTCTTTTTACCACAACTGTCAATTTCAGTTGTAAAATATTCTTTTGCAACTGCCAATAATAGTTGTAAAAAGTCTTTTACAACTGTCAAAAGAAGTTGTAGAAAAGTCTTTTACAACTGTTTTAGGCTGTTGTAACAAATTATTTTACAATTGCCAAATACGGTTGTAAAAGAATAGGGCTCTATTACAACTCCGGATATAACGTTTGGCGGTCGTCTGTTGTAATAGATCTATTACAATTGTTTTTGGCGGTTGCGAAATGGTGTTTTTGTTGTAGTGTTTCTTGTCAGTCAAAATGAATTGGTTTTGGCTTCCAAAAAGCAAAAAACTGACTGTTATAAGTCGATCCAAACGAGCCATTAGTAGTGGTCAGATATTTAATAGTAAAATAATCCAATTCCTTGTATTGAAAAACTTATAATGTACCATCTATAATTAGAGTTAGCTTAGCCTAAGTAATGGTAATCTGTAGTTCAACTAAATAACTCATTTCACATGTCTGCTAAAATATCTTAAATCAGT
This sequence comes from Allium fistulosum, assembly GCA_030737815.1. Lineage (NCBI taxonomy): Eukaryota > Viridiplantae > Streptophyta > Magnoliopsida > Asparagales > Amaryllidaceae > Allium > Allium fistulosum. Next base: position 107,654,977 of record CM060906.1, read on the forward strand.
AACTCATTTGATCCGATTGCTTAAAATTTAAATTTTGAAAATTTATTTATTAAAAATCGGAATTGAGAAACTGAATTTTGAAAATTTAAAATTTTGAATTTAAAAGATATGAATTCCTAGAATTTGAGAAATGAAAATCCAAAATTTAAATTTCAAATAATTAAATATTGAAATTTTGAATTTTAAAATTATGAATTTTGGTAACCAGAATTTTGAAAATTTAAAAATTGAACTTTGTAAATTAAAAATTGAAAATTTGAATTGAGAAAATTCGAAGTTCAAAATTTTGAAATCGGAAAGTTCAAATTTTAAGATTTAGAATTTGAATATTATATTTGAATCTGAATTTGGAAATTTTGAATTCAAACTAGAAAAGTTGAGGTTTAAAATTTTGAATTTCGACTTTGAATTCTTAAATTAAAAAATTTGAAATTGATTTTGTCTATATGAAATTTTGACTTTTGAACTTGAAAACTAGAATAAGAGTTTGAAATTTTTATTAATTTATAAACTCAAAAACAAAAAAGCAAATTTTACTTTTTAGATTTTTATAATAAATTTTGTAAGTCAAATGTAATTTAAAATATTAAATGCGTTAAATGGATGACTCGTGTATTAAGTGGATTGCCTTAGTAAAGAATTATATTTGGAATCGGTATCAAAAATAAATCAAAGCAACATTTGTACGATTTTCTTTAAAAGTTTAAACTGTTATAATAATCAATTTTTTGTTCAAATTTATACAAATTATTTTAAAACAAAGCTTTTCTTTGAATAAATTGCCCTTAGCACTTTTGAATAAAAAAAAGGACAAAAACAAAAAATGAACCTATATTAATTTGATTTAGGTTTGAACTCAATAGGAATATTGTCGTGAATTGATTAGCACATTCGAGGCGCTATAGAAGTACTTAGAAATGTCTTGTGTTCGGCATTTTCTATAGAATTTTGTAGAGAAATCCATAGGGGTTTCTTGCCATGATTGTGATGTATATTGAGCATATTTTTTACTGTAAAAAGATTAGAAGTTATAAAGTTTGTTAACATATCGAAAAATAGCAAAACTTTCATCCCTAGCACCTTTAAAAGCGGTAGTATTTCTGAATCTTTTTTACAGCATTCAAATGTTATAGTTTCTGTTCTGAACTTTGATTGTTTTAAATTGACCTTTAATTTAAGTATTTTTTGTAACATCCCGCCTTTTTGTACGTTTTAAGCAGACATGCGTGCCAACTCAAACCATACAGAAGGGCAGATTGTTATGGGGTAAATAAGAAAAAACAGAGAAAGAGAAAAACAAAACAGAATCTCGCAGCGGAATGACAAAATATAATAATCAAATAACAGGCCATGAAGCTGTTTACAAAACATTTGATTATACTTATACAATACAGAATCAGAGTTACATAAACAGATAATAAATATTCAAATGCAGCGGAATAGTATGAATGCAGTGGAATAATAGAATAAGTAATAATAGTACAAATCTTCGTCTTCGTCCTCCAGAAAAGGTCTTCAAATCCTGAAATACTCAGGCTGACCCGAGCGAATTGAAATGACAAAACACTCGAGTCAGAACTAAAAGATCTTATGTGAGTTAAATCAACGGTAAATAACTATGAGTGGAACGGCGTCAGACATGTTTACGGAGTTTGACATCTCCTATCCAGTGTCTAACGTGAGTGCACTAACTTAAGAGATGTTCGGGATTCATATCTTCTAAGGATCCGTTAAACTATCTACTATGTAGTACAATACGCTATTATAATATGTCTACAGTAAGATAAACTATTAAAATAGCGTTAAGGCGTTACCCATTTCTCCCTTAACACATTTTTATATATTCCCATAGTCTATACAGTACCGTAATCCTGTCTGTACTTGACGTCGTCAGAGGGTACTCCATAGGTATGGTACAAAACAAACTCGTAGTGGTCTCGATAGGGTAGGTGATACGACACAACTAGGCAATGCCAGGGTAGATATACCAATTATACTTCCGGACTGGTGGTAACGCATAGCAGCTACTACCGTCCACCTCGGAACACACTCCCAAATCAAAAATCGAAGGTGGCCACCAAATCAATCGCAAAGTCAGAATATAGTATCGAAGGAATGTGCCCGATCGAATAAATGACCTCACTTAGCCCGTCAATTTCTCATGTTTTAGCCACCTTAAGCTAACTCATGGGAGTCAGGTCCACGTATATACCTCATATAGGATCATCGCCAACCATCCTACTTCATTCTGGAATCTCCACCGCGTACACAGTTGTCAAAGTGGTTTTCGGTATTGGTAGAGAGTATGACAATATCCGATCCCGGTCTCTTTAACAACCAATCGCTTATTACACAACGGATGGTTCTTTTACATTTCCAAAACCATTTCATAATTGATATCAAAATATCATATTCAATTCAAATCATATCACTTTCGAAATCATTACTTACTTCCGAAATCATATTCACATTTGAAATCATAGTTCGAAATTATATTTCCTTTCAAAAGTCATATTTCCAAAATAGGCTAAACTCTCATTTCAAAATATCATATTAAACCAAATATGTTATTTAAATCCCAACTTAGCTTATAACATCATTAACCATATTCACTTAAAAAAATCGAGAATTTGAATATAAACTCATCCATTTTACTTAGTTTGGAATTTAGAAGAAAATAGTTTTAAATAGTTATAAATAGTTAATATAGATTTAGAATAGATTAAATATAATTAAAATAGATTAAATAGCTTTAAAATAGATTAATTAGATTTAAAATAAGTTAAAACAGGTTAATTAGTTTAAATACTTTGAAATCTTAATAATTAGAAATTTTGAAATAATATATTCTTAAAACAGTTTATATTAAAACATGAATTTGGAATTTATATCAAATTAAACTATTCATTTCATTTCAACGCATTTGGACAATTTTCAATTTCCAAGTGAACAAACCAAATTCCAAACCTTTCAATTTAACATTTCAATAAACTATCGAATTTCATATCGTATCAATCCATGTTCAAATATCAATTCGGATTACTCCAATTTCAAAATATTTCAAAGTTATTTTCAAACAACTTCAATAACTTAATTTCGATAGAATTTCATTTATACTTGAAAGTTTAACTTTAAACTTCCAATTTAATTTCTTAAAGCAATTCCTTTTAAACTAATTCACATTTCAACACAAAACTTGATTTTCCAATAATACTTCAATTTATATACATCAATTTTTTTTTCAAGATATTATTTTTATTAATTCAAAAATTTAGAAGTTCAAAATCATTAAATTTAACCAATCCAGTGTCCGTATATAATTTTCTACTCTAGGGTCAAGTGATACGGATATTTATAATTTCAATCCGCAATTTAAAATGTTACGATTATATATCATTTCAAACCGCAATCCCGACTTAATAATAAAATCTATAAAATATTTCGAGTCTATCATTTCAACCCATAACGATTTTTCCTTAATTTATAGATCGTTCGGGTATGTATCATTTCAACCCATAGGGAACTTGCAGATGATCACAGTATATAAATCAATTGTAGCATCCAATCATCCAATAATAAATTCAAACATCCATCACAATTATCATCCAGTTCAACCAAATAATATTCAACAACTAACAGATTTTTATATACAAGTGATTAACTAGCAATATAAAATTCAATAATAAATTTAATGACAATTTAATTCAAATAAATTCAAATTAACAGGAATAGCAATTTAAATATACCAAACAGTAATAAATAAATTTCTAATCACATCCCAAATTTAATTTAACTAACATAAGAAATTTTAGAAGTTATGAGTGGGTTAAAACGCTCACCTTTGCATTCAAATTGAATTTAAATCCAATTTAGAGCCCAAATTCAAACAGTCTCGGAATTCATCCAAACTACCGTTAAAATGTCTGAAATTCAATTACGATCCCAACGATACAAACTGCACGTGAGTAGGAGCTTATATGCAAAAGTTATGCATATCAAAACACGTTGAAATTATAATTTTAAACAATAACAAAATTTTAAATAAAACCAGAAAAAGAAAACATTCACCACTGCCACGTCACAGGCGCCCTCGTCCAAACACCACGCGTTCGAACTCAGCTCGTACACGAGCACGCAGCAGCGCCGCCTTCTTCACGAACGTCCATCCACGGCCGGTGATGGTCAGACTCCCCCGCCTGCCATGATTTGACCTCCCCCCACGTCCACGCGGACCGCGCCGCCACCGATGCTGCCAATAGAGCAGCCGCCGCCACATATATATAACCCTACTCGAATTTTCATGCTCAATCCAACCGTTGAATCGACGAACCAATTTCACCGATGAGTTGCGCGCGACGATCTCCCCAGCCCCGTATCCTTCAATCGACGATCGGTCGCAGTTGATCGCGACTCGATGAACGGCAGCGATTTGTTCCTCATTTTCTGGACAGACAATGGTTCAAAATGGAAAACGAATTACAGATCTGAGATGCGCTCGTCGAGAGCTTCAAATTGATATATAATTCGATATAGTTTGAGGAGTTTGATTTTTGGAATTGGTTTTGAAATTGAATTTGAGGGTTTGGGAATTGAAGTTTGTTTCTGCCATTGGAAAGGAGGAACAGAAAGAATTGTACGTACTGTAAATGAGAAATGAGAACAATTAGGGTTTTTAAATAAATGTTTAAACCATAATTATAAGTATTTTAATGTATATTTTAAGTATATATAGTTTTTAGAAAATTAGTTAATTATTTTATTAAAGTAATTAAAAGTTTATGTAATATAATATCTTTTAATTTTTTTTAGAATGTTAATAAATATCTTAGCTTATAAATAAATTAGTATACATATACCTATACATACACACACACGCGCATATACATATACATACATATACACACACACACACATCATTTTTAAAAGGTTTTTAAATTATATTTTAATAACATGAGTGATACTTTATTCAAGCAGCGCACTCCTTTTTAATGTCTCGAGGGCTCGAACCCATGACCTTTAGGACCTCTGCCTAAAGCATCACACCCCTAACCACTTGAGGTGGAGATCCTTGACTAAAAGGTTTTTAATTATAAAAAAATGTTTTTAAAAAGGGGTTTAGGAATTACTTAAGTAGCTTAAAAGTGCTTTATTTCTTTACTTATTTATGGAAAATAATTAATACTATAATTAGTACTAAAAGCTGACAAAGTAGACTTGTCTATCTATGAGAGTTAAGAATGATGTTCGAGTAGAGTTTAGAAGTAATTATGCTCAAACATACCGTCTTCATTCTTGGTTGAGGGATAGTAAGTTGAGGAGGTCGAAAACATGATAGCTATACAAAACTTAATTTCCATAATATATTGTTTTAGAACTAAATAGTCGATTAGTCGATTATGGAACTTGATCATTTAATTTAGAAAGTATATGAAAGCTTCACAGCTTCATACGGTTTGAGATCCCACAAGAAGGACTCATTGGTATGAAATGTTTCTAGCTTTAAGAATTGTATATATACGAGATCCCTAGAGAGGAATCCTTTATATAATGTTGGCTTACTTCTGAAAGAACCAAAATTGGGTTAACCAAAATTTCATCGATTTAGTTTTGAAGAGTCTGAGATTGCATAAGCATGCTTATGTATTACTTATCGAAAACCAATGCAAAACTAGTATACGAGTCTACATTTTGGAAGCGGTTGTTAGTGGAATATTATAGAATTGAACTGTCTATTCTAAAGTTAAATTCAAGGAAAAAGTCAGCATTAACATTTCAGACTAATGCTATAGAGTTGAACCGTCTATCCTAAGGTTAAGTTCGAGAGAGAGGTCAACGTTAGCATTTGTCGGGCGACTTGTGTTAGAATCCATGGAGAGATTTGTGAGCTGTTCAAGTGATGAAGACTCATGTGAGAGATGTTGAACATGACTTCTCCATCGGAAATGACTAAAGACGGAGTAGGATGCACAACTTAGGTTTTAGCTATCCTAGAAGGGTATATCAACTCCATATCTAGAGATGCTTATTGATGTTGCTAGTGAGAGTTGATGATACTTGGTATCATGTGTTCAGGCGTGGGCCAGTTGTGCTTACCTTCTAATATATTTTATCTAGAGATATACGATGCTCAAAAGATAGTTTATGCTTCTTGTCATGGAGGCCAGTGTTAGAACCTCCGTTCTATGTTTCAATAACAACAACTATAAAAAAAGGTGGAACACAGTGCACGTGGCTCTCATACGATAGCGGGCTCTGGGGAGGTCGATAATGTATGTAGTCTTTCCCTCGCATTGCGAAGAGGCTGTTTCCGGAAAGACACCAACTATACAATCATAAATATTATACATTTTATCAAGCTTACAGGTATGTATTACAAGGGAACATCATGCTCAAAGATATTGAAACTTGAAGACAAACAAAGATCTATGGGCCATGCTATGATTAGTAAGGTTATTCTAGTGAATTTAGAGTCTTAGATAAAACACTATAAGGTCTCTTTGGGTATATATGCACACATGATTTCATATACACTAACATAGATTGAAAAACTGAATTTATCATTCACAGACGTCTGAGGAGAAGCTACAGACGTTTGTGTCAATACTCGGAAATTTTTTCCCTGAGGTCATAGATGTTAGAGGTTTCCCCACAGACGTTTTTCATTTGTAAAACTGCAGAATTCTGAATAGACACTTCTTTAAAATGAATAGAAATTAACTCTTCATCGAAAGGTTGCAGCCATTAAAATAAATAGACCTTATCTAGCAGTAACAACTCTTTATTTGGATCTTTTTGAATTTATAAATACAACCATGATTGAGATTTAGAAATCAATCGAATTTAATTAATTGAATCTATATCACTCTTGATTTCTTATTACTCTCTTGTGCATACATTGTTTACATACTCTCAATCTATCATAACCAAAATATAATTTTGGTTAAATCGCTTCCTACAACTCAAAACATTCACATTCACATACTCAAAGGGGATCATATGAAGATTTGTACTATCAGTCAAAATCCGTGTTATTTGGAACACAAAATTGTCAAAGATATACTTTTGTATTAGCCTATTCCTCCGGACGAAACGAGGGTTAATTGGTTAAAGGAAATACCGAAGGGGAGCTTCAAGGCTGGACATCGGACGAGAGGTCCGTACCAGTATAAAATATCTGGTGTGCTCGCTTTTATTACTTACTTATTTATATTATATTCAATTATTATTCTCCGCTTAATATAGTTAGCAATATATACTCTCACACACATATATATAAGTTGAATTACATAAAAAGATCTATAGACTTTCATTTGGTATTAGAGCTAGGTCATTTCAATCTACAGTATCACGTAATTGAAAAAATCATTAAAATGGCAAGCACATTTTAAGAAGGTCAATCAACTGCTCGTCCTCCACTATTTACTGGTTCTAATTATGCTTATTGGTCAACACGTATGCGAATTTTTGTGGAAGTCAATGGTTTAGAAATATGGCTAGCAACTCAAAACAAATATGAGGCACCTGACATCGATATTGGCACATGTACTGATGCACAAAAAGCAGAGGCATCTAACAATGCCAAAGCTATGAATGTAGTTTTGCTCACTGGACAAAAATGAGTTTTCACGTTTCATGCTCTGCAAGACTACATATGATATATGGCGCACTTTACAAATCACACATGAAGGCACGAACAATGTTAAGTAAATTAAAATTTCGATTTTACAAAACCAATTTTCATCTTTCAAAATGAATTCAAGTGAATCAATTATTGATATGTATGCAAGATTTCAAACCATTCAACACGATCTCATGGCACTAAGAGTCAAATTCATAGTTTTTGATTTAGTCATGCAGATTTTAAACTCTTTGACAAATGAATGAGAAAGAAATGTTTTAGCCATCGAAGAAGTTAATTATCTTTCTCAAGTTAAAGTCGAAGAGCTAATAGGAAATCTGATGTCGTATGAAGCTAAGTTGTAAGCTAGAAAGGATCCAAATCATGAAAAGAAAAACATAGCATTCCAGGAAAGTAACGAAGATTCAGACTTAGACGAAGATGAGATCGTCTTTATTGCCAAGAACTACAACAAATTCAACGAGTTCAAGAAGAGGACCAAATTTCAAAATGGTGGCAAACCAAACTCCTCAAATCAAACATCGATTAAATGTTATGAGTGAGAAAATTTTGGCCACATGAAGAAGGATTGTCCACAGCTCAATAATGATAAAAAGAAAAGAAAATTTGAGAAATTCAAGAAAAAGGAAAAAGCTTTTCAAGTAACATGGGATGATTCAGATTCGTCTTCTTCTTCAGATAGTGATAGTGAAAGCGACTTGGAACAAGAGAATGTGTGTTTTATGGCTAATACCGATGAAGTACGTCCCAAACTTACTTATGATGAAATAATGGGAATAAGTATTGAATTAGATGATAAATATAGAGAATCAAAAAAATTAAATAAGGAATTTGCAGGAAAGTTAACTAGATCAGAATTAGAAATCGGATTATTAAAAGATAAAAAAATTATCTTAGAAGAAGAATTAGAAATTGTTCCAAAAATATGTGCAAAGTTATTATGTCAAAATGACAAATTATTAAATGATTTAGAAAATTATAAGTTGGAAAAAGGTTAACTGGGAAAAATAAAAACTAGAATCACAAGAAAATTTAGATTCTAGAAATATTGAAATTTGTGATCTTAAAAGTAAGTTGGATAAAATGACAAATAATGTGACAAAATTCAACAAATTAAAACAATATTTAGAAAATTTGATTATGATATCTAAACCATCTGGAAATCGAAATGGATTAGCTTTTAAAAACAAACAAAAGTCAAAGAAATATAACACATTATACACAAAATTCAAAAAGCCAAAGTTAGAAACTAATTTCAAGAATTCATATACAAATATGGTCAAAATATGGATTCAAAAAATAAATAATAAACTAATTAGATAAAAATATATTGATGAATATTTAAAAAAGGTTGTATATAACAATAATTATATTTCTAAAGGAACCAAATCCTCGTGGATATGACTACCTTCTTCCACTAACACGTAGGACCCTAATCAGAGAATGTGAGTACCAATTAAAATTTTCTTATTTTGCAGGTACCCAAAATTAGAATAAAAAATAAAGAGAAATGGATACTCGATAGCGGTTTCTCTAAGCACATGACTAGAAATGCTAATATGTTATCAAATATAACATATATCGATGGTGGCACTATGACATTCGGAGATAACTCAAAAGGATTTGTCATCGGCATTGGAGAAGTCATCAATATCGATATTTCTAACTCTACTATAATTACTAATGTTTTATTGGTAGAAAATTTAAAACATAACCTATTAATTATAAGTCAATTATGTGATAAAAGATTTAAAATTGATTTCGAGAAAAATAAGTGTAATATTTTTTATCAAAATAAAAATTTAATTTTTGAAGGATTTAGAAATCGAAACATATATGTTTTAAACATGAATGTCAAAAACAATACTAATTTATGCTTAGTTGCGAATTATGATGATTCATGGTTATGGCATAAACGTTTTTATCATATAAATTTCAAGAATATCAACAAACTAGCTAAAAATGTATTAGTTAGAGGATTACCAAAAGTCAACTACAAAGTTAAAAGCCCGTGTGATGCTTGTCAATTTGGTAAATTAAAGAAAAGTTCCTTTAAATCTAAAAAGGAAATTTCCATAAAGCAACCTCTCGAATTACTCCATCTAGATTTATTCGGACCAACTCGAGTACGTTCAATAAATCAAAACAAATATGTTTTTGTAATTATTGATGATTTTTTAAGATATACTTGGACATTATTTTTAAAACATAAAAGTGACATTTTTGAAATGTTCAAAATTTTTGCTAAACAAATAATTTTTTTTAATGAATTTACAAATTAAAAGTATATGAAGTGATTATGGAGATGAATTTGAAAATGAACTATTTACAAATTTTTGTAACAAAAAGGGAATTAGTCATAAACTTTCATTTTCTCGAACACCACAACAAAACGGTGTTGTAGAAAGGAAAAATCAAACTTTACAAGAATGTGCACGAACTCTACTAAAGTAGTAACCTACCAAAAATATTTTGGGCCGAAGCCGCAGCTACTGCCAGTTTTGTATTAAATCGTGTAACACTTAGACCAATGACTAAAAACACATGCTATGAAATAATTTTTAACCAAAAACCGAAAGTATCGTATTTTCGCGTATTTGGTTCAAAATCCTTCATTTTAAACACTTAAAATTATCTAGGAAAATTTGATTCTAAAGCTGATCAAGAAATTTTTATTGGTTATTCGGATCGAAGTAAAGCATATAGAATCTTTAATAAACAAACAAATACTATAGAAGAAGGTCTTCATGTCTCATTTGATGTAAACTTTAAGGATAATAAAAATGACGATGATGAAGAAATTATAAATAAAACTAGTATACCAACATATGAAATAATAATAATATCAATAACAATAACGATAATGTGGTAACATCATCACCTGGAATATTAAGAGACCATCCTATTAATAATATTATCGGGGATTTAAATACAAGAGTATCAACCAGAAAACAGTTAAATCAAATGAGTCATGTTGCATTTATATCAAATTTGAACTGAAAAATTATAAAGAAGCATCAAAAGATGATTTTTGGATTATTGCAATGAAAGAAAAACTTAATCAATTTGAAAGAAATGATGTTTGGGAAATTGTACCGAGACCAAACGATCAATCTGTAAATGGAACGAAATGGGTTTTAAAAATAAAGCAGATGAAAATGAAAATATTTTACGAAATAAAACAAGGTAAGCAACTTAAGGTATAATCAAGAGAAGGAATTGATTATGACGAAACATTTGCTCCTATAGCACGTCTCGAAGCAATACAAACATTACTGGCTTTTGCATCTCATCATAATTTTAAACTTTTTCAAATGGACATAAAAAGTGCATTTTTAAACGGATTTATAAAAGAAAAAGTGTATGTTGAACAATCTTCTTTATTTATTCACAAGAAATATCCCGATCATGTATTTAAACTTAAAAAGGCCTTATATGGATTAAAACAAGCACGTCGTGCTAAGTATGAAAGATTAAAAACTCATTTACAAAATTCTGATTTTTAAATTAGTAAAATTGACTCCACTTTATTCATAAAACAAGAAAATAATAATATTTTAACCGTACAAATATATGTTGACGATATTATATTTGGATCCACTAATGAAAAATTGTGTACTGAATTTTCTAACATCATGAAAAATGAATTTGAAATGTCACGTATGGGTGAATTAAACTATTTCTTGGGTTTGCAAATAAGACAATTAGAAAATGGAATTTTTATAAATCAAGAAAAATACTGTCTAAATTTATTAAAATGTTTTGGAATGGAAAATATTTCAAGTAAACCAACTCCAATGAGTACTACTCTACATTCAAATAAAGATGGAAATGGAAATTTTTTCGACCAAAAATTATATCGAAGTATGATAGGATATATGTTATACTTAATAGTTATAGACCAGATATTATGATGAGTGTATGTTTATGTGCTCGGTTTCAAGCACAGCCAAAAGAATCACATCATCGAGCGGTAAAACGAATCTTAAGATATTTAACAAACACTAAAGATTACAGACATTTCTACCCAAAAGAAAGCACGTTCGAAATCGTGTCATATAGTGATGCTGATTTCGAAGGTTGTAAAATGGATAGAAAAAGCACAAGTGGCACATGTCATTTTATTGGTCAGTCTATAGTTTCATGGTTTAGTAAAAAAACAAAACTATTTTCGCTCTCGACATGTGAAGCCGAATACACTTAGCGGCTTTAGCATATGCACAAGTAATCTATATGCAACAAACTCTTCTAGATTTCAGTAAAATCATAACAAAATCTCATATATATGGTGATAATACTAGTTCCATAAATTTATCAAAAACCATATTAACCATTCTCGAATAAAACATATTGATATTCGTCACCATTTTATGCGAGAAAATGTAGAAAAAGGAATTATATAACTAGAATTTGTAAATACCAAAAATCAAATAGCTGATATTTTTACTAAACCATTAAGCGAACTAACTTTTATTAAATTAGGACAAGATCTAGGAATACGTTCTTACAATGAATTGGTAAACTAAATTTGTAAGATTAGATTTGTAAACTTAAAAAAAAATTAACTCATATAAACTACACAGAATAAGATTTGTACACTTAATCACAAAAAAAAGGGAGAAATTTTTTTAACCACATAAAATTAACTACCTTCTGTTCATTTTATATGGGTAAACATATTATTTTAAAAAACTACTATGTATAGTAAAACCCACTCTTATAAATAAATCAGTTTTTCTCCTAACTAATTACAAATAATTTTTTAAGACCATATTTATTCAAAAATGTCTGCCGATCATGACTCTACTTATTCAACTATCGACTATAGATCATCCTCATCAAATAGCACCTACGTTTCACCAGCTAAATCCACATCTCCATCAAACCGGTCAGCCCCTTTAAACATTGTTTCATCAACTGCATATCACACTGGCTTTTCTCCTAAGGAAAAGAAAGCCAAATGGTCAATTGATCTACAATCAACAACTCTCACTGACAAAGTTGATGAAATATATCACTATCAACAAGAAATGATGGGAGTTCAATGTGAAATATATTACAAGAAATGACGTCAAGGATCTCACCAAAATTTTCTTGAAAAATGTATTCTAGCAATTTGTGGTCATTCACCAACAAAAAATTATATACATCAAAAATCTCCTCGATTGCAAGAAACTCCTATAGAAGCGTATAACATTACTTCAAGAAATCTATGCAAGTTGAGACCATCAAACCAAGATTGGATTGACATATCAGCTCCTCCAAGTTGGTCTCCACTAAAGACGTTAATTGACGACATAAAGATTTAACCGAATTCATGGGATATACAACAAATTAAAACCTTTGGCCTCTCTGACAAAAAATAAATTTATGCTAATCATTTTGTCAAAATAAGTTTCTTTTGTATTTTTAATATATATTTTATTTTATTCTCTTGATATTTCAATAAATATAGATTGTTATTTGAATTTTATGGTAAAATTTTGAGAAAACAGACCATAAACGTCTGTGAAAATATCACAAACGTCTGTCAAAGATTTCAGGAAAACAATTTTATGAAACCTCAGACGTCGGCGATATCCCATAGACGTCTGTCACATGATTTAGGAAACTTATTCCTGAAACCACAGACATCTATGGAAACTTACAAACATCTGTCATATGTTGCAGATTAATTTATACTGAAACCACATATGTTTGTGGCACCCCCACAGACGTTTGTCGTTGGTCCGAACTTTCTTTTTCCAACAGCCATATATATATGATTTTACCCCTCTCCCCACTTTTAACTAGCCTATTCTCATTTTACACACAAAACCTAGTTTCTAAAAATCTCAAATTGCTCACTAATGGCTCCCAAACCAAAAACTCTGGTTAGCAAACGCTTCAAGAAAGGTCAATCATCTTCTTCTCACAACCCATTAGTCACTGATGCTCTCATTCAGGTACGCAATAGCACGATTGCTAACAGGCAATTAGACAAGCTTAGACGAGCTCAAATGAAAGAAGCTTCACTCCGGGCTATTCTACATATTATGCAAGTTTGGCGAATATGGCATTCAAGAACATGTTGTCGCCTCTGAATGCCGAGATTTAATAAATTTCAATGAAAATGAGGTACCAATCGATCAACTGGTAATTTTTTTTAATGCCAATTTACGTAGTAGTGATATTTGGACTCCTGAGAATGACGATGGTTGGTTCTGGATGAGTGTTTACGGACGTGTTTTTAAAGATTAGCGTAAACACCATCGGTCGTATACTTAATAATTCTTCGTCCAGAATCAATTTGGAAGAAGTTCCCGACTATAGGAATTTACCGCGAGATGAAATAACTCATCAAATTTGGGAAAATAGGATACCACAGTGAAAAACTATTAACTTACGTCCAAAGGCAAGGTTGTTAAACCGTATGATTATCAATACGATAATTCCATGCCTAGAAAGTCATGAGCAAATCTACGAGAATGACCACAAAGCCCTTTATGCTATTTTTGGTAGTATACAAATAAATTAGGCTATGTTCATTCACGAAGAAATAAAAGGCTTTTGGTGTCATCACCGATGCATGATTATATATGATCCATATATTATGCGTCTCCTAAATGCTCTTGGGGTACCCTCTTATCTCTCACTTTGAAGAAATACCGATTAAAGAGAGCGGAATAAGATTTCTATCTTTAATGCACCTTTCCCAACGATCACCCCCAATTATCTCCCTAGAACAATGGCAGCAACAAGTGCATTATGGTTCTCCACCCACTCCTGCTCGTCAACATACTTATTCACCTCGTCCTTCACAAAAACCTGCCTCCTCCAGTCATGCTACCGAATATCAGATTCGAAAATTCAAGAAACTCACATCGAACTGTTGCAAAACGAATCGCTTAGTGATTTAGCGCTTAAAAATCAAAAGCTAATCACGGTCAACCAGCGGGCTTTGAATAAAAAGATGGCAGGTTTGGAATGTTTTTTTCGACGAGGTTGACTAAAATGGAAAAGACTATAGAAAAAGTTGTTTCCACTTTAGGAAAAGTTATGAGAAAAGTCTGTGGCAGATCGTCTTCTCGCTCTTCATCTTCGCCTTCACCTACACCACCTCCTCAAGTACAGACACCAGCTTATCGGTTTCATACTTCTCCTGAAGGAACTTCTCACGACATAGGAAAAACTATTGTGCAAAAGCAACCTGAGAAGGAGGAAGAAGATAGCAATGTTATGTACTTCTCTGACCCTCAGGAATTTCAGCATCAACTGTACATGGCTTTCCAGGGACTTTCCATTCAAGAAGATGAGGAGTATAAAGATCAAACAACTGGCCAGGAACATACAACCAAGATTCTTCGTCTTATTTGGAGTATTATGAAAACTATGGTGGGTTTTTTTATTCTTCCGATCAGTACAACTAGCATCACTTTTCTCCATCTATTTTTAACTATTTTATTTAGCAATTATGTATGATTGTTTCTTTTTACCGCACCTTGTTATTTAACTTTTAACTCCTGTTATAATACTTTGGTCTTCGTTTCTGCTTGGACGTATTTACTTTAAATTATTCATACACATACCAGTATCTTACACATACTATGAGAATGCGTACATCTGTCTTTTCTACTATTTTGATAATGACAAAGGGGGAGAAATTTATGCATATACATAGGGGGAGACAAAGTCTACTTTATGAGAGCATTCTCTATTTTTAGTATGAATGGCTGTAATATTTCTTCTGTTTTGATTGTATAGTTGTCATCATCAAAAAGGGGAGAATGTTAGAACCTCCATTCTATGTTTCAATGACAACAACTATACAATCATATATATTATACATCTTATCAAGCTTACAAGTATGTACTACAAGGGAACATCATGCTCAAAGATATTGGGACTCGAAGACAAACAAAGATCTATGGACCATGCTATGATTAGTAAGGTTATTCTAGCGAATTAACAGTCTTAGATAAAACATTGTAAGGTCTCCTTAACTATATATGCACACATGATTTCATATACACTGACATAAATTGAAAAACTGAATTTATCATTCATAGACGTTTGAAGAGAAACCACAGACGTTTATGACAATAATCGGGAAATTTTTCCCTTAGGTCACAGATGTCTGAGGTTTACTCATAGACATTTGTCATTTGAAAAACTACAGAGTTCTGAATAGACACTTCTTTAAAATGAATAGAAATCAACTCTTCATCGAAAGGTTGCATCCATTAAAATGAATAGTACTTATCTGTCAGTAACAACTCTTCATCTACATCTTTTTGAATCTATAAATACAACCATGATTGAGATTTAGAAATTAACCAAATTGAATTAGTTGAATTTGTTCACTCTTGATTTCTTATTACTCTCTTGTGCATACATTGCTTACATGCTCTCAATCTATCATAACCAAAATATAATTTTGGTTAAATCACTTCATACAACTCAGAGCATTCACATTCACATACTCAAAGGAGATCATAGAAAAATTTGTACTATTAGTCAAAATTCGTGTTATTTGAAGCATAAGATTGTCAAAGATATACTTTTATATTAGCCTATTCCTCCGGGCGAAGCGGGGGTTAGTTGGTTAAAGGAAATACCGAAGGGGAGCTTCGGGATTGAACGTAGGACGGGAGGTCCGAACCAGTATAAAATATCTGGTGTGCTCGCTTTTATTATTTACCTTATTTATATTCAATTATCATTCTCTGCTTTAAATAGTTAGTAATATATACTTCCACATAGATATATATAAGTTGCATTACTTAAAAAGATCCTATAGACTTTTAGCCTGCTTCAGTTTACTAGGGATGCTTCTATGGAAAATTCATATGCGAACGTACCTTAGCGATTTTAGATGTACTTCTAATATTATTGTATTGTGAGATGCAAGCAACACAGTTATTTTCTAATTTATATTCTACACCATAGACATTATCTATTATAATTCTTATTTACTTAATAGACGGTTTGGTTTCTTTTGAGGGGAGCATTGTTACTGTGATTTGTACGGTCTCGAAAGTTATTGTTATATGGATGCATGTATCTTGATTTTTTCATACCAGACTTATGTCTGATACATGATTTTTATTTTCTCTAAATTTTACATGTACTCTTTCAAATAGGCTGAGTAAAGCAGGTTTGCATTTGGACGCTTCAGAGCTTCAATAGACGAGTTGGAGGCTTCACTTTATTTATCCATTTCTATTTCTATTACACTATTATTATGTATGTATCAACATTATGAGGACAGACAGTTCTAACTATCCAGGTTGATGATAGTACTTAAATTTTGTAACTTTGAAATTACCTTGTATTTAGGAGTAACCATTTGTACTATCTTTTTTGATATTGTATTTTATCTTTCCGCTTGTGAGATTCTAATATTTTGTTCTTTCTTTCTTGTTCTATTTCTTTTTATTTACCCTAACAATTTGTTTTTTTGGCACTTGGGTGATCGATACACGAATACCATGGATGTATCAGTATCCACATTTGGTATCAAAGTGAAGGTTTAGTGAACACCTTGACTTTAGTTGGGTATGACTCATTAGAGATAGGGTAAGCAACGCCCTAGAATTATTTGAGTGTATTACATATCTACGAAAATGTGTTTGTATTTTTCTATAAACTTACACTTTTATAGTATTTTCTTAGGAATAAATATTTCTTTAAAATAACTCTATCCTTGTATCTTAAAGATGTTTTGCGATGTTCGAGTAGTGAAAAATATGAGTACTAGGGCTGCTAAGGCTAGAGATAAGAGGAGTAGTACTGTCACTAATGGTGGGAATAAAGCAAAGGAGAACGCCGCTCCTGTCGAGGAACCAATGGTGAATGTTGTGGAGGAAGTTGTGTAGGTTCGACCATAGATGAACTCTGCTTCACTATGCCATGATTTTGAGAGGTTGGGTGGTAAGATGTTCAATGACACTGAGACTATCATTGAGATTCAGACTTGGTTTAGTTTGCGTGATAGTATATTTTGAGACATGGAGTTGGATGATGCGATGAAGCGTCGTTTGGCGTCGCGACACTTGACTAAGGTTGTTATGGATAGGTGGGGTTCGATCACTACAGATATCCAGGAGAACGACTTTTCTTGGGCCTAATTCAGGGAAGTTTTTAAGATGAAGTTTTTTTTGAAGGCCAGAAAGACTATGTTGTTTAGGGCTTCCTAGATCTAATACAGTAGGCTATGTCATTTGCTGAGTATGAGAAAAGGTTCAATGCATTATCTCGGTTAGGACTTGGGTTGGTAGATACACCGCAGATGAAGAATGAGATGTTCATTGCAGGTATGCATCCGGAGTTTCAGAAGGGACAAATCATATCCAAGGATCGTTTATGAATCTGATAGGTATGGATTTGAGGTTTGAGAGTTTGGCTCCAAAGCCGTCTTTATCTGCACCAACGGAAAGTAACGACAAGCGTAAGTTTCAGCTGCCGAAGAATGTTTCCAATTTAGCTTGCTATAAGTATTGATGGAATGGACATTTTTCTAGAAATTATAGGTTAAGTATGGAAGGCAAGTGGCGAAGACACCGATAGTTAAAGCTCCATTAGTTAAAGCACATATTACAAGAGTACCGAAGCTTGAGCCACAAGCAGCCAAAGCACAGTTTGCGCTTAGGGGTTGTTACAACTACCACCAACTAGATCATATAGTAAGGCATTTATGTTCGTATTTTTTTGATACTAGTGCTTCTCTTAGTTTAATATCCTATAATCTTGTTGATCGACTAAAACTTGAACCAGTTGTATGGCTTTTGACTCTGTTTGTGTGTCGAACCCTATGGGGGGCAACCAGTATAGAAGGTTTATTCAAGATTTCTTGAAGATTGCTTCACGTTTGACGAATTTGACAAAGAAAGATGTCAAATTTGTTTGGAATGATAAATGCGAGCAAGCATTCAAAGAGTTAAAAGCAAGGTTGACTAGCGCTTCTATTCTAACTGATACGAATGGAGGTGAGGGTTTAACTTTTTATACAGATGCTTGTGAAACATGTTTAGGTGCATTGTTGATGTACCATAGAAGGGTTATTGCTTATTCCAGTCAACAGCTTAAGCCACATGAATCGAGGTATCCGACCCATGACATGGAGTTATTAGCCATTGTTTTTGCATTGAAGATGTGGAGGCATCACTTACTTGGTGAGAAGTTTGAGTTGTACATGGATCATAAATCATTGATGTATCTTTTCACTCAGAAAGTCCTCAACATGAGACAACAATGTTGGTTGGAGTTTCTCGCGGCATATGATCTTGATATTTCTTATATGCTCGGGGAAGTGAATGTTGTAGCCGATGCACTTAGTAGGAGGTATGCGATTGTGACGAATGTAGAAGTGCGTCCGACCTTTATTAGTCATATTAAAGGTAATCAATTGAGAGATCTTCGTATTGCTAGGATAGCTAAAGCAATAAGTGAGAATAAGGCATCGGAGAGGTGGCTGGGATTCGATGTTGATAACCATGGTACAGTGAGGATGAGCGGGGGATTACGCATTCCAGATATTGATGGGATTAGGCAAGAGGTGTTAGCAGGAAGTCATCATTCGAGACTGACAAAGGAGTTACCAATATGTATCAGGATATGAAGCGGACGTTCTAGTGGGAAGGTACGAAGAAGGATGTTTCCATCTTTGTGAGTAGGTATTCAAACTGCCAACAAGTCAAAGGCAGCCATCAGAAGACAGTTGGACTGCTTCGGCCACTTGGGATTCCAAAGTGGCAGTAGATATCTATGGACTTTATCGATGGGTTACCTAGGTCGAGGAAGGGTAATAAAAGCATTTGGGTTATAGCTGATTGAGTAACCAAAAGAGCACACTTCTTACCAGTGAAGACAACGATGACAATTTCGAGTTTAACTAAATTATATGTTAAGGAGATAGTCAGACTTCATGGAGTTCCTTATGATATTATAAGCGATAGAGATCCGATATTCAGTAGTCAGTTTTGGAAAGGGTTACATGATGCCTTAGGGATGGAGCTAAGTTTGAGCATAGCTTACCATCCCCAGAATGCTGGGTACACGGGGAGAATTAACTATGTGTAAGAGGTACTGCTTCGGGCTTGTATCTTAGACTTTTGTGGTTCAGGATGCGCTTCAGGCTTGGCTTAGGAATTGCCCGGATAGAACTTGGAGTTTGGTGAATTTTGGTCATGGCGAGGCAAAACTTCAGGATTTCTTCAGGACTTTTTCTGAGCGTCTAGTGGGTGATGTTGAGTGAAGTAGATGGCTCCAAACTAATCAGGATGACATTGGATTTTATGTAGCGACTAGTTATGTGATGGCGTAGCACTTCGACACGACGACGTCGACGACGATGACTTTGGAACTTTGGTATGATGGCTCTACGACTTACGATGGGTGTCCAGAGGTATTTCGAAGATAACGACTTAGTGATGGGAGTCGTGACCGTGATCCACAAAGATAAGATCGACCATGAGGGTTTGTGAGTAGGATTTGTAATTGTGTTCTACCATGAAGATTGCCAGAATGGAATAACGATTGAGTTCTATGATGGCGACGTGTGCGGAGGGATCATTGATAATGTGCTCATAAAGAAGGGGTATGTATGACGCCCACTTGGATTTGCGATCGTGGCTGGATCTTGCGATAGTAGATTACCCTGGGCTTTTGCGATTATGAGCCTGGTTCCTAGACTTACGAAGTGGCATGGATTTGAGCACCAATGAAGTTAGAATTTCAGTTGATTCTCTGGTTTGTGATTGTACCATACGAGTTATCATATCTCTAACGCACATGAGTGATGGTGAGGATTGTTCGATGAATGTTGTGCCTGCAATGGTTGTTATCACCTAAAGTGTCACACGATGTAGGTATTTTCGACCATATACCTAAACACTGGATATTGTACAACAATTGCAGTACAGTTATATGACAATGATAGTAGATTATCATATATAGATTGTTACGTGCTAACTCTTTGGATGCTGGGACAGGTCAAGTATGGTTCTTTATACCATATGCCCTTATTTTTTATATATGATTTTTATAGTATTTTTGAGGCAATGAGCTGCTCACAATAGACTATTTTTTATTTCAAGGTTTTATGCTTTGCTTCTTATTATTTTGGGTACTCTTGAATGAGTAGATTAGGAATAACAGGTCTAGATAGTGCATGGTCTTATATTGAGTATGAGCAGGAGGCTACGCTTTCATATATCTATACTTGGAGTTTACTATCACTTATTTTCTACTGTGCAGTATTGTGGAGCTATACTAGTACTTATACTACTTTGGAGATAGTTACAGATATTATTTGGAGATTTGGGATGTATGAACTCTTCGATTTTGGTTTTTGTACAATCTATGAACCTGATGCACTTTGATGTTCTTATTTATGGTTCATTTGATTATATCACTGTCTCGACTGTTTTATATCCATGTTATTATATTATATTTCATCTGTGCGCCGTGAGATGTTCTGAAAGTTTGATGACTTGAGACAAGGGGATATGTCTATGTATATGTGTGTGTATACACATGTAAATATTTCGTCAATAAATTTAAAACGAATCAAGTAGCAGCAAAATTTATATTAGTAATGTTTATGTCATTACAATAACTGAATATTTTTATAACATGTAATCTTAAAAAACACGTGTTCAATATTAGTGAATAATATAAATTTCAATTTATAGTTAGTTATTTTTATCAATTCAAATAATCATTAGTTACAAATGAATAAGTCATCTCAAACATCATTTATTAAAATGATAAGTAATTTTAAATTCCATTAATTAAAACAATTAATTAAGTTTAAATAATAATAAATTAATTGAATTAATTAAATTCAAACCTCATTACTTAAAACGAGTAATTGAAATATCATTTGTTAAAATGATTTATTCAATTATAAAACATCATCAATTAAAATGATTTAACTAAATTCCAAATATCATTAGTTAAGACAATTGATTAAATTTAAAACAATCATTAATTAAAGTGGTTAATAAAATTCAAATATCATTATTTAAAATGATTAATTACCTTTAAATATCATTAATTAAATTTATTATTAATTTCAATTATCATTAATTGAAATAATTAATTTAATTCCATCATAATTAATTAAACTAATTAATTAAGTTCAATAAATTAATTAAACTCCATTAATTAAAAGAATTAATTAAACTCAAATAATCATTAGTTAAAATGATTAATTAAGTATAAAACATCATTAGCAAAATGATTAATTAAATCTAAAGATAAACCAATTTTTTTATCATCATTTATTAAATTGGTAAATTAATCTCAAAATCATTAGTTAAAATGGTTAATTATTTTAAGTCATTATTAATCAAAATGATTAATGAAATTTGCAATATTCTTTTTAGCGGAAACACAAGCTCAAGTTCATACGATAAGGTTTTGGGAATAGAATTTAATAAATGATGATATAGCAAAATCACTATAACGACAATTAACAAGTTAAATGGAATAACAGGGTTTAATTCAATTAACCATCGATAACAGCATATAGATGTAAATAAATAATTTATGGGTGAGAAACCTCGTTTTGGGTCTCTCTATAGATTTTTTCTGCAAAACAATGGTTATGAATAATATATAGATAATCACATGGGTTTATAACGATCAAATTAATATGTCATCCATTTTCCAATCGGAAATTCAACCAAACAAGCAATCAAACAATTTAACTAACATCCAAGCAATCAATAAACATTTACAACATCATTGATATGGTATTATAAAAATTAATGTGAGTTAAACTCACCTTGATTTTCGTTTTCAGCGAAATGTTCCGGTCTAGACTAAAATCGAACGATCGTTCGATTTTAGCATAAATTCCCACAAGCTCCAAATCAAACCAAACCCACTCCAGAATGTGGGCATTAATGCAACAAATCCACTGCGGCTGACCACGTTTGATTTGGACCTAATATGAACAAGTTGTTAGTTTTATAGAAATTTGGATTAAATTAATTAATTAATTATATAATTAACTAACTTAATCATCCATTACCCTTAATTATACTTCTACCCCAAAACTAACCCGTTTTCGTACAAGGATAGATATTCATGCTCAAACATTGTGCATCTCAGCTACCATTCTCCTTCATTCCTCCATTAATCAATGAGATGTCAACTCCGAAAAGCCCCTCTACCTCTCCTCTCCGCAATGTAACCCAAAGATTGAAGCTCGATCGCCTATCGCTCCTCGCGACCTGATGGTGACGAACGTGAAACACAGCTGACACGATCCACGACGAGGCGCCGCACTTCACCATGTTCTACCATCCGAAGCTCCACCGCACGAGAAAATCGAAACCAATCTCCAATTCAACCATATCCTCCCTCAATGCAAGCTAAGTCGAACCCTAACTCGACCGTACATTTCGACGATCCCCCAAACAAAATCGAACACTAAAAAACGCATATAGTATTGAAGATCTAGCCGATACGGACGCAAAGGACCTTGTTTCATAATTTTTAGTTGAGTTTGTGAATTGATATTGATTTTCAAAGATGAGAACATAGCACAGTTTACTGTAAACGTGAATGAAGCACACACAAAGATGGTTTTGTGTTGGATAAACTTGATTTTATAACCAAATAAAATACATAAAAGAAACACTATGATTATGTTTGCCTTTACCACAACAAAAAATTTCTCAAGCCACCAAAATGTCCATGACGTCAAATCGTTATTCAAAAATTGAACTTTGAATTGATTTTTACAATGATTTTTAAATGAAATATTTATGGTACCCTACTGCACAATATTTCGTTCGAATTCGAACCATAACTGACTGAAATAAAATATAATCGTGCACTAAAATGCGACACGATCATAAATCAATAGTGAATTACACAGATTGTTTTATTTTGTGAAATTTTCCAAATATCATCATTTGCCAATAAATCGTCAAACGAATAATTTCAATATTTTCCAAACTAAAAATTTAGGAAAAATCATATAAATTATATATAAAAAGAACGGTATAAAAAATCCACTCGTTTTATTACAATTTGATTTCTTGTTATTTATTCGAACCATTTGTTATTGTAATAAATTTACAAATGGGCTTACCGTTATTATTTATTAATTAAAAGGAGTTAAAATAAACTATTAAATCTATTTAATTCATATTTACTTCACCATTCAAATATTTAGTTCTCAATTCGTATATTTAAACGATCACTATATTTGAATTCAAGGTATTGAATTCGAAATCCAATTATTTAAATATTTAAAATTAATCCAACATTTAAAATAAAACGACCAAAATTTTGGGATGTTACATTCTCCCCCCACCCCTAAATAAATTTCGTCCCCGAAATTCCTAAGGAAGAAAATGTTTCCAAACCCTTGATTTTTAAAATTATTAATTGAAATGAGTTATTAAACTTATTTTCAAAACAAATCAGCTGGAATAGATTCTAAAATTTCCAAGTCTTTTAAATTCACCCACCTGTACCATATAATCCCCTTCCATTCATTCATTCCAAGTTATAACTCCAAAAATCAAACTTTTAGTTATCGAAATATTTTTCAAAATTCTTAAAAAATTTCTAACTCTTAAACTTACAGAAAATTTCACCAACGTCTCCTTTGCGTGGCACAATTGGAACAACTACAAATGGCCTCTACAGGCTCTAAATCAATCGAAGAAAACAAAAGCCAAGTGACCTTCCATATCTGGGGCATAAAATCATCAACCAACGAAAATTTCTAAATCTGCTACGTACCTTTTTGCGTTTGATTTATATTTTAGCAAGCAGGCTATTATCTCGATGCAAATGCAGATGCACAAGAAGTCAAGTAGAAATCTCTTGCTTCCTTGTACTTACATAATCCAAAAGAGTCCTATTGATACAAGAGAAATATACTAGCTATCTCTATAATAACTCAAACAACATAAACAAGGTAACAATCATATCTTAATCATATGCAACAAACAAGAGGATATCCTATAATAGATGTTATGCATCCAATAATTTTCAAATGACAAATTTAGATCTAAATACCCAGGTTTTCCAATCAAAAATTTTATTTTCAAATTTCTCAGACGAGAAAAATCAAAGATCAAAATCAAAAGGACAAGGAGGGGATTCCTCCAAATAAAGTATGGTGAAACTATAGAATCAAAACAACATGGAGCATCCAGTGGTATTCCAGTTCCTCCAAAAACATCAACTAGAGTGAACAAATATCATTCCTTTCCCTAAATCTTCAATAAATTTGTTTTTTCCAAAATCACCGGGATTTTGGTCCTAATAACAACAATTCAATATCATTTGTCATTAAATATTTTCCATATAGGAATAAACTAACGCTTAACATTATTATAAAATGTCAAATGACTAACATCCAGATTTAGAATTTTTCTTAAGTTCACAATTTTCCTTAAGTCACATACTAAGTATACAATTATAGCTAAGTCCGTATGATATACATAAATCATCCGTACGCTATATTTGATCTGATCACTTACTCGGATGCATTGACTCCTACTTTCGAACTAGTATCACTCACTCGACCTCCCTTAGAGCAGACTCCGATCAAACTTCTGTTCTCCTTGCATAGCCATAAACTATGATAGATAAGTTCAGTATCATATCGAGAATCCGAATAAAGTGTTCGCTGATAATAATTCAGTGAGAATCCCTTTTTCGAACTAGTGAGAATCACCCGAAGTTATGTATTCGAATCCTAAATCAGAACCCCTACGAATAAAATGATCTACGTATAATTTACGTACTTAGTTCAATTGGCTTCTTAGTTATACCAGTCTCTTTCTAAATCACTCATAATTTCCATTTAGTATATCATTCGATACTAAAATTATTTTCTGAATTACTTCATAAATTTTCACTTAAGTTAATAAATATTTTATGAAAATAATTCTTTATAAAACAACAAATAAAAGCTTACTCTATCTTATTCACTTGTATAATACCCTTCAGATTCCAAGAGTATATACAAAATATCAATTTTATTTTATTTATTTGTTATTTATTTATTTATTTTATTTTTCTCAAAACTTAATTGGAAGTCCAAACACAGTATTGGGTTTCAACGCTGAGTTAACCCTTCGATTACTTTACCTTAGAGTGTGCTAAGGAAAGATACTTATGGGTTGGCCCAATATCACCAAATAGTTTACATAACTTAGATCATAAATGAAACTATGGTTTTTATTTAAAATAATGCTAATTAAAACCTTCCTATCCAATTTAACCCATTTAAAACCTGAGTTAAAATTTTCTTTTCTATCCAAGAGTTTTAAAATTTTCAATTATCAAATTATTTATCAAAACACCTTTTTATTTTAAACAATTTCCTATAAGGAAACTTAAAAATTTAATACCTGGTTTTAATTTCAAAAACTCATATTAGAAATCATAACACATATATATTTTTATAGGAATAACTTCAAATGATTTATTTATTAAAACTCACTTTGGGTTCATTCAGGTTTGAACTCATTTTGATCGCACAATGATAAAAATGAATAATTTATTAAGTACTCCATAATGTTGGCCTAAGCAAACATCTGATCATTACTTAGAAGATTATTTGGATCACCACAAAACTAATCAAAACAATTTCCTCCTAATTATCCTTAAGAAAATGCATCTCTTTTTTAAATTTTACTACCTAAAATATATTCACTTTCAATTATTTTCAAAAGTACTGCTATTTCATTTCTCAAAACCTTTTTGAGATTATTTTCAAAAATTCAGAGATTTAGATTCATAAATCCTTTTAAACATATTTTACAAACTAAATCTATATAAAATTTCCTTTATATAAAATCATTTTATATTATAATAATTCTTCTTTATTATAATCACATTTTCTCAAATGTTTATTATTTAAATGTTTTATCTTACCCTTAAGACTATATTTAAAACTTTTTATTAAAGTACGATCCTTAACTCACTATTATCAAATGGCGAGTTTTTAACTTAATTATGTTCTTCGAACACCTAGTCAAATCATGGAAATTAAATCGCAAAGGGTTCTTTTTAAATCAAAGCTATAAATGCTCCTAGATAAACCGAGCACCATTTAGCAATTAACAAACAACAGTCAATGCTTATTTAAATTAAGCATAACCGAGCAAACGATAATGATAATAAATAAATATTATCACATTTAAACCAACACACTTTATAACTATAAAAAGTTTTGAACATTATTCCTTTATATATATAAAATATAATCCTAAGCAAAATATTTAATTTCCCAAAGTTTACAAAAATTTCAATACCATGTCTGTTGGCCTTGATCAAGTGTTTAGAAATCCATAGCGATACCGTGGCATCCCACGTCTCGACCAGAATTCATAAAACCTCAATAGACCAGTTAACATAATATGTTTTTTATAACATTAACAAATACGCTCTTGTATGAATAATACTCTCAAACTCATTCTAGGGTGTCGCTTACCTTATCTCTAATGAGCCAAACCCCACAAAAGCCAAGGTTCTCGCTTAACCTTGCGCTCTAATACCAATGTAACGACCCGCCATTTTAACCATCGAAAGTCGACACCGAACACTATCACTATGTTCAAATTTCGCGCATCCAATCGACAAAAGGGTGGATTCTTAGGGTAAATAAAAAGAAAAAGAACAGATAACAGAGAAAACATAATCTCACAACAGAATCGACAACATATAATATAACAAGGACAGTAGAAACTGTCTCTTCGAAAAAATACAGAGTATATTAGAGATAAAGTAAACCTTATCAGCTGGACAGTTATAAAATCATGACCTTACAAATGCTGATAGGTATACTATAAAATATAGTGGAAAATAAAATACTACGATGGGTGAATCTTCAACTCCCCTCCACGATCTCCAAAACTTCAAAGACAACCTGGGAAAATACTCGGTTTGACCCGAGCAATATAAATAAATAACACCCGGATCAGTCTGGAAATACCAGCATGAGATAACTCGATAATGAAGATCATATAAAAGTTCTACGGGACCACGCCGCTAATGCAGAACATGTTTTTACCTCACAAGATTAACATCCATACAGGCAAGAGCAGAAATAAACATCAAGGAACAAATCCAAATAAGAATGGGCATATATAATATTAAAATCAGACTTGGAAGAATGAAAATAATCTGAACAAAATCCAAACGAGATAGAATGAATAAACAAGATAACTGTCCAAACTTGATAGGATGGACAAAACAAGATAACTGTCCAAACTTAATAAAATGGACATAATAAAATAACAGTCCAACTTGATAGAATGGACTAAATAAGGTAACAATCCAACTTGATAGAATGGACTAAATAAATACCTAAGTGCCGTGACGAGGAGTTGGCTCTACTCGTGGTAATTTAACGCTAAAATAGATTCAGGGTTTTCGAATGAAATAAGGAAAGGAAATTTTCTAAAAAATGACTAGGAAGGTGCACGTCCCTTGAAGTATACCTCTAGTAATATACTTCTGAGAAGCTCATTTACTCTGTGATAGTTCTCGGACAATACCAAGTCGGACACCGCCAGACCATACCGAGTATTCGAATATTTTCACATCTAAGTGCACAACCGAATCCAAACTAGATGAGATGTGAAAATACCCTAATGGGAGCAACCCCACATAGCTTGGCTTCCTCTCGCGCTTTTGTTTTAGTCATTTTCGACGAATGATAGCAACGCTCAACGGAGCAATAAATCGTCTTAGAATGACAATAATAAAGTAGCTGAAGTAACCGATAGCTGGGATACCAACTATTGAGGATATAAAAACGATCGTATATGGAAATTAAGTCTTGTATACTTATCACCACTCATTTAATTCAAACTTGTACTATTTCTTGGTTAACAATAATACCGGACAAGTCAAGGTAGTGTTACCTCAAAGTCATGTCACAGATTATTCTTAACTTTGGAAATAGCGACAAGTCTACTTCTTCGATGTTTAGTGCTAATTATACAAATAATCGTTTCCATATAAGTGATTCACTTTATAGAAATAATTTATTTCCATAAACAAATCAACATTTTTCTTTTTAAAATGAACTGAACTTGTGCTTGATTCCATATTAGAATTAGTTCTTGATTGAAAATGTTACGAGAATAATCTTTCCAAGTGCTCGACCTCGAAGGCCTAAACCAACATCAGATCGACACCTAGAATATTATCTCAAAGGATAATAAAAAAATTTAAATACCTTTTACGACTTTAAAAATAATATTAAATTATCCTGGAAGATAATTAATCACATTTAAAATCTCTTTTAAATAAACAAATCCATAATCTTTAATAAAGTAGATAATTATTTCCAAACACTTTTATAACATTGGTAAATTAACTTTACAATCTTTATTAAATCAGTTTATTAAAGCAATTTTATTATATTATTTAATTTACTTTAATCACTTTTATTAAATCGATTAATTAACTTTAAATATCATTAATTACAAAGATTAACTAAATTCAAATGATTATTAGTTACAAATGAATAAGCCATCTCAAACATATTTATTAAAATGATAAGTAATTTTAAATTCCATTAATTAAAACAATAATTAATTTCAAATAATCATAAATTAATTGAATTAATTAAATTCAACCTCATTAGTTAAAACGAGTAATTAAAATATCATTTGTTAAAATGATTTATTCAACTATAAAACATCATCAATTAAAATGATTTAACTAAATTCAAAATATCATTAGTTAAGACAAGTAATTAAATTTAAAACAATCATTAATTAAAATGGTTAAAAAAAATTCAAACATCCATTGATTAATTACCTTTAAATATCATTAGTTAAAATTATTATTAGTTTCAATTATCATTAATTGAAATAGTTAATTTAATTCCATCACCATTAATTAAACTAATTAATTAAGTTCAATAAATTAATTAAACTCCATTAATTAAAAGAATTAATTAAACTCAAATAATCATTAGTTAAAACGATTAATTAAGTATAAAACATCATTAGCAAAATGATTACTTGAATCTAAAGATAAACCAATTTTCTTATCATCATTTATTAAATTGGTAAATTAATCTCAAAATCATTAGTTAAAATGATTAATTATTTTAAATTATTATTAATCAAAATGATTAATGAAATTTGCAATATTCTTTTTAGCGGAAACACAAGCTCAAGTTCATATGATAAGGTTTTAAGAATAGAATTTAATAAATGACGATATAGTGAAATCGCTATAACGACAATTAACAAGTTAAATGGAATATCAGGGTTTAATTCAATAAACCATCGATAACAGCATACAAATGTAAATAGATAATTTGTGGGTGAGAAACCCCCATATGGGTCTCTCTACAGATTTTTTCTGCAAATACGTGGTTATGGATAATATATAGATAATCACATGGGTTTATAACGATCAAATTAATATGTCATCTATTTGCCAATTGAAAATTCAACCAAACAAGCAATCAAATAATTTAACTAACATCCAAGCAATCAATAAACATTTATAACATTATTGATATGATATAATAAAAATAATGTGAGTTAAACTCGCCTTGATTTTCGTTTTTAGCGAAACGTTCTAGTTTGGACTAAATTCGAACAATCGTTCGATTTTAGCATAATTTTTATGAGCTCCAAATCAAACCAAACCAACTCTAAAATGTGGGCATCAATATTATGAATCCAACGCGACTGACCGCGTTTGATTTGGACCTAATATGAACAAGTTGTTAATTTTATAGGAATTTGGATTAAATTAGTTAATTAATTATATAATTAACTAACTTAATCATCCATTACCCCTAATTATACTTCTTCCCCAAAATTAACTTGTTCCTGTACAAGGATATATATGCACGCTCAAACGCCGTGCATCTCAGCTACCATTCTCCTTCATCCCTCTATTAATCGACGAGACGTCAACTCCGACAAGCCCCACTACCTCTCCTCTTCACAATGCAACCCAAAGATTGAAGCTCGATCGCATACCGCTCCTCATGACCCGATGGTGACGAATGCGAAACCCACACACTCGCAGAAGAACACCGCTACAAACCCTAAATTCACCACCGCACATTTCAACTCCTTGCCGTCGCTCCGCAGTGTGAGAAGGCGTCATCGGTCATGTCTAGTCCGTACGACCTGGAAGCATTGGTCAGGACTTCGCAGCAGATGATGATGGATTTGGCTGCTGTTAGAGTCGCCTACATCATGTTTCGAGTACGTTCTTCTTCTCGTTTGCTTTTAGTATGTAATCGATCCATACTGTCAGTAGTGCAAAGTTTAGAAAAGGTATTATTCCAACTTTGATTTAGAATTTAGTCAAGCATGTAACCATGCTCAAATTGATTCTTGGGAAATCTGGTTGGCTGAAATGTATGCATTTGCAGTAATGAAACTGTTTGAAGTGTTTGGCAGGGTACTTCTGTTATTAATTTAACTTAATTATGTACTTCGGTTTTCAGTTCGCAGGATACAAGGGCAGAAAACATGAGTTTGTTTTTTCTTATTCGTAATCACATTATGTAATTATTCAGGAAATTAGCCTAAACAATTTTGAATTGTATTCACGAAATCTGGATAGTATTTAGTAAACATAATCATGTCACTTTGGTAGCATATAAAAATGTATTGACAAAATGATACTAGAATCCTCACAATAAATCAAGGCCAAAACAGCTCATTCATGGTGGAGAATGTTTTAAATGTAAAGCCTTTTTTTTATAAGGAGGTTAGGAACCAGGCTTTATTTTTGAATAAATCTTCTGTTTATGGATGTGCAAACTTACATTATTTCTCTACAATTTTTAATTAAACATTCATGGACATCTGAACTTTTGTTTTTGCCATTGTTGTTGGTCACAATGAGACTCAGCCGGAACATGAATAAATTCCATCTTTAAACTCTAATAAAAAAAAACAGTGCAACACCTGGTAACACATATCACAATAACACTGCAGTAAAACAAATAAAAAAACGAGCAAGGAATCCTGACTACATGTTTACTGGCCATAGCTCAAATTTTGGTAGGGGACACATTTGAAGACCTTGTATCCCTAACACAGAATACGTCAAACCTGAAGAAAAGCTTAAGTGGAAACAAAAAAAATGATCCCACATCTTGGAATGGAAAAATATAAATCTATTTAAATTATACTATATACGTGTACTTGATGTTGGCTGAGATAATTCTAGGTGTTAACCTTAAGAAAGTTTACATGTAGGTTTATTTCATCCACTTTTTCCGTCAGGTATCCAATAATAACATAATCCACTGTCTTCTAATGAAAAATTTCTACTGTACCCTTTAAAATTAGCGTTGGCTTACCCTGCTCTGCAGTCCAACTACATACCTCATTTCACATGTTTGCTAATCCCGCTCAGATATTTAATAGTAAAATAATCCAATGTCTTGTAATGAAAAATTTGTAATGTACAATCTAGAATTAGAGTTAGCTTAGCCTAATCTGCAGTCCAACTACATACCTCATTTCACATGTTTGCTAAAATGTCTTAAATCAGTAATCCATTGTATCCAATTGCTTAAATATTGAAATTTTGAATTTTTGTACTTTGAATTTTGAAAATTTAAAGATTGAACTTTGAAAATTGAAATTTTGAATTGCGAAAACTTGAAGTTCAAAATTTTGAAATCGGAAATTTCGAATTCTTCAAACTAGAAAATTTAAGTTCTAAAATTTTGAATTTTGACTTTGAATTTTTAGATTAAAAAACTTCAAATTGATTTTGTCCGTATGAAATTTTGACTTTTGAACTTGAAAACTAGAATAAGAGTTTGTAATTTTTTTTAGTTTATAAACTCAAAAACAAAAAAGCAAATTTTACCTTTTCAATTTTCATACTAAATTTTGTAAGTCAAATGTAATTTAAATCATTAAATCCGTTAAATGGATGACTCGTGTATAAAGTGGATGGCCTTAGTAAAGATTATAGTTGGCAACGGTATTAAAAACAAATCAAAGCAACATTTGTACGATTTTCTTTAAAAGTTTAAACTGTTATAATAACCAATTTTTTGTTCAAATTTATACATATTATTTTAAAACAAAGTTTTTTTTTTGAATAAATTGCCCTTAGCAGTTTTTGAATAAAAAAAGGACAAACAGAAAAATGAACCTATATTAATTAGATTTAGGTTTGAACTCAACAGGAATATTGTCGTGAATTTAAGTATTTTTCTTCAATCTTTTTACAAGGCTTTTGTAATTTATATTAGAGTATTTTAAAAGTGTTTTAGAATTTGAATAAAGTTTGATCATTAATTATGAATTATTAAAGCAGAGGGTTTATTTTAAATAAAAGAAAGCATACTTTTGAAGTTTTTAAATAAACTATAAAATAGTTATTTTTAAGTAATATTTTAAATAAATGTTTAAACCATAATTATAAATATTTTAATGTATATTTTAAGTATATGTAATTTTTAGAAAATTAGTTAATTATTTTATTAAAGTAATTAAAAGCTTATGTAATATAATATCTTTTAAATTTTTTTAGAATGTTAATAAATATCTTAGCATATAAATAAATTAGTATACATATACCTATACATACACACATACATATACATATATATAGACACACACATCATTTTTAAAAGGTTTTTGAATTATATTTTATTAACATGAGTGATACTTTATTCAAGCAGAGCACTCTTTTTTAATGTCTCGAGGACTCGAACCCATGACCTTTAGGACCTCTGCCTAAAGTGTCACACCCCTAACTACTTGAAGTAGAGATCCTTGGCTAAAAGGTTTTTAAATTATAAACAAATGTTTTTAAAAAGGGGTTTAGGAGTTAGTTAAGTAGCTTAAAAGTGCTTTGTTTCTTTACTTGTTTATGAAAAGTAATTAATACTATACTTAGCACCAAAAGCTGACAAAGTAGACTTGACTATCTATGGAAGTTAAGAATGATATTCGAGTAGAGTTTAGAAGTAATTATGCTCTAACCACCAGTCTTCACTCTTGGCCGAGGGATAGTAGGTTGAGGAGGTCGAAAACATGATAGGTATACAAAACTTGATTTTCATAAGAGATCATTTTTAGAACTAGATAGTCGATTAGTCGACTATCGAACTTGACCATTTAATTTAGAAAGTATATGAAAGCTTCACGGCTTCATATCGTTTGAGATTCCATAGGAAGGACTCATTGGTATGAAACATCTCTAGCTTTAAGAATTGTATATATTCGAGATCCCTAGGGAGGAATCCTTTATATAATGTTGGTTTACTTCTAAAAGAACCGAAATTGAGTTAACCGAAAATTCATCGATTTAGTTTTGAAGAGTCTAGGATTGCACAAGCATGTTATGTATTACTTATCGAAAACCAATGCAAAACTAGTATACGAGTCTACGTTTTGGAAGCAGTTGTAAGTGGAATATTATAGAGTTGAACTGTCTATTCTATTAAATTCAAGGGAAATGTCAGCATTAACATTTCAGACTAATGCTATAGAGTTGAACTGTCTATCCTAAGGTTAAGTTCGAGGAAGAGGTCAACGTTAACATTTGTCGGACGACTTGTGTTAGAATCCATGGAGAGATTCGTGAACTATTCGAGTGATGAAGACTCATATGAGAGATGTTGAACATGACTTCTCCATCGGAAATGACTAAAGACAGAGTAGGATGCAGAACTTAGGGTTTAGCTAACCTAGAAGGGTATATCAACTCCATATCTAGAGATGCTTATCGATGTTGCTAGCAGGAGTTGATGATACTTGGTATCATGTGTTCATACGTGAGCCAGTTGTGCTTACCTTATAGTTTATTTTATCTAGAGATATACGACGCTTAAAAGATAGTTTCTGATCCTTGTCATAGGGGCCTATGTTAGAACCTCCATTCTATGTTTCAATGACAACAACTATACAATCATATATATTATACATTTTATCAAGCTTACATGTATGTACTACAAGGGAACATCATGCTCAAAGATATTGAGACTCGAAGACAAACAAAGATCTATGGACCATGCTATGATTAGTAAGGTTACTCTAGTGAATTAAGAGTTTTAGATAAAACATTGTAAGGTATCCTTGAGTATACATGCACACATAATTTCATATACACTTAACATAAATTGAAAAACTGAATTTATCATTCACAGACATTTGAGGAGAAACCACAGACGTCTCTGACAATACTTGGTAAAAAATTTCCCGAGGTCACAGACGTTTGAGGTTTCCCCACAGACATTTGTCATTTGAAAACTGCAGAATTCTGAACGGACACTTCTTTAAAATGAATAGAAATCAAATCTACATCTAAAGGTTGCAGCCATTAAAATGAATAGACCTTATTTATCATAGAGTGGATAATGGTTCTTCTTTGTGAGCTTATTTAATTCTTTATAGTCAATGCAAAGTCGAAGAGAACCACCTGCTTTGATAGCGAAGACGACTGGCGCTTCCTATTCTTATATGTTTCTTTTTATGAAACCTTTCTCCAAAGCTCACGGATCTGCTTACTCAATCCCTTCCTTTCCCTAGGCGCCATATGCCCTACGGGTAATCCTACTGGCTAGCAAAATAAATCTTGAAGTCAATCTCTCTCTTAGGAGGGTAGTCCCCTAACCTCCTCAAGGATGTTTGGAAAAATTTCCGACGATAGGAACCGAGTCTGACTCTGATGATGATGAATCGAGGGAATAAAGGAAGCTCAACATAACTGACTCTTGCGAGTCGCAAGAAATCTCAAGAGTCCTACTGATGCATATCTCTAGTCTAACGACTCTCCTCTCACAATCTAATATAGCTCCATATGTGGATAATCAATCTATTCCTAAAATCATCCCATACTCCAAAAATCCCAAAATATAGGCGTCATAGTCAAATTCTACGTCTAGAATATAAATTTTCAAACCCCCACAAACCATAGACAAGAGTGACGATCCTCCTATGGGGTTTGAAACAACAATGTGGTCTACTACTAAAGAGATGTCTAAGTGCAAACAATCTACCAAAGAACTAGAGATGAAAGAGTGATGCTCTAGGATTGAAAAGAGTCTGAGTGGGAAAATCAGAAATAGAAACCAAATTTCCTGCCTCGATCCAGTCCGTTGCTGGAAGATATGTGTAAGGATCCGATTCTTCGACTTCCGAAAATCGACATCGATACGTCCACTGTATCAAATGCCGAGCAACCGAATGCCGGAAAACCGAATTCTTAGGGTTTTAAGAAAGAAGTGGTAGAAGAAAAGATAGAAGAAAAAGAAAGAAGAACAACAGAACAACATCAGAAACAGAAACAATATCAGAATCTCACATTCGCAGCGGAACAATATATAATAGATAAATCAATAGTCTTTTAAAACAAAGAACTATATCAGTTTTATACATACATCAATCAGAGTCAATATACAACTCAATACAACAATGGACAGTTATATAAACTTGTCCTCATACAGAATACACAGCGGAATAAATAAACAAGTACGGATGTACGTTTCGCTATCCAGCTTGCTTCCAAAGCTCCAGAATATCCTGATAACATAATTCTAGGCTGCCCGTGTGGAAAATAATGGGCACCCAGAGTTTAGAAGGGAAACAATAAACTCCGAGTCAGTCACGGTGACTGGTGTGAGATCGTAAAACAGTTTATTTTTAAAACAACAACAAGATAATTTTAAAATCAATTCGAAATGCTTTTGGAAAATGAAACTACAATAAGACCTCCCGCCATACACACAATGCAAACGCAGAATTGGAGGAGATTTCTTCTTATGATAGTCAAAGATGCTTACTACGTAAAACAAATCATTTTTTTGATATTATTATTAGTGCATAGTGTAGAAAACATTTCGAAAGTATAATATTAATCTTAGCCAACATACGACCAGTATCGTATGCCTACTATAGCTACCATCTAAACAGTGGTGACCACCGTACGTAAATGATAGGTTCTACAACTAATACCGTACAGGGTTTCGTATTGGAGTTTGGATTTCCAACAAATGGTCAGGCCAAGGAACTTCCCATTGCCACATGGAAACGCCTCTGGAAAGACGTCCCGAGAAATAACCTAACATTACGGTTAGATTTCTGCCAACACAAGGCTGGGTTACCTCTGCAAAAATAGGTAACTACTGACACACGTATGCCATCCCCCGATCGTAACCGATCTTCCCGAGGATCATCGATTTCCAACAACCACATAAGAATAATAATGCAGCAACAACATAGGTTAAGTATCTGGGCTCCATACCATGATACCACCTCTATCCAGAAGGAATGACATACACTAAGGGGCGCTACTCCCTAGAACCTTGCCGCATCCTTCCTGTTTTGACCATTTCCGGGGTGTGAGGTCCGACGAAGTCTCGTCCACAAAGCTACGCTTTGTCACAAAGCCATGCTTCGGGTCAAACAAATGATCAAAGTAATGATCACAAAGATAAATGATCAAACAAATGATCATATCACAAATGATCAAACAATGATCATTTCACAGCAACACTCAACATGTCACGTTACCAAATTGGGAGTATATTGCTAATAAATTTCAACTACATAACCTCTGAGCTCGTACGTCTCAGAGAAGGGTGTTAAGCTAAGAAAATAAATTCTCCGCCACCAACAGATATGTATTTGAAAGAAATCAGCTTTATATCTCAATCTGTAACGTCAGACACACAATCCATACAAGTCTATTCCAGGATCGAACAGAACCGAAGGCACTTCTCACGAAGCCCTTGCAAATCCGGATAACTTTCAAATCACGTCCGGACTTCCCGTCACTAAGGGTGATAAAACCTCTATATCGGAGATCAGCCGATGCAGAGTAACTCGACGGTAATCCTTCCGTTTTCAAAAATATCCGGTCTTCAACACCGGTCATCAAATGCAATATATTACGACGTATCACATATTCGGAATGGGTTATACGACCCCAAGGTCCTTTCCCGGCTAACCCGAATAGTGAGCGCTTATTTAAAAATAAGTGTGGCATTCAAATTCATCCAATTCACAACAAATACCCATTCAAGGTAATTATTGATAGTCGGTTATTTAACTATCAATAGAGATGCGCAACATCATCAGATTCCAAATTATTTATTTTCCAAAATATCTTTACTAGATATATGATTTCCACACTTCAAAAATAAATCAACGTTTATTTTTAAAACGAATTTCCATTTCCTTTATAAATTCCATAGTGAATTTATATTTCAAATACCTACTGATATACGATTTTCAATTGTTTTCAAACATTCACTTTCGATTTATCTTTACAAAGATAAATTTTCAAAAATCATTTCATTTTATTATTGGAAAAGCATTTCTATACTTATTTAATAATAAGTAATTCACAAATCTATTTATTTTCAACATTTGAAAATATTCAATATACTTAAATAAATGTTAAGTATATATTTCGTTCTTTAAGGAAATCATTTTCTTAAACACATTATTTGAGTCAAAACGAATGTTACGTAAAACATCGTTACGACGACCCAAAATCACTAGTATAGGGATTCAGAATTAAGATAGATATGTAAATCCCAATACTATATAAAACATTTCCTTTCAGAAATCATTTACTATAACAAGTGTTATAGTCCACTATTTCCTTCTTCCTCGAAAACGTCTATTTCAACAATGAATGTTGAAATCTATGATTTCGATATTTAATATATTTTAAAACATCGTTAAACCATTAACTTCATTTTTAATGCCACCTCCCCAAAACATATCCATTTTACTTAATAATATATTCACTGTCCAAAATCGTGAATATACTTCACTAACCAAATTTCACTTTTTTCTACACATTTTATTTCAAGAATTTATCCACTATCCAAAATCGTGGATAAAATTCCTTTAATAACCTTCTATATTAAATTCATCAAATTTGATTGATTTTCGGATTTATAAAACAACGTTTATAAATTCTATTTCTATTTTATAACAACTTTGATTTATAAATCTCCTTTATTAACAAATTCGATCAATATTCCATTTAAAGGAAAAAAATCCAATTTATAAGTTAATTTCTTATAAATTTTTTATTCTACAATTTCATTTATTTTTAACTTCACAATTTATAAATCTATAAATTTCATTCACTTACGAATTCCATAAATATTTCATTTTTAACACTTATAAAAACTCGTTTTATAATTCCAATAAATTTTAATTTTATAGATATCAATTTTATAAATCTTTTATATACATCGTTTTTAATACTTCAAAAATCCAAATTTAAACCATTTTATAAATTACTTAACTATTTATTTCAAAAATCACCTTTCGGTTATATTTCACAAAAATCATAATTTTTATAACTTTAAAATTTTAAACGTTTATTTATTTAAAATAAATCAATTCAAAAATTCAATAAAACGTCTACTTTCAAAAATCACTTTAAAATCCTTTTAAAGTAAAAATCGTTATTTTTAAACTTCAAAATTGAATCCGATGATGCAACAGCACCAAATAATCAATCACGACAACAAACATCATGTATCAATATGATAATCAACAAATATCACAATATCTGTAACCAAATAAATACTTGTGAGGAATCCAGTTGGATCCCTCCAACCTGTTTTCCTGCATCCACAGATGTTAGCACAATACCAATTCCACTTCGAGGTGGAATATCGTGGTATATGGGATTTATAAAAATATCAATCCGCTATTATGTGGCGCAATAGGGTCTCATCCGCTATATAGTGCGGGAAATCAATCAACTCCAATGTATACATATGCCAATATGTATATATTGCTATATATATAGATACATGCTACTATATCTAATATTACATCCAAACAACAATCAATCAATCAATAACTGCAAATCCAAATTTTCATTTTGAGTTAGAAGATCTCACCTTAGTTTTTTATTTTGCAGTCCATTTTCCATTCCAGTTTGTTTTCTCGATTTATAGACCTTGTATAAACAATTTACATCATTTATCAATATTCGAAATAAATCGAACAATTAATTTCTTTTCAATAGATTAAATTAATTAATACTTTTAATTTGAACTAACTCAAAAAATCCATTACTAATAATTGATTTAAACTATTTTCCTTTAAATAAAATTATTTTTCTCATGACTAAATTAACTAAATAAGTAAATTAACAAACTAATTACCCTAATACATTTTCCCAAAGTAACAGTAAGCTAGTGATTTAATTTTGAAACAAACTCCTTCTTTTCAATTTTAAACTGCATATATATATATTTCTGTATCTAAACAAAATAAATATTTTTCCTTACTGTTATATTTTTCTCTATAATCATTCAAAATTTTAAACTGAAATAAATATTGTAAATAAATCTAACAGACTTCCCATCTGACTGCATCAATTTGAATTAACAAGATTGATACCTTACAGTCGACTTTCCTCCAAACAGACTGCCACCAAGCTCGACACACGACCCCACTGCCGAACCTGGCCACGAACGACAACTGCTCGCCTCACTGCCTCAACGAACTCCACGACATGTCTGCTCCGTGCCTGCCAGATGCAAACACACGCGAGATCCACACTTCGTCGACAACGCCACCTCGCCTTCGAGTCGTTCGCGCACCTCATTGTCGACGTTGAAGTCGACTTCGATTGCCTTGCCTCAATGTCAACTCATACGCAAGCATCAATGGTCGCGACTTTGCTTCGATATTTTCCAAATCGACTTCGAATTAATAACTGGAACGAGATTTTTAGCTCGCGACCAACTCGCGATTACGAACTTCCCTCTCGTGCGCGAGCGCGCTCTCCTTCCTCAACCAAGCCCAGATCGAAGAAATCCCATCACCCCCAATTTGATTTTGAAATTGAAAGCTTCGGCCATTATTTCGTTTTTCTCTGAAGCGCGATTGGAAATTTAAAGAGGAGAGGGGATCGAAAAATATAAAGATGAAAGCTCGACATTTTTCTTTTGATTTGAACGAAAACGAGCACACTTTGTTTCTGCTTGCGTGATGATTTAAAAAGAGGTGGAGGGAGACAGAATTACGTGATTTTGCAGAAGAACGTGCTTACACGATTTTGTATCGTGATTTCAGGCGTGTTTTAAGGAGGAAAGTAGCTGACATTTTGACTTAATTTAAAATATTGAATTCAAATTGAATTCGATTTAAATTTCAACGCGTTTATGTGTCGTATGCTCACATAACAACTCCGAAAAATACGAAATTTGAAATCCGACAATAATTCAATATTACGGACCCAATGGAACTGGTTTCGTCGAATTCCGAGACTGTGCCTCGGAAGGCTATTTTTAAATATCGATTCAAACGATATAATTTCAAAACTGAACAAATAACTGTAAAATTCAATTCTGAAGCTTCTATTATCTTCAGTATTATCATTACGAATTTTAAAAGCTTTTGAAATATTTTTCTTCATCTTAAAATTGAAGATTCAAATTTTTATTCAACTTTCAATAGATTAAATTTTATAATTTAATCGCCAATTTCAAATTTATATTTGAAATTCACGTCAAACCATCATTCAAATATTTAAAATTAATTAAATATTCTCAATTTAAATTGTTCAAAATTCTGGGTCGTTACAATATTGCATCCAAAGCCTGAATCTGAGCTGCAGGTGCACTCGCTCCCTACTCCATCTTCTGAGGATAAAACTTACTAAAGCGACCAAGCTGTCCACAATTGAAACACCTTCCCTTCATTCCTGCCTTCTTACAGTCTTTTGCATAATGACCATTCATTCTACAATGGTTACATTTCTCACTTTTCTTGATTCGCTTCTGAGGGCCTTCCCTTTCTTTCCTCTTACCCTTCTTGTCCTTCCACCACTGTTTCTTAGAGCTTGTAGGAACCGACTTAAGCTCTTCTTCCAGCTGCCAATATATAGGTTGACCATTCTGTCGGTCCTTCAAACCTAACCACCTAAACTTTCGCTCCATATCTTCCAACCTAGCTTGTGTCTCCTTGAAATCCTTCATGCCAGAAAACGTTCCGCCCGTTATGCTAGTGAAGTCCTTGCATAGCTTAGAAAAATTGGCTAGTGTAGGTGGATTAAAGGGATTTCCACCTACTAGTGTTGTATTGGGCGCTTGCCCTGGTACCTCTGGTATCATAGCTCTACGGAACTAGTCATCCATACTCTGCAAAGAAAAGGAAACTTAGGCTCGAAAGAATCGAAAGAAGGTTGAACTGGACTTTGAGGAGATTTTTATAAAAACTCTTTTATACTTAAAAACTATTTCAAAGAGTTCTTTTTTGAAAAATACTTTTAAAACAAGTTATTTTGGAAAATACTTTACTTATTGAGTCACCTTTTGCTCATGCTACCTTTTGCTCCACCTATTGGGTCTTCTTATTACCTCAAACTTCCAGCATAGCGTGCCCCTCATCGCACTTCAGGCTAATGTGAGATGAACGTGTGTCCATAGAAACTATATGAGAAATGCTATTGGTGCTGGTCCTTCATCCAAACAATATCTAGTTGTGCCCCTTATCCAAATCCCCCGTGATTTGGACTTTTATTTGACCAATTACTACCATTCTTAGCATAAGCGTGCTCTCATCTCACTTCAGACTAATGTGAGACACCGTTTTGTCTAATAGAAAATGCTATATGGTAGAAGTTCTACTTTCATCTTTGCTTATTAACTTAGATAAATTATTTAAATAAGCCTTTATTATCATCTTTACTTTCTACGCTTATTAATTTATCCCAAGTCTTAAAATAAGCCTCATTCTATTCTTTTTCTTATTATAACCTACGTTATAATCATGCTTATTACTTAACCCAAGGTTTAAGTGTGAAGATAAGCTTCTTTCATCTTTTAGTTACAATTCTACGTTATAACTAAGCCAATTAATTAGTTCAATTTTAATTATAATTAGACTTAATTTCAATCCAATTACAGTCTTTATAATTTACATCTCATAATTATAAATATGACAATCTCTTTAATTCAGTCCAATTAATACCATAATTAGGCATAATTTCAGTCTTAATTCCATT
The DNA here is from genome assembly GCA_030737815.1 of Allium fistulosum. Classification (NCBI taxonomy): domain Eukaryota; kingdom Viridiplantae; phylum Streptophyta; class Magnoliopsida; order Asparagales; family Amaryllidaceae; genus Allium; species Allium fistulosum. The sequence continues at coordinate 107,697,584 of CM060906.1, forward strand.
TTATTACAGTCTTTATAATTTACATCTTATCCTTCGTTATTTCAGAATTCTTATAATTTAATCCAATTTCGCATTAATTCTATTCTAATCCATACGCGAAGAAGAAGGAAAAATAAAAGAAAACTGGAAATAGAAGAAAATCCAAGACGTAGGAGAAAGATGTAAATAACGCATAAATAACAGTAAATAGATTAAAGAGGCATTTCACCATAAAGACAAACTTTGCAGTCCAATTAGTTTCTAGGACACATCCACAGAAATTAATTTCAAGGCCAAAGTCAGCAGAATAATTACTTTTAAGGACAAAGTCAGCAGTCTAATTACTTTCAAGGACATAATTTCATAGGTTTTTAAGCCTTAGAAACTAATTATTTTGCATTTTGTCCTTAAAAAAATAATTTCAGTTGTGTGTCCTAGAAACTAATTGCATTTGATAAAGAGGCCCTTGTGGCTAATTTCCACTAGATTAAAATACTGTAAATAAATGAAAAAACTATAATTAACAGAAATAACTAAAATTAACTGAAAAGAATAGCTAGAAAGAAATAGACTGAAAAATAATTTTAAAAATGTAAATAAAACTGCTAAAAAGGTTATTCCAAAAATCATAGTAAAACTACAACTATTGAAAACCCTATTATTTTAAATTACTTAAAGAGATCTTAAAATAATTACAATCACTCACCTCCGGTTCTAAGCTCTTTTCTTGGTCTTCCCGGATCCACTTGGAGTTGTTAAAATATTTTTATTAAAAAGATTCTCTTCTTGGAAAATTATTTCTTTTAGAGTCTTTACTGAAAAGGTGAATCCAAGCGGAGAAAATCTAAAATGAGAAAAATTGTTAGGCCTAGAGTCTTATTTATAGGGGTAGAAGTGGATCTCAGACCGTTGAATTTTGAGATTGAATTGGATGCAACCACGTCATAGGCTGAATAGGAGCCATCGGATGGAAGCACGGAAGAACCAGATGGAACAGAAGAATGCAAAATGATGTGTTCGCTAGCTACTGGAACGAAGGAATGAATCCTTCATTCATTCACTCGAGGCGAGTCGATCATAGGGTCGACCGCCCACTATGCCAGGTCGACCGGCCGGTCGACCTAGGCAATGGAATGGTCGACCTCTTGGTTTATCCTAATACAGTACATTATTAGTTCTGAGTAATTTGGTTAATTGTTAAACTTCATAACTTACAATGATACGACTTCTTGCATTGTAGTGTACTCTGATTGGCTCTAATAGAATGCGATGCGATCAACAACGTTGGTTCCTCATACCTATCTTATCACGTCTAAAATAATGTATGCACACTGGTAAATAATATACGTATCTTTGAAAAAGGAAGTGCAAGGTATTTCTCATACCATGTTTCAGTAATAAAAGCATATTATCATTAGTTATATATATACCTTATAATATATCAAGTATTAAAAATTTTAGTATTTAAAGCATTTCAGATGCAGATTCTAATAGCTTATATATAGTATATAGGGAAAATCTGAGTACTGGCGAGTAAAGCGACTAAAGAAACTGATTTGTTGCTTTTTATAAATTTTATTTATTTACTAAATAGGAGGGGCCCCACGTATTCATTCTTCAATCAAGTGCATGTATCCGCGAGTGTTTTTAGAATGACTCTAATATATAAACATATAAACAAAAATGTTTTCTGTTTACTAGGTTGGTACAATAGGGAATTTGGTATTCATCCCAAAAAATAAAGGAAGAAGTTCTTGCAGAAGGAGCTTTACAACCTATTATTGGACTGTTAAGGTATTGCTTCGTATTTTAGCCCTACTAGATTTATGTGAAGTTCAACCTTCATAAATTTATTAGTCTTATTTTTTGTTTTTTAGGAGCCTTTATATTTGGATGATTTCCATCCACCATACCAATAAACCTATGTTTTATTGACTTTATGCTTACTTATTAGCTTGAATCAACCATATTTTAGCTTTTAATCATGCATTAGTGGCTCACTGAAACTTTACGTGACATTTGAAATTTCTACACCATAATTATACGACGGTAACCCTTTCATGATTCTATGTGTGGCAGTTCGTCCTGCACAGAAAGTCGGATGAAAGTAGCTTTATCAATTGGCCATTTTGCCAATTCTGATTCTGACCGCAAAGTATGCACTTCCATTATCATTACTACTAATTTCTTTCTGTGTTTTTCCAAAACCTATTTCTAAAGCACCTATCTTGTTGGTTCAAATTGTACATAGAGGTGCTGTAAGACCTCTTGTTGAACATACTAGATAAATGCTTTAGAAATAGGTTTTGGGAAAACACAAAAAAGATATTAGTAGTAATGATAATGGAAGTGCATAATTTGCCGTCAGAATCAGAATCGGCAAAATGGCCAATCGATAAAGCTGCTTCCATCCGACTTTTTGTGCAGGACGAACTGCCACATATAAAATCATAAAAGGGTTACCGTCGTATAATTATGGTGTAGAAATTTCAAATGTCACGTAAAGTTTCAATGAGCCACTAATGCCTGATTAAAAGCTAAAATATGGTTGATTCAAGCTAATAAGTAAGCATAAGGTCAATAAAACATAGGTTTATTTGTAAGGTGGATGGAAATCATCCAAATATAAAGGCTCCTAAAAAACAAAAAATAAGACTAATAAATTTATGATGGTTGAACTTCACATAAAGCTAGTAGAGCTAAAATACGAAGCAATACCTTAACAGTCTAATAACAGGTTGTAAAGCTCTTCTGCAAGAACTTCCTCCTTTATTTTTGGTGATGAGTACCAAATTCCCTATTGTACCAACCTAGTAAACATAAAACATTTTTTTTACATGTTTATATATTAGTCATTCTAAAACACTCGCGGATGCATGCACTGTGATTGGAGAATGAATATGTGGCCCCCCCTCCTATTTAGTGAATAAATAAAATTTATAAAAAGCAGCAAATCAATTTCTTCAGTCGCTTTACTCGCCAGTGTTCATAGCTTTTCCCTATATACTATATATAAGCTATTAGAATCTGCATACGAAATGCTTTAAATGCTAAAATTTTTAATACTTGATATATTCTAAGGTATATATAACTAATGATAATATGCTTTTATTACTGAAACATGGTATGAGAAATACCTTGCACTTCCTTTTTCAAAGATACGTATATTATTTACCAGTGTGCATACATTATTTTAGACGTGGTAAGATAGGTATGAGGAACCAACGCTATTGATCGCGTCGCATTCTATTAGAGCCAATCAGAGTACACTACAATGCAAGAAGTCGTATCATTGTAAGTTATGAAGTTTAACAATTAACCAAATTACCCAGAACTAATAATGTACTGTATTAGCATAAACTTCCACTAGAGTTTGTTCTCAAATCTTCCTTCTTGATAATACTCTCTGAAGCTTTAAGATCGACGTTTGTATCACAAAGTGCTTTCCTTTTCTCGTTTGAGAAGAAATCCATTTCATAGACATGTTTAGACTTTGCATGATCATGTTGAGGAATCAAGAGCTCAAATTGCTGTTGTAATGGAGCCATTGATGATTGCTTCCTCTTCATCGGAGAACGTTCGTGGTCAAGGAACGGTATCGGACTTGATGACATTGTGTTCGAACTCATACCACCACCGCTAGCTTTTTCAATTGATTTTTTTAATGGTTTTGAGTAAAGAGGAAGAAGAAGAAATAAGGAAAAAGAGATTTTGAAGTCTTTAGGTCATGAGGAGAGGTTGGCAATAAAAAGGGTTGAATAGAGTGAATGACATCAGACTTTACGTTATATTTACAGGTGGCTGTTTTCCAAAGGTGGATTTGAAGCATTCTGCTTAACAGGTCGGATCCCAGCTTCCTTCGTATCTTTTTTAAGTAACGAAAAATATATATTTAGCTCTTTCCATTTATTTATTTTCTTTACTCTTCACACTATTGGTTGTCTGCTATTCTTAGAAATAACCATGTTAAGTTAAATTACTGTATATAAAATATATTGAACTCGACCTTAAGTAAATATTAGTTGTAGATATTGTTGCAAGTTAATTATAAAAGAAAATCTTAGTTTATGCACTGTAAAATCTTAATCATTATCTACTATGTAAAAGTACATGCAACATTAAACTTGATAACAAATATATGCTATGATTATTCCATTTATAATGCATAATTTGGGAAGTTGTTTACTGCTTTCTAGGTAAATTAGACTTGGAATCTGAATTATTAGACTTTAAATTTGGTGTTAAATGAGCAAGTAAACGTGTTATTTTGTTTTAAGTAAATATAAGTATATCTACTTATAAGTAATATTAGACGTGAAATAAGTAAGTAAAGTGCAAGATGGAATTCAATGTGAACAGAGAAGAATAAAAATCATGTCAGAATTAAGTAGAAGAAGAAAATAAGATACCTACGAAAGAACGGAAAATTTAATACAAAGCGAGAAAAAAACAAAAAGGCAAGTAGAGTCAAAGTGTGATCTGACCTCTTCTAAATGCAACCGATTCGATTGGTCTGCCGCAATTCACATGCAAACAAAAAAATAATCCCACATCTTTGAATGGAAAATTTAAGTTTGTTTAAATTATAACATCTACATGCATCAGCCGCTGAGTTTGGTGATTCTAGTTGTTAACTTGAATGGGAGCAATAAGGTGTTTGGTTGGAAGATACAATTAGTGTGTGTGACTTATTCATCTCCTATACCACAGCCAGAATTCACTTCACTTATACTTTTTTGCACATACTCTGCTGTTGTTTAAATAAAAGCTTTTGATGAATTTTATGTTTTGCCCCCTTCCATTATTATACAAATTCACAAGCTAACCTTATTTTTGGTATATTACCAATGAGAAATGGTTTTGCCCATACGAGATGACATACCATTTTTGCTCAACATTAAATTGATTCTACATTGTAGCATTGCATTAAATTAAAACATTAAAATTAATGATATTTGATCAAGTCTACACCTTTTTTGTGAAAATGTTAATGAATTTTTTAACATGAAAGTTAAAATATCAATTAAGACAATTTTTACAATTAAATGCTCAAATTGAGAAGTAATAAAAAATTTCTGAATTAGAATTGATTTTGCTAAAATGAAGAATTTTTTTGTAAAGTAGAGAAGTTACAATATCCCAAAAATTGAAGTTCATTTTGTGTTTTAACTTAATTCAGCGCTACGAATTTCTTATTTTCGATGAATAAGTATAAAATTTTAAAGAAGAAAATAAGGGTACTTTTGTAAAAGAGGTGTGTATGTGAACTATTTGATGTATAGTATTTTATTATACTTTACTGTCTACGTTAAGGGATTATTGACGTATGAATAGAATTAGTCTAATTTTATATCTCATATTTAATGTTTAAGTAAATGTGGAAATAAATATTGGCTAATGGATTCTACCCACAGCCCAATAATCCTCTCTAAATCATCAATAAATCTTGTAGAAATTAGAATTAGTCATCGCTGAAGTCTAAGTAGGCGACACATTTAAATACTTCACATTTCTAACATAGGATATATCCAACCTAAAGAAGAAAAACATGGAAATATTGAATTAATTTTTCAAATAGTACTCTAATATTCAATGGTAAAATAACAAAAAACTTGTTGCTTGGTCAACGGTGATAAATGTGGCTAATTTCCGATTTAGTTTACTTTGTATAAAACAAAGCCATCCTTTTGGTTTGCATTTTATATGAAACAAAGGTGGAAATATATTGGTAGTTAGATGACATTTTGGTTTACATTAATCTGGAATCACAACATCCTTTTGGCGACTTTAGAATGGAAACTATATTTGGACTGGCTTAGTAAGGTATTGGAAAAATCAAAACAACATATGCACCATTTTTCTTTAAAATCTTAAGTTTGTTGTAATAATCGATATTTTTCGATTGTATACAAATTATTTGAAAACTAAGCTATTTATTTTTTATTTTTTTGGAATAAATTTCCCTTAGTACTTCTGTATACAAATAAGGACAAACACAAGCAATGAACTTATATTAATTAGATTCTCAGTTTGCACTCAATAGGAAAATAGTTATGAATTTTTTCTGTGCAAATTCAGCTTCTGTTAATTCATCTGATTCATATAACTCTATATTTTTTTAGCTAAATTAACAGTAAAAATTAAACAATGCTAGTTGTTAAAATAGATAAACCGCTTCTTCTACCTCCTCTTTATTTACAACGTTGCTGTCTAAAGGGGAGCACTGCATGGTTATTAGCAAGAAGAATCTGTTGGTGTTATTATTCTTCATTTTCAGAACTTGCGCTCAAGGATCTATCTCATAATTTAGATATTAATCATGAAGTGTAAAAGTGAAAGCTTTGATTTGTGCTCATGAGCTAGCTTGCCCAGGTTTCCACTGTTTTTAAATTATACTATATTTAGATCTTTTATCTTCTACTTTCTCCGAGCGTGGTAATTGGTCCCTCGCATCTTTTTTAGGTGGATGACGACGTTAAAAAAAACACCCTCATTTTCAGGCCCAACCATATAAGACTATAAGACAAAAAATTTGTCAATCCTGCATTTTGTCCATCTTATCATGGAGTTCTTAAGTGTTTCTTATTAAATTCTGGGTTGTAGTAGAGAGTTTTTGAGTTTGAACTGATAATTCTTGAGTGGTTCTCTTTATTTTTTCTGTCGATATTGCCTTTCTATTGTTGATAAGATCTTGCCTCTACCGTAGGCCAGGAAAGTCGTCGGTTGCTGCAGAACCTAAGGAAGATGAAGGCTGCTCCTTGCTCATGTCATGATTCAACTGGTCAGGGTCGGATTCTTGCACGCTAGTAGGCTTTGATACCGATATGTGTTCTTTTGATTTTTCGTGTTGAAATCTAGTGATTGCCATGGTAAGGTTTAGGTGATGTTAAGTTCAGTACTGACTGAGTGGGTTCAGGAAGTGGTGGGTTTCGAAGGTAGAAAGTGATGTTGTTAAGGTTAATTAGGAAGAAGGATGTGGGATACTTGAAAGAAAGCATGTTAAAAAGTTTCAAAATTAAGAGAAATGACAAAAAAAGTGCACAAAGAAAACAAAAGGTAAGAAAAATTTGACAGTTTTTATTATTTCACTTATATTGATCTGATTACTTAGCCTTAGATCATATATATAGGCATCACACTTGGAGATTATCATCAACTTGCCATTACAATTCAAAGGCACCCTAAATCATAGCCCAACAACAAGAATTATGGAATCAAAAGCAGCCCAATACAAAAAAGAATGTTCAGACTTGTGCACTTGCACACATGCACAGAACTCCGCATCTCACTGCTCTTCTTCTAATGCCCATCTGATGCTTTCCATTGTTTCTCTGTGCTTCTGCATCGTACCTAAGCTCTTAGAATCATCCTCAAGTGTTTCAGCTGCTAGTGTTGATGAATTCTATTTTGTTTGCCTAACTATTTGATGAAACTCCTGAGTAGATCGTTGATCACCAGGTGCTTGATGTAATGTTTGAGTGTAACATACACCTTGGAAATGAAGGTCAAGATTCTACAACAGATGAGAATTGATTTGGTTGCTGTTAGAGTCACACCCATTATGTTATTTCTTATCATTTGGATTTGTGAGTAGGCTCTTTTTCTCATTGTCTTTTAACGTAATTGATCCTTACTCATTTCCCTAGTGTGTTTATTCAAACGAGTAAAAGCACATGGATATATTTATGTGCACATATATTTGGATTGGTTGGTAGCATTAACATGCAACCAACACTGCATCTGCATCAGGGCCACGTGGCTCAATTTGGTACGTTCGTTTCGTTTAGTACGAAGAAAAAATATGTACAAATTTGATGGTCCTTACCAAGAATTCATTTATTACAATCTGCAAAACATTAGATTACCCAACGCAAACCACTATTATATTTTTCAAGGACAAATTTTTGATTTAGGATTCGAAAAACAAACATTGTTGAACAATGGTAATGTTTCATAACTAATTATAAAAATATAAATGTTTTTATATAGTTTGCGCATTTATTGAATTCACAAACTAAACTTAAAAATAAAAGGAGCATTGAGTTTGCACATTCCAACATTAGCACTTCAAATTTGATAGACGTGATCATAACCTTATTTTTAATAAAAAACCTACGAAGATCGGTTAAGATTTTTTTAGTTAGATCCACAATTTTTTAGATAAAATTTTATTTACAACTTATATTACATAAAAAATCGCATACTTGATGTATATTACTCAAACATTGTAACTATATAACTATGCGAACCTTATTTTTGCAAAGATAATAATTCAATAAACCAACCACTTTAACTAAAACAAAGAAACAAATGCAGAGAACAACGTGAATCTGCTCATTCGGTGATTAAAAAAAGTACTGACTAACATGCTCCAACCTGACCCACCCACTCACTTAATTGCGCTCTGATTTAACCCATCGGCCAGAATAAATTACAAATTGAAGACGACAAACAACAAAATTATATTTCTAGTTTGAAGTGAAAAAACGATCTGTCTGATGTTCTGTAAGCATTTACTTACAATTCATTATAAAAGTGCAAAATCATGAACAAATTAAGTTTATCTGTGCATGATTGGTTGTAACAGAATATAAGCAGCTGCTTATATGCATGTAGAATTGTTAATTCTACTGTTTGACATTTAGAAATGTTAAACATCAAATAGCTCTATCTAACACCAAATCTCATTTATATCATCAAATCAAATTCAATACATTACGTTATACTTGCATGTAAAAGCAAATCACATATTGATTGCCAGTTTAAATTTAATACAATTAGCTCATTGAATCACATCGTCTCCAATAAAGCTAATTTATGCATTAACACCTCTCTAGAGTCTCTAATAAAACAGATTAAAAGTTTGATATCTTACATTATATATATAAAACAAAATGTGGGTTTCGAGCATGTGATTTGTTGGCCAACAGTTGATTTTGCTGTTCCAAGCAAATCGATTCAAACACCACAAAATCCCACCTTTTCCAATTAATGTACTACACTTTATTTATTTCGTTTGTTGCCTTAGTTCTTTTCGTCTCCTCATAATTATACTACACGCTTTGCATCGTGCATCGATATACACCTTTTGTTCAAAAGTAATTTGTTCCACATCGTCAAAAATACATTAATTGTTGTTGTATATAAGCCAAGGGATGAAGAAAGAAGTTGTTCCAATAACATCTAATTGTGTTGAGATGATGTCATGAAGTTTAATAATACGGCTCATGAATGGATGACATGCAAACTTGAAGGTGAATAATTTTAGCTACTATGGAGATGTAAATGGCATTTTAGGAAATTCAAAAGACACGATTGAATCTTATTTATTGAATTCTCATTATTAATAGTAAAGATAAAGATGTATGTCCGGCGTGGACAGTATTTCACAATGTACCTGAGGTAGCTATGATGTAGAAGGGGAGAAGAATAGATATTGGCACTAGTGTATAGTTTGGGAACTGTTTTGTTCTCCGATACTCCATTTATTTTTTAGAATTTAATTAGGCATTTAAATAGTAAATACTGAGCTCACTTGATTTCTACAAAACTTGATTAGCTGAATTGTATGCATTTGCAGTAATGAAACTATTTGAAGTGTTTGGCAGGATACTTTTGTTATTAGTTTAAGCTGGTTATGTACTTTGCAGTAATGAAACTATTTGAAGTGTATGCATTTGCAGTAAGGAATCCTGACTACATGTTTACTGGCCATAGCTCAAATCTGGTGGGGGGCACATTTGAAGACCTTGTATCCCCAACACAGCATACGTCAAACCTGAAGAAAAGCTAAAGTGGAAACAAAAAAAATAATCCCATCCCACATCTTGTTAGGAAAAATATAAATCTATTTAAATTATACCATCTACATGCACCAACTATTGAGTTAGGTTATTCTACCTATTAACCTGAAGGGGAGCTATAAGGTGTTTGTTTAATGAGGCTAAATTCTTCAATTGCCACAGTTAGAATTTTCTTCTCTACTCTTTTTACAAATAAGAAATATAATCAACGAATAATGGTTTTACACATAGGAGACGACAAATACCATTTTTCCTCCGCTTTACACTGCTTCTGCATTGTACCCCTCCAAACATTCAGCTGCTTCTTCCAACTGTATTAAGTTTTTTTTAACACACACACACACTGCTATTTCTGCTTCATTATTGAATTTATCTCACTATGCACACACATTATGTGACGATCGGTTATTTTGGCCATTTTATTTTAATAAATATTTAATCTAATTAAATAAAATGTAAACTTATCATGATAAAAGATATGACCTTAAGAAATAATTGCCATTTATTTATTTAGATTTGTATTGAGAAAAGGAAATTTGATTTGAAAATTTAAAATAAAATTCCTTAATAATATTATTAATAAAATTTCATCTTATATAATTGAGTTAAAATACTTTGCTTTGTTAACATTTGATAACCAAGTATATATAGATAATAATGTTTGAGATGAAATCAAATTCTATCAATATTAGCTATAAGTAAATCATATTGAATATAACTTAGGTATTGATAGTTAGAAATAGAAATAAAAGAAAAATGAAAACAAGAAATAAGTAATTAAGGTATGCTTATTTACACACAACATATCTTCATTCACAAGACCAAAGTAACAAGGAACCAGGATACATTCAAGTATAAACAAGATAAATATGTAGACCTGGAAGACAACAAGAGATAAGACATATGTCTATAAGCTTGCAAAATATCTATGTACTAATAAAATAAAATAAAAGATAGAAATAAGGCTGTAAACTTGTAAGGAAGCATAGCATTTAATACCATCATCTCAGCACAAAACAAGTCACTTCGACTGTGAGAAAAAAAGAAAGAATCTTGTATAGCAAGCCTTCCCTGTAAACCATCTTATATATCTTTTATATATATCCTTCTTGTTTTAGTTCGTGCTCAAAAATAAACTAAACAAACCTGGAATAAGAAAACATCACCATTTTGCAAACTTAAACAACTCTTCAACTTGAATCATTAAAGCTTCAGGTTCAACTCAAGCATTCTAATCACAGATCAGAATCAAACTTTTGTTTCAACCTAAGATCAAACATCAAGCTCCAGGAATAAACTGTCCTCTGTTCTTCAAATAAGGTGAGTAAACCTTATTTTAAAAACAGTTTAAAATCTGTTACCATGTTTTGATGTGTGTGATAAATGTTGTAGTAACATGATATGAAATGATTACTTGAATGTTGAATGTGAATACATGTTTATTTAAGAGCCTGTATACTATATTCAAACCCAGGTTCTCTGTTCAAAAACATCACAGTGAGTAACTTTTGTTTTAAAACTTAAAAGTATGAATCAGCTGAATACTTATCTGTGAGTAAACAAACTAATTTAAAGACTTGAGATTTATGAAATCTGTGTGTATGATTCATAAATAATGTGTGCCTGTCTTGAGTAACCTCTTCTGTTCAACCCTGTATATCTATACCAATTTGTATGTGTAGTATTCCTTTATCATCTCTGTTTTCTAGTTTTCAGAGTGGAAATAAACAGTTAAATTCAATTTCTTTTTATCTAAACATTATCAGGCATAGGATTCAAAACCTAATAAGTGTGTTTAAGCATAAGGTATGATCATAAATTTGTTTTAAGCTAAATAATGTTGGATTGTCTCTGAAAGTTTAGATTTACAGAACAAAATTTAAACATAGGTTGAATTCGAATATGATGAATCTTTGATTCAAGTTTATAATGTGGATTATCATCCGGAAACAAGATTTTTAAAACAAAATTTGTGATTTTTCATTGAGTAGTTAACTAGCAGTTCTCAGTTGAACGAAAAAGGGATTTCGACCAATTTTAGATGGTCGGAGGGTTTTCGGTGGTTAGGATTTCGTGTGGACGTGGAGTGATGTACGGCGAGGCTAGGAAAAATAGTGGAGGCGTCGAAAGATCGCCGTGGCGTTGGCGGTGAGATGATCTTGTTTTTAACCCTAATTTGGATAGGGGTCGAGAATTCGATCACCGTGGAGATGACAGTGCATCGAGTTGCACGTATTTCAAGGGAATGATAGTGTGGAGGTTAACAGTGGTGTAGCCGGAGTTTCAAAGTCTCTGGTGGTTCGTATCGCCGGAACGAGGAGGAAGTTGGTCGGAGCTTTATTTCGATCTGAACGTCGAACTGTGGTTTCTTGTTTTCAAGTGCCATCGAAGATTTAGGGTGTTGAGATCGAATGAGTGGAAGATAGTTGACCTGATGGCGATCGACTCAAGTGGTGGAAGTTCGCCGTGGCACTGTGCACGGCGATGATGTCGATGATGTTGGCGTGTCTGAGTTTGAATCGAGATTGGCTCGAAGTGGTTCTCGAGTAAGAGAGTGATTGGCTCGAGTTTGGTCTCGTGTTCGCGAGAGAGTCGTCGTTGCAGTTTTGTTTAAAACTTAGGAAATTAACTTAGTTAAAGGAATGTAGAAGAAGGGGGAAGATTGGAGACAGAGTCGAGTAAAAAGGCAGATTGTCTCGAAGCAGGATTCGAGTAAAGCACGGGTAGGACCCGAAGTAGGATCTGGAAACCCAGTTTTTATAAGTTTTTAAAATCACAGTTTTGAAATTTAAATTAAATTTCGTTTAAGACTTTTCTAAAATTAAAATTCAATTGTAAATGAATTCTTTAAACATTTGATTTAATAAGTTATGTAATTAGTTAACTTAAATTTGTTAAGCTAAATTATTTTATGTTAATTAAAAACTTAATTTGGTAATATAATTTAATGTAAATCAAGGTAAGATGTTAAACCGAGATGGTGCTGATAATTAAGAGATAAATGGGATAAATAATTGATCCTAAAGTAATTTAGTTTAAATGATTTAAGATTTAATTAGTTAATAAATAAGATAATTAAAGAGTAAACATAAATAATTTAATAAATTGGTAATTAAGGATTAATTTAAGTGAGTAATTAAAGGATAGTTAATCCTGAATGTAATTAATTAAAAAGGTAATTAATGGAGGTAATTAGAGGATCATTAATTAACTACTGAGAGTAATTAAAGTGAATGGTTAAAGAATAATTAATTTATGTAATTAATTTAGGGCTAATTACTTAATGTAATTAGAGAATGATTAATCAAAGATGATTAATTGAGGAAAATAATTTGAGATGGTTAATTAATTGATTTATGATTAATTAATGTTGGGTAAGCAGGATTTAAGGTAATTTAAGTAATTAAAGTTGGAAATTAAATTAAGATTTAACATCTAATTTAGCTTGTTTATGGATGATTGAATGGTATTTTAGATTTATATCTAGACTAATAACTTGCTATGTTTGTGATATGCTATGATGGGTTGAACTATGATAGTGTAGGTTACCTATCTGAGTTGGATTCGTTATGTGATATGATATCATGGATATGAATTGTTTAAACTTAACAATTTGGATTAGAGATAACATTTAATTCGAAGAGACCGGGGTCGGGTATCAGTAAATATCCGAAACCACTTCGATTTGTAATCAACAATAATTCTTTATAGATTTGATTTGTGAAATCAATGGCTGAAATGGAATAATTTAAGTAAACTGGACCATTGAAATTATGTAGTGGTACTTAAAGGATTGTTTGTGAAATAAGTGTTGGTTATAACATGTTAGAACTCGTAGTAAGGTACGAGTCACCCGGGTTTGCAAATTAGTCTTTTAACTTGGTATTTCATATTATATGGGTTACTCACGCTGGTTTCCAGCCTGACCCGGGTGTTACTTTGATGTAATGCTCGGGTCAGACCGAGTATTACAGATTTTCAGGTGAGGACGTTCAGAAGCTCAGGAGACGAGCTGGATGGCAGGAACGTATGGAGTGTATTCCACTGTGATATATTGTAGTTATATGAGACATGTTGTTTTGTATATGTCTGTGAATATATGTTGTAACTCTGATGTATTTAAATGTATTTGGTTGATACAGTATTCTTTGTATAAAGAATATTATTTGATATTATATTTTATCCGCTGCGAATGTGAGATTCTGTGTTTTATTTTCTGTTTCTTCTTCTATCTCTTTCTTCTTTTTCATAACTATCTGGGATTTTCGGGATCGAAAACCCGGGTCGTTACAGTTGGTATCAGAGCTGAAAGGTTAAGCGAGAACCTTGGCTCTGGTGGGTGTACTCATAAGGATAGGGTCAATAGTACCCTGGAATGAGTTGAGTGTGTATATATATATATGAGAGCGTACTTGTTATTTTCATATATAAAGATTTTAAATGATTTTATATAAGAATATATTTTGATATATAAAGCAGTATTTCTTACTAATAAATGTTAAGGTAATTGGTTGTTGTATTAATTGAATAGAATAAAATAATGAGAATTAAGTGGTAATAGTAATACAACCAAATTGAATTGAATGAAGATAAGTTTGAAATGGATCCAAACTGAAATTAAAATCATGAATTTATAGAAATTTTTTTTAGAATAAAGATAATAATGAATTGGTTTCCAGATATGATAATCTTGGTTATTATCATAAATGGTTGTTGTGTTTAATAATGAAATGTTGTTAATGAGTAAGCAAGATGAAATGTTTTAGGGAAGTAAAACATTTAGGCAAGTATGACTTATAAATTGGAACTGAAGATGATATAAATTGTGAAGTTTTAAATCTGAGCCCAGAATTTGGAAATTGTTTCAAATTGATAAAGAGATAATAAATAATGTTATTTAATATATTTAAATGGAAGGATCCTATTTCAACAAAGTTGTTTGAAAATTTGTTTGAAACCAAAAGTGGTTTAAAATTTAAGGATAACTTGGTATGTAAAGAAAATGTATATATGGGGAATATACATAATACCAATGATGATTTGAAATAAACTCTAAATGTTGAGTTTAAAAATTTGGAATGAAATTTGATATCCAAGGTGATAAGTTTTTGAACTTATAAGATTATTAATGTGAAGTTTAAAATTAGAAGTGGGAATTCAAATTTGAGTAAGTTTGACGAGATTTTAACTTAAAGGAAGTTAAATAAGTTTGGAATAAACAACCTGAATTGGAAATTTCAAGATGAAATTGAGATTTAACTTAGGAAAGTTAAATGGGTTGATCTGGTAGGGAATTATATGTGATCTCAAATAGGATTGAGATCTAGAATGGGTAGTGGATGATGAATGATTTAAATAAATTGGATGATAGTTTGAGGTAATTTCTATTCCATTATTGGAATTAAATGGAATTAAACTTTAATTTGAAATTACTTAAGTAATTTTGATTTTAAAGATAAAAAAATTAAACTTGAGAAAATGAGATCACTTTAAACTGAAAATTTGAATGTTAAGAATTGAAATTGTGAATTAAAATTGTTTAAGAACTATATTCAAAACTGGAAGATAAAATTAGGTAATAAATTGAAATTTTGAAATTGTTTTGAACTCTTATTTGAACTTTGTAATAAGTTAAGTAAAGATAATTTAAAATGGAATTTTGAGAATTGGACTCAGAATTAAATTGTCTAAAGACTGGGATTATTAATTGAAAAATAAAGGTTAATTTGATTTAAGGGGGTTAAATCAACATTTCAAATAATAACCCGAATTTGTATAATTCAAGATGGTTTAAAGTGAAATGAAATTGAAAGTTAATTGGAAATTGGCAATTGATTGGAAATGGAGATTGGGAAGCTGTACAGTTTGACTCTGGACTATTTTCAAATAAATTGTTTTAATATAAACTAATTTCTTAAGCTATTTACTATACAACCTTTCTTTTTAAAACCCAAACTATTTTATATTTATCTTACAATTATTTTGGGAACTAATTACTATTTTATATCTGTTTTACAAGCTAATCACTATTTTATAACTACTTTATAACTAATTACTATTTTACAACTATTTTGAGATTATCTTATTGTTTTACAACTATCTTAAAACTACTTAACTATTTTACCATCTATTTTTCAACTAATAATTATTTTTCAACTACTTATCTATTTTAAAAAAATTTCAAGCTATTTTCTAAATATAAACTGGTCGGAGTTTAAACTATTGTTGATTAAATACCCAACTGAGATAAGAATTGTGTGATAATCCAAATGGGGATTAAGGCAAATGTGAATAAGTAAATAAAATCAAAGTGAATGTGAATAGAGAAAAAAATTGATTTGACTGATAATCAATGAAGATAAATACGTAGGATGTACGTATATTATTCTATTCGCATAGTGATTTGATCCAGATTCGAGCATAGAATTTCGAGATAGTATTATCGATCCGAGTTGGGATTTTTCGCTCGATTTTCGACGGCGAACCTGGATATGGATTGTTGATTGGTTCTGGATATTCTCTATCATAGTTATGACTATGCAAGGAGAATGACGGTTTCTGATCAAGAAACCAGATCTGAGTCCGCACTAGGAAGTCGGGTGGACAATACAATTTCGGAAGTGAAATTGTGTGATCGAGTGAGCGATCAGATTGATTTTGTGTACGGATGGTATGGGTACATCGTACGGGTTTCAATAAAATTGATATTGAAAATTTGTGGATAAGCATTGTAAATGATTTTTGAAATTGAAAGTATATTTTATGAAATATATGATGAAGTAAAGTGGGAATTGAACATTTCTACGATTGAAATTCACTTTATGAAAGCAAGCAATATAGAGAATGACTTTACAAAATAGTAATCAAGATTTGAATATTGATTTGGGCTAAACAAAGTTATATATCTTTGTTATATATGGGAAACTCCCCTTGTTGAATCTATTGCTAGAAGGAAATGATTTTTGAAAATATTTGAAGTATAAACATGAATTTATACAAATACGAATTGAACCAAAGATTTTTCAAGATTATTATATATACGTATATAAAAAGGATTTTTGTGAAAATGATTTTGGAAGTGATTTTGAGGAAAGGTTTTGAGAACATATTGCATTTGGAAAGGCTTTTGATTTTTGGGAAATCAATATTTAGATTTGGAAAAGCCTACTTTGAAAACTATCGATTTTGGGAATCGATTTGTGTAAAGGAGCCTTATATGTTCTTCATACTAGGTGTATGATTTTGAGAAAAATACTATATGTGTATAGTATAATGAGTTTTGAGATTGGCTCTGGGGAAAAAGGCGCTCCCTTGAAATGAACTTCTCAGGAGTGCCACTGGGTGGTACTGCCTTGAGCCTCTAAGGGGGAGGTTCTAAAGTTGATCCTGTGAGGAGTCCGGACAAAACTAGTTCCTGAGGATTATTTGTGTAGCGAAAGTCGAGGGGCTGGTGCCTACAGAGGCATTTGGGTTATGCTGTGACGACAGTGTAACTAGATGTCACTACGATCTACTGCAGTCCATAGCGAAAGTCATGTGTGCCGCTGAGAGCCAACAGTCTACGTTTGATTTTATATCGGTAGACTGCGACACTATGGTGACATAGCGAAAGTCGTGTGTGCCGCTGAGAGCCAACAGTCTATGTCTGATTTTACATCGGTAGACTGCGACCTATGTAGGAGGGGAGAAGTTTCATTTTGACAGCGAAAATCGTGTGTGCCGCTGAGAGCCAACAGTTACATGGACTTTTGCTGTGACGGCAACGTAACCCTGGATGTAACTGCGATCTGTTGTGGGTTCTATGGTGTAATTAGTTACATGGACTTTTGCTGCGACGGCAACGTAACCCAGGATGTAACTGTGACCATGGATGGGTGTGATGATTCCCAGAGCAATTTCACCAAAGATATTTCCTCTATTTTCAAAAAACTGTTTTCGATATTTTCAATAAAATTATTTTCTAAGTATTTTCACTGGGTGTTGGAAACGGGTTTGCCAAGCACTTATAGATTTTCAGTCGTACGCCTGATCAACATATGACCGAATTTCTATAAGGACAAGGATGGACTTGTCGAAACATCAAGTTATAAAAGTATTAAAAAAAACTATTTTAGAAATATTATATAGATTTTTAAAGTAGTTTAAAAATGATCAAAGGAATTTATCTGATTTTAAGCATTTTAATAAAACTGGCTTCGTTCCTTTTCGAGGACGAAAAGATTCAAGGGGGAAGGAATGTGACGATCGGTTATTTTGGCCATTTTATTTTAATAAATATTTAATCTAATTAAATAAAATGTAAACTTATCATGATAAAAGATATGACCTTAAGAAATAATTGCCATTTATTTATTTAGATTTGTATTGAGAAAAGGAAATTTGATTTGAAAATTTAAAATAAAATTCCTTAATAATATTATTAATAAAATTTCATCTTATATAATTGAGTTAAAATACTTTGCTTTGTTAACATTTGATAACTAAGTATATATAGATAATAATGTTTGAGATGAAATCAAATTCTATCAATATTAGCTATAAGTAAATCATATTGAATATAACTTAGGTATTGATAGTTAGAAATAGAAATAAAAGAAAAATGAAAACAAGAAATAAGTAATTAAGGTATGCTTATTTACACACAACATATCTTCATTCACAAGACCAAAGTAACAAGGAACCAGGATACATTCAAGTATAAACAAGATAAATATGTAGACCTGGAAGACAACAAGAGATAAGACATATGTCTATAAGCTTGCAAAATATCTATGTACTTATAAAATAAAATAAAAGATAGAAATAAGGCTGTAAACTTGTAAGGAAGCATAGCATTTAATACCATCATCTCAGCACAAAACAAGTCACTTTGACTGTGAGAAAAAAAGAAAGAATCTTGTATAGCAAGCCTTCCCTGTAAACCATCTTATATATCTTTTATATATATCCTTCTTGTTTTAGTTCGTGCTCAAAAATAAACTAAACAAACCTGGAATAAGAAAACATCACCATTTTGCAAACTTAAACAACTCTTCAACTTGAATCATTAAAGCTTCAGGTTCAACTCAAGCATTCTAATCACAGATCAGAATCAAACTTTTGTTTCAACCTAAGATCAAACATCAAGCTCCAGGAATAAACTGTCCTCTGTTCTTCAAATAAGGTGAGTAAACCTTATTTTAAAAACAGTTTAAAATCTGTTACCATGTTTTGATGTGTGTGATAAATGTTGTAGTAACATGATATGAAATGATTACTTGAATGTTGGATGTGAATACATGTTTATTTAAGAGCCTGTATACTATATTCAAACCCAGGTTCTCTGTTCAAAAACATCACAGTGAGTAACTTTTGTTTTAAAACTTAAAAGTATGAATCAGCTGAATACTTATCTGTGAGTAAACAAACTAATTTAAAGACTTGAGATTTATGAAATCTGTGTGTATGATTCATAAATAATGTGTGCCTGTCTTGAGTAACCTCTTCTGTTCAACCCTGTATATCTATACCAATTTGTATGTGTAGTATTCCTTTATCATCTCTGTTTTCTAGTTTTCAGAGTGGAAATAAACAGTTAAATTCAATTTCTTTTTATCTAAACATTATCAGGCATAGGATTCAAAACCAAATAAGTGTGTTTAAGCATAAGGTATGATCATAAATTTGTTTTAAGCTAAATAATGTTGGATTGTCTCTGAAAGTTTAGATTTACAGAACAAAATTTAAACATAGGTTGAATTCGAATATGATGAATCTTTGATTCAAGTTTATAATGTGGATTATCATCCGGAAACAAGATTTTTAAAACAAAATTTGTGATTTTTCATTGAGTAGTTAACTAGCAGTTCTCAGTTGAACGAAAAAGGGATTTCGACCAATTTTAGATGGTCGGAGGGTTTTCGGTGGTTAGGGTTTCGTGTGGACGTGGAGTGATGTACGGCGAGGCTAGGAAAAATAGTGGAGGCGTCGAAAGATCGCCGTGGCGTTGGCGGTGAGACGATCTTGTTTTTAACCCTAATTTGGATAGGGGTCGAGAATTCGATCACCGTGGAGATGACAGTGCATCGAGTTGCACGTATTTCAAGGGAATGATAGTGTGGAGGTTAACAGTGGTGTAGCCGAAGTTTCGAAGTCTCTGGTGGTTCGTATCGCCGGAACGAGGAGGAAGTTGGTCGGAGCTTTATTTCGATCTGAACGTCGAACTGTGGTTTCTTGTTTTCAAGTGCCATCGAAGATTTAGGGTGTTGAGATCGAATGAGTGGAAGATAGTTGACCTAATGGCGATCGACTCAAGTGGTGGAAGTTCGCCGTGGCACTGTGCACGTGCACGGCGATGATGTCGATGATGTTGGCGTGTCTGAGTTTGAATCGAGATTGGCTCGAAGTGGTTCTCGAGAAAGAGAGTGATTGGCTCGAGTTTGGTCTCGTGTTCGCGAGAGAGTCGTCGTTGCAGTTTTGTTTAAAACTTAGGAAATTAACTTAGTTAAAGGAATGTAGAAGAAGGGGGAAGATTGGAGACAGAGTCGAGTAAAAAGGCAGATTGTCTCGAAGCAGGATTCGAGTAAAGCACGGGTAGGACCCGAAGTAGGATCTGGAAACCCAGTTTTTATAAGTTTTTAAAATCACAGTTTTGAAATTTAAATTAAATTTCGTTTAAGACTTTTCTAAAATTAAAATTCAATTGTAAATGAATTCTTTAAACATTTGATTTAATAAGTTATGTAATTAGTTAACTTAAATTTGTTAAGCTAAATTATTTTATGTTAATTAAAAACTTAATTTGGTAATATAATTTAATGTAAATCAAGGTAAGATGTTAAACCGAGATGGTGCTGATAATTAAGAGATAAATGGGATAAATAATTGATCCTAAAGTAATTTAGTTTAAATGATTTAAGATTTAATTAGTTAATAAATAAGATAATTAAAGAGTAAACATAAATAATTTAATAAATTGGTAATTAAGGATTAATTTAAGTGAGTAATTAAAGGATAGTTAATCCTGAATGTAATTAATTAAAAAGGTAATTAATGGAGGTAATTAGAGGATCATTAATTAACTACTGAGAGTAATTAAAGTGAATGGTTAAAGAATAATTAATTTATGTAATTAATTTAGGGCTAATTACTTAATGTAATTAGAGAATGATTAATCAAAGATGATTAATTGAGGAAAATAATTTGAGATGGTTAATTAATTGATTTATGATTAATTAATGTTGGGTAAGCAGGATTTAAGGTAATTTAAGTAATTAAAGTTGGAAATTAAATTAAGATTTAACATCTAATTTAGCTTGTTTATGGATGATTGAATGATATTTTAGATTTATATCTAGACTAATAACTTGCTATGTTTGTGATATGCTATGATGGGTTGAACTATGATAGTGTAGGTTACCTATCTGAGTTGGATTGTTATGTGATATGATTTAATGGATATGAATTGTTTAAACTTAACAATTTGGATTAGAGATAACATTTAATTCGAAGAGACCGGGGTCGGGTATCAGTAAATATCCGAAACCACTTCGATTTGTAATCAACAATAATTCTTTATAGATTTGATTTGTGAAATCAATGGCTGAAATAGAATAATTTAAGTAAACTGGACCATTGAAATTATGTAGTGGTACTTAAAGGATTGTTTGTGAAATAAGTGTTGGTTATAACATGTTAGAACTCGTAGTAAGGTACGAGTCACCCGGGTTTGCAAATTAGTCTTTTAACTTGGTATTTCATATTATATGGGTTACTCACGCTGGTTTCCAGCCTGACCCGGGTGTTACTTTGATGTAATGCTCGGGTCAGACCGAGTATTACAGATTTTCAGGTGAGGACGTTCAGAAGCTCAGGAGACGAGCTGGATGGCAGGAACGTATGGAGTGTATTCCACTGTGATATATTGTAGTTATCTGAGACATGTTGTTTTGTATATGTCTGTGAATATATGTTGTAACTCTGATGTATTTAAATGTATTTGGTTGATACAGTATTCTTTGTATAAAGAATATTATTTGATATTATATTTTATCCGCTGCGAATGTGAGATTCTGTGTTTTATTTTCTGTTTCTTCTTCTATCTCTTTCTTCTTTTTCATAACTATCTGGGATTTTCAGGATCGAAAACCCGGGTCGTTACACATTAATTCATAACTGTCAACTTCGACTCTTATGTTTAGGACATGATTGTTGTTGAACCATAACAAAATGCACATGCATGGAAATCTGGGTTTCTATTTCCACCATTAAACGCAGAAACAGTGAGAACAAGAAGCATACCTCACTTAAACAAATAATTTTAAATCTCATATATTTAATATTCAAGTGCTAATGAAATGAAATATTAGCAAAGAAATTCTACGCACAGTCCAATAACCTTTTCCAAATCATCAACTAATTTATTAGAAATTAGAACCGGCCATCACTGAAGTCTTGGTAGGTGATACATTTAAATACTTCACATTTCTGACGAAGAAGGAAAACATGGAAATAATGAATTCATTTTTCAAATAATGCGCAAATATTCAATGGTAAAAGAATCCATCTTGTCATGAAAAACTTATAATGTTCTACAATCAGGGTTAGTTGAGCTAGATAATGGTACATTGCAGTCCAACCGAATAACTCATTCCACATATTTACTAAACTGCCTTAAACGAGCAACTCATTTTAACCGTTTACTTAAAATTTGAATTTTTAAAACTCATTATTTTAAAATTGTAATATTATGAATTTGAATTTTGAAAATATAAATTTTAAAATTTTAAAATTTTTAATTTTAAAAATAAGAATTTCAGAACTTAGAAAAATGGAAATCCAAAATTTAAATTTCAAATAATCGAATATTGAAAATTGAATTTTTAAATTATGGATTATAGAAATATGATTTTTAAAATTTTTAAATTGAATTATGAAAATTTAAAGTTTGAATATTTGAGTACAAACAATTTGAATTGTAAACACTTGAAGTTCAAAATTTTGAATTTTCAAATTTTGAATTCTATGATTGAGAATTTGAATATTATAGAAAAATTTGAATTTAAACTTGAAAAATCGAGCTTTAAAATTTTGAATTTCGACTTTGAATTTGTAAATTTTGAAGTTGAATTTAACAATATGAAAATTTAAATTTTGAATTTGAAAATTAGAGCAAGGGTTTGAAATTTCGATTATTTTGTAGACTTAAAAAGTAAAAGTAAATTTTATTTTTTTATATTTATAATATATTTTGTAAGTCAAATGTAATTTATGGGTTAAATGGATGACTCATATATTAAGTGGATTACTTTAGTAGAGAATTATATTGACAAAGGTATCGAAACTAAATCAAAACAACATTCATACCATTTTTCTTAAGAAGTTCTAATTTTTTATAATAATAAATTTTCCTTTCGACTGTATACAAATTATTTGAAATGAAGCTATTTATTTTTCATTTCTTAACTTTTTTTTTGGAATAAATTATCCTTAGCACTCTATATATAAATAAGGATTAACACAAGCAATGAACTTATATTAATTAGATTCTCAGTTTGTACTTAATAGGAAAATAGTTATGAATTTTTTCCGTCCAAATTCAGCTTATGATAATTCACTAGATGCATAAAACTCTCTATTTTTAAGCTAAATTAAGAGTAAAAAGTAAACAATGCCGGTTGTTAAAATAGATGAACCTCTTCTTCTACCTCCTCTTTATTTACAATACTGCTATCTAAAGGGGAGCAATGCATGGTTATTAGCAAGAAGAATCCGTTGGTGTTATTATTCTTCAATTTTAGAATTTGTTGTCCAGGAACTATCTCAAATTTGGATATTGATTGTGAAGTGTAAAACTGAAAGCATCAGTTTAGGCTCATGAGCGCCCATATTTCCATTATCTCTTTTATTTATTACTTAGTATTATTTTATTTAAATCTTTTATCTTCTACTTACCCACAACTTTTTTAGGTGAATGACGATGTGAAAATATAAAAAATCACCTTCATCCTCATATTTAGGCCCAAACATATGTGCCTTTTGACGAAAACTAACTTGGAAGTAGGGATGAAAATGAAGCGAGTTTAGGGTGCAAACCTGGTAGACCCGTCCCTATTTTGACCCATCAAGATCCGTCTCATTTTTTCATCAGGGTGAGTAGACCCATGACTAGTCATGAAAGCTTCGGGTCTCGGTTTGGGTTAGGGCTTGGCAAACTCGCCCCAACCCGACCCGTGCTATTGAAGCTCATGATATAAACAAATAAGATTTGTTGTAACAAAAAAATTTATAATGAAGATACCCTAATGTTTTATTCAATAAGTTCTATTATTTGAAATACTAATTGCATTATTGCTAATTGTATAAACAAAAATGCATATTGTTTGAATCCTAATCGAACACTTTATTTTTTTTCTTTAAATTTTATAGTCACTATTATCTATAATCAATATATTTTTTAATATCTATCTTTCTTACACATAAAAGTATTACTGTATGAAAATCATAATCAACTTTTGAGAGAACAAACAAAAATGCACCGGATTTTGAGACGGGTCGGGTCTTACCCAGACCCGTACGGGTCCCGGGTTGGAGCGAAAATCTAGACCCGCACCGGGACTACGGAATGGGTCTGGGGTTTAAATAACTCGGATCGGGTATGGGTCATGAAAAACCCACCCCAACCCGTCCCATTGCCATCCTTGCTTGGAAGTTAAAATAGAGAAAAATAAGGGCCTTAAAAGGAAAATTGAACAAAAGACAGCTTAAACTGAAAAAAACTAGCAGAGCCAATTGCTATTGAGAAGTAGCACTTATGTTTAATTTGAATTGAAATAAACTTGCTCTCAACAAAACTTCAAAGAACAGTTCCGTCGACAACTTTAACAACCACAGATCGATCATATTCAAGACAGCGGTGATGAGAAACACCTAAGGTATCAACGGTAGTATACTTGAAAATATGATAGATTTTTTATGATTACATTGGTAGTAAACCAGCAGAACAGGATTTTCCGGAGATGATCAATGGATAGGGGATGGAATAGTGTAACAACTTAGAAATTTTAATAATAAATTAAAATATTAATAACGGTAAAAAAGCATTTTACAAATAAAGGAGAAATTGTGAAATTTCACAAACTTATATTGATTTGATTACATAGCTTTAGATCGTAAATAAAGGCATTACACATATAGATTATCATCAACTGGCCATTACAATTTAAAGGTACCCTAAATCATAGCCCAACAACAAGACTTCTGGAATCAAAACAGCCCAAATGCAAAAAAAAGAATGTTCAGACTTGTGGACTTGCACACATGCACAACATGCACACAACTCCCCATCTCACTTCTCTTCTTCTAATGCTTATCCGATGCTTTTGACTGATTCTCCATGCTTCTGCATCATACCTTAGCTCTTAGAATCATCCTCGAGTGTTTCAGCTGTTTGTGTCGACAAGTTGTTTGCTTAACTGTTCAATTGAAACTCCTAAGTAAATTGTTGATCACCAGGTGCTCGATGTAATGTCTGACTGTAACATACACCTTGAAAATGAAGGTCAGGACTCCATAACAGATGAGGATCGATTTGGTTTCTGTTAGAGTCGCCCCAATTATGATGTTTCTTATTGTATGTATTTGCGACTATGTTCTTTTTCTCTTTGTCTTTTAACGTGTAATTGATCCATACTCATTTCCCTAGTGTGTTCATTCAAATGTAAGTCCGGCATGGACAGTATTTCACAATGTACCTGAGGTAGCTATGATATAGATGGGGAGAAGAATAGATATTAGTACTAGTGCATAGTTTGGGAACTGTTTTGTTCTCAGATA
The DNA here is from genome assembly GCA_030737815.1 of Allium fistulosum. Taxonomy (NCBI): domain Eukaryota; kingdom Viridiplantae; phylum Streptophyta; class Magnoliopsida; order Asparagales; family Amaryllidaceae; genus Allium; species Allium fistulosum. Next base: position 107,723,179 of record CM060906.1, read on the forward strand.
CTCCATTTATTTTTTAGAATTTAATTAGGCATGTAAATAATAAATACTGAGCTCAATTGATTCTTACGAAATCTGATTAGCTGAATTGTATGCATTTGCAGTAATGAAACTTTGATGTGTTTCACATGATACTTTTTGTTATTAGTTTAAGATGAATATGTACTTTTATTTATCAAATCACAGGATATAACAGCAGAAAACATGAGCTTCTTTTTTCTCATTTGTAATCAAACTGTTCTTATTCAGGAAATTAACTCGAACAACTTTGTTTCTATTCAGGAAATCTGGACATTATCTTTATGGTTGAATGTGGTTCTTTTAGATCATCCATGAAGTTCATGATGCACATACATGGTAATTCTTCTTTAGTATACTTAATAGTGACGCCGTGGTAACATATAAAAATGTATTGGCAAAATGATACTAGAATTCTCAAAATAAAACAATGCCATAATAGCCCGTTCATGATGGAGACTGTTCTAAATGTGAAGGCTTTTTATAAGGTCGTGGCTTTATTTTGGAGTAAATCTTCTATTTATGAATGTTAAAACTTACATTATTTTATCTACAATTTTTAATTAAACATTCATGGAACTTTTGTTTTTGCCATCATTGTTGGACACAATGAGACACAGTGTAATGACCCGCCTTTTTGACCATCGAAAGTCAACACTGAACACTACCACTGTGTTCAAATGTCGCGCATTCAATCGACAAAACGGAAGATTGTTAGGGTAAATAAAAAGAAAAAGAATAGATAATAGAGAAAACAAAATCTCACAGCGGAATCGACAACATATAATATAACAAGGACAGTAGAAACTGTCTCTTAAAAAAAATACAAAGTATATCAGAGTTAAAACAAACCTTATCAGCTGGACAGTTATAAAATCTCAACCTTACAAATGCCGATAGGTATACTATAAAATACAGCGGAAAATAAATTACTACGATGGGTGAAGCTTCAGCTCCCCTCCACGATCTCCAAAACTTCAAGGACCACCTGGGAAAGTACACGGTCTGACCCGAGCATTATAAATAAATATCACTTGGATCAGTCTAGAAATACCAGCATGAGATAACTAGAATAATGAAGATTATATAAAAGTTCTGTGAGACCATGCGTTAACGCAGAACAGGTTTTTACCTCACAAGATTAACATCCATATAGGTAAGAGCAGAAATAAACATTAGGGAACAAATCAAAATAAGAATGGGAATGCATAATATTAAAATCAAACTTGGAAGAATGAAAATAATCCGAGCAAAATCCAAACGAGACAGAATGGATAAACAAGATAACTGTCCAAACTTTATAGGATGGACAAAACAAGATAACTGTCCAAACTTAATAAAATGGACAAAATAAAATAGCAGTCCAACTTGATAGAATGTACTAAATAAGGTAACAGTCCAACTTGACAGAATGGACTGAATAAATCCTTAAATGCCACGATGAGGAGTTGCCTCTACTCATAGCAATTTAAAGCTAAAACAAGTTCAGGGTTTTCGAATCAAATAAGGAAAGGAATTTTTTCAACAAATGACTAGGAATGTGCACCCCCCTTGAAGTATACCTCTAGTAATATACTTTTGAGAAGCTCATTTACTCTGTGACACTTCTCGGATAATACCAAGCCGGACCCCGCCAGACCTTACTGAGTATCCGAATATTTTCACATCTAAGAGAACAACCGAATCTAAACTAGATGAGATGTGAAAATACTCTAATGGGAGCAACCCCACATACATTGGCTTCCTCTCGCGCTTTTGGTTTAGTCATTTCCGAAGAAGGATAGCAAAGCTCAACGAAGCAAAAAAGCATCTTAGAATGACGATAATAAAGTAGCTGAAGTAACAGATAGCTAAGATACCGACTATCGAGGATGTAAAAACGATCGTATATGGAAATTAAGTCTTGTATACTTATCACCACTCATTGAATTCAAACTTGTACTATTTCTTGGTTAACAATAATACTAGACAAGTCAAGGTAGTGTTACCTCAAAGTCATGTCACACGGTTATTCTTAACTTTCGAAATAGCGACAAGTCTACTTCTTCGATGTTTAGTGCTAATTATACAAATAAATCGTTTCCATATAAGTGATTCGCTTTACAGAAATAATTTATTACCATAAATGAATCAACCTTAAAAATGAACCGAACTTGTGCTTGATTTCCATATTAGAATTAGTTCCTGATTGAAAACGTTACGAGAATAATCTTTCCAAGTGCTTGACCCCGAAGGCCTAAACCAACATCAGATCGACACCCAGGAGATTATCCCAAAGGATAATAAAACAATTTAAATTCCTTTTACGACTTTAAAAACAATATTAATTATCCCGAAAGATAATTAATCACATTTAAAATCTCTTTTAAATAAACAAATCAATTATCTTTTATAAACTAGATAATTATTTCCAAACACTTTTATAACATTGGTAAATTAACTTTAAAATCTTTATTAAATCAGTTTATTAAAGCAATTTTATTGAATTAGTTCATTTACTTTAATCACTTTTATTAAATCGATTAATTGACTTTAAATATCATTAATTACAAAGATTAATTAAATTCAAATAATCATTAGTTACAAATGAATAAGTCATCTCAAACATCATTTATTAAAATGATAAGTAATTTTAAATTCCATTAATTAAAACAATTAATTAAGTTCAAATAATAATAAATTAATTGAATTAATTAAATTCAAACCTCATTACTTAAAACGATTAATTGAAATATCATTTGTTAAAATAATTTATTCAATTATAAAACATCATCAATTAAAATGATTTAACTAAATTCAAAATATCATTAGTTAAGACAAGTAATTAAATTTAAAACAATCATTAATTAAAACGGTTAACAAAATTCAAATATCATTATTTAAAATGATTAATTACCTTTAAATATCATTAGTTAAAATTATTATTAATTTCAATTATCATTAATTGAAATAATTAATTTAATTCCATCACCATTAATTAAACTAATTAATTAAGTTCAATAAATTAATTAAACTCCATTAATTGAAAGAACTAATTAAACTCAAATAATCATTAGTTAAAACGATTAGTTAAGTATAAAACATCATTAGCAAAATGATTACTTGAATCTAAAGATAAACCAATTTTCTTATCATCATTTATTAAATTGGTAAATTAATCTCAAAATCATTAGTTAAAATGAGTAATTATTTTAAATTATTATTAATCAAAATGATTAATGAAATTTGCAATATTCTTTTTAGCGGAAACACAGGCTCAAGTTCATACGATAAGGTTTTGGGAATAGAATTTAATAAATGACGATACAACGGAATCGCTATAACGACAATTAACAAGTTAAATGGAATAACAGGGTTTAATTCAATTAACCATCGATAACAGCATACAGATGTAAATAAATAATTTATGGGTGAGAAACCTCCTTTTGGGTCTCTCTACAGATTTTTTCTGCAAAACAATGGTTATGAATAATATATAGATAATCACATGGGTTTATAACAATCAATTTAATATGTCATCCATTTTCCAATCGGAAATTCAACCAAACAAGTAATCAAACAATTTAACTAACATCCAAGCAATCAATAAACATTTATAACATCATTGATATGATATAATAAAAATTAATGTGAGTTAAACTCACCTTGATTTTCGCTTTCAACGAAACGTTCCGGTTTGGACTAAAATCGAACGATCGTTCGATTTTGGCATAAATTTCCATAAGCTCTGAATCAAACCAAACCTACTCCAGAATGTGGGCATTAATGCTACAGATCCAACGCGACAGACCGCGTTTGATTTGGACCTAATATGAACAAGTTGTTAGTTTTATAGAAATTTGGATTAAATTAATTAATTATATAATTAACTAACTTAATCATCCATTACCCCTAATTATACTTCTTCCCCAAAATTAACCCGTTTTTGTACAAGGATATATATGCATGCTCAAACATTGTGCATCTCAGCTACCATTCTCCTTTATTCCTCCATTAATCGACGAGATGTCAACTCCGAAAAGCCCGTCTACCTCTCCTCTCCGTATTGCAACCCAAAGATTAAAGCTCGATTGCCTATTGCTCCTCGCGACCTGATGGTGACGAATGTGAAACACAGCTGAAGCGATCCACGACGAGGCGCCGCACTTCACCATGTTTTTCCATCCGAAGCTCCATCACGTGAGAAACTTGAATCCAATCTCCAATTCAACCATCTCCTCCCCCAATGTAAGCTAAGTCGAACCCTAGCTCGACCGTACATTTCGACGATCCCCCAAACAAAATTGAACACTAAAAAACACATATAGGATTGAAGATCTAGTCGATTTGGACGCAAAGGACCTTGTTTCACAATTTTTAGTCGATTTTGTGAATTGATATTGATTTTCAAAGATGAGAACATAGGACAGTTCACTGTAAATGTGAATGAAGCACACACGAAGATGGTTTTGCATTGGATAAACTTGATTTTATAACCAAATAAAATACATAAAAGAAACACTATGATTATGTTTGCCTTTACCATAGCAAAAATTTTCTCGAGCCGCCAAAATGTCCATGACATCAAATCGTTATTAAAAATTGAACCTTGAATTGATTTATACAATGATTTTTAAATGAAATATTTACGGTACCCTTCTACATAATATTTCGTTCGAATTCGAGCCGCAACTGACTGAAATAAAATATAGTCGTGCACTAAAATGCGACATAATCATAAATCAATGGTGAATTACACAGATTGTTTTATTTTGTGAAATTTCCCAAATATCATCATTTGCTGATAATTCATCAAATGAATAATTTTAATATTTTCCAAATTAAAAATTTAGGAAAAATCATATAAATTATATATAAAAAGAACGGCATCAAAAAACCAGTCATTTTATTACAATCTTGTTATTTATTCGAACCATTGGTTATTGTAATAAATTTACAAATGGGCTTACCGTTACTATTTATTATTTAAAAGGAGTTAAAATAAACTATTAAATCTATTTAATTCATATTTACTTCACCATTCAAATATTTAGTTCTCAATTCGTATATTTAAACGATCACAATATTTGAATTCAAGGTAATGAATTCCAAAATCCAATTATTTAAATATTTAAAATTAATCCAACATTTAAAATCAAATGACCAAAATTTTGGGATGTTACATTCTTCCCCCCCCCCCTCCCAAATGAATTTCGTCCCCGAAATTCCTAAGGAAGAAAATGTTTCCAAACCCTTGATTTTTAAAACTATTAATTGAAATGAGTTATTAAACTTATTTTCAAAACAAATCAGTTGGAATATATTCTAAAATTTCCAAGTCTTTTAAATTCATCCACCTATACCACATAATTTCCTTCCATTCATTCATTCCAAGTTATAACTCCAAAAATCAAACTTTTAGTTATCAAAAAAATTTCGAAATTCTTAAAAAATTTCTAACTCTTAAACTTATGGAAAATTTCACCAGCGTCTCTTTTGCGCGGCTCGATTGGAACAACTACAAATGGCCTCTACGGGCTCCAAACCAATCAAAGAAAACAAAAGCCAAGTGGCCTCCCATATCTAGGGCATAAAATCATCAACCAACTCAAATTTCTAAATCTACCGCGTACCTTTTTGCGTTTGATTTATATTTTTAGCAAGCAGTTTATTATCTCGATGCAAATGTAGATGCGCAAGAAGTCAAGTAGAAATCTCTTGCTTCCTTGTACTTACATAATCCAAAAGAGTCATATTGATACAAGAGAAATATACTAGCTATCTCTATAATAACTCAAACAACATGAACAAGGTAACAATCATATCTCAATCATATGCAACAAACAAGAGGATATCCTATAATAGACACTATGCATCCAATAATTTTCAGATGACAAATTTAGATCTAAATACCCAGGTTTTCCAATCAAAAATTTTATTTTCAAATTTCTCAAGCAAGAAAAATCAAAGATCAAAATCAAAAGGACAAGGAGGGGATTCCTCCAAATAAAGTATTGTGAAACTCCAGAATCAAAACAACATGGAGCGTCCAGTGATATTCCGGTTCCTCCAAAAACATCAACTAGAGTGAACAAATATCATTCCTTTCCCAATATCTTCAACAAATTTCTTTTTTCCAAAATCACCAGGATTTAGGTCCTAATAACAATAATTCAAAATCATTTGTCTATAAATTTTTTCTTTATAGAAAATGGTATACGAAATCATACAACCAATCAATTCAAATCAAATCAAATTCCATATTGGAATAAACTAACGCTTAACATTATTATAAAATGTCAAATGACTAATAACCAGATTTAGACTTTTTCTTAAGTTCACAATTTTCCTTAAGTCACATACTAAGTATACAATTATAGTTAAGTCCGTATGATATACATAAATCATCCGTACGCTATATTTGATATGATCACTTACTCGGATAAATAGACTTCTACTTTCAAACTAGTGTCGCTAACTCGACCTCCCTTAGAGCGGACTCCGATCAGGTTCCTCGATTAGAAACTTTTGTTCTCCTTGCATAGCCATGAACTATGATAGATAACTTTAGTATCATATCGAGAATCCGAATCAAGTGTTCGCGGATAAGAATTAAGTGAGAAACCCTTTTTCGAACTGGTGAGAATCACCCGAAGTTATGTATTCGAATCCTAAATCAGAACCCCTGCGAATAAAATGATCTACGTATATTTTACGTACTTAGTTTGATTGGCTTCTTAGTTATACCAATCTCTTTCTAAATCACTCATAATTTCCATTTAGTATATCATTCGATACTAAAATTATTTTATGAATTACTTCATAAATTTTCCCTCAAGTTTATAAATATTTTATGAAGACAATTCTTTATAAAGCAACAAATAAAAGCTTACTCTATCTTATTCACTTAAATAATACCCTTCAGATTCCAAGAGTATATACAAAACACCAATTTTATTTTATTTATTTTATTTTTCTCAAAATTTAATTGGAAGTCCATACACAATAATGGGTTTCAACACTGAGTCAACCCTTCGATTACTTTTCCTTAGAGTGTGCTAAGGAAAGATACTTATGGATTAGCCCAATATCACCAAATAGTTTACATAACTTAGATCATAAATGAAACAATGGTTTTTAATTAAAATAATGCTAATTAAAACCTTCCTATCCAATTTAACCCATTTAAAACCTGAGTTAAATTATTTCTTTTCTATCCAAGAGTTTTAAAATTTTCATTTATCAAATTATTTATCAAAACACCTTTTTGTTTTAAACAATTTCCTATAAGGAAACTTAAAAATTTAATGCCTGGTTTTAATTGCAAAAACTCATATTTGAAATCATACCACACATATATTTTTATAGGAATAACTTCAAACGATTTATTTATTAAAACTCACTTTGGGTTCATTTAGGTTTGAACTCATTTTGATGGCACAATGATAAAAATGAATAATTTACTAAGTACTCCATAATGTTCGCCTAAGCAAACATCTGATCGTTACTTAGAAGATTATTTGGATCACCACAAAACTAATCAAAACAATTTCCTCCTAATTATCCTTAAGAAAATGCATCTCTTTTTTAAATTTTACTACCTAAAATATATTCACTTTCAATTATTTTCAAAAGTATTGCTATTTCATTTCTCAAAACCTTTTTGAGCTTATTTTCAAAAATTCCGAGATTTAAATTCATAAATCCTTTTTAAACATATTTTACAAACTAAATCTATATAAAATTTCCTTTATATAAAATCATTTTATATTATAATAATTCTTCTTTATTATAATCACATTTTCTCAAATTCTTATTATCTAAATGTTTTATCTTACCATTTAGACAATATTTACAACATTTTATTAAAGTCCAATCCTTAACTCACAATTATCAAATGGTAAGTTTTTAACTTAATCATATTCTTCGAACTTCCTTATAGTCAAATCATGGAAATTAAATCACAAAGGGTTCATTTTAAATCAAAGCTATATATGCTCCTAGATAAACCGAGCACCATTTAGCAATTAACAAACAACATTCAATGCTTATTTAAATTAAGCATAACCGAGCAAACCATAGTGATAATAAATAAATATTATCACATTTAAACCAATACACTTTATAACTATAAACTTTTTTGAACATTATTCCTTTATATATATAAAATATAATCCTAGGCAAAATATTTAATTTGCTAAAATTTTCAAAAATTTCAATACCATGTCCGTTGGCTTTGGTCAAGTGTTTAGAAATCCCTAGCGATACCGTGGAGTCCCACGTCTCGACCAGAATTCATAAAAACTCAATAGACCAGTTAACATAATATGTTTTTATAACATTACTAAATACGCTCTCGTATAGATAATACTCTCAAACTCATTCTAGGGTGTCGCTTATCCTATCTCTAATGAGCCAAACCCTACCAAAGCCTAGGTTCTTACTTAACTTTGCGCTCTAATACCGAATGTAACGATCCGCCTTTTTCACCATCGAAAGTCGACACCGAACACTATCATTGTGTTCAAATGTCGCGCATCCAATCGACAAAAGGGTGGATTCTTAGGGTAGATAAAAAGAAAAGGAACATATAACAGAGAAAACAAAATCTCACAACAGGATCGACAACATATAATATAACAAGGACAGTAGAAACTGTCTCTTCAAAAAAATACATAGTATATTAGAGTTAAAATAAACCCTTTATCGGCTGGACAATTATAAAATCCCGACCTTACAAATGCCGATAGGTATACTATAAAATACAGCGAAAAATAAAATACTACGATGGGTGAATCACTACACCAGAAAAGAGATTTTGCCATGGCTTTGAGCCGTGGCTAATTAATTTTGCCACGGTCCTGAGCCGTGGCAAAATTGGAAGTGGCAAATATTTTGCCACGGCTCTAGGCCGTAGCGAAATAATATTTTGCCACGGCCCAGAGCCGTGGCAAATCAAATTTTTGCCACAGCTCTAGGCCGTGGCGAAATAATATTTTTCCATGGCCCAAAGCCGTGGCAAATCAAACTTTTTCCATGGCTCTAAGCCGTGGCGAAATTAAAAACAGCCACAGCTCATAACCGTTTTAACCACAACTCAAATCCATTCCTAAATGCAGTTACATGATACACAGACATTCTACATGCAGTTTCGAAATATATATAGTACATGGAATAAATAACGTGAATACAAAACAAGTAATAGATGACAAACCCATCATTCTACATGGTGCACACAATTTATAATACAACTACTACAAGTGCTTGATTACAAACTTACAAATTTTAGTTCATAATACAACTTCATTTCATAGTGAAACCATCAATTCATAGTAAAACAAGTAAACAACATCTATTGTACATTGTAACACTAAACAAAAAGAAAGAAATGATTCCTGAATTCGCCATCATAGTATAACGACTGCAGTTCTTAGTGAAGCATTAACGTGTAGTAGCACTAACCAAGCACCAAACCCGTGCATAAATATAATTAAGTTTATGAAGAAATAACATAAGATATCAAATGTATCATATAAAAGTTGCATTTAAAGGACTCGAAATAACAAAATTTATTGTACTTTTTTATGTATCATGAAATTTGCTTCTCTCCGTACTTTTTATGTCAACTTAAACTTTGAAAAATAAAACCTTTAAAGAATCATCAATTTTCCAGGAAAGGGTTATTCGTTGTGACTTTATTGGTGTGATATAGACTTAACAGGCTGTCCACTTGAAAGGAAAACATCAGACATGAAAAAATTCCTAATCAATTGTACTCATCATATTGCACCAAAGCAGAATATAGGAACTGTTTACATAGAAAAAAATATCCCATATCAAAGAAAAATACTTGAGAAAACAAATGATACCAAAATGAATGATGAAGGCTTACAAAATTCAGTTATGCATCACAGTTCTAAAATTATTTCTTGTATTCAGCAGCTTCAAAATGTCATGAAACATGTAATTTATTTTCTTATGCATATATTTTTCCTACCAATTTTAAAGAGATCAATTCTAACAGATGCATGCATGCATTTTTTTACATTTTCTTATGACAATTTTAGATGGACCAAAGAAAAAAAGCTATGCTAATGTTAAGATATAATTTAGAGATGATGAAATATTAATTAATGCAAAATTAAATTTAAATTTAAATAGGTCAAAAATAGGTCATCTTGTATTATTTAAATTTCAAGCTTGAATTAGGAAACTACTTTAATGATATCATATTATAACTATTATTGAATAGGTCAATAATAGTTATTTAAATAACTAGTTATGTATGCTCTCTTTTATCTGTTTTCCAATAAGCTGGATTTTTTCTATGTAGAAGTAGTATGACCATTGCTCCCATTGATTCTCCAAACAGAAATTTCTTTTATCTGTTTTCCATCTTCTCTATGAACAAACATTTTTTAATTGAATAACATAGGCAAAAAAAGTCAAGGAAAATGCAGCTTTATGGTTCATGATACTGATTCATATTACTTGTAAGAGAGAACCTTACCACATACACTAATAAAATATTCAGAATAATCATCAACTATTCCATCAAAGCATGGAATATATCCTTGTAAACCAGAGGATTTTCCATGTCCTTGGTAATCCATTCCATACACTGCATATCCAGCCTCTACAAGTCTAATTCCAATTCCTATACATTATGCAGGTCGATTAAGCAGTAATTTCTCAAAAATACTCAATTCTAATAAAGTCATAAAGACAGCAAATGTACTATGCTGCACGCAATGAAACACCATGGTCAATTTGTAAAGCTACGGTGTAATTTGTGCATTTTTCTTAGAAAATGAGAAGCAGTATATTTTACTAACCAATATATGATTCGTAGACACATGCATAACATAAAAATGTAAGAATATGTGTATTAGAAATATCAAACTATCTAGTATATATTTGGTTATATCAGAAGCTTCGTTAAGGTCTTAAAATCCCATCTTAGGATCTGGGAATTTAAACACCGATTGTATTATATTTAGATAAAATATATCTTTCTTATTTGTTCGACATAAAATATCATCATATATGTTATCCTGAAAAAGATAGCAAATAGTATGTTACATTATACCGTAGTTGCAACCTTGAAAAAGATACTACAAACTATGTTATAATAAACCAAAATATAATGATGTATGGTATTATGAGAAATACAGACTGCAAACGTAAACTGCAAACACAACATCAAGCCTTCATGATCTCAAACTTGGCTTCATTGTCTGCGTACGTCCGTTGATAATGTCATTTAAGTTTTTTCTTTGAAAAAAAAAAGTAGTTGATAAATACATGACATGTATTAATACCTTCCCTGAATGAAGAGGAAACAAAATTATCATGTCTGCATATGACTGTACAATTTGCTAAATGATGTCCCCGTTTAAACTACTTATCATAATTAATATAATTATGCACTTAAAAAATACAAAAAAATACCTGATGTGTCATTGAAGACATACCTTTTCTTTGGTTCACCCAGTAATTGCATAATGTCCATAAACTTTATGGAAATTTCTTTTCAAAATTAAGGTATAGAACTGACAGCCTGCATAAAATTGGTGGGTTGGTTATAATATGAATATAACTTACAGTATGCATGTTACATTAGGAATGAACCTTAGCATTGGTATAATATTTATTCATTTTCAAATTTCCATCAGACAAAGTAGATAATTATACTGTGACTAATAGTGAATGTAAAACCGCATCTTGAAAACGATAAAATAGAATACTGTTCTTCAAATAATCAACACCTTAATTCATATAAATTATAAAACAATGTATATATGCATAATGAACAGGAAACCAATGAATGCTAATAGAATGATAGTTACTTATTCCATACAGTTTATTAAACATAAGTTAAGGATAGAGCTAAATGCACACCATGATCAAAAAATTTACTTAGCAAAGCTATTCTTGGCAAATCTATTCTTGGACAGTAAAAATATGACCTTTCCTCCACTCATAATTTAGAACAGAAAGACAGCAGCAAAGCTGATCTGTGCACTTTCCATAACTTGGTAATGGCCGTATGTTCGATGCTTCGACATAAATTTTTTTTTGAGTATGCAAAAACAAATCTGAAAAAACCAGAAGTTATTAGATGTATAAATGAATATAAAAGTTCAGGTAGACATGCATATAATGTGATATAAATCATCTTCCGTGTCTGTTGCAAATAAATTTGGAGTAGACAGTAAAGTTAAAATGGCCATAGAACCTTACAATCTTGCTTCAGTCAGTAACTAACGTTTCAGTGCAATAGAATTGCATATAAAGATAGGATTTACAAACATTCAGTTTTTTCTAAAATATTCAACATTGTTTTTATCTAAGCTTAAGCACTGGTTGATAGATAGTTGGTTGTTCATGAACATCGATATGTAATATAACCATCTTCCCACTACTAAGGATGTAATACATGCTTCGCACACGGGTTGTTGACGAAACTATAGCGTCAGTGGTAACCATTTTTGGACAATATTTGTATTGCATTGGTTGTTTGGTTTGAAGGTACTGATGTTGTGATATTGATCTGTAACAAAGTTAGTGGTTTCACATTCAAGATGATTGTGTGGTTGCTATCATAATTAGAAAGTAGGATAGAACCGAATGATTGAAGCTGGACATAAATGAAAATAAATGAAAAGCAAGCATTAATTGTAAGGAAACAGAGAAGGAAAAAATAGTATCAACCTTTTTTCTTTACCATCAAGCAACTTCTATTAAGTCATTGATAAGAAGATGTTCATTACCTGAGACCAAAAATTCGTATGACATAGCTTAAAACAGCTAAATTTTTATAAGCAATAACATACAGTTAAATTAATCCAAAAGCCTGACATTTTTATACTTACACCGATTCAGAGTAGTCAATCAAATAGGTAAACCTAATAGTATACCTTTTCTCATTCACATGCTCAGTTGTTTCAATACTGACTCAGATATGTTGGGGAACCCATGTTGCTTATGTGACCATTAATTAGTATCCATCTTTTCCACTGTAGTTCTTCATTGTATCATGTTCATCATCATTGTACCCAATGATTTGCTTTGCCTATTCAATGAAAGTTGAAAATAAAGCTTCAATAGATGGATCGAAAACCTTCATGACATATCTCAAAAAGTAGATAACCTTTATGCCAGTAACCTATTAACATAACATCGATGACTTTTGTGTTCAAGGAAGCCTTGCATGCATTATACTACATTGTTTGGTCAGTCATAATGTAACTTATGTACACGTTAACATAGAAGAATGCTCGCTTATCATGACCCAATGTGGTATCACAACAGTTTACTTGATATACAGTTGTACTACAGTCTGGAACAAAAAAGATTACATCAGATAAGCACACAAAATCAAACTACTGCATGTGGAAAAGGTAAAAAATTCAAAAATGATAAATACTAAGTAAATTACCAAGCTGTCTCCTTATGAACTCATCATCAAAGCTGTTCACAACCAGACTGGCTTACAGTGGAACCCACCAATCTTCCTTGTGTAATACAGTATATTGTACAGTTAACTTAAATCCATATCGTGAATATAGGTAGTGGAATTTGATGGTAAAAACCTATTATACGTCAATAATTTTTTGGTTCAAAAAATATATTCCATACAATCCCCAAAGCATCAGCAGAAAAAGCAGTTTTTGAATTTGTCAAAAAAAACAACATTTTAAACATTAACATCAGAAATTAAGCAAGGAAGCAAATAACTTACGAAAAACTTAGACTTCAATATTATTGAACTGAGATTATTTGGAGCTTGCAGCAACCAAGCGGTTGAACAAATTTGTACATCTTATTGCTTAAGCCGAACAAAAACTGTAAGAACGGCATAAAAAGTCGAAACAATGAAAGATATGCAGTAAAAAATGGCAAAATGGGAAGAATAAGAACAGAGACAGAGTGATTTGTCGGGTATGATTGAAGAAGGAATACGTAATCGAACACGGTGGGAGGATAAAAATATGTACTGTAAATACAAGTAATAAGTCAGTTTAAGAGCACTGACATACCAGAAAAGAGTGGAATTCATTCTTCATATCTGAAATACCATTCGAAATCTCCATCTTTTGGACATGATCCAAAGTGTTAAAATACCTTCAATTCCACTCCTTGTTTCTGCAGAAAAGAGTGGAGTTAATACAAACTAAAATTTTGTACGTGGTGATAAGTAAAATATTCGTAGGATATGTTACACAACATATGAATAAGTTATATTTTGCGATTTACCAAAGAAGTGCCATATCCAGTAAAAGATGATGCTAACAGGGGTTGCACTATAGACCATTTCTCTTCTCCAATTCAATCAATACTGGTTCTAGGAATCTGTGGACAAATCATTACAAAAAAAAGAAGTTATTTTAATAAATGCATGATGGAAGAAGATCAGTTTTATTTATAGTGAAAAGGAGTTATGGAGATAAAAACAAATGGCCCTGTGTAAAATATATAGAAATTGCAAATGTAATACAGGGAAGTAAACTAATTTGTGAAAAGCTTGTGAGATTTCAAAATTTTAATACTCCTGTCACAACTGATTAGCATCACACTTTTGTAGAGTTCCACACTACCCAACCATACATATGTTTTTTCCCTTATTCTTTCCATAGAAATCAATAGATATTTTCATAAGCACTAATTAGAATTATTATATAGGTGAGAAACAATTGGAATCTGAATGTAAGATCAAAATAGCAAACACCTCATATGCGTAAGCTGAGATTCCATACAATTAATGCAGTTCCAGATGACAAATAGTTTTTATTTTTTAAACAAAATCAATATAGAGGTATGCTTTTAATTTGGGCATTCTCATGTATCCAATTGCATCATAAGCCTTATAAAACTAATAAATAAACTCTGTTGCTAAAAGATCATCAATCAATCCTCTTATAAAAAAAACTTGCTAGGTGAAGTCACTTGTTTAAAGGCCACTTGAACATGAAAGCAAAACTCATATGACAATAAAATTAAGAATGAAAAAAATACAAACAAGCACGTGCTCGAATGAGCATTTATCTGTGTTTAACGATGATGCGTGCCATAAAGAGTACCATTAAAATATGACTCCAACTTTAAGGGCAATAAAACAACACAAAGTTTTGAATTCATCACTCCAGACAAAGTGAAGACATTGACAATGGTATTGAGTTCAACATCAATCAGATTGCATTAAGAATAAACAAGCATAATATCCAATAATTCACAGTTTATAAGTCATATAGTTTGACTACTGCTTATTAAAGCTTTCACAAATGCTTCATTTGGGAACACATCCAACTTCTTCTGCTCTGCACCTTAGATTCAAGGTGGAATTGAAAGGTAACTTTCCAAAATATGGATAATTGGTTATTCTTCGATAAATCTTTGATAAATCAATGGAATTGAAAGTCAATCCATTCTAAACATCTAACCGCTAACCAAAAATCAATCTCAATCAAAGAACTTTGAATCAAACCATACTAATAAAAGAGACAAATTAATACCTCAAGGACGATTTGAGTGAGAACTTGATTTACGCAATCTAAGAAGCGATTTATGTATCTGGGCAATTCAAGGAACATCGATGGGGATTTGGATGAAAATGAGCGAGAGTTAGGGCGCGCGGGATGGAAAATATTTCTTGCGTACGCGGGCTAATTTAGAAAGGGGGTTTTGCTTAGGGTGTATCGATTCTGAGAAGCAAAGAGGAGGTTAGAATTTTTTTTGGTAAATTTGGAACGGTCTACGGCCGTTCCAAAATTGCCATGGCCAACAACCATGCTAATTTGTTTTACCACGGCTCTGGACCGTGGTAAAATTGTCACGGCTTAAGACCGTGGCAATTTTTCCGCATTTGGGTGTGGCAAAATGGGCTGTATGGTGTAGTGAATCTTCAGCTCCCCTCCATGATCTCCAAAACTTCAAAGACAACCTGGGAAAATACTCGGTTTGACCCGAGCATTATAAATAAATAACACCCGAATCAGTTTGGAAATACCAGCGTGAGATAACTTGATAATGAATATCATATAAAAGTTCTATGAGACCACGCCGCTGACATAGAACGGGTTTTTACCTCACAAGATTAACATCCATACAGGCAAGAGCAGAAATAAACATCAGGGAACAAATCCAAATAAGAATGGGCATATATAATATTAAAATCATACTTGGAAGAATGAAAATAATCTGAGCAGAATCCAAACGAGATAGCTGTCCAAACTTGATAAGATGGACAAAACAAGATAACTGTCCAAACATAATAAAATGGACAAAATAAAATAACAGTCCAACTTGATAGAATGGACTAAATAAGGTAACAATCCAACTTGATAGAATGGACTAAATAAATACTTAAATGCCATGATGAGGAGTTGGCTCTACTCGTGGTAATTTAAAGCTAAAATAGATTCAGGGTTTTCGAATGAAATATGGAAAGGAAATTTTCCAACAAATGACTAGGAAGGTGCACCTCCCTTGAAGTATACCTCTAGTAATATACTTCTGAGAAGCTCATTTACTCTGTGACACTTCTCGGACAATACCAAGACAGACCCCGCCAGACCATACCGAGTATTCGAATATTTTCACATCTAAGTGCACAACCGAATCGAAACTAGATGAGATGTGAAAATACCCTAATGGGAGCAACCCCACATAGCTTGGCTTCCTCTCGCGCTTTTGTTTTAGTCATTTCCGACGAATGATAGCAACGCTCAACAGAGCAATAAATTGTCTTAGAATAACAATAATAAAGTAGCTAAAGCGATAGCTGAGATACCAACTATCGAGGATATAAAAACGATCGTATATGGAAATTAATTCTTGTATACTTATCACCACTCATTGAATTCAAACTTGTACTATTTCTTGGTTAACAATAATACCGGACAAGTCAAGGTAGTGTTACCTCAAAGTCATGTCACACGATTATTCTTAACTTTGGAAATAGAAACAAGTCTACTTCTTCGATGTTTAGTGCTAATTATACAAATAAATCGTTTCCATATAAGTGATTCGCTTTATAGAAATAATTTATTTTCATAAACGAATCAACATTTATATTTTTTAAAATGAACTGAACTTGTGCTTGATTTCCATATTAGAATTAGTTCCTGATTGAAAAATGTTACGAGAATAATCTTTCTAAGTGCTCAACCCCGAAGGCCTAAACCAACATCAGATCGACACCCAGAATATTATCCCAAAGGATAATAAAACAATTTAAATGCCTTTTACGACTTTAAAAATAATATTAATTATCCTTAAAGATAATTAATCACATTTAAAATCTCTTTTAAATAAACAAATCCATTATATTTAATAAAGTAGATAATTATTTCCAAACACTTTTATAACATTGGTATATTAACTTTAAAATATTTATTAAATCAGTTTATTAAAGAAATTTTATTATATTAGTTAATTTACTTTAATCACTTTTATTAAATCGATTAATTAACTTTAAATATAATTAATTACACACATTAATTAATTTCAAATGATCATTAATTACAAATGAATAAGTAATCTCAAACATCATTTATTAAAATGATAAGTAATTTTAAATTCCATTAATTAAAACAATTAATTAAGTTCAAATAATCATAAATCAATTGAATTAATTAAATTCAAACCTCATTAGTTAAAACGAGTAATTAAAATATCATTTGTTAAAATGATTTATTCAATTATAAAACATCATCAATTAAAATGATTTAACTAAATTCAAAATATCATTAGTTAAGACAAGTAATTAAATTTAAAACAATCATTAATTAAAACGGTTAACAAAATTCAAATATCATTATTTAAAATGATTAATTACCTTTAAATATCATTAGTTAAAATTATTATTAATTTCAATTATCATTAATTGAAATAATTAATTTAATTCCATCACCATTAATTAAACTAATTAATTAAGTTCAATAAATTAATTAAACTCCATTAATTAAAAGAACAAATTAAACTCAAATAATCATTAGTTAAAATGATTAATTAAGTATAAAACATCATTAGCAAAATGATTACTTGAATATAAAGATAAACCAATTTTCTTATCATCATTTATTAAATTGGTAAATTAATCTCAAAATCATTTGTTAAAATGATTAATTATTTTAAATTATTATTAATTAAAATGATTAATGAAATTTGCAATATTCTTTTTAGCGGAAACACAAGCTCAAGTTCATATGATAAGGTTTTGAGAATATAATTTAATAAATGACGATATAGTGAAATCGCTATAACGATAATTAACAAGTTAAATGAAATATCAGGGTTTAATTTAATAAACCATCGATAACAACATATAGATGTAAATAAATAATTTATGGGTGAGAAACCCCCATTAGGGTCTCTCTATAGATTTTTTCTGCAAATACGTGGTTATGGATAATATATAAGTAACCACATGGGTTTATAACGATCAAATTAATATGTCATCCATTTTCCAATCGAAAATTCAACCAAACAAGCAATCAAACAATTTAACTAACATCCAAGCAATTAATAAACATTTATAACATCATTGATATGATATAATAACAATGATGTGAGTTAAACTCACCTTGATTTTCGTTTTCAGCGAAACGTTTCGGTTTGGACTAAAATTTTAGCATAAATTTCCACGAGCTCCAAATCAAACCAAACCAACTCCAGAATGTGGGCATCAATATTACGAATCCAACGCGACTGACCGTGTTTGATTTGGACCTAATATGAACAAGTTGTTAATTTTATAGGAATTTGGATTAGTTAATTAATTAATTATATAATTAACTAACTTAATCATCCATTACCCCTAATTATACTTATTCCCCAAAATTAACTCGTTCCTGTACAAGGATATATATGCACGCTCAAACGCCGTGCATCTCAGCTACCATTCTCCTTCATCCCTCCATTAATCGACGAGACGTCAACTCCGACAAGCCCCTTTACCTCTCCTCTTCGCAATGCAACCCAAAGATTGAAGCTCGATCGCATATTGGTCCTTGCGACCTAATGGTGACGAACGCAAAACTAAATTGATGCAATCCACGACGAGGCGCCACACTTCACCATGTTCTGCCATCCGAAGCTCCACCATGTGAGAAACTCGAAACCAATCTCCAATTCAACCATCTCCTCCCCCAATGCAAGCTAAGTCAAACCCTAGCTCGACCATACATTTTGATGATCCGTCAAACAAGATCAAACACTAACAAATGCATATAGGATTGAAGATCTAGTCGAAACGGATGCAAAGGACCATGTTTCACAATTTTTAATTGAGTTTGTGAATTGATATTGATTTTCAAAGATGAGAACATAGCACAGTTTACTGTAAATGTGAATGAAGCACATGCAAAGATGATTTTGCGTTGGATAAACTTGATTTTATAACCAAATAAAATACAATAAAAGAAACACTATGATTATGTTTGCCTTTACCATAGCAAAATATTTCTCGATCCGCCAAAATGTCCATGACGTCAAATCGTTATTTAAAAATTGAATTTTGAATTGATTTTTACAATGATTTTTAAATGAAATATTTACGGTACCCTGCTACACAATATTTCGTTCGAATTCGAACCACTACTGACCGAAATAAAATATAATCGTGCACTAAAATGCGACACGATCATAAATCAACAGTGAATTACATAGATTGTTTTATTTTGTGAAATTTCCCAAATATCATCATTTGCCGATAAATCGTCAAACGAATAATTTCTATATTTTCCAAATTAAAAATTTGGGGAAAATCATATAAATTAAATATAAAAAGAACGTTATCAAAAATCCAGTCGTTTTATTGCAATTTGATTTTTTGTTATTTATTCGAACCATTTGTTATTGTAATAAATTTACAAATGGGCTTACCGTTTTTAGTTATTAATTAAAAGGAGTTAAAATAAACTATTATATCTATTTAATTCATATTTAGTTCCCAATTCGAAAATAAACGATCACTATATTTGAATTCAAGGAATTGAATTCCAAAATCAAATTATTTGGATATTTAAAATTAATCCAACATTTAAAATCAAATGATCAAAATTTTGGAATGTTACACACAGCCAGAACAGCGCTTTCTCTTTTCAGGTTGATGCTGCTTTTCTCTTCTCATGGGTATTTATCAATGCAATTCGTCTATTTTTCTTTTTATTTTGATTGCAGCGTCCGAAATGGGTTTACAGGTTAATTCTGGCCCGACCACTATTGGAACGGACCGGATTGGCCGACATTCTGTTGTATTGGACGGAATCTTGAACCATGGTTTGGATACACTGTTTTTGGACTTTTTTTATTAGCACTAAGTGAATTATCCAGTCTCAAAATGAACAACTTTTGAGGGGTAAAACATATTTGATCATGAAAATTTTTTTGGCAAATCTAATTAGCTTAGGCATGTGCTTTCAAGAACCAATGAATTGAATCCACCTACATCGATATCTTCTTCAAATTAATGTTATATAAGTTTACAAAAACCGCAGGACAACATTAATCTTTTTCTCCATGTCACATCACAGGTTCTCAAATTAAAATCACTTAATCTTCCCCATACAAAAAATGGGTGGCGTGCATTATTACACACTATAGATCACAGTGCGATTGATTTTTCTTCTACACACTGCGATCAATGAATAAAGCCTTTGGGATTCGCATGATGATACTGTATATCGTAGGGGTCACCAGCACAAAGCTGGATGCGGATGACGTTACATTTAAACATTTACTATCATATATTTTCTTGTATGGAACTAAATTTTCATACCGTTTATTTCATCAAATACTATAAAAGAATTTACAATATCCAAATAGATTTTCTTCAATCTATTCAACTACAAACTCGTATTAAACATCAACCTTCGTCCAATCGTCCACCTCAGGTCCTCAACCACACTCCACTTCGTATTCTTAACCATATCAACCCCATAACGGGCCGCCACGACCCAAACGAACAAACACAACCGGCCCAAATATCCAAAGCACCAGCGTCAACGTTCACAAAATTAACCTGTTCCCCACATTACTTAAAATCGCTTCCTTCTCCAACAACCTCACCGCCATTTCATTCCTAACCCCGCCTCCTTCATCATCTCCCCCCACAACGTTAATCAATACACTCACCTGCGTCAAGCAGTACGCCGCCACACACTCGCAGAAGAACACCGCTACAAACCCTAAAATCACCACCGCACATTTCAACTCCTTGCCGTCGCTCCGCAGTGTGAGAAGGCGTCATCGGTCATGTCTAGTCCGTACGACCTGGGAGCATAGGTCAGGACTTCGCAGCAGATGATGATGGATTTGGCTGCTGTTAGAGTCGCCTACATCATGTTTCGAGTACGTTCTTCTTCTCGTTTGCTTTTAGTATGTAATCGATCCATACTGTCAGTAGTGCAAAGTTTAGAAAAGGTATTATTCCAACTTTGATTTAGAATTTAGTTAGGCATGTAACCGAGCTCAAATTGATTCTTAGGAAATTTGGTTGGCTGAAATGTATGCATTTGCAGTAATGAAACTGTTTAAAGTGTTTGGCAGGATACTTCTGTTATTAGTTTAACTTAATTATGAACTTTGGTTTTCAGTTCACAGGATACAACGGCAGAAAACATGAGTTTGTTTTTTCTTATTAGTAATCACATTATGTAATTATTCAGGAAATTAGCCTAAACAATTTTGATTGTATTCACGAAATCTGGATATTATTTAGTAAACATAATCATGTCACTTTGGTAGCATATAAAAATGTATTGGCAAAATGATACTAGAATCCTCACAATAAATCAATGCCAAAACAGCTCATTCATGGTGGAGAATGTTTTAAATGTAAAGCCTTTTTTTTATAAGGAGGTTAGGAACCAGGCTTTATTTTTGAATAAATCTTCTGTTTATGGATGTGCAAACTTACATTATTTCTCTACAATTTTTAATTAAACATTCATGGACATCTGAACTTTTGTTTTTGCCATTGTTGTTGGACACAATGAGACACAGCCGGAACATGAATAAATTCCATCTTTAAACTCTAATAAAAAAAAAATCAGTGCAACACCTGGTAACACATGTCACAGTAACATTGCAGTAAAAAAAAAAAAAAAAACGAGCAAGGAATCCTGACTACATGTTTACTGGCCATAGCTCAAATTTTGGTAGGGGACACATTTGAAGACCTTGTATCCCTAACACAGAATACGTCAAACCTGAAGAAAAGCTGAAGTGGAAACAACAAAATAATCTCACATCTTGGAATGGAAAAATATAAATCTATTTAAATTATACTATCTACATGTACTTGGTGTTGGGTAAGGTAATTCTAGCTGTTAACCTGAAGAAAGTTTACAGGTAGATTTCTCTCACCCACCTTTTTTCCCATCAGATATTCAATAGTAAAATAATCCAATGTCTTGTAATGAAATTTTTTTAATGTACCATCTAGAATTAGCGTTAGCATAACCTAATCTGCAGTCCAACAACAAACCTCATTTCACATGTTTGCTAATCCGCGGTCAGATATTTAATAGTAAAATAATCCAATGTCTTGTAATGAAAATTTTGTAATGTACAATCTAGAATTAGAGTTAGCTTAGCCTAATCTGCAGTCCAACTACATACCTCATTTCACATGTTTGCTAAAATGTCTTAAATCAGTAATCCATTGTATCCAATTGCTTAAATATTGAAATTTTGAATTTTAAAACTATGAATTTTTGTACTTTGAATTTTGAAAATTTAAAGATTGAACTTTGAAAATTGAAATTTTGAATTGCGAAAACTTGAAGTTCAAAATTTTGAAATCGGAAATTTCGAATTCTTCAAACTAGAAAATTTAAGTTCTAAAATTTTGAATTTTGACTTTGAATTTTTAGATTAAAAAACTTCAAATTGATTTTGTCCGTATGAAATTTTGACTTTTGAACTTGAAAACTAGAATAAGAGTTTGTAATTTTTTTTAGTTTATAAACTCAAAAACAAAAAAGCAAATTTTACCTTTTCAATTTTCATACTAAATTTTGTAAGTCAAATGTAATTTAAATCATTAAATCCGTTAAATGGATGACTCGTGTATAAAGTGGATGGCCTTAGTAAAGATTATAGTTGGCAACGGTATTAAAAACAAATCAAAGCAACATTTGTACGATTTTCTTTAAAAGTTTAAACTGTTATAATAACCAATTTTTTGTTCAAATTTATACATATTATTTTAAAACAAAGTTTTTTTTTGAATAAATTGCCCTTAGCAGTTTTTGAATAAAAAAAGGACAAACAGAAAAATGAACCTATATTAATTAGATTTAGGTTTGAACTCAACAGGAATATTGTCGTGAATTTAAGTATTTTTCTTCAATCTTTTTACAAGGCTTTTGTAATTTATATTAGAGTATTTTAAAAGTGTTTTAGAATTTGAATAAAGTTTGATCATTAATTATGAATTATTAAAGCAGAGGGTTTATTTTAAATAAAAGAAAGCATACTTTTGAAGTTTTTAGGTAAACTATAAAATAGTTATTTTTAAGTAATATTTTAAATAAATGTTTAAACCATAATTATAAATATTTTAATGTATATTTTAAGTATATATAATTTTTAGAAAATTAGTTAATTATTTTATTAAAGTAATTAAAAGCTTATGTAATATAATATCTTTTAAATTTTTTTAGAATGTTAATAAATATCTTAGCATATAAATAAATTAGTATACATATACCTATACATACACACATACATATACATATATATAGACACACACATCATTTTTAAAAGGTTTTTGAATTATATTTTATTAACATGAGTGATACTTTATTCAAGCAGAGCACTCTTTTTTAATGTCTCGAGGACTCGAACCCATGACCTTTAGGACCTCTGCCTAAAGTGTCACACCCCTAACCACTTGAAGTAGAGATCCTTGGCTAAAAGATTTTTAAATTATAAACAAATGTTTTTAAAAAGGGGTTTAGGAGTTAGTTAAGTAGCTTAAAAGTGCTTTGTTTCTTTACTTGTTTATGAAAAGTAATTAATACTATACTTAGCACCAAAAGCTGACAAAGTAGACTTGACTATCTATGGAAGTTAAGAATGATATTCGAGTAGAGTTTAGAAGTAATTATGCTCTAACCACCAGTCTTCACTCTTGGCCGAGGGATAGTAGGTTGAGGAGGTCGAAAACATGATAGGTATACAAAACTTGATTTTCATAAGAGATCATTTTAAGAACTAGATAGTCGATTAGTCGACTATCGAACTTGACCATTTAATTTAGAAAGTATATGAAAGCTTCACGGCTTCATATCGTTTGAGATTCCATAGGAAGGACTCATTGGTATGAAACATCTCTAGCTTTAAGAATTGTATATATTCGAGATCCCTAGGGAGGAATCCTTTATATAATGTTGGTTTACTTCTAAAAGAACCGAAATTGAGTTAACCGAAAATTCATCGATTTAGTTTTGAAGAGTCTAGGATTGCACAAGCATGTTATGTATTACTTATCGAAAACCAATGCAAAACTAGTATACGAGTCTACGTTTTGGAAGCAGTTGTAAGTGGAATATTATAGAGTTGAACTGTCTATTCTATTAAATTCAAGGGAAATGTCAGCATTAACATTTCAGACTAATGCTATAGAGTTGAACTGTCTATCCTAAGGTTAAGTTCGAGGAAGAGGTCAACGTTAACATTTGTCGGACGACTTGTGTTAGAATCCATGGAGAGATTCGTGAACTATTCGAGTGATGAAGACTCATATGAGAGATGTTGAACATGACTTCTCCATCGGAAATGACTAAAGACAGAGTAGGATGTAGAACTTAGGGTTTAGCTAACCTAGAAGGGTATATCAACTTCATATCTAGAGATGCTTATCGATGTTGCTAGCAGGAGTTGATGATACTTGGTATCATGTGTTCATACGTGAGCCAGTTGTGCTTACCTTATAGTTTATTTTATCTAGAGATATACGACGCTTAAAAGATAGTTTCTGATCCTTGTCATGGAGGCCTATGTTAGAACCTCCATTCTATGTTTCAATGACAACAACTATACAATCATATATATTATACATTTTATCAAGCTTACATGTATGTACTACAAGGGAACATCATGCTCAAAGATATTGAGACTCGAAGACAAACAAAGATCTATGGACCATGCTATGATTAGTAAGGTTACTCTAGTGAATTAAGAGTTTTAGATAAAACATTGTAAGGTATCCTTGAGTATACATGCACACATAATTTCATATACACTTAACATAAATTGAAAAACTGAATTTATCATTCACAGACATTTGAGGAGAAACCACAGACGTCTCTGACAATACTTGGTAAAAAATTTCCCGAGGTCACAGACGTTTGAGGTTTCCCCATAGACATTTGTCATTTGAAAACTGCAGAATTCTGAACGGACACTTCTTTAAAATGAATAGAAATCAAATCTACATCTAAAGGTTGCAGCCATTAAAATGAATAGACCTTATTTATCATAGAGTGGATAATGGTTCTTCTTTGTAAGCTTATTTAATTCTTTATAGTAAATGCAAAGTCGAAGAGAACCACCTGCTTTGGTAGCGAAGACGACTGGCGCTCCCTATTCCTATATGTTTCTTCTTATGAAATCTTTCTCCAAAGCTCACGAATCTGCTTACTCAATCCCTTCCTTTCCTTAGGCGCCATATGCCCTACGGATAATGCTACTGGCTAGCAAAATAAATCTTGAAGTCAATCTCTCTCTTAGGAGGGTAGTCCCCTAACCTCCTCAAGGATGTTTGGAAAAATTTCCGACGATAGGAACCGAGTCTGACTCTGATGATGATGAATCGAGGGAATAAAGGAAGCTCAACATAACTGACCCTTGCGGGTCGCAAGAAATCTCGAGAGTCCTACTGATGCATATCTCTAGTCTAACGACTCTCCTCTCACAATCTAATATAGCTCCATATGTGGATAATCAATCTATTCCTAAAATCATCCCATACTCCAAAAATCCCAAAATATAGGCGTCATAGTCAAATTCTACGTCTAGAATATAAATTTTCAAACCCCCACAAACCATAGACAAGAGTGACGATCCTCCTATGGGGTTTGAAACAACAATGTGGTCTACTACTAAAGAGATGTCTAAGTGCAAACAATCTACCAAAGAACTAGAGATGAAAGAGTGATGCTCTAGGATTGAAAAGAGTCTGAGTGGGAAAATCAGAAATAGAAACCAAATTTCCTACCTCGATCCAGTCCGTTGCTGGAAGATATTTGTAAGGATCCGATTCTTCGACTTTCGAAAATCGACATCGATACGTCCACTGTATCAAATGCCGAGCAACCGAATGCCGGAAAATCGAATTCTTAGGGTTTTAAGAAAGAAGTGGTAGAAGAAAAGATAGAAGAAAAAGAAAGAAGAACAACAGAACAACATCAGAAACAGAAACAATATCAGAATCTCACATTCGCAGCGGAACAATATATAATAGATAAATCAATAGTCTTTTAAAACAAAGAACCATATCAGTTTTATACATACATCAATCAGAGTCAGTATACAACTCAATACAACAATGGACAGTTATATAAACTTGTCCTCATACAGAATACACAGCGGAATAAATAAACAAGTACGGATGTACGTTTCGCCATCCAGCTTGCTTCCAAAGCTCCAGAATATCCAGAATATCCTGATAACATAACTCTAGGCTGCCCGTGTGGAAAATAATGGGCACCCAGAGTTTAGAAGGGAAACAATAAACTCCGAGTCAGTCATGGTGACTGGTGTGAGATCGTAAAACAGTTTATTTTTAAAACAACAACAGGATAATTTTAAAATCAATTCGAAATGCTTTTGGAAAATGAAACTACCATAGGACCTCCCGCCATACACACAATGCAAACGCAGAATTGGAGGAGATTTCTTCTTATGATAGTCAAAGATGCTTACTACGTAAAACAAATCATTTTTTTGATATTATTATTAGTGCATAGTGTAGAAAATATTTCGAAAGTATAATATTAATCTTAGCCAACATACGACCAGTATCGTATGCCTACTATAGCTACCATCTAAACAGTGGTGACCACCGTACGTAAATGACAGGTTCTACAACTAATACCGTACAGGGTTTCGTATTGGAGTTTGGATTTCCAACAAATGGTCAGGCCAAGGAACTTCCCATTGCCACATGGAAACGCCTCTGGAAAGACGTCCCGAGAAATAACCTAACATTACGGTTAGATTTCTGCCAACACAAGGCTGGGTTACCTCTGCAAAAATAGGTAACTACTGACACGCGTATGCCATCCCCCGATCGTAATCGATCTTCCCGAGGATCATCGATTTCCAACAACCACATAAGAATAATAATGCAGCAACAACATAAGTTAAGTATCTGGACTCCATACCATGATACCACCTCTATCCAGAAGGAATGACATACACTAAGGGGCGCTACTCCCTAGAACCTTGCCGCATCCTTCCTGTTTTGACCATTTCCGGGGTGTGAGGTCCGACGAAGTCTCGTCCACAAAGCTACGCTTTGTCACAAAGCCATGCTTCGGGTCAAACAAATGATCAAAGTAATGATCACAAAGATAAATGATCGAACAAATGATCATATCACAAATGATCAAACAATGATCATTTCACAGCAACACTCAACATGTCACGTTACCAAATTGGGAGTATATTGCTGATAAATTTCAACTACATAACCTCTGAGCTCGTACGTCTCAGAGAAGGGTGTTAAGCTAAGAAAATAAATTCTCCGCCACCAACAGATATGTATGTGAAAGAAATCAGCTTTATATCTCAATCTGTAACGTCAGACACACAATCCATACAAGTCTGTTCCGGGATCGAACAGAACCGAAGGCACTTCTCACGAAGCCCTTGCAAATCCGGATAATTTTCAAATCACGTCCGGACTTCCCGTCATTAAGGGTGATAAAACCTCTATATCGGAGATCAGCCGATGTAGAGTAACTCGACGGTAATCCTTCCGTTTTCAAAAATATCCGGTCTTCAACACCGGTCATCAAATGCAATATATTACGACGTATCACATATTCGAAATGGGTTATACGACCCCAAGGTCCTTTCCCGGCTAACCCGAATAGTGAGCGCTTATTTAAAAATAAGTGTGGCATTCAAATTCATCCAATTCACAACAAATACCCATTCAAGGTAATTATTGATAGTCGGTTATTTAACTATCAATAGAGATGCGCAACATCATCAGATTCCAAATTATTTATTTTCCAAAATATCTCTACTAGATATATGATTTCCACACTTCAAAAATAAATCAACGTTTATTTTTAAAACGTATTTCCATTTCCTTTATAAATTCCATAGTGAATTTATATTTCAAATACCTACTGATATACGATTTTCAATTGTTTTCAAACATTCACTTTCGATTTATCTTTACAAAGATAAATTTTCAAAAATCGTTTCATTTTA
Organism: Allium fistulosum; assembly: GCA_030737815.1. NCBI lineage: Eukaryota > Viridiplantae > Streptophyta > Magnoliopsida > Asparagales > Amaryllidaceae > Allium > Allium fistulosum. Next base: position 107,751,631 of record CM060906.1, read on the forward strand.
TTATTGGAAAAGCATTTCTATACTTATTTAATAATAAGTAATTCACAAATCTATTTATTTTCAACATTTGAAAATATTCAATATACTTAAATAAATGTTAAGTATATATTTCGTTCTTTAAGGAAATCATTTTCTTAAACACATTATTTGAGTCAAAACGAATGTTACGTAAAACATCGTTACGACGACCCAAAATCACTAGTATAGGGATTCAGAATTAAGATAGATATGTAAATCCCAATACTATATAAAACATTTCCTTTCAGAAATCATTTACTATAACAACAGTGTTATAGTCCACTATTTCCTTCTTCCTCGAAAACGTCTATTTCAACAATGAATGTTGAAATCTATGATTTCGATATTTAATATATTTTAAAACATCGTTAAACCATTAACTTCATTTTTAATGCCACCTCCCCAAAACATATCCATTTTACTTAATAATATATTCACTGTCCAAAATCGTGAATATACTTCACTAACCAAATTTCACTTTTTTCTACACATTTTATTTCAAGAATTTATCCACTATCCAAAATCGTGGATAAAATTCCTTTAATAACCTTCTATATTAAATTCATCAAATTTGATTGATTTTCGGATTTATAAAACAACGTTTATAAATTCTATTTCTATTTTATAACAACTTTGATTTATAAATCTCCTTTATTAACAAATTCGATCAATATTCCATTTAAAGGAAAAAAATCCAATTTATAAGTTAATTTCTTATAAATTTTTTATTCTACAATTTCATTTATTTTTAACTTCACAATTTATAAATCTATAAATTTCATTCACTTACAAATTCCATAAATATTTCATTTTTAACACTTATAAAAACTCGTTTTATAATTCCAATAAATTTTAATTTTATAGATATCAATTTTATAAATCTTTTATATACATCGTTTTTAATACTTCAAAAATCCAAATTTAAACCATTTTATAAATTACTTAACTATTTAATTCAAAAATCACCTTTCGGTTATATTTCACAAAAATCATAATTTTTATAACTTTAAAATTTTAAACGTTTATTTATTTAAAATAAATCAATTCAAAAATTCAATAAAACGTCTACTTTCAAAAATCACTTTAAAATCCTTTTAAAGTAAAAATCATTATTTTTAAACTTCAAAATTGAATCCGATGATGCAACAGCACCAAATAATCAATCACGACAACAAACATCATGTATCAATATGATAATCAACAAATATCACAATATCTGTAACCAAATAAATACTGGTGAGGAATCCAGTTGGATCCCTCCAACCTGTTTTCCTGCATCCACAGATGTTAGCACAATACCAATTCCACTTCGAGGTGGAATATCGTGGTATATGGGATTTATAAAAATATCAATCCGCTATTATGCGGCGCAATAGGGTCTCATCCGCTATATAGTACGGGAAATCAATCAACTCCAATGTATACATATGCCAATATGTATATATTGCTATATATATAGATACATCCTACTATATCTAATATCACATCCAAACAACAATCAATCAGTCAATAACTGCAAATCCAAATTTTCATTTTGAGTGAGAAGATCTCACCTTAGTTTTTTATTTTGCAGTCCATTTTCCATTCCAGTTTGTTTTCTCGATTTATAGACCTTGTATAAACAATTTACATCATTTATCAATATTCGAAATAAATCGAACAATTAATTTTTTTTCAATAGATTAAATTAATTAATACTTTTAATTTGAACTAACTCGAAAAATCCATTACTAATAATTGATTTAAACTATTTTCCTTTAAATAAAATTATTTTTCTCATGACTAAATTAACTAAATAAGTAAATTAACAAACTAATTACCCTAATACATTTTCCCAAAGTAACAGTAAGCTAGTGATTTAATTTTGAAACAAATTCCTTCTTTTCAATTTTAAACTGCATATATATATATATTTCTGTATCTAAACAAAATAAATATTTTTCCTTACTGTTATATTTTTCTCTATAATCATTCAAATTTTTAAACTGAAATAAATATTGTAAATAAATCTAACAGACTTCCCATCTGACTGCATCAATTTGAATTAACAAGATTGATACCTTACAGTCGACTTTCCTCCAAACAGACTGCCACCAAGCTCGACACACGACCCCACTGCCGAACCTGGCCACGAACGACAACTGCTCGCCTCACTGCCTCGACGAACTCCACGACATGTCTGCTCCGTGCCTGCCAGATGCAAACACACGCGAGATCCACACTTCGTCGACAACGCCACCTCGCCTTCGAGTCGCTCGCGCACTTCATTGTCGACGTTGAAGTCGACTTCGATTGCCTTGCCTCAATGTCAACTCGTACGCAAGCATCAATGGTCGTGACTTTGCTTCGATATTTTCCAAATCGACTTCGAATTAATAACTGGAACGAGATTTTTAGCTCGCGACCAACTCGCGATTACGAACTTCCCTCTCGTGCGCGAGCGCGCTCTCCTTCCTCAGCCAAGCCCAGATCGAAGAAATCCCATCACCCCCAATTTGATTTTGAAATTGAAAGCTTCGGCCATTATTTCGTTTTTCTCTGAAGGGCGATTGGAAATTTAAAGAGGAGAGGGGATCGAAAAATATAAAGATGAAAGCTCGGCATTTTTCTTTTGATTTGAACGAAAACGAGCACACTTTGTTTCTGCTTGCGTGATGATTTAAAAAGAGGTGGAGGGAGACAGAATTACGTGATTTTGCAGAAGAACATGCTTACACGATTTTGTATCGTGATTTCAGGCGTGTTTTAAGGAGGAAAGTAGCTGACATTTTGACTTAATTTAAAATATTAAATTCAAATTGAATTCGATTTAAATTTCAACGCGTTTATGTGTCGTATGCTCACATAACAACTCCGAAAAATACGAAATTTGAAATCCGACAATAATTCAATATTACGGACCCAATGGAACTGGTTTCGTCGAATTCCGAGACTGTGCCTCGGAAGGCTATTTTTAAATATCGATTCAAATGATATAATTTCAAAACTGAACAAATAACTGTAAAATTCAATTATGAAGCTTCTATTATCTTCAGTATTATCATTACGAATTTTAAAAGCTTTTGAAATATTTTTCTTCATCTTAAAATTGAAGATTCAAATTTTTATTCAACTTTCAATAGATTAAATTTTATAATTTAATCGCCAATTTCAAATTTATATTTGAAATTCACGTCAAACCATCATTCAAATATTTAAAATTAATTAAATATTCTCAATTTAAATTGTTCAAAATTCTGGGTCGTTACAATATTGCATCCAAAGCCTGAATCTGAGCTGCAGGTGCACTCGCTCCTTGCTCCATCTTCTGAGGATAAAACTTACTAAAGCGACCAAGCTGTCCACAATTGAAACACCTTCCCTTCATTCCTGCCTTCTTACAGTCTTTTGCATAATGACCATTCATTCTACAATGGTTACATTTCTCACTTTTCTTGATTCGCTTCTGAGGGCCTTCCCTTTCTTTCCTCTTACCCTTCTTGTCCTTCCACCACTGTTTCTTAGAGCTTGTAGGAACCGACTTAAGCTCTTCTTCCAGCTGCCAATATATAGGTTGACCATTCTGTCGGTCCTTCAAACCTAACCACCTAAACTTTCGCTCCATATCTTCCAACCTAGCTTGTGTCTCCTTGAAATCCTTCATGTCAGAAAACGTTCCGCCCCTTATGCTAGTGAAGTCCTTGCATAGCTTAGAAAAATTGGCTAGTGTAGGTGGATTAAAGGGATTTCCACCTACCAGTGTTGTATTGGGCGCTTGCCCTTGTACCTCTGGTATCATAGCTCTACGGAACTAGTCATCCATACTCTGCAAAGAAAAGGAAACTTAGGCTCGAAAGAATCGAAAGAAGGTTGAACTGGACTTTGAGGAGATTTTTATAAAAACTCTTTTATACTTAAAAACTATTTCAAAGAGTTCTTTTTTGAAAAATACTTTTAAAACAAGTTATTTTGGAAAATACTTTACTTTTAAAATAACTTTTTAGGAATCCTGTAAACTTAAGCTCTGATACCAAGTGAAACACCCCACACCCCTTAATATACCCAAAAGGACATATTAAAAGACGTAGTGCGTTGTAGGTATAACTGAAACTAACAAAGACCAAGATTCACAAGACAAAAATAAGTAAAAACAGCGGAAACTAAAATAATAACTTATTTAAAATAAAACTTTCATAATTGCTTCATAAATAAGTCAAATACCAAATACATCATTCGTATCTCAAAACTCATCATGTCTTATGAAATAAAAATTCATAGTCTCAAAATCAGTACATAATATCTCTCATAATAAGTCAGTACACAAAAAGAACTAAAGCTGAAATAAAAGAAATACATGGTAGAAATCTCCTCCAAGAAAACTCCAAGCAACAACAATATACTAACTTCTCCCTTGATTGCCTATGGGGGGAGAGGGGAAAATAGAGGAGTGGGTCAGTCTAAAAGTCTGATGAATGATAGTAATTACTAGAGTCTTTAAGCAAGATAAAAGTAATAGGCTCTAGAACCGTTCTAGTATATAAAAGAAAACAAAGGAAATAGAAAAAAGGTAAACTGAAAATAAATACGAATATTATTGCTCAATTAGTAAGATAAGTTAACTTTGATTGCTTGCACTTGTCCTTGATTTCTGTTTTGGTTAGGCTGAATTCTTAATCATGTAATTAGGATGTAATCCTAATTCTACCATTTTGAATCGACATGCTACTACATAGACCTTTCTACGGACCAACCGCTATATAACTTCCTACACAGCAGCCAATGGTATCTACGAAAGATGCAAAGAGCAACCACTGTGGATCCGGACGACATATATAGCTCTCTACACAGAAGACAATGGTGTCTACGAAAGACACTCATACTAAGCGCTTGGAACTCATAGCTATTACTGAGCACCCGAACGGAAGTCGCACGCGTAACTGCCACCATGCCCATACTACCTTTTGCTCCACATATTGGGTCTTCTTATTACCTCAAACTTCCAGCATAGCGTGCCCCTCATCCCACTTCAGGCTAATGTGAGATTAACGTGTGTCCATAGAAACTATATGAGAAATGCTATTGGTGCTGGTCCTTCATCCAAACAATATCTAGTTGTGCCCCTTATCCAAATCCCCCGTGATTTGGACTTTTATTTGACCAATTACTACCATTCTTAGCATAAGCGTGCTCTCATCTCATTTCAGACTAATGTGAGACACCGTTTTGTCTAATAGAAAATGCTATATGGTAGAAGTTCTACTTTCATCTTTGCTTATTAACTTAGATAAATTATTTAAATAAGCCTTTATTATCATCTTTACTTTCTACGCTTATTAATTTATCCCAAGTCTTAAAATAAGCCTCATTCTATTCTTTTTCTTATTATAACCTACGTTATAATCATGCTTATTACTTAACCCAAGGTTTAAGTGTGAAAATAAGCTTCTTTCATCTTTTAGTTACAATTCTACGTTATAACTAAGCCAGTTAATTAGTTCAATTTTAATTATAATTAGACTTAATTTCAATCCAATTACAGTCTTTATAATTTACATCTCATAATTATAAATATGACAATCTCTTTAATTCAGTCCAATTAATACCATAATTAGGCATAATTTCAGTCTTAACTCCATTTTATTACAGTCTTTATAATTTACATCTTATCCTTCGTTATTTCAGAATTCTTATAATTTAATCCAATTTCGCATTAATTCTATTCTAATCCATACGCGAAGAAGAAGGAAAAATAAAAGAAAACTGAAAATAGAAGAAAATCCAAGACGTAGGAGAAAGATGTAAATAACGCATAAATAACAGTAAATAGATTAAAGAGGCATTTCACCAGAAAGACAAACTTTGCAGTCCAATTAGTTTCTAGGACACATCCACAGAAATTAATTTCAAGGCCAAAGTCAGCAGAATAATTACTTTTAAGGACAAAGTCAGCAGTCTAATTACTTTCAAGGACATAATTTCATAGGTTTTTAAGCCTTAGAAACTAATTATTTTGCATTTTGTCCTTAAAAAAATTATTTTAGTTGTGTGTCCTAGAAACTAATTGCATTTGATAAAGAGGCCCTTGTGGCTAATTTCCACTAGATTAAAATACTGTAAATAAATGAAAAAACTATAATTAATAGAAATAACTAAAATTAACTGAAAAGAATAGCTAGAAAGAAATAGACTGAAAAATAATTTTAAAAATGTAAATAAAACTGCTAAAAAGGTTATTCCAAAAATCATAGTAAAACTACAACTATTGAAAACCCTATTATTTTAAATTACTTAAAGAGATCTTAAAATAATTACAATCACTCACCTCCGATTCTAAGCTCTTTTCTTGGTCTTCCCGGATCCACTTGGAGTTGTTAAAATATTTTTATCAAAAAGATTCTCTCCTTGGAAAATTATTTCTTTTAGAGTCTTTACTGAAAAGGTGAACCCAAGCGGAGAAAATCTAAAATGAGAAAAATTGTTAGGCCTAGAGTCTTATTTATAGGGGTAGAAGTGGATCTCAGACCGTTGGATTTCGAGATTGAATTGGATGCAACCACGTCATAGGCTGAATAGGAGCCATCGGATGGAAGCACGGAAGAACCAGATGGAACAGAAGAATGCAAAATGATGTGTTCGCTAGCTACTGGAACGAAGGAATGAATCCTTCATTCATTCACTCGAGGCGAGTCGATCATAGGGTCGACCGCCCACTATGCCAGGTCGTCCGGCCGGTCGACCTAGGCAATGGAATGGTCGACCTCTTGGTTTATCCTAATACAGTACATTATTAGTTCTGAGTAATTTGGTTAATTGTTAAACTTCATAACTTACAATGATACGACTTCTTGCATTGTAGTGTACTCTGATTGGCTCTAATAGAATGCGATGCGATCAACAGCGTTGGTTCCTCATACCTATCTTATCACGTCTAAAATAATGTATGCACACTGGTAAATAATATACGTGTCTTTGAAAAAGGAAGTGCAAGGTATTTCTCATACCATGTTTCAGTAATAAAAGCATATTATCATTAGTTATATATATACCTTATAATATATCAAGTATTAAAAATTTTAGTATTTAAAGCATTTCAGATGCAGATTCTAATAGCTTATATATAGTATATAGGGAAAATCTGAGTACTGGCGAGTAAAGCGACTAAAGAAACTGATTTGTTGCTTTTTATAAATTTTATTTATTTACTAAATAGGAGGGGCCCCACGTATTCATTCTTCAATCAAGTGCATGTATCCGCGAGTGTTTTTAGAATGACTCTAATATATAAACATATAAACAAAAATGTTTTCTGTTTACTAGGTTGGTATAATAGGGAATTTGGTATTCATCCCCAAAAATAAAGGAAGAAGTTCTTACAGAAGGAGCTTTACAACCTATTATTGGACTGTTAAGGTATTGCTTCGTATTTTAGCCCTACTAGATTTATGTGAAGTTCAACCATCATAAATTTATTAGTCTTATTTTTTGTTTTTTAGGAGCCTTTATATTTGGATGATTTCCATCCACCTTACCAATAAACCTATGTTTTATTGACTTTATGCTTACTTATTAGCTTGAATCAACCATATTTTAGCTTTTAATCATGCATTAGTGGCTCACTGAAACTTTACGTGACATTTGAAATTTCTACACCATAATTATACGACGGTAACCCTTTCATGATTCTATGTGTGGCAGTTCGTCCTGCATAGAAAGTCGGATGGAAGTAGCTTTATCAATTGGCCATTTTGCCGATTCTGATTCTAACCGCAAAGTATGCACTTCCATTATCATTACTACTAATTTCTTTCTGTGTTTTTCCAAAACCTATTTCTAAAGCACCTATCTTGTTGGTTCAAATTGTACATAGAGGTGCTGTAAGACCTCTTGTTGAACGTATTAGATAAATGCTTTAGAAATAGGTTTTGGGAAAACACAAAAAGAAATTAGTAGTAATGATAATGGAAGTGCATACTTTGCAGTCAGAATCAGAATCGGCAAAATGGCCAATCGATAAAGCTGCTTCCATCCGACTTTTTGTGCAGGACGAACTGCCACATATAAAATCATAAAAGGGTTACCGTCGTATAATTATGGTGTAGAAATTTCAAATGTCACGTAAAGTTTCAATGAGCCACTAATGCCTGATTAAAAGCTAAAATATGGTTGATTCAAGCTAATAAGTAAGCATAAGGTCAATAAAACATAGGTTTATTTGTAAGGTGGATGGAAATCATCCAAATATAAAGGCTCCTAAAAAACAAAAAATAAGACTAATAAATTTATGATGGTTGAACTTCACATAAAGCTAGTAGGGCTAAAATACGAAGCAATACCTTAACAGTCTAATAACAGGTTGTAAAGCTCTTCTGTAAGAACTTCCTCCTTTATTTTTGGGGATGAGTACCAAATTCCCTATTGTACCAACCTAGTAAACATAAAACATTTTTTTTACATGTTTATATATTAGTCATTCTAAAACACTCGCGGATGCATGCACTGTGATTGGAGAATTAATATGTGGGGCCCCCCTCCTATTTAGTGAATAAATAAAATTTATAAAAAGCAGCAAATCAATTTCTTCAGTCGCTTTACTCGCCAGTGTTCATAGCTTTTCCCTATATACTATATATAAGCTATTAGAATCTGCATACGAAATGCTTTAAATGCTAAAATTTTTAATACTTGATATATTCTAAGGTATATATAACTAATGATAATATGCTTTTATTACTGAAACATGGTATGAGAAATACCTTGCACTTCCTTTTTCAAAGATACGTATATTATTTACCAGTATGCATACATTATTTTAGACGTGATAAGATAGGTATGAGGAACCAACGCTATTGATCGCATCGCATTCTATTAGAGCCAATCAGAGTACACTACAATGCAAGAAGTCGTATCATTGTAAGTTATGAAGTTTAACAATTAACCAAATTACCCAGAACTAATAATGTATTGTATTAGCATAAACTTCCACTAGAGTTTGTTCTCAAATCTTCCTTCTTGATAATACTCTCTGAAGCTTTAAGATCGACGTTTGTATCACAAAGTGCTTTCCTTTTCTCGTTTGAGAAGAAATCCATTTCATAGACATGTTTAGAATTTGCGTGATCATGTTGAGGAATCAAGAGCTCAAATTGCTGTTGTAATGGAGCAGTTGATGATTGCTTCCTCTTCATCGGAGAACGTTCGTGGTCAAGGAACGGTATCGGACTTGACGACATTGTGTTCGAACTCATACCACCACCGCTAGCTTTTTCAATTGATTTTTTTTAATGGTTTTGAGTAAAGAGGAAGAAGAAGAAATAAGGAAAAGGAGATTTTGAAGTCTTTAGGTCATGAGGAGAGGTTGGCAATAAAAAGGGTTGAATAGAGTGAATGACATCAGACTTTACGTTATATTTACAGGTGGCTGTTTTCCAAAGGTGGATTTGAAGCATTCTGCTTAACAGGTCGGATCCCAGCTTCCTTCGTATCTTTTTTAAGTAACGAAAAATATATATTTTTAGCTCTTTCCATTTATTTATTTTCTTTACTCTTCACACTATTGGTTGTCTGCTATTCTTAGAAATAACCATGTTAAGTTAAATTACTGTATATAAAATATATTGAACTCGACCTTAAGTAAATATTAGTTGTAGATATTGTTGCAAGTTAATTATAAAAGAAAATCTTAGTTTATGCACTGTAAAATCTTAATCATTATCTACTATGTAAAAGTACATGCAACATTAAACTTGATAACAAATATATGCTATGATTATTCCATTTATAATGCATAATTTGGGAAGTTGAGGTAAATTAGACTTGGAATCTGAATTATTAGACTTTAAATTTGGTGTTAAATGAGCAAGTAAACGTGTTATTTTGTTTTAAGTAAATATAAGTATATCTACTTATAAGTAATATTAGACATGAAATAAGTAAGTAAAGTGCAAGATGGAATTCAATGTGAACAGAGAAGAATAAAAATCATGTCAGAATTAAGTAGAAGAAGAAAATAAGATACCTACGAAAGAACGGAAAATTTAATACAAAGCGAGAAAAAAACAAAAAGGCAAGTAGAGTCAAAGTGTGATCTGACCTCTTCTAAATGCAACCGATTCGATTGGTCTGCCGCAATTCACATGCAAACAAAAAAATAATCCCACATCTTTGAATGGAAAATTTAAGTTTGTTTAAATTATAACATCTACATGCATCAGCCGCTGAGTTTGGTGATTCTAGTTGTTAACTTGAATGGGAGCAATAAGGTGTTTGGTTGGAAGATACAATTAGTGTGTGTGACTTATTCATCTCCTATACCACAGCCAGAATTCACTTCACTTATACTTTTTTGCACATACTCTGCTGTTGTTTAAATAAAAGCTTTTGATGAATTTTATGTTTTGCCCCCTTCCATTATTATACAAATTCACAAGCTAACCTTATTTTTGGTATATTACCAATGAGAAATGGTTTTGCCCATACGAGATGACATACCATTTTTGCTCAACATTAAATTGATTCTACATTGTAGCATTGCATTAAATTAAAACATTAAAATTAATGATATTTGATCAAGTCTACACCTTTTTTGTGAAAATGTTAATGAATTTTTTAACATGAAAGTTAAAATATCAATTAAGACAATTTTTACAATTAAATGCTCAAATTGAGAAGTAATAAAAAATTTCTGAATTAGAATTGATTTTGCTAAAATGAAGAATTTTTTTGTAAAGTAGAGAAGTTACAATATCCCAAAAATTGAAGTTCATTTTGTGTTTTAACTTAATTCAGTGCTACGAATTTCTTATTTTCGATGAATAAGTATAAAATTTTAAAGAAGAAAATAAGGGTACTTTTGTAAAAGAGGTGTGTATGTGAACTATTTGATGTATAGTATTTTATTATACTTTACTGTCTATGTTAAGGGATTATTGACGTATGAATAGAATTAGTCTAATTTTATATCTCATATTTAATGTTTAAGTAAATGTGGAAATAAATATTGGCTAATGGATTCTACCCACAGCCCAATAATCTTCTCTAAATCATCAATAAATCTTGTAGAAATTAGAATTAGTCATCGCTGAAGTCTAAGTAGGCGACACATTTAAATACTTCACATTTCTAACATAGGATATATCCAACCTAAAGAAGAAAAACATGGAAATATTGAATTAATTTTTCAAATAGTACTCTAATATTCAATGGTAAAATAACAAAAAACTTGTTGCTTGGTCAACGGTGATAAATGTGGCTAATTTCCGATTTAGTTTACTTTGTATAAAACAAAGCCATCCTTTTGGTTTGCATTTTATATGAAACAAAGGTGGAAATATATTGGTAGTTAGATGACATTTTGGTTTACATTAATCTGGAATCACAACATCCTTTTGGCGACTTTAGAATGGAAACTATATTTGGACTGGCTTAGTAAGGTATTGGAAAAATCAAAACAACATATGCACCATTTTTCTTTAAAATCTTAAGTTTGTTGTAATAATCGATATTTTTCGATTGTATACAAATTATTTGAAAACTAAGCTATTTATTTTTTATTTTTTTGGAATAAATTTCCCTTAGTACTTCTGTATACAAATAAGGACAAACACAAGCAATGAACTTATATTAATTAGATTCTCAGTTTGCACTCAATAGGAAAATAGTTATGAATTTTTTCTGTGCAAATTCAGCTTCTGTTAATTCATTTGATGCATATAACTCTATATTTTTTTAGCTAAATTAACAGTAAAAATTAAACAATGCTAGTTGTTAAAATAGATAAACCGCTTCTTCTACCTCCTCTTTATTTACAACGCTGCTGTCTAAAGGGGAGCACTGCATGGTTATTAGCAAGAAGAATCTGTTGGTGTTATTATTCTTCATTTTCAGAACTTGCGCTCAAGGATCTATCTCATAATTTAGATATTAATCATGAAGTGTAAAAGTGAAAGCTTTGATTTATGCTCATGAGCTAGCTTGCCCAGGTTTACATTGTTTTTAAATTATACTATATTTAGATCTTTTATCTTCTACTTTCTCCGAGCGTGGTAATTGGTCCCTCGCATCTTTTTTAGGTGGATGACGACGTTAAAAAAAACACACTCATTTTCAGGCCCAACCATATAAGACTTTAAGACAAAAAATTTGTCAATCCTGCATTTTGTCCATCTTATCATGGAGTTCTTAAGTGTTTCTTATTAAATTCTGGGTTGTAGTAGAGAGTTCTTGAGTTTGAACTGATAATTCTTGAGTGGTTCTCTCTATTTTTTCTGTCGATATTGCCTTTCTATTGTTGATAAGATCTTGCCTCTACCGTAGGCCAGGAAAGTCGTCGGTTGCTGCAGAACCTAAGGAAGATGAAGGCTGCTCCTTGCTCATGTCATGATTCAACTGGTCAGGGTCGGATTCTTGCACGCTAGTAGGCTTTGATACCGATATGTGTTCTTTTGATTTTTCGTGTTGAAATCTAGTGATTGCCATGGTAAGGTTTAGGTGATGTTAAGTTCAGTGCTGACTGAGTGGGTTCAGGAAGTGGTGGGTTTCGAAGGTAGAAAGTGATGCTGTTAAGGTTAATTAGGAAGAAGGATGTGGGATACTTGAAAGAAAGCATGTTAAAAAGTTTCAAAATTAAGAGAAATGACAAAAAAAGTGCACAAAGAAAACAAAAGGTAAGAAAAATTTGACAGTTTTTATTATTTCACTTATATTGATCTGATTACTTAGCCTTAGATCATATATATAGGCATCACACTTGGAGATTATCATCAACTTGCCATTACAATTCAAAGGCACCCTAAATCATAGCCCAACAACAAGAATTATGGAATCAAAAGCAGCCCAATACAAAAAAGAATGTTCAGACTTGTGCACTTGCACACATGCACACAACTCCGCATCTCACTGCTCTTCTTTTAATGCCCATATGATGCTTTCCATTGTTTCTCTGTGCTTCTGCATCGTACCTAAGCTCTTATAATCATCCTCAAGTGTTTCAACTGCTTGTGTTGATGAATTCTATTTTGTTTGCCTAACTATTTGATGAAACTCCTGAGTAGATCGTTGATCACCAGGTGCTTGATGTAATGTTTGAGTGTAACATACACCTTGGAAATGAAGGTCAAGATTCTACAACAGATGAGAATTGATTTGGTTGCTGTTAGAGTCACACCCATTATGCTATTTCTTATCATTTGGATTTGTGAGTAGGCTCTTTTTCTCATTGTCTTTTAACGTAATTGATCCGTACTCATTTCCCTAGTGTGTTTATTCAAACGAGTAAAAGCACATGGATATATTTATGTGCACATATATTTGGATTGGTTGGTAGCATTAACATGCAACCAACACTGCATCTGCATCAGGGCCACGTGGCTCAATTTGGTACGTTCGTTTCGTTTAGTACGAAGAAAAAATATGTACAAATTTGATGGTCCTTACCAAGAATTCATTTATTACAATCTGCAAAACATTAGATTACCCAACGCAAACCACTATTATATTTTTCAAGGACAAATTTTTGATTTAGGATTCGAAAAACAAACATTGCTGAACAATGGTAATGTTTCAAAACTAATTATAAAAATATAAATGTTTTTATATAGTTTGCGCATTTATTGAATTCACAAACTAAACTTAAAAATAAAAGGAGCATTGAGTTTGCACATTCCAACATTAGCACTTCAATTTTGATAGACGTGATCATAACCTTATTTTTAATAAAAAACCTACGAAGATCGGTTAAGATTTTTTTAGTTAGATCCACAATTTTTTAGATAAAATTTTATTTACAACTTATATTACATAAAAAATCGCATACTTGATGTATATTACTCAAACATTGTAACTATATAACTGTGCGAACCTTATTTTTGCAAAGATAATAATTCAATAAACCAACCACTTTAACTAAAACAAAGAAACAAATGCAGAGAACAACGTGAATCTGCTCATTCGGTGATTAAAAAAAGTACTGATTAACATGCTCCAACCTGACCCACCCACTCACTTAATTGCGCTCTAATTTAACCCACCGGCCAGAATAAATTACAAATTGAAGACGACAAACAACAAAATTATATTTCTAGTTTGAAGTGAAAAAACGATCTGTCTGATGCTCTGTAAGCATTTACTTACAATTCATTATAAAAGTGCAAAATCATGAACAAATTAAGTTTATCTGTGCATGATTGGTTGTAACAGAATATAAGCAGCTGCTTATATGCATATAGAATTGTTAATTCTACTGTTTGACATTTAGAAATGTTAAACATCAAATAGCTCTATCTAACACCAAATCTCATTTATATCATCAAATCAAATATCAATACATTACGTTATACTTGCATGTAAAAGCAAATCACATATTGATTGCCAGTTTAAATTTAATACAATTAGCTCATTGAATCACATCGTCTCCAATAAAGCTAATTTATGCATTAACACCTCTCTAGAGTCTCTAATAAAACAGATTAAAAGTTTGATATCTTACATTATATATATAAAACGAAATGTGGGTTTCGAGCATGTGATTTGTTGGCCAACAGTTGATTTTGCTGTTCCAAGCAAATCGATTCAAACACCACAAAATCCCACCTTTTCCAATTAATGTACTACACTTTATTTATTTCGTTTGTTGCCTTAGTTCTTTTCGTCTCCTCATAATTATACTACACGCTTTGCATCGTGCATCGATATACACCTTTTGTTCAAAAGTAATTTGTTCCACATCATCAAAAATACATTAATTGTTGTTGTATATAAGCTAAGGGATGAAGAAAGAAGTTGTTCCAATAACATCTAATTGTGTTGAGATGATGTCATGAAGTTTAATAATACGGCCCATGAATGGATGACATGCAAACTTGAAGGCGAATAATTTTAGCTACTATGGAGATGTAAATGGCATTTTAGGAAATTCAGAAGACACGATTGAATCTTATTTATTGAATTCTCATTATTAATAGTAAAGATAAAGATGTATGTCCGGCGTGGACAGTATTTCACAATGTACCTGAGGTAGCTATGATGTAGAAGGGGAGAAGAATAGATATTGGCACTAGTGTATAGTTTGGGAACTGTTTTGTTCTCCGATACTCCATTTATTTTTTAGAATTTAATTAGGCATTTAAATAGTAAATACTGAGCTCACTTGATTTCTACAAAACTTGATTAGCTGAATTGTATGCATTTGCAGTAATGAAACTATTTGAAGTGTTTGACAGGATACTTTTGTTATTAGTTTAAGCTGGTTATGTACTTTGCAGTAATGAAACTATTTGCAGTAATGAAACTATTTGAAGTGTATGCATTTGCAGTAAGGAATCCTGACTACATGTTTACTAGCCATAGCTCAAATCTGGTGGGGGACACATTTGAAGACCTTGTATCCCCAACACAGCATACGTCAAACCTGAAGAAAAGCTAAAGTGGAAACAAAAAAAATAATCCCATCCCACATCTTGTTATGGAAAAATATAAATCTATTTAAATTATACCATCTACATGCACCAACTATTGAGTTAGGTTATTCTACCTATTAACCTGAAGGGGAGCTATAAGGTGTTTGTTTAATGAGGCTAAATTCTTCAATTGCCACGGTTAGAATTTTCTTATCTACTCTTTTTACAAATAAGAAATATAATCAACGAATAATGGTTTTACACATAGGAGACGACAAATACCATTTTTTCCTCCGCTTTACACTGCTTCTGCATTGTACCCCTCCAAACATTCAGCTGCTTCTTCCAACTGTATTAAGTTTTTTTTAACACACACACACACTGCTATTTCTGCTTCATTATTGAATTTATCTCACTATGCACACACATTAATTCATAACTGTCAACTTCGACTCTTATGTTTAGGACATGATTGTTGTTGAACCATAACAAAATGCACATGCATGGAAATCTGGGTTTCTATTTCCACCATTAAACGCAGAAACAGTGAGAACAAGAAGCATACCTCACTTAAACAAATAATTTTAAATCTCATATATTTAATATTCAAGTGCTAATGAAATGAAATATTAGCAAAGAAATTCTACGCACAGTCCAATAACCTTTTCCAAATCATCAACTAATTTATTAGAAATTAGAACCGGCCATCACTGAAGTCTTGGTAGGTGATACATTTAAATACTTCACATTTCTGACGAAGAAGGAAAACATGGAAATAATGAATTCATTTTTCAAATAATGCGCAAATATTCAATGGTAAAAGAATCCATCTTGTCATGAAAACTTATAATGTTCTACAATCAGAGTTAGTTGAGCTAGATAATGGTACATTGCAGTCCAACCGAATAACTCATTCCACATATTTACTAAACTGCCTTAAACGAGCAACTCATTTTAACCGTTTACTTAAAATTTGAATTTTTAAAATTCATTATTTTAAAATTGTAATATTATGAATTTGAATTTTGAAAATATAATTTTTAAAATTTTTAATTTTAAAAATAAGAATTTCAGAACTTAGAAAAATGGAAATCCAAAATTTAAATTTCAAATAATCGAATATTGAAAATTGAAATTTTAAATTATGGATTATAGAAATATGATTTTTAAAATTTTTAAATTGAATTATGAAAATTTAAAGTTTGAATATTTGAGTACAAACAATTTGAATTGTAAACACTTGAAGTTCAAAATTTTGAATTTTCAAATTTTGAATTCTATGATTGAGAATTTGAATATTATAGAAAAATTTGAATTTAAACTTGAAAAATCGAGCTTTAAAATTTTGAATTTCGACTTTGAATTTGTAAATTTTGAAGTTGAATTTAACAATATGAAAATTTAAATTTTGAATTTGAAAATTAGAGCAAGGGTTTGAAATTTCGATTATTTTGTAGACTTAAGAAGTAAAAGTAAATTTTATTTTTTTATATTTATAATATATTTTGTAAGTCAAATGTAATTTATGGGTTAAATGGATGACTCATATATTAAGTGGATTACTTTAGTAGAGAATTATATTGACAAAGGTATCGAAACTAAATCAAAACAACATTCATACCATTTTTCTTAAGAAGTTCTAATTTTTTATAATAATAAATTTTCCTTTCGACTGTATACAAATTATTTGAAATGAAGCTATTTATTTTTCATTTCTTAACTTTTTTTTTGGAATAAATTATCCTTAGCACTCTATATATAAATAAGGATTAACACAAGCAATGAACTTATATTAATTAGATTCTCAGTTTGTACTTAATAGGAAAATAGTTATGAATTTTTTCCGTCCAAATTCAGCTTATGATAATTCACTAGATGCATAAAACTCTCTATTTTTAAGCTAAATTAAGAGTAAAAAGTAAACAATGCCGGTTGTTAAAATAGATGAACCTCTTCTTCTACCTCCTCTTTATTTACAATACTGCTATCTAAAGGGGAGCAATGCATGGTTATTAGCAAGAAGAATCCGTTGGTGTTATTATTCTTCAATTTTAGAATTTGTTGTCCAGGAACTATCTCAAATTTGGATATTGATTGTGAAGTGTAAAACTGAAAGCATCAGTTTAGGCTCATGAGCGCCCATATTTCCATTATCTCTTTTATTTATTACTTAGTATTATTTTATTTAAATCTTTTATCTTCTACTTACCTACAACTTTTTTAGGTGAATGACGATGTGAAAATATAAAAAATCACCCTCATCCTCATATTTAGGCCCAAACATATGTGCCTTTTGACGAAAACTAACTTGGAAGTAGGGATGACAATGAAGCGGGTTTAGGGTGCAAACCTGGTAGACCCGTCCCTATTTTGACCCATCAAGATCCGTCTCATTTTTTCATCAGGGTGAGTAGACCCATGACTAGTCATGAAAGCTTCGGGTCTCGGTTTGGGTTAGGGCTTGGCAAACTCGCCCCAACCCGACCCGTGCTATTGAAGCTCATGATATAAACAAATAAGATTTGTTGTAACAAAAAAATTTATAATGAAGATACCCTAATGTTTTATTCAATAAGTTCTATTATTTGAAATACTAATTGCATTATTGCTAATTGTATAAACAAAAATGCATATTGTTTGAATCCTAATCGAACACTTTATTTTTTTTCTTTAAATTTTATAGTCACTATTATCTATAATCAATATATTTTTTAATATCTATCTTTCTTACACATAAAAGTATTACTGTATGAAAATCATAATCAACTTTTGAGAGAACAAACAAAAATGCACCGGATTTTGAGACGGGTCGGGTCTTACCCAGACCCGTACGGGTCCCGGGTTGGAGCGAAAATCTAGACCCGCACCGGGACTACGGAACGGGTCTGGGGTGGGGTTTAAATAACTCGGATCGGGTATGGGTCATGAAAAACCCACCCCAACCCGTCCCATTGCCATCCTTGCTTGGAAGTTAAAATAGAGAAAAATAAAGGCCTTAAAAGGAAAATTGAACAAAAGACAGCTTAAACTGAAAAAAACTAGCAGAGCCAATTGCTATTGAGAAGTAGCACTTATGTTTAATTTGAATTGAAATAAACTTGCTCTCAACAAAACTTCAAAGAACAGTTCCGTCGACAACTTTAACAACCATAGATCGATCATATTCAAGACAGCGGTGATGAGAAACACCTAAGGTATCAACGGTAGTATACTTGAAAATATGATAGATTTTTTATGATTACATTGGTAGTAAACCAGCAGAACAGGATTTTCCGGAGATGATCAATGGATGGGGGATGGAATAGTGTAACAACTTAGAAATTTTAATAATAAATTAAAATATTAATAACGGTAAAAAAGCATTTTACAAATAAGGGAAAAATTGTGAAATTTCACAAACTTATATTGATTTGATTACATAGCTTTAGATCGTAAATATAGGCATTACACATATAGATTATCATCAACTGGCCATTACAATTTAAAGGTACCCTAAATCATAGCCCAACAACAAGACTTCTGGAATCAAAACAGCCCAAATGCAATTAAAAGATTGTTCAGACTTGTGCACTTGCATCTCTCTTCTTCTAATGCTTATCCGATGCTTTTGACTGATTCTCCATGCTTCTGCATCGTACCTAAGCTCTTAGAATCATCCTCAACTATTTCAGCTGTTTGTATCGACAAGTTGTAATTTGTTTGCTTAACTGTTCGATGAAACTCCTGAATAAACTGTTGATCACCAGGTGCTTGATGTAATGTATGAGTGTAACATACACCTTGGAAATGAATGTCAGGACTCCATAACAGATGAGGATCGATTTGGTTGCTGTTAGAGTCGCCCCAATTATGCTGTTTCTTATTGTATGGATTTGCGACTATGTTCATTTTCTCATTGTCTTTTAACGTGTAATTGATCCATACTCATTTCCCTACCGTGTTCATTCAAATGTAAGCCCGACGTGGACAGTATTTCACAATGTACCTGAGGTAGCTATGAAATAGAAGGGGAGAAGAATAGATATTAGCACTAGTGCATAGTTTGGGAACCGTTTTGTTCTCAGATACTCCATTTATTTTTTAGAATTTAATTAGGCATGTAAATAGTAAATACTGAGCTCAATTGATTCTTACGAAATCTGATTAGCTGAATTGTATGCATTTGCAGTAATGAAACTTTGATGTGTTTGACATGATACTTTTTGTTATTAGTTTAAGGCTTTAAGCTGAATATGTACTTTTATTTATCAGTTCACAGGATATAACAGTAGAAAATATGAGTTTCATTTTTCTCATTTGTAATCAAACTATTCTTATTCAGGAAATTAACTCGAACAACTTTGTTTCTATTCAGGAATTTGGACATTATCTTTATGGTTGAATGTGGCTCTTTTCGATCATCCATGAAGTTCGATCATCCATGAAGTTCACGATGCACATACATGGTAATTCTTCTTTAGTATACTTAATGGTTACACTGTGGTAACATTTAAAAATGTATTGACAAAATGATACTAGAATTCTCAAAATAAACCAATGCCAAAATAGCCCGTTCATGGTGGAGACAGTTTTAAATGTAAAGGCTTTTTATAAGGTCGTGGCTTTATTTTTGAATAAATCTTCTGTTTATGAATGTTAAAACTTACATCATTTTCTCTACAATTTTTAATTAAACATTCATGGAACTTTTGTTTTTGCCATCGTTGTTGGACACAATGAGACACAACCAGAACATAAATAAATTCCATCTTTAAACTCCAGTAATAAAAACAAATCACTACAACATTAGGTAACACATATCACAACAACACTACAGTAAAACAAATAAAGCAAATGGGTAAGGAATCTTGACTACATGTTTACTGGCCATAGCTCAAATTTTGGTAGGGGATACATTTGAGGACCTTGTATCCCTAACACAGAATACGCCAAACCTGATGAAAAGCTAAAGTGGAAACAACAAAATAATCCCACATCGTGGAATGGAAAAATATAAATCTATCTAAATCATACTATCTACGTGCAGTAGTTGATGAGTAAGTTAATTCTAGCTGTTAACATGAAGGAGAACTGTAGGATATTTCACGGTTAGAATTTTCTTCACTCATATTTTGTCCCATAACAAATATGATCAAAGATAAATGATTTCGCGCATGCGAGATGACATATAACATTTTTCCTCCACGTTAAACTTACTTAACCAAATAATTTTAAATCTCGTAGATTTAATATTCAAGTACTGGGGAAATGAAATATTAGCAAATGAATTCTATGCACTGTATAATAATCTTCTCTAAATCATCGACCAATTCATTAGAAATTAGAGATGGCCATCACTGAAGTCTTGGTGGGTGAAACATTTGAATACTTAACATTTCCGACATAGGATATATCCAACCTAAAGAGAACAAAACATGGAAATATTAAATTAAAGTCTCATTTGGATCGACTTAAATATGTCACATTATGGCTTCTTTTCAGTCAAAATGAATTGGTTTTGGCTTCCAAAAAGCAAAAAAATGACTGTTATAAGTCAATCCAAACGAGCCATTAGTAGTGGTCAGATATTTAACAGTAAAATAATCCAATGCCTTGTATTGAAAAACTTATAATGTACCATCTATAATTAGAGTTAGCTTAGCCTAGGTAATGGTAATCTGTAGTCCAACTAAATAACTCATTTCACATGTCTGCTAAAATATCTTAATTCAGTAACTCATTTTATCCAATTGCTTAAAATTTAAATTATGAAAATCTATTTATTAAAAATCGGAATCGAGAATCTGAATTTTGAAAATTTAAAATTTTGAATTTTAAAAATATGAATTCCGAGAACTTGAGAAATGAAAATCCAAAATTTAAATTTCAAATAATTAAATATTTAAATTTTGAATTTTAAAATTTTGAATTTTGATAATCTGGATTTTTAAAATTTAAAAATTGAACTTTGTAAATTGAAAATTGAAAATTTGAATTGAGAAAACTCGAAGTTCAAAACTTTGAAATCGGAAAATTCTATGTGACGCCCCACCTCTATACCCACGCTAGACAAGGACACTACGGGGTAATGCCGTCGACTAGCGCGGAGAATAAGGCTGTTGAGGAGCGATCATCCATGTAATTGTTTTGTGCGAGTACCGATATGCCAGATAAAAATATAACTTTTCATCTCAAGAGGAAATCCGACATATCGATACAAACTCAAAGCTACTACACGGTGGCTATGTATATATACTTCGGAAACAAATATAGAAATAAACATAACACAAATCAGTCACAGACAATTCATATCACAAAGGCGGAAATTGATATTAATATAACACATGAAAGTGTACATCAGAGTAGTGGTCAAACAAGATCCACAATATCACAAAAGAAAAGATAGAAGTGCTAGACAACAGAATATGTATACATCAATGAGTCAATATATCGAATGTATACAACCAAAAACTACAATGCTAGAGTAGTTAGCCAAAAGTCAGATGATTGTTCCAGATAAGAAGTTATGAGGAAGCACCTGTAAAATCTCAGTCTGACCCGAGTATTATTTAATAAGAAAATAATAAACGGATCAGTCTAGCTATAATTATCAGATAAAATGAGATATAAGAAGAGATATAATAAAAACGTATGATAACCAAAAATGTCATACCTCGACAAGTATACATTAGAAAATCAACAAAGGAAAATCATACAAATATCTCACGAATCTCATAGCATAAAAAGAATGTCATATTCTTTATTTAATTCACCAAGCCACAATAAATGACATACATATCAATGCCAACAGAAAAAGGTTGTGAAACATAAATTCCAGAAATCACAACGAGAAATCCAGAAATCACAAGAAAAGAGGATGGCCAATCCCATAAAACTGAACATCGACATACCTAGAAAGATACGCCCCATGTAAAGTCTAGCATCGATACGCCTAGAAAGATGCACCCCATGCAAAGTCGAACATCGACGCACCTAGAAAGATACGCCCCATACTCTAGCATCGACGCACCTAGGAAGGTACGCCCCATGCATAAATAAACATCGATGCACCTAGAAAGATACGCCCCATGTAATGTCTAACATCGATGCACCTAAAAAGATACACCCCATGCAAAGTCGAACATGGACGCATCTAGAAAGATACGACCCATGCATAGACGAACATTGGACGCACCTAGAAAGATACGTCCCATGCCCCGACTTATTGAGCCGATTGCTCCACGAAGTAAACAAACATCGACGCATCTATATACGTACGACCCAT
This sequence comes from Allium fistulosum, assembly GCA_030737815.1. Lineage (NCBI taxonomy): Eukaryota > Viridiplantae > Streptophyta > Magnoliopsida > Asparagales > Amaryllidaceae > Allium > Allium fistulosum. The sequence continues at coordinate 107,774,284 of CM060906.1, forward strand.
GCGTAAAGTAAACATCGACGCACCTAGATAGGTACGACCCATGCGAGAAGTGAGACGAAGCTCATTAAAACGAGGAACAGTCCTCCACGTGTACAAAGAGACATCGCACATTGCTAGTCTAAACCATAAAATGATCATCATCGATCATCAAGAAGTGTCGATTACACTAAGCTAGTAAATATAAGAGTTTAGCTTCATGTCCCATAACCACTTGCTTAACTTAAATATTTGCGAACAAACTGTAGATCTCCACTAGAAAATTGTCACAAGAGTTTCAATCGAACAAGTCCATAAATTAACCGACGAAGTAAACGCAAGCGTTTCATACCACTTGTTTTGCTAAACCGTTTAATTAGATTTTCTCATACGAATGAGGTAAAGGTTTGTATATACTAATAGATTAGAAAACGGTTTTATAAACGAGCTTTGTATTAAAAATAGAATTGAAATCATCTTTGTAAAGAGTTTGAATATTTACTATTAGTATAGAAACCTTTGTATTTTTAAAGTGACAAGTCATAGAAATGATTGTAGAAACAATCAACCATCAAAAATTCACATCCGAAGACGTGAATCAATTCCAACGAAATCGATACCAAATCCATCAAAAATGGATAACCACAAAAATCCCGAAAAAGAAGTCATCACGGTAGATAATAAAAGATAACAACAAATTGGATAACCTTGAATCGATAAAGGCTGGAAAATCAAAACAAAATAATTAGGTAGGTTGAGAGGAGTAGGTAGGTCGACTGGACCAGGGGGTCGGTCGACCGATACAGACCCAGGCAATTTCCTGGGTCTGGTTCGGTCGACTGAACCCCTGGTTCGGTCGACCGAACCTGCTTCCGAGACATTCTGGTTTACTGTTCGGTCGACTGAACCCCTAGTTCGGTCGACTGAACCCCTAATTCGGTCGACCAAACCTGCTCCAGAAGCATTTTCAGTCCAGCCCCCTTTGGGGCAAATTCCAACAACGGCGATCGAACGAGCAACGGCCGCTAAGGGTTTACGCCAATCGGCAACCCAGCCCTATATGACTCTCCGAAACACTCCGCTAACGTGTTCAAACATCAAAGATTGGATTTTTATAAAAATTGGATTCCAAAAACCAAAAATTGAACAATTCATCAATTCAATCCAAATCGAAAGCAATTGAACATAAATAAGTGTTAGGAATTCATAACCAACAATCAAAGATAAATATAGACATAGACGTGAGATAAAAATCTCACCTTTTCACAAAATCAATGAAGAAGAAGCTATAGAGCAATGACAAGGACATTCACTCTTCAATTCCAACTCAACAAGCTTGAATCTAAGCTTAAAAGAGAAACATTTCCTAAATTAGGTTTAGGGAATTTCTGAAATTGAAAGGAGAATGAGTTGGAGAGGATGAAGAGGATACTTACCAATAGCTTCTCTTTGAATTTGGAGCTAGAAGAAGGATTTGCAAATGAACTAGGGCTTGGAGTTTTAATTTCCCATTCCACTCTCCATTTTTGATGAAGCTTAAGTGTTAGGAAATGAAAGTGAAGTAATGAAGAGGAGAGGGAGTGGAGCTTGAGTTAATGAAACCAGAATTAGGCAAATGGGCTGAACCAAACCCAAAGTCCAAAGTGAAAAAGTAGCAAAATTCTACTAACTCCAAACATATCGAAGTTTATACTCAAAAAGGTCGCAAACGGCATTTTGAACTCAATGGAAGTGGTCTCGAGTCCTAATTTGACAGTTTGCAAAAAGTAGCTTTTCGGACCTCAATCCGATTAACGATTCTATATTTAAATAAAATATTTAAATTTGCAATCGTGCGGGTTGTTACAGACTTCTCTCCTTAAAGAAATTGCGTCCTCGCAATACTTAAGAAGAAAATAAAGAGTAACAACCATAAAAGCATATCAACACAAAAGAAATTTTGAAATAAGAAGTTCACCATAAAGAGCACGAAAGAGTTAGCCCGAACATGTTCGCTCGATGAATTCTCTGGATTCCCAAGAGAAATCCTTAGGATTTGAGAACCATCGGACTTTCCCAAAAAGAACATCTTTATTTCGAAGGTACTCAACCCCCGAAGAAATGATGCGAATAGAATGTTGCTCAAAAGTCAAATCCGGTGAAACTTCAATTCCTACTATAACACCAGGCTCAAGAATAAAAATCGGAAACCTAAAATCATTTCCATAGTTAAAAGACGTGGAAAACGTCAAGAATAACAGAAAATTGAGCCGGTGCAACGGCGTAGTACAAAAACGGTACGCCCGAGAAACGAGAAACTTGAATAATTTAGAACAACGGCGTAGTACAATAACGGTACGTCAGATGAACCAAAGCTCGAATAATTTCGGAACACCAACATAGTACAAAAACGGTACGTCCAATGAACCGAACACCATAAAAGAACATCGGACGCTAGTCCATAAAAGAAATGAGATAAAGCTCAATAAAACGAAGTATATCAAAATGTCTGATGAACTTGATAAAAAGATAATTTCATTCAGACATCATCAAAGAATCAACCACTTGTTGCTTACGACTAAGCGCATTGGCAACACGATTTTCCTTCTGGGAATAAAAAGAATATCAAGATCATAAGATGCTAGGAACTCGAGTCAACATGAAGTTCCTTATGAGAAAATAAATATTCCAAAGATTTATGATCGAGGTGGAGAACAAATTTCTCCCCAAAAAATGATGATGCCAAACTCTAAAAGCGAAAACAATAACCGCGAGCACTAGATCATGAGTGGCATACCTAGTCTCGATCGGCTTTAATGATTTAGAAGCACAAGTGATAGCACGTTCTCTTTTGCAAGAGAACGGCATCCAAACCAATACGATTAGCATTGGTACCAAAGATAAAGTCTTGATTCCCTTTGGGAATCACAAGAATAAGAGTATCGAAAATAAAGAATTTCTTTTAAATAATCTTCTTTCCTGAAAAGCTAAAACTTTCAAAATTACATTTATCTTTATGTAATAATCTTTCTAGAAAAATTTACATTTTTACAAGTCAATATATTGTGTCTGACTGTCTCATCAAAGCATTTAGGAGATTCTTATCGATAACGTTGATCAAGCGCATCGACCAGAATTCTTAAAGCACTCAATGGGCAATACAATCACAAAATCATCTTCTATATGATAAACATGTTCTTAAAAACCTTTAAGAATATTCTTTGCTCGCTTAAGAGCAAAATCAAATTGTACTTATAAATAAATCTTATGAAAAAGATTTGCAAAATTTTAAATTGCTGTTTTCATCCAAAATCAATATATACAAGAATGGAGTCATCGAGATCGTAGAATACTCGATTCATAAAATGAATGAAATAAGCTGGACAAACTGAATGACATAATAAGTCATTCATAAGTTTCATAACGAGTGTGGAATGCGGTAAATGGAATGTTAACTCCCGCAACTCGTAGCAAATGAAAATCGGTGGCAAGGTCGAGCTAAAAATACCTTAACACCACTCAAAAGATTGCTTAGGTGATAATCCTAAGACAAACTCAAAAATACCGGAAAATTCTCAAACTACATGAATGAGAGAAATAACACTTTCCTCATCATGTGAGCTTAAAGAATAAAATGATGCCATCAAATTGGAATCAAAATCACAAAGGAAAAACAGAAATCTACTTAACAGATTGAAAATGTCGAAGATGAATAGTCCACACGGGACAAAGGATATGGCTTCATAATAATTAAGCCAATCCTTACAAAAGTCAATTCCGAAGCATAAGTAAAAATCGGTTCGGAAAGAAAAATCACATAAAATAATCTCGACATTTTCACAAAGTAAATTGAGTGTTGCGGATCCATCAATCGAATTCGCAATTCTCAATGAAGTCATCAAGCCAAAAATTTAAAAAGAGAAAGAACCATCAAGTTCTTTTGATATAAATAATGAGATGATCCCAAATCAAAAAGAACTCAAATAAGATAATCTCGAAACAAATATCGTCAAGGATAGAAAATACCTTGACCAAGAGAAGTGCTAGTAGAGGCTTGCACAACCTTTAGCTTTCCCTCCTTCTTGCTTGAAGTATGGGACACACAGATATATGATGACTCAAACTTTTGCAATAGCGACAATAGAGGGGTTGCGGACACTCCTTTGCATAGTGGTCCATAGAATCACAATTGTAGCATCGTCCACGACTAGTGGTAGGAGTCTTTGCTACAGAAGTTTCTTGCTTCCCTTTCTTGACGGGATTGTGGCCTTTGAACTTAATAGGCCTCTTCAGGTTATTGTTGAAGTTCTGTTTGGCACCCACAACTTCAACATTACTTTCATTTTCGGCCTCTTCCAGTCGAAGAGCGATATCAACAAGCTGATCAAAAGAAACTTCTAGTTTCAGAAGCAAAGGCTTTTTAAGGTTCTTATTCAACCCATAGACAAATCTCTGATTTTTCTTCAATGGGGTATTAATATATTCGACCCCATATTTAGAGAGAGATTCAAAAGATGCGACATAATCTGCCATCGAAGATTCACCTTGAACAAGGTTAATAAAGCGTCGGGCTAAAGTTTCTTTTTCAGCCTCCGGCACAAATTTCAATTCGAATCTTTCCCGGAATTGCTCCCAAGTGAGATCTGCTTCAACGATTTCAGAAATAAGAAGCTCATACCAATCTAATGCTCTTTCTTGGAGCATACTATAAGCCACTTTGACTCGGTGGAGATCAACAAGATTCATGCGAGAAATGATGCGGTCGCATGATCTAAGCCAAGCTTGGATTTCAATGACACTCTCGGATCCCCGGAATGGCCTTCCACCCAAATCAGTATAATCTCTACACAAGCGTGCAAAACCGGATCTAGGATGAATAGGCTCTGGAATGGGTCCGATAGCTTGAGCATTCTTAACAAGATCTAGAAGCTGCTGGGCAGACATAAATACTCCCTCCTGAGGAGTAGCACTGGATTGACCGACGTTGGTACGGCCAGATCTAACCATTTCTCTTCTTTAAGAAAGAAAGAAAAGAGAAAAAGGTTAATCTCAGAATGAATATCAAAAAAACTTGATTGATAAAACAAGGAATCATAAAATGAAATAGGATAGAACGGTACGAAGACCCGAATTAAATCCTATGGCACGATTCCTAAGAAAGACTTAGGACAATGATCCTTGCTAGATTATTCTACATTGTTCCGAAGTTTGGCTTTGATACCAAGCTGTGACGCCCCACCTCTATACCCAAGCTAGACAAGGACACTATGCGGTAATGCCGTCAACTAGCGTGGAGAATAAGGCTGTTGAGGAGCGACCATCTATGTAATTGCTTTGTATGAGTACCGATATGCCAGATAAAAATATAACTTTTCATCTCAAGAGGAAATCCGACATACCGATACAAACTCAAAGCTACTACACGGTGGCTATGTATATATACTTCGGAAACAAATATAGAAATAAACATAACACAAATCAGTCATAGACAATTCATATCACAAAGGCGGAAATTGATATTAATATAACACATGAAAGTGTACATCAGAGTAGTGGTCAAACAAGATCCACAATATCACAAAAGAAAAGATAGAAGTGCTAGACAATAGAATATGTATACATCAATGAGTCAATATATCGAATGTATACAACCAAAAACTACAATGCTAGAGTAGTTAGCCAAAAGTCAGATGATAGTCCCAGATAAGAAGTCATGAGGAAGCACCTGTAAAATCTCAGTCTGACTCGAGTATTATTTAATAAGAAAATAATAAATGGATCAGTCTAGCTATAATTATCAGATAAAATGAGATATAAGAAGAGATATAATAAAAACGTATGATAACCAAAAATGTCATACCTCGACAAGTATACATTAGAAAATCAACAAAGGAAAATCATACAAATATCTCACGAATCTCATAGCATAAAAAGAATGTCATATTCTTTATTTAATTCACCAAGCCACAATAAATGACATACATATCAATGCCAACAGAAAAAGGTGGTGAAACATAAATTCCAGAAATCACAACGAGAAATCCAGAAATCACAAGAAAAGAGGATGGCCAATCCCATAAAACTGAACATCGACGTACCTAGAAAGATGCGCCCCATGTAAAGTCTAGCATCGACACGCCTAGAAAGATGCACCCTATGCAAAGTCGAACATCGACGCACCTAGAAAGATACGCCCCATGCTCTAGCATCGACGCACCTAGAAAGATACGCCCCATGCATAAATAAACATCGATGCACCTAGAAAGATACGCCCCATGTAATGTCTAACATCGATGCACCTAGAAAGATACACCCCATGCAAAGTCGAACATGGACGCATCTAGAAAGATACGACCCATGCATAGACGAACATTGACGCATCTAGAAAGATAAGCCCTATGCCCCGACTTATTGAGCCGATTGCTCCACGAAGTAAACAAACATCAATGCACCTATATAGGTACGACCCATGCGTAAACTAAACATCGACGCACCTAGATAGGTACGACCCATGCGAGAAGTGAGACGAAGCTCATTAAAACGAGGAACAGTCCTCCACGTGGACAAAGAGACATCGCACATTGCTAGTCTAAACCATAAAATGATCATCATCGATCATCAAGAAGTGTCGATTACACTAAGCTAGTAAATATAAGAGTTTAGCTTCATGTCCCATAACCACTTGCTTAACTTAAATATTTGCGAACAAACTGTAGATCTCCACTAGAAAATTGTCACAAGAGTTTCAATCGAACAAGTCCATAAATTAACCGACGAAGTAAACGCAAGCGTTTCATACCACTTGTTTTGCTATGCCGTTTAATTAGATTTTCTCATACGAATGAGGTAAAGGTTTGTATATACTAATAGATTAGAAAACGGTCTTATAAACGAGCTTTGTATTAAAAATAGAATTGAAATCATCTTTGTAAAGAGTTTGAATATTTACTATTAGTATAGAAACCTTTGTATTTTTAAAGTGACAAGTCATAGAAATGATTGTAGAAACAATCAACCATCAAAAATTCACATCCGAAGACGTGAATCAATTCCAACGAAATCGATACCAAATCCATCAAAAATGGATAACCACAAAAATCCCGAAAAAGAAGTCATCACGGTAGATAATAAAAGATAACAACAAATCGGAGAACCTTGAATCGATAAAGCCTGAAAAATCAAAACAAAATAATTAGGTAGGTTGAGAGGAGTAGGTCGGTCGACTGGACCAGGGGGTCGGTCGACCGATACAGACCCAGGCAATTTCTGGGTCTGGTTCGGTCGACTGAACCCCTGGTTCGGTCGACCGAACCTGCTTCCGAGACATTCTGGTTTACTGTTCGGTCGACTGAACCCCTAGTTCGGTCGACCGAACCTGCTCCAGAAGCATTTTCAGTCCAGCCCCCTTTGGGGCAAATTCCAACAACGGCGATCGAACGAGCAACGGGCGCTAAGGGTTTACGCCAATCGGCAACCCAACCCTATATGACTCTCCGAAACACTCCACTAACGTGTTCAAACATCAAATATTGGATTTTTATAAAAATTGAATTCCAAAAACCAAAAATTGAACAATTCATCAATTCAATCCAAATCGAAAGCAATTGAACATAAATAAGTGTTAGGAATTCATACCCAACAATCAAAGATAAATATAGACATAGATGTGAGATAAAAATCTCACCTTTTCACAAAATCAATGAAGAAGAAGCTATAGAGCAATGGCAAGGACATTCACTCTTCAATTCCAACTCAACAAGCTTGAATCTAAGCTTAAAAGAGAAAGATTTCCTAAATTAGGTTTAGGGAATTTCTGAAATTGAAAGGAGAATGAGTTGGAGAAGATGAAGAGGATGCTTACCAATAGCTTCTCTTTGAATTTGGAGCTAGAAGAAGGATTTGCAAATGAACTAGGGCTTGGAGTTTTAATTTCCCATTCAACTCTCCATTTTTTATGAAGCTTAAGTGTTAGGAAATGAAAGTGAAGTAATGAAGAGGAGAGGGAGAGGAGCTTGAGTTAATGAAACCAGAATTGGGCAAATGGGCTGAACCAAACCCAAAGTCCAAAGTGAAAAAGTAGCAAAATTCTACTAACTCCAAACATATCGAAGTTTATACTCAGAAAGGTCGAAAACGGCATTTTGAACTCAATGGAAGTGGTCTCGAGTCCTAATTTGACAGTTTGCAAAAAGTAGCTTTTCGGACCTCAATCCGATTAACGATTCTATATTTAAATAAAATATTTAAATTTGCAATCGAAAAATATGCGGGTTGTTACATTCTAATTTTAAGATTTAGAATTTGAATATTATATTTGAATCTGAATTTAGAAATTTTGAATTCAAACTAGAAAATTTGAGGTTTAAAATTTTGAATTTCGACTTTGAATTCTTAAATTAAAAAATTTGAAATTAATTTTGTCTATATGAAATTTTGACTTTTGAACTTGAAAACTAGAATAAGAGTTTGAAATTTTTATTAGTTTATAAACTCAAAAACAAAAAAGCAAATTTTACTTTTTCGATTTTTATAATAAGTTTTGTAAGTCAAATGTAATTTAAAATATTAAATGCGTTAAATGGATGACTCGTGTATTAAATGGATTGCCTTGGTAAAGAATTATATTTGAAAACCGTATCAAAAATAAATCAAAGCAACATTTGTACGATTTTCTTTAAAAGTTTAAACTATTATAATAATCAATTTTTTGTTCAAATTTATACAAATTATTTTAAAACAAAGCTTTTCTTGGAATAAATTGCCCTTAGCACTTTTAAATAAAAAAAGGACAAACACAAAAAATGAACCTATATTAATTTGATTAGGTTTGAACTCAATAGGAATATTGTCGTGAATTGATTAGCATATTCGAGGCGCTATAGAAGCACATAGAAATGCCTTGTGTTCGGCATTTTCTATAAAATTTTGTAGAGAGGTCCATAGGAGTTTCTTGTCATGATTGTGATATATTGAGTATATTGTTTACTGTAAAAAGATTAGAAGTTAAAAAGTTTGTTAACATATCAAAAAATAGCAAAACTTTCATCCCTAGCACTTTTAAAAGCTGTAGTATTTCTGAATCACTTTTACAGCATTCAAATGTTACAGTTTCTGTTTTGAACTTTGATTGTTTTAAATTGACCTTTAATTTATGTATTTTCTTCAATCTTTTTATTGATCTTTTGTAATTTATATTTGAGTATTTTAAAAGTGGTTTAGAATTTAAATATATTTTTGATCATTGATTATGAATTATTAAAGCAGAAGGTTTATTTTAAATAAAAGAAAGCATGCTTTTGAAGTTTTAAATAAATTATAAAATAATTATTTTTAAGTAATATTTTAAATAAATGTTTAAACCATAATTATAAGTATTTTAATGTATATGTTAAGTATATATAGTTTTTAGAAAATTAGTTAATTATTTTATTAAAGTAATTAAAAGCTTATGTAATATAATATCTTTTAAATTGTTTTTAGAATGTTAATAAATATCTTAGCTTATAAATAAATTAGTATACATATACCTATACATATACATATACACACACACACATCATTTTAAAAAGGTTTTTAAATTATATTTTAATAACATGAGTGATACTTTATTCAAGTATCACACTCCTTTTTAATGTCTCGATGGCTCGAATCCATGACCTTTAGGTCCTCTGCCTAAAGCATCACAACCCTAACCACTTGAGGTGGAGATCCTTGACTAAAAGGTTTTTAATTATAAAAAAATGTTTTTTAAAAAGGGTTTAGGAGTTACTTAAGTAGCTTAAAAGTGCTTTATTTCTTTACTTGTTTAAGGAAAGTAATTAATAGTATACTTAGTACTAAAAGCTGACAAAGTAGACTTGTCTATCTATGAGAGTTAAAAATGATGTTCGAGTAGAGTTTAGAAGTAATTATGCTCTAACCTACCGTCTTCATGAAAGTCTATATGGATCGTATACTATGTATATGACAAATAATTATTATATACGCGATAGATTAAGATAATGAGATAACAGTAAAATGAAAAAGATCACACCAGAAATTTTATACAGGTTCGGACCTCCCGTCCTACGTCCAGTCCCAAAGCTCCTCTTCAGAATTTCACTAACCAATAACTCTCGCTTCGCCTGGAGGAATAGGCTTGTTACAATAGAAATCTTTCATCAAGAATGTGCTCTGATTAACACTGATATTGACAATACATACAAGTCTTTCTATAATCTCCACTGGATATGTATAGATATGAATATGTGTGTGCTTTGGAAATATGGAAGAAAATTGAACCAAAATTAATGATCTTTGGTTGAAATATTGATAGAAAATATGAGTAACTTGAATTTGAGTGCAAAGTAGATATAGAGAATAGAAATCGGAAATTTGTTACTTTAATCGTAGAATTACTGATGTATTTATAGTTGTGAAAAGATTGATTTGAAGTGTTGCTACCATTTCTTTTTGTTTCTAGAGTTGCTTCTGTTTGGGGTAGAACCGGTTTGAAGAAGAGATGCAGAAGCAACCTTTCAGATTTGACAGTTGAATATTTTAAAAAATTCCCAGAGCCAAATCCAGACGTTTGGATTGTGATGACCAGACGTCTGGTCATGTATTATCTGGAAAATTTTCAAAGGCTGGGACCAGACGTCTAGGGGCACAGTACCAGACGTCTGGATTTTGTAAAATCTGTTTTATGTGTAAAAGTGTGTGTACCCATGGAGATTTTACATATTATTTCTAGGATTTGTATACAATATTTATCTCTCTACTGCTGTGATCCATGCTCCATGCTTTGATTTGTATCCTTGAGTCCCTTCAAGAATAAGATACGAGATATATATGTACAATTATAATTATATGGTTTGTCGTCATCAAAACTTGTAGATAGGACTTCCTAATATTCTCCCCCTTTTTGATGATGACAAACTATGTAACATAAAATATATTTTACTCCCCTTGTATATATGTATATTATATGTTATCCTCCCCATGTGTGTGCGTATTTCTCCCCCTTTTGGCATTATAAATAAGAGTAGAGAAAATAGAAAATGTTATCTAAAACATAGAGCTTGTAGTACATGATAACTGAAACATTAGTACACAGAATGAGAAATGCATAAAAGAAAAATACAGTGGAAGAAAACTAGAAACTACTGATAATGGTGAGACGAGTCGGAAAAACTTCCATAGGTATCATCATAATAACCTCAAAAAGCTAAAGGATCAGAGGTGTACTCAGGCCAATGACATTGATCATTATATTCTTCATCCTCTTGAATAGACAGCCCTTGAAAAGCCATGTACCCCTGCTGATGGGGTAAAGGATCTTGCATATTAAAGTCCTCACTTTCCTCTTCATTTGTTTCCTTTAATGGTTCTTCTTCCATGGCTTCTTTTCCTCGTGGTTTTGTTGAAGACCCTGGAACAGAAGAGATATATGGAGCAGGTGAAGGAGGTGATGGTGATGAGGATGAGGACCGGGATGATGATCGACCACAAACTTTTCTCATTACTTTCCCAAGAGTAGATACAATCTTATCCAGTGTTTTCTCGATTTTTCCCATTCGAGAAGATATGCTTGAGACAGATCTGTCAAGACGACCAACTTTCTTGCCTAAGATTTGTTGATTGCGAGATAAAATTTGTTGATTTCGAATTGATAAGGTACGAAATGATCTGTCGAAGTTGGTTCTCCTCAGGCTTCTAAAATCTCCGAGTCCGAGTGATATTCGGAGGGATGTTGCTGAAAAACATAAGAACCTAGTTGTTGTGGAGGGGGTTGTTGCTGCTCTTGTTGAGGCTGTTGTTGATGTAGTTGTTGTTGTTGTAGAGTCCATTGAGTAAATGATATTATCGGTGGCGGTTCGTCCGGTAGATGCATAAGCTTGAAATATTTGGACCCACCTTTAATTTGTAGTTATTCAAAATATGATAAGTAAGAAGGAAACCTTGGAATTAAAGAATTCACATTATATAGGGTGCATAAACAAGTGTCTGGCGCTTGTGAATCCAAAATTTTTTAATTTTGTCGAAAAGAAATTGAGCCCAATTTACTTTAATACCACCAAATATAGCATACATAGCTTCGTGTTATGTTTCATATATTTGCTCGTGACTACCTTTTCTCGGTATTATGGTGTTTATAATCATGCGATTTAGTAATCTTGCCCTAGGTCGGAGGTTCGTCTTATTCCATTGTTCCATATGATCTTCCCAAAGTAGGTGAGTGACCTCATCACGGGGTAAAAATCTTTTGTCGGCTATGTCTTTTAATTCGATACCCGTGTAAGAGCAATGGAGGATTTGTCCCAACATTCCAGGAGCGAGCTTAATGACTTTACCATAGACACTAGTCTAAAGCCAATTTTCGTCGTCTTCGGGATTCCAAATGGAAGAGCTACATAGATTTGCATAAAAGAGAAAGATAGCAAGCTGATCTATAGTTACCTCATTGGGACCTTGTTCGATTAGATAGTTAACCTCAGCATCTTCACATAAGGAATGCATGTCATAGAGAGGAAATTGTAGTAGTTCGTAGGAAGGACCTAGATGAAACTTCATAGTCTTCAAATCATCAAATATTTTGATTGAGCTAGGGCTTTGATCGAGCCATGATTTTATGTGAGAATTGGTGACAACATTTATTTAAGATGAAGATCCCTGATCTTTCTTTTGCTTCTTTGTAGTTTTTGATTTTGGAGGCATTTTATTTGAAGATTGAAGGTGAATTTTTAAGATCTGGGCTTTAATGGGGTTTTGTAGAGGATGAAAAGGTGAGTGAAATAGTGAAGAGGTGGTTTAATATAGTGAATAGACACTAGTTCGTGACAGGCAGAAACAAATTCCAGACGTTTGGAATTGTGTGGCAGAAGTCTGGTCTTTGTAGTTCTTCTGTATTATTTTAGACAGAAAGCTATCCCAGACGTCCGGTCACCTATAGGCAGACGTCTGGTACTCTGTATTTTCATTTTTTAGTTGAACAGAGTAGGTGTGTAGACGTCTGGTTTAAAACAGTCAGACGTATGAAATATTATTATTATTAAGAATGTAAATATATTAAATACAAAGATAAAGAAACAATTATTTTTATTGAATACAAAGGGGAAAGATTTATTTTCTGAATATAAATTACAACAATAACAAAGTAATTTAGTTAGAGACTTCTGATTGTTATTTTTATTATTATATTTTTTTCATTTTTATTAAGAACAAGATATAAATTACAATCTTGAATAGTTTTAAACTAATTATAACAAGAATATATATATACACGAAATATAGTTATTGATAGAAGAACAATTTTACTTTTTCTTCCATAAATTTGGTTCCACCTTCGTATCTTCTTTTAATGGTCGTAGCGGAGACCAAGAAGGAGGTACTGGACTTAATTGGGCTTCAGATGTTCCTTCTCCCCATAGTTTCCATGGAGTTATTCGATGAGCATGTAAAGGAGTTTCTATCGCACGAGGAGATCATACATGAACACAATCTTTTGTAGGAGACATGTCCACATATTGCAAGGATGCACTTTTCTAAAAAGTTTAGATGAGCTCCTTGATTTCATTGTGTGTAGTACATTTCTTTTTGAACGTCCATCATTTCTTTTTGATAATGATGAACTTCGTCAATTTTGTCGTGAGGAGAAGCATTTTCAAGATTAATACCATATTTGGCCTTTTTTCCTTTCGGAGAATAGCCGGTATGATACACAGGAGTAGGAGTTGGAACAACGTTTATGGAAGGAGACGCTTTTGGTGTTGTTTTGGTAGGAGATGTATACATACTGCCAGAAGAAGGTGATGAGAAATTAATGGCTGAGTAAGTCGAATCGTGGTCAGACGACATTATATATATAAAAAATTAGATGTTTTAGAGAGCGAAAGATTATATGCTTATAAAAAAATCATCTATGAGATGTATAATTTTTTTTATTTATATATATATACATATACATACATACATACATATATATATATATGTTTTTCAATTTCTAATTAAGGAAAAAAGTTGTTTTGTTAGTTAACTAAATTTATGGTTAAAACTTTTGTTTTTATTAAAACAATTTGTGGTGTTTTTGAGGTGATTAGAAGGTGTTCAAAACGAAAGGCGAAGAAAGTTTTTGTTTGTTAGCTATTCTGAGCGACCATTTAGAGGGATAATAAAGAATATATAGTTTAGTTTATTAATTCATTATATGAAAAAATTCCTAAGTTTCGTTTAAGTTTTACAAATGATTGTTCATTTAATGGTTGGTGAATATATCGGCAATTTGATTGTCGGTGTTAACAATTTCAAGAGAGATAATTCCTTTTTCTACATTATCTCTAAGAAAATGGTGTCGTATGTCTACATGTTTAGTTCGAGAATGGTTAACTGGATTTTTAGATAAATTGATAGCACTAGTATTGTCGTAGTATATCGGGGATTTTTCAATTATTTTACCAAAATCTCTAAGTGTGTTGCATATAGAATACTTGGACACAAGCTAAGGTGGCAGAGATATATTCTACTTCACACGTCGAGAGTGAAATACAATTTTGTTTTTTGCTAAACCACGAAACTAGAGATTGACTGATAAAATGGCAGGTTCCACCTGTGCTTTTTTGTCTGTTTTACAACCTCCGAAGTCTGCATCATTATATGATACACGTTCGAAAGCCGCACCTTTAGGATATAATAAGCCGTAATTTTTGGTGTTGGTTAAGTAACGCAAAATTCGTTTGACCGCTCGATGATGTGATTCCTTAGGTTGAACTTGAAAACGAGCGCACAAATAGACACTCATCATTATATTGGGTCGACTAGTTGTTAAGTATAATAAAGAGCCGATCATACTACGATATGATTTTTGGTCATAGTCTTTTCCATTTTCGTCTTTGTCTAAATATAAAGTTGTGCTCATCGGAGTTGGTTTACTAGAAGTGTTCTCCATTCCGAAATGTTTAAGTAAATCTTTACAATATTTTTCTTGATTTATTAAAATGCCATTGTCAATTGTTTTATTTGTAATCCAAGGAAAAAATTTAATTCACCCATGTGTGACATTTCAAACTCATTTTTCATTATTTCTGAAAATTCATTGCATAAACTTTAATTAGTTGATCCAAATATGATGTCATCAACATATATTTGTACAACTAATATATCATTATTTTTATGTTTTATAAATAGTGTAGTGTCTATTTTGCCTATTTGAAATCCAGAATTTTGTAGATGAGTTTTTAGTCGATCGTACCAAGCACGTGGTGCTTGTTTTAAACCATATAAAGCCTTTTTGAGTTTAAAAACATGATCTGGATATTTTTCGTGAATAAA
Source organism: Allium fistulosum (assembly GCA_030737815.1). NCBI lineage: Eukaryota > Viridiplantae > Streptophyta > Magnoliopsida > Asparagales > Amaryllidaceae > Allium > Allium fistulosum. Next base: position 107,789,545 of record CM060906.1, read on the forward strand.
CAACGGCGGTTGTTCTACAAAAAAAATTTCTTTGATAAAACTGTTTAAGAATGCACTTTTAACATCCATTTGAAATAATTTAAAGTTGTGATGACACGCAAAAGCAAGTAGAGTACGAATTGCTTCGAGACAAGCTACGGGAGCAAACGTCTCATCGTAATCAATTCTCTCTTCTTGGTTATAACCTTGAGCCACTAATCTTGCTTTGTTACGAATAATATTTCCAATTTCATCTGCTTTATTTTTGTAAACCCATTTTGTTCCTATTACAGATTGATCTAATTGTCTAGGAACGAGTTTCCATACATTATTACGTTCAAATTGATTTAATTATTCTTTCATCGCTATGATCCAGGAATCATCTTTAGAAGCTTCTTTATAATTTTTAGGTTCTGTATTTGAGATAAAACAACGAGACTCATTTGATTTAATTTATTTCTAGTGACTCGAGAATTTAAGTCTCCAATTATATTATCCAAAACATGATTTTTTAATATTCGCGTGGGTGATCTTAAAATATTTTCATTATTATCGGAGGATGAATTATTCACATTATTTGTATTTTCAGTTTGATTTTTAGTTAAAATTTCATCTTCATCTTCTTTAATAGTTTGTTGGAAAGTTTCATCAAAAGACACATGTAAGCTTTCTTTTATAATATTTGTTCGTTTATTATAAGTTCTATAAGCTTTACTATGTTCTGAATAGCCAATGAAAATTCCTTTGTCGGCTTTAGGGTCAAATTTTCCAAGATTATCTTTAGTATTTAAAATAAAATATTTTGACCCAAATGTTCTAAAATACGAAACTTTTGGTTTTTTTCCATACAACATTTCATAACATGTATTCCTAGTCATAGGTCGAAGTGTGACACGATTCAATACATAACAGGCAGTGGCAATAGCTTCAGTCCAAAAATGTTTGGGTAGGTTACTACTATTTAGTAATGTTCATGCACATTCCTGTAAAGTTCTGTTTTTCCGTTCAACTACACCATTTGTTGTGGTGTTCGTGGAAACGAAAAATTATGACTAATTCCTTTTTTGTTACAAAAATCAGTGAAAAGTTCATTTTCGGATTCTCCTCCATGATCACTGCGTATATTTTTAATTTTTAAATCCATTAAGTTAGTAATTTGTTTTGCAAATATTTTAAACATTCCAAGAGTGTCACTTTTATGTTTTAAAAATAATGTCCAAGTATATCTTGAAAAATCATCTACAATTACAAACACATTTGTTATGATTTATTGACCGTACTTGGGTTGGTCCAAATAAATCTAAATGAAGCAATTCTAATGGTTGCTTAGTGGATATATTATTTTTAGATTTGAAAGAACTTTTCTTTAACTTGCCCATTTGACATGCGTCACATAAATTTTTAATTTTATAGTTAATTTTAGGAAGACTTCTAACTAGATCATGTTTTGCTAGTTTGTTAATATATTTAAAATTTATATGACAAAAACGTTTATGCCAAATCTAAGGATCATCATGATTTGCGGCTAGACATAAATCTGAATTGTTTTTAATGTTCATATTTAAGATATATATTATGATTTCTAAATCCTTCAAAGAGTAAAATTTTTCTTTGATCGAGAATTTTACATTTATCTTTTTCAAATTTTATTTCGAACCCTTTATCTCACAACTGACTTATACTAAGAAGATTATGTTTTGGGTTTTCTACTAATAAAACATTAGAAATAATATGAGAGTTAGAGATATCGATATTGATGACTTCTCCAATACCAATGACAAACCCTTTTGAATTATCGCCAAAAGTTACAATGTCACCATCAATGTACTTTATATTTGACAGCATGTGAGCATTTCCAGTTATGTGCTTGGAGCATCCACTATCTAATATCCATTTCTCTTTATTTTTGTATTTGGATACCTGCAAAAAATAAAAAAGTTTAAATTGGTACCCTTTTTATTTTTGGGTCCTAAGTGTTAGTAGATGAGGGTAACCATACCCATGATGGTCTGGTTCCTTTTGAAATATAATTATTATTGTGAATCACTTCTTTCATATAATTACATATATATTTCTATCTAATTAGCTTGTTATTTGTTTTAGGAACCCATATTTTAATCATTTTTGAATTCAAGATTAATTTCTCATTTTTGGAAGAAGGTTTTTTTTTATCTTAGTATAAATCTTACTATACTTTGTAATTTTTGTCTTATTCTCAAATCCTAGTCCATTTCAATTTTTGAATGGCTTGTAAATTTTAATTAAATTCTCTTGTTTTCCTTTGTTAAATTTTGTAACATTATTAGTAATTTTATCCAATTTGTTTTTAAGATCAGTAATTTCGGATTTTGAAGTTTCTAGATTATCTTTTAAGATAATGTGTTCATTACTAATTTTACTATTTTCTAGTTGAGGGAATTAGGCACAAGGACAAACTTTGAAAAAAAATTAGGCTGGAGGACACAAAGTTTCATTTTTGGGCTGAAGGACAAACTTTGAAAGAAAATTAGGCTGAAGGAAAATGCTAAATATAATTAGCATTTTGTACAGTGCAAACATTGTACAAAATGCTAATTATAACTAGCATTATATCCAGTTTTACATTGTACAAAATGCTAGTTGTATTAGCATTGTCCTTCAGCCTAATTATCTTTCAAAGTTTGTCCTTCAGCCTAAAAATAAAACTTGTTGTCCTTCAGCCAAAAATTTTATGAAAATTTGTCCTTGTGCCTATTTTCCACTTTCTAGTTTAACTTTTCCTAATTCACAAGATAAAGCATCATTTTCAATAGAAAGATTCTTGCACTTTTCTTGAGCATTTTCTAATTCTTCTTATAAAATAGATTTTTCATCTTTTATTAACCCTAATTCAAGTTCCAATCGATTTATCTTAGCAACATATTCCTTATTTAATTTCTTAGTTTCTCTATATTTGTCATCAAGTTCCATGCTTCTAAAATTTCATCATAAGTAAGATCGGGACATACCTCATCCGTGTGTGCCATGAAACATACATTTGCTTGCTCCGTATCACTTTCACTATCACTATCAAATAAAGAGGAAGAGTCATCCCATGTGACTTGGAATGCCTTTCTCTTTTTCTTAAATTTCTCAAACTTATTTTTCTATTTCTCGTTGTTGAGTTTTGGGCAATCCTTCTTCATGTGTCCGAACTGATTACATTCAAAGCACTTGATCAATGTTTGATTTGATGAGTTTGATTTTCTGCTATTTTGGAATCTCGTAATTTTCTTGAATTTCTTAAATTTGTTGTAGTTCTTGGCAATGAATACAATTTCATCTTCATCCAATTCAGAATCTTCATTGCTTGCTTGCTATGTTCTTCTTTTCATGGTTTTATTCCTTTCTGGCCTGCAAATTAGCTTCATACAACATTTAACTTTCCAATCAACTCTTCAACTTTGAGTTCAAAGAGATCATTAGCTTCTTCGATAGCTAATACTTTTCTTTCCCACTCAATTGTTAAAGAGTCGAGAATTCGAGATACTAAATCAAAATTAGTAAATTTGACTCCTAATGCCATAAGGTCGTGTTGTATAGTTTGAAATTTGGAGTACATGTCAACAATTGACTCATTTTGTTTCATTTTGAAAGATGAGAATTGATTTTGTAAAATTGATATTTTTGTTTGTTTAACCTTAGTTGTACCTTCATGTGTAACTTGTAAAGTATGCCATATATCATAAGCAGTGGTACATAACATAACACGTGAAAATTTATTTTTGTCAAGGGAGCAAAAAGATACATTCATAGCTTTAGCATTATTAGAAGCAGCAGTTTTTTGTGCATCTGTCCATATGCTAATATTTGTTTCAAGTGCTACATACTTAATTTGAGTTGCTAACCATATTTCTAAACCATTTGATTCCATAAAAATTCTCATACGTGTTGACCAATATGCATAGTTAGATCCGGTGAATAGAGGAGGACATGCAGGTGATTGACCTTCTTGAAAGCTACTTGCCATATTAACAGGTTTCAAATACGTGTTACTGTGATTTGAACTAACCTTGCTCTGATACCAATTGAAAGTCTATATGGATCATATACTATGTATATGGTAAGTAATTATTATATACGCGATAGATTAAGATAACGAGATAACAGTAAAATGAAAAAGATCACACCAGAAATTTTATATTGGTTCGGACCTCCCGTCCTACGTCCAGTCCCGAAGCTCCTCTTCGGAATTTCACTAATAAATAACCCTCGCTTCGTACGGAGGAATAGGCTTATTACAATAGAAATCTTTCATAAAGAATGTGCTCTAATTAACACCGATATTGATAATACATACAAGTCTTCCTATAATATCCACGGGATACGTATAGATATGAATATGTGTGTGCTTTGGAAATATGGAAGAAAACTGAACCAAAGTTAATGATCTTTGGTTGAAATTACGATAGAAAATATGAGTAACTTGAATTTGAGTGCAAAGTAGATATAGAGAATAGAAATCGGAAATTCGTTACTTTAATCGTAGAATCACTAATGTATTTATAGTTGTGAAAAGGTTATTTAAAGTGTTGCTACCATTTCTTTTTATTTCTAGAGTTGCTTCTGTTTGGGGAAGAACCGATTTGAAGAAGAGATGCAGAAGCAACCTTTCAGATTTGACAGTTAAATATTTTAAAAAATTCCAGGAGCCAAATCCAGACTTTGGATTGTGATGACCAGACGCTTGGTCATGTATTATATGGAAAATTTTCATAGGCTGGGACCAGACGTCTGGGAGCATAGTACCAGACGTTTGGATTTTGTAAAATCTGTTTTCTGTGTAAATGTGTGTGTATTTTGTATCATATACAAAACTCGGAGAGATTTTACATATTATTTCTAAGATTTTACATATTTTGGCTGGACTGCTTCGACCACTTGGGATTCCGAAGTGGCAGCAGATATCTATGGACTTTATCGACGGGTTACCTAGGTCGAGGAAGGGTAATAAAAGCATTTGGGTTATAGTTGATCGACTAACCAAAAGTGCACACTTCTTACCAGTGAAGACAACGATGACAACTTCGAGTTTAACTAAATTATATGTTAAGGAGATAGTCAGACTTCATGGAGTTCCTTATGATATTATAAGCGATAGAGATCCGATATTCAGTAGTCAGTTTTGGAAAGGTTACATGATGCCTTAGGGATGGAGCTAAGTTTGAGCATAGCTTACCATCCCCAGAATGATGGGTAGACGAAGAGAATTTACTATATATAAGAGTTCTGCTTTGGGCTTGTATCTTAGACTTTTGTGGTTCAGGATGCGCTTCAGGCTTGGCTTAGGAATTGCCCGGACAGAACTTGGAGTTTGGTGAATTTTGGTCATGGTGAGGCAAAAATTCAGGATTTCTTCAGGACTTTTTCTAAGCGTCTAGTGGGTGATATTGAGTGAAGTAGATGGCTCTAAACGAATCAGGATGACATTGGATTTCATGTGGCGACTAGTTATGTGATGGCGTAGCACTTCGACATGACGACGATGACTTTGGAACTTTGGTACGATGGCTCTATGACTTACGATGGGTGTCCAGAGGCATTCTGAAGATAACGATTTAGTGATGGGAGTCGTGATGGTGATCCACAAAGATAAGATCGACCATGAGGGCTTGTGAGTAGGATTTGCGATTGTGTTCTACTATGGAGATTGCCAGAATGGAATAACAACTGAGTTCTATGATGGCGACGTGTGCGGAGGGATCATTGATAATGTGCTCATAAAGAAGGGGTATGTCGGATGCCTACCTGGATTTGCGATCGTGTCTAGATCTTGCGATAATAGATTACCCTAGGCTTTTGCGATTATGGGCATGGTTCCTAGTCTTACGAAGTGGCATGGATTCGAGCACCGATGAAACCAGGATTTCAGTTGATTCTCTGGTTTGCGATTATGCCATACGAGTTATCATATCTCCAATGCACACGAGTGATGGTGAGGATTGTTCGATGGATGTTGTGCCTGCAATGGTTGTTATCACTCTAAAGTGTCACACGATGTAGCTATTTTCGACCATATACCTAAACACTAGATATTGTACAACGATTGCAGTACAGTTATATGACAATGATAGTAGATTATCATAAATAGATTGTTATGTGCTAACTCTTTGGATGTAGGGATAGGTCAAGTATGGTTCTTTATATCATATGCCCCTATTTTTTATATATGATTTTTATAGTATTTTTGAGGTAATGAGCAACTCACAATAGACTATTTTTTACCACAAGTTTTATGCTTTGCTTCTTATTATTTCGGGTACTCTTGAATGAGTAGATTAGGAATAACAGGTTTGGATAGTGCATGGTATTGTACTGAGTATGAGCAGGAGGCTACGCTTTCATATATCTATACTTGGAGTTTACTATCACTTAATTTCTACTGTGCAGTATTGTGGAGCTATACTAGTACTTGTACTACTTTGGAGATAGTTACGGATATTATTTGGAGATTTGGGATGTATGAACTCTTCGATTTTGGTTTTTGTACAATCTATGAACCTGATGCACTTTGATGTTCTTATTTATAGTTCATTTGATTATATCACTGTCTCGACTGTTTTACATCCATGTTATTATATTATATTTCATCTGTGCGCCGTGAGATGTTCTGAAAGTTTGATGACTTGAGACAAGGGGATATGTCTATGTATATGTGTGTGTATACATATGTAAATATTTTGTCAATAAATTTGAAATGAATAAAGTAGCAGCAAAATTTATATTAGTAATGTTTATGTCGTTACAATAACTGAATATTTTTATAACATGTAATCTTAAAAAAATCTTGTTCAATATTAGTGAATAATATAAATTTCAATTTATAGTTAGTTATTTTGTGTTTGATTAAGTAATAATTTTAAAATAAATTTTAAAATGCTAACACAATTAAGATAAAAAATTAAGAAATTCGTAAAGCCAAAAATCAAAGAAGTGCCAAATTAAAGAGTAACTTTCGTTCTCAAATATAAAAAGGAATTATTACTATTTATTAACTAATTGTTTGTATATTTCAAAAAAGATAAAGAAAAATGATTCAAGCATTGAAATTCTTGAAGTTCAATATTCTATAACAAATAAACAAAGTAAACAGAAGATTTTATTGTAAATGTATTTAATTTGCTCAAGTAAAAAATAAAATTTTAATAAAAACGCCTATTTTCTAGCGTTTTAAGAAAAGCTCAATGCTCAAATGGCGCCTTAGACAAATAGCATAATAAAGCGTTATATATAATGGTTGGACTTTAAAATTATAAAGTAACACCTAATCGGTGCTCAGCGCCGTCGTTGAGTCTATAGGTAGGGGTGGGTACGGAGGATTTCTGTACTGTCTTAAACATTTCTGATTTCTACATACCATTGACGTAATAATGCAATTTATTCTAGTTCTGTTTCGTCAATGCCAGAATTCCAATCGACCGAAGTTGGGAAATTAGGAACAGAACATAGAATTCTGTTTTTTTGATCAGAAATTTTGATAATGTAGAATATGGACTAGAATGACTAAGCAGAAGTTGCTATTTTTCTATTTAAATTTCAATAACTTCATCGTACTAACTTAGAATCAGATGAGATATTGATTAATGAACTCATATCAACATTATGGACAATATGGAACATTCCTATACTTCATATTCTGGATGTATGTAGTAGTTCTCTATGGTTATTAACCGTTACTCAGCAAACAACAAGCTACATCTCCACATCTAAACTCTGACTCAAGAAGTACTTCAATAATTCATTCGTTTTTAAATAACTGGATAATATTGCAAAAATTTACTCATTACAATTTAAATTTTGAAAATGTTCTACCAACTAGGCAGAAGTCGTTATTTTTTCATGTAAACTGCAGTAACTTCTTCATACTAACTCAGAATCAGACGAGACTTTGACTAAAGAACTCACATTTACATTACAAACAATATGAAACACTCAAATACTTTATATTTTGAACGTACATTGTACTTCTTCATCTTGACTAATGGTTGTACCTAATAAATAACATGATATATCCCCACATCTAACAATTGATTTTGTTGAATTTTTTTTGTAACATATTTTCTAGATTTTTATTAGTAAAAAATCTAATTTAAATTGTTAAATAGGTTATAACTGATATATTAAGTAGGTCAGGTCAGATTGATCTTTATACTAAATGAGTCAAATGAGATGAATCAAACTCAATTTTATCTGGTCCTTGTATGACCCATTCTAATTTGTTTGATAGATGTAGCCCAATCAAACAAGTTCGAGCAATATAATGGAAGGTAAGGAAATTCTATGAAAATTTGTGGGGATTTCAGATTTTTTTTTCCGTTAAATGTTGAAAGGAGTTCCTTTCGAAACCACTTTTTCAGACGGAAGACGAAAATATAGGAAAGATTTTAAAGGAAATGTTCGAAGAAAAAAAAGAAAAGATTTAAAAGGAAATGTTCGAAGAAGAAAAAAGAACACCGCAGCACTACCTACAAGAGAGCAATGCATAGTTGGTAGCCAAAATAATATGTTATTGGTGTTATCATTCTTCATTTTCAGAATTTGCACTTCAGGACCTACCTAAAATTTAGATATTTATTGTGAAGCGTAAAAGTGAAAGCCTTGATTTAGGCTCATATGCTAGCTTGTTCGGGTTTCCAATTTTTTAATAAGTCATACATGATATTATTTTATTTAGATCTTTGATTTTCTAATTTCTTCGAGTGTGGTAATTGCTCAATCCCATCATTTTTAGGTGGAACAAAAATCAACCTCATTTTTAGGCCCAAGCATATGAGCCTTCAAAACAAAAAATATAGCATCATTTCCTGCATTTTGTCCATCTTATCATTGAGTTCTTGAGTGTTTCTTGTTAAATTCTAGGTTGCAGTAGAGAGTTCTTGAGTTTGAACTGATTGTTCTTGAGTGGTTCTCTCTACTCTTTTTTTTTACCGATATTGCCTTTCTATTGTTGATAAGATCTTGCCACTACCATAGGTCAAGAAAGTCGCCGATTACTGGCTTGCTTTAGAACCTAAGGAAGATGAAGGTCGCTCCTTGCTCATGTCATGATTCAATCGGTGATGGTTGGATTTTTTCACACTAGTAGGCTTTGATACCGATATGTGGTGTTCTTTTGCTTTTCGTGTTGAAATCTGGTGTTTGCCATGGCAAGTTCCAAGTGATGTGAAGTTTAGGGCTGACTAAGCGGGTATAGGAAGTGGTGGGTTTCGAAGGTATAAAGTGACGTTGTTAAGCTAAATTAGGAAGAAGGATGTGGGATACTTGAAAAAAGGCATGTTAACAAGTTTCAAAATTAAGAGAAATGACAAAAAAAAGTGCACATAGAACACAGAAGGTAAGAAAATTTTGACGGTTTTTATTATTTCACTTAGATTGATTTGATTACATAGCCTTAAATCACACACACACACACACACACATATATATATATATATATGCATTACACTTAGAGATTATCATGGTGATTCACTGGCCACATGCAATAATAAATGAATTATTAAAAATTCAATTACCTTAATCTAGAAATCAATAATCCAACAAAAAGGATTATTACTCTAAACAAATAGAAACACATATGTTACATTAACGATTTCAAACATAAACATAAACTCCATTCAGAAATTGAACATATGAATTCCTTGACAAATTTAATGATCGAACTAAGTGAGAATTTAAACCTCTATAATGAAAAACATTATAACTTAATGCAATTAGTCCTTGGAAGGATAATCGAAAAAAATAAATTACTAAAACAAATTTCAAATAACCAAGAATATTTGAAAACAAATCTAATTAAAATAGATAACTTTGAATTAACCCTAAAAAAACTTTTCGATAAATTCAAAGTGATAAAACTAAAAGAGTTTCCTAACAAGAAGGACATAATCCAACTAAAAAATTTAATTGAAGAAAATAAACCTAAAGATATAGAAATACATTCCAAAGATTTGTTAATAGAACTAAAACACCAAACTGAGAAAGATAAACAACAGTTTGAAAAACAAATACAACAAATAGAGAAAATGATCAGTGAAATCAAACATTACATCTTAAATTAAGAAGAGTTTTGAAAATAAATATTATCAAGAAGCAACAAAATATATTGAATCAAACTACAGATTTTTTGATTCAGCTATAAATGTTGGGTATAATAAAGATGATACTACGCAAAAAAAAATGATAGGATAATAATATTACAAAATAATATAATAATTGCAATGGTAACACAATTACAAAATAAAATTGATAACATTCAAAATAAAATGTTTGACATAGACAAAACCGGTAAGGACCAAGAGTATGAAATAAACAAACTAACAGAAAGTCTAAAAAGATTAAACTTAGGACCAAGTGATCCTACACAACGACAATAATAAGTAAAAAAATCAAAAATGAATTTCCTCATGTACAAACAACTTGATAAGGATAAGATATGAGTACAAACAATAGAAGATTATCCTTTGGAGGTTCCTCTAGAACCCTAATAGATAATAGATCCAACAGAATTAATGAAACAAATTCTATCTTAGCATTAGGATGGATAGATAATGTACTCAGAAGAAGTATAAACACACAAACCCAATTAGAAGAAATAATTGATCTTAACAGAGATACTGAAATATTTTCGAATAACCAATTAAATACATTAAACCCTAGAGAAACATACAGAACCGGTATATTTACTGTAATAACAGGATTATACAGACACCACAGAGAACAGATATTTGCTGTTCCAGATGGAAGCTGTCACGTACGGGAATTTTCAACTTTCGAAAATTCGACATCGATACTCACTTTATCGACTGCCGAGCAATCGAGTGCCGGAAACTCAAATAGTGAGGGTTTTAGAGAAAGAAAAAGAAGAAAAGATAGAAGAAAAAGAAAGCAGAGTAGAAGAAGAAGAGAAGAAGAAAATAGAGAAGAACAACAGAACAACATCAGAAGCAGAAACAATATCAGAATCTTACACATCGCAGCGGAATAACATATAATAGATAATCAATAGTCTTTTAAAACAAAGAACTATCTCAGTTTATACATACATTAATCAGAGTCAATATACAACAATGGACAGTTATATAACTTGTCCTCATATCGAATACACAGCGGAATAAATATATCAGATACAAATACTACGTCTCGTCATCCAGCTTATCTCCAAAGCTCCAGAATATCCAGAATATCCTGATAATATAACTCTAGGCTGCCCGTGTGGAAATTGGTGGGCACCCAGAGTTTAGAAGGGAACAATAAACTCCGAGTCAGTCATGGTGACTGGTGTGAGATCGTAAAACAGTTATTTTTCACAAAGAAAATAAAACAAATTCGCAATGCTTTTGGAAAATGAAACTACCATAAGACCTCCCACCACACACACAATGCAAACGCAGAATTGGAGGAGATTTCTTCTTATGATAGTCAAAGATGCTTACTACGCAAAATCAAATCATTTTTGATATTATTATTAGTGCATAGTGTAGAAAACATTTAGAAAGTATAATATAAATCTTAGCCAGCATAGACATTCCGAACTATGCCTACTATAGCTACCATCCAAACAGTGGTGACCACCATAAGTGAATGGCAGGTTCTACAACTAATACCGTACAAGTGTCGTATTGTTTCTTTGGATTTCCAACAAATGGCCAGGCTAAGGAACTTCCTATCCACGATGGGTACGTCCCTGGAATAGACGACCCAAGAACCTAACCGGATCTCTGCCAACACAAGGCCGGGTTACCTCTGCAAAAATAGGTAACTACTGACACGCGTATGCCATCCCCCGATCGTCACCGATCTTCCCGAGGATCCCCGATTCGCAACAAACCACATAGTAAAAATAATGCAGTAACCACAAAGGTTAAGTATCTGGGCTCCATACCATGATACCACCTTTATCCAGAAGGAATGACATACACTAAGGGGCGCTACTCCCTAAAACCTTGCTGCATCCTTCCTGTTTCGACCATTTCCGGGGTGTGAGGCTCGACAAAGTCTCGTCCACAAAGCTATGCTTTCTACAAAGCCCTGCTTCGGGTCAAACAAAAATGATCAACCTATGATCACAAAGATATAAGATCAAACAAATGATCATATCGCAAATGATCAAACACTGATCATTTCACAGCAACACTCAGTATGCCACGTTACCAAATTGGGATATATCGCTGATAAATTTCAACTACATAACCTCTGAGCTCGTACGTCTCAGAGAAGGGTGTTAAGCTAAGAGAATAAATTCTCCGCCACCAACAGATATGTATTTGAAAGAAATCAGCTTTATATCTCAAATTGTAACGTCAGACACACAATCCATACAAGTCTGTTCCGGGATCGAACAGAACCGAAGGCACTTCTCACGAAGCCCTTGCATATCCGGATAATTTTCAATCACGTCAGGACTTCCCGTCACTATGGGTGATAAAACCTCTAAATCGGAGATCAGCCGATGTAGAGTAACTCGACGGTAATCCTTCCGTTTTCAAAATTATCCGGTCTTCAACACTGGTCTTCAAATGCAATTCATAACGACGTATCACATATTCGGAATGGGTTATACGACCCCATGGTCCTTTCCCGGCTAACCCGAATAGTGAGCGATTATTCAAAAATAAGTGTGGCATTCAATTTCATCCAATTCACAACAAATACCAATTCAAGGTAATTATTGATAGTCGGTTATTTAACTATCAATAAAGATGCGCAACATCATCAGATTCCAAATAATTTTCCAAATTATTTCATCTTCAAAAATATCTTTACTAGATATTGAATTTTCCACGCTTAACCATTTGAAAACAATTTCAAATCAATTTCCACACTTCAAAAATAAATCAATATTTATTTTTAAACAACTTCGCTTTCTTTTATAAATTCCGTATCGAATTTATACTTTCGAATATCTACTGATATTCGATTTTCAAATCGTTTTCAATATTCTGTTTCAATTTATCTTTACAAGGATAAATTCTCAAACGTTTCATTTCATTTTGGAAAAGCATTTCCATACTTAATAATAAGTATTTCACAAATCTATTTATTTTCAACGTTTGAAAATACTCGATATACTTAAATCAAATTAAGTATATATTCATTCTTTAAGGAAAACATTCTTTTAACATCTATTTGAGTCAAAACGAATGTTGCGTAAAACATCGTTACGACGACTCGAAATCAATAGTACAGGGATTCGGATTTAGATAGATATATAAATCCCAATACTACATTAAAAACATTTCCTTTCGGAAACCATTTACTATAACAACAGCGTTATAGTCCACCATCTCCTTATATTTCTCGAAAACGTCTATTTCAACAATAAATGTTGAAATCTATGCTTTCGATTCATAATACATTTTAAAACATCTTTAAAATGTTTAACTTCGTTCTTAATATCATTTTTCCCAAAACCATATCTATTTTACTTAACAATATATTCACTGTCCAAAATCGTGAATATAATTCACTTAACCCAATTTCAATCATTTCTACACATTTTTATTTCAATAAAAATTCGCTATCCAAAAATCGCGAATATATCTTCTTTAATAACCTTCTATAATTCACTTATCAAATTCAATCGATTTCGAATTTATAAACACGGTTATAAATTCTATTTCTATTTTAATAACAACCTCGACTTATAAATCTTCTTTTTATCAACTTCTATATTTTTACTTATCAAAATAAGTGATTTCTTATTTATAAACAACTTTTATAAATTCCAATTCTATTTATAAAAACTTCAATCCAAAATCAATGTCGATATTGATTTAAAAATTTATTTATCACTACTAAGTAAATTCCTCATTTTTTCTCAAATTATTCAATATTCTTAAATTAAATTCTTCAATTTATAATCACTGTTTTATGAAATCCATTTATTTAGCATTTTCACTTTATTCTGGAATTTATTCAATACGATTATAAAAATTTACTTTTTATACTTTAAAAATTCCTTTCTTCAAAATTTCTTCAATTTCAAAAATTGATTCACTTAGAAATTTTCTACTTGAATTTCAAAATTTCAATTTCGTTTATCTTTGGAATCCAATGATGTCAAAACATCCATTCAGCTAAATTTTAGCTTTCAAACAATTTCCAGATATCAATATGATTAATAGAATCACTATAATCATTCACAGATTCATATCACAATAGAAATAAATTCAATCAATGTGAGGGGTCCAGTTGGATCCCTCCAACCTGTTTCCCTGCATCCAAAGATGTTAGCACAATACCAATTCCGCTCCAGTACGGAATTATCGCGGTATATGGGTTTTATAAAAATCCGCTTACTAACGGCGTAATAGGGTCTCATCCGCTATACGAGGCGGGAAATCATCAATCCAATATATACATATGCCAATATGTATATATTGCTATATATATATATATAGATATAATCCTACTATATCTAATATCACATCCAATAGCAATCATCAATCAATAATAACTGTAAAAATTCCACATTCAATTTGAGTGAGAAGATCTCACCTTGGCTTTTATTAGCAATCCATTTTTCCATCCAGTTTGTTTTCTCGATTTCAGACCTTGTATAAATATTTTATACAATTCATCAATATTAGAATTAATCGACCAATTAATTACCATTTATGAATTTAATTTAACTAACCATTATTTTAACTGGTAATTAAATTTCAAATCAAATTTCCTATGATAAATTTTTCCAATGATTAAAATAATTGAATAAGCCAATTAAACACGTTACCACCTTAATACTTATTTTAAATAGTAAGTGAAAATATATATATGTATATATATTCTTTCTTCCCTTTTAAAACCATATATATAGTTATAAAGTAACCTATATAGATTCAAAAATCCAATTTTTAAATAAACACTTCAATATTTCAAAATTCTTATATACTTTCCCAAAATCATATATATATAAAATTTCTGTTATGATTTATTTTATTTTTATTTTTTTCTAACTGATATATGAATACGGATATGTAAAAACAACATTATTTTACCTTACTGCACTTGCGAATCCTAGCTCGCGATTCCCTCTTCCATGAACACGAACGAATCCCAGCAACATCGAGTCCTAGTTCGCGTCGAGTTCCCCTTACTGCCTCGAGAACGAAGCCCTACAGCCATCATCCCACGAGAGTCGCCCTATCCACGCAGCTAGGCGTCGTGACAATCGCTGTCGCCAACAGCGATTCCATCGTGCTCGAGTTCGAGCTCGAAAACCCCAAAATCGCCGCCATTGACTTCGCCGCACGTCTCCAATTCGCAAGCTCCACGCCTGACCACCCGCTCCCACGCGAGCACGCGTTTGCGAATCCCAGCGAAATCCAAGTCCAACCTCCCCGCGTCTACTTCGCACTCGCGAGGCTGATGTACGAGAGGAGAAGTCGCCACGAATCCATCGATTCCGACCCTGCTTCACGCGGCTGCCCCCTCCCAGGCTCGAAATCGCGAATTTAATTCGAGAGATAGAGTTTTCTTTTGATTTTGGAAAATAAATCAGAACGAGGCTTCGGCCATTATTGGTTTATGAAATGTTTTGAACGAAAGAAAATGAATGCGTTTGATTTTTAAAGCTGCCTCCTTTTTCTCGATTTGCTTTTCAGAGTTGAAGAGGAGGAACGAAACGATTTTGTCGCCATTTTTTTTTTCTTTTGCAGGATTTCGTTCTGCGACTAAGTCTAGAAAAGGGGACAATGATTTGAAGGAAGAACGGCTGATGTTGATTAGAGTGTATAAATTTATTTTTTTAAATCAAATCGGTTAATTATTGTCTAGGCGTTTATATCTTGTACGATCACACGATAGCTCCGAAAGCTACGAGATTTGAAATCCGACAATAATTCAATATTACGGACCCAATGGAACTGGTTTCGTTGAATTCCGAGACTGTGCCTCGGACGGCTATTTTTAAATATCGATACGAACGATATAAATTCAAAACTGATCAAATCAATTTCAAATTCGATTCTGAAGCTTCTATTATCTTCAGTACCATCAATACGAATTTTAAAAGCTTTCAGATTATTTTTAATCAGCTTAAAATTGAAGATTCAAATATTTATTCAGCATTCAATCGATTAAATTTTAAAGTTTAATCGCAAATTTCAAAGTTATATCGGGAATTCAAATTAAATTACCGTTCAAATATTTAAAATTAATTAAATATTCTCAATTTAATTTGTTCAAAATTCTGGGTCGTTACAGACTTCCCCCTTTAAAAGAATTTCGTCCTCGAAATTACCAAGTAAGGAAAAATGGTCCTTAACTCGTCTATTATTTTTCACAATCTAATAGTTTTATCAATTTATCAAAACAAATCTTTCTATTAAAGATTCGTTATCATTCAACTCGTTTTCCAACTTCAATTATAAGTTTCAAACAACATTGTTTTCTTCAAAATTCAAATTTTAATTCAAATTCAAATTTTAAACTTTCAAATTTTCCCAAAAATTTTCTAACGCCCTAAATTTCCGAAAAATTTCGCCAGCGTCTCCTTTGCGCGGCTAATACGGCACTACTACAAAACGTCCCTACGGACTCTCAGATTTCAAAAAGAAAAAGAAAAAGCCAAGCGGCTAGAGAAGAAATCAGCAAAAACTCATATTATAATTCAAATACTTACCTTTTGTCGAGCAATTCAATTTTATCTTTGCAATTCAATTCCCATTCCTTTATACACCTGTATGTCCTACTAGCCATAATATCTAGTTATACATTCAAACCATTTTGCAAATTCGATTACAAAATTTTCAATATAAACTGCTTATATCATCTTTACTTCACTATTGAAGTTATATATCTATTTCATTCAATTTGAACTCTCATTCCAATTCATTTGTTACTACTCCAATTTATTTATTCAAATTCAGTTTCAACTTCATTTACTACCAAATTCAAAAGAAGTTTAACATTCAGTTTTAATCTCATTCACTTCATTCAATTAGCTTCACTTACAAATTTTTAGTTTAATAGTTCACTTTGTTTTCCACAAATCTAAATTCAATTCAGTCTTACTTACCAATTCAAAATGAAGTTTTACATTAAATTTCGTTTTCTTGCATTTGCTATTGCAAATTCATTTATTCATTCGTAATTTTATCCATTTTCAATTCGAATTCTCATTTCAATCGAATTTCAAATACTTTATAAGACTTCGACTTATTTACAATTTGATTTATAAAGTCATTTGTACATTCATATTACTAATTTCATTCCTTTATGAATTTTATCTTCAAATATTTTTCTGGAACTTTATTTCAAACTATATATCACATTAATATTTCATATTCACAAATTCTATTCATATATGAATTCATTTCTTTTAAGTTAGATTTTTATTTAAACTTAAACTTTACAAGTTATCGACTTCATAATATTTCATAAACATTTTCATATAGCATTCCAGAGTTTTTTCAACATTTCAAAAAAATCATTTTTGAAAACAATTCAAATTATCCTTTGAATTTCTAAACAAATTTCAATTTTTTCAAACAACTTCCGTTTTAAAACAATTTGGCAGCAATTCCTCTTCTGGAAACCCGAAAATGAACACCAATGATGCCGCGGTCATCATCGAAGTTATTTTCCAGCGACCGAAAAGAGTTTAGAGCTTTCATCTCTCCAAAATACTTTTCCAAAACCTTTGAAATTCATTTCCAACTCCAAAAATTTTCAAATTCTTTTCAAAACATTTCCAAAAACTTCTCTGGAATTCCGTTTTCATTTATAAATCACATTTATAATTTACATTCTTAAATTTCATTTGTATATGGATTTATTTCCTGGTTCTTTGTTTTAATTCCAATTTCACATACAATTTCCACATATATATTAATGAGGATAATTAACATCATTACTTCCTAACAACCATGCATCCATATATCATAATAATTTATAGAAAACCATTCCTTTTTATATACAAAAATAGTTTTGGGTAAAATTATCTCATTTACCCGTTTTAAAATCAATACTGTGTCAGTTTATCTTGTTTAGAGTTTAGAAACCCCTATCGATTTCAGTTAGCTAGACTGCACCGACCAGAATCCATAAACAATCAACCGATAAGTCAACACAATACAAAACAATTTTATATTCACTAACAAATACGCACTCGTATATATTATTACACTCAACTCATTCTAGAGTACTACTGACTCTATCTCTAATGAGTAACACCCAACAGAGCAGGGTTGTCGCTTAACCATATGCTCCGATACCACGCTGTCACGTACGGGAATTTTCAACTTTCGAAAATTCGACATCGATACTCACTTTATCGACTGCCGAGCAATCGAGTGCCGGAAACTCCAATAGTGAGGGTTTTAGAGAAAGAAAAAGAAGAAAAGATAGAAGAAAAAGAAAGCAGAGTAGAAGAAGAAGAGAAGAAGAAAATAGAGAAGAACAACAGAACAACATCAGAAGCAGAAACAATATCAGAATCTTACACATCGCAGCGGAATAACATATAATAGATAATCAACAGTCTTTTAAAACAAAGAACTATATCAGTTTATACATACATCAATCAGAGTCAATATACAACAATGGACAGTTATATAACTTGTCCTCATATCGAATACACAGCGGAATAAATATATCAGATACAAATACTACGTCTCGTCATCCAGCTTATCTCCAAAGCTCCAGAATATCCAGAATATCCTGATAATATAACTCTAGGCTGCCCGTGTGGAAATTGGTGGGCACCCAGAGTTTAGAAGGGAACAATAAACTCCGAGTCAGTCATGGTGACTGGTGTGAGATCGTAAAACAGTTATTTTTCACAAAGAAAATAAAACAAATTCACAATGCTTTTGGAAAATGAAACTACCATAAGACCTCCTACCACACACACAATGCAAACGCAGAATTGGAGGAGATTTCTTCTTATGATAGTCAAAGATGCTTACTACGCAAAATCAAATCATTTTTGATATTATTATTAGTGCATAGTGTAGAAAACATTTCGAAAGTATAATATAAATCTTAGCCAGCATAGACATTCCGAACTATGCCTACTATAGCTACCATCCAAACAGTGGTGACCACCATAAGTGAATGGCAGGTTCTACAACTAATACCGTACAAGTGTCATATTGTTTCTTTGGATTTCCAACAAATGGCCAGGCTAAGGAACTTCCTATCCACGATGGGTACGTCCCTGGAATAGACGACCCGAGAACCTAACCGGATCTCTGCCAACACAAGGCCGGGTTACCTCTGCAAAAATAGGTAACTACTGACACGCGTATGCCATCCCCCGATCGTCACCGATCTTCCCGAGGATCCCCGATTCGCAACAAACCACATAGTAAAAATAATGCAGTAACCACAGAGGTTAAGTATCTGGGCTCCATACCATGATACCACCTTTATCCAGAAGGAATGACATACACTAAGGGGCGCTACTCCCTAAAACCTTGCTGCATCCTTCCTGTTTCGACCATTTCCGGGGTGTGAGGCTCGACGAAGTCTCGTCCACAAAGCTACGCTTTCTACAAAGCCCTGCTTCGGGTCAAACAAAAATGATCAACCTATGATCACAAAGATATAAGATCAAACAAATGATCATATCGCAAATGATCAAACACTGATCATTTCACAGCAACACTCAGTATGCCATGTTACCAAATTGGGATATATCGCTGATAAATTTCAACTACATAACCTCTGAGCTCGTACGTCTCAGAGAAGGGTGTTAAGCTAAGAGAATAAATTCTCCGCCACCAACAGATATATATTTGAAAGAAATCAGCTTTATATCTCAAATTGTAACGTCAGACACACAATCCATACAAGTCTGTTCCGGGATCGAACAGAACCGAAGGCACTTCTCACGAAGCCCTTGCATATCTAGATAATTTTCAATCACGTCAGGACTTCCCGTCACTAAGGGTGATAAAACCTCTAAATCGGAGATCAGCCGATGTAGAGTAACTCGACGGTAATCCTTCCGTTTTCAAAAATATCCGGTCTTCAACACCGGTCTTCAAATGCAATTCATAACGACGTATCACATATTCGGAATGGGTTATACGACCCCATGGTCCTTTCCCGGCTAACCCGAATAGTGAGCGATTATTCAAAAATAAGTGTGGCATTCAATTTCATCCAATTCACAACAAATACCAATTCAAGGTAATTATTGATAGTCGGTTATTTAACTATCAATAAAGATGCGCAACATCATCAGATTCCAAATAATTTTCCAAATTATTTCATCTTCAAAAATATCTTTACTAGATATAGAATTTTCCACGCTTAACCATTTGAAAACAATTTCAAATCAATTTCCACACTTCAAAAATAAATCAATATTTATTTTTAAACAACTTCGCTTTCTTTTATAAATTCCGTATCGAATTTATACTTTCGAATATCTACTGATATTCGATTTTCAAATCGTTTTCAATATTCTGTTTCAATTTATCTTTACAAGGATAAATTCTCAAACGTTTCATTTCATTTTGGAAAAGCATTTCCATACTTAATAATAAGTATTTCACAAATCTATTTATTTTCAACGTTTGAAAATACTCGATATACTTAAATCAAATTAAGTATATATTCATTCTTTAAGGAAAACATTCTTTTAACATCTATTTGAGTCAAAACGAATGTTACGTAAAACATCGTTACGACGACTCGAAATCAATAGTATAGGGATTCGGATTTAGATAGATATATAAATCCCAATACTACATTAAAAACATTTCCTTTCGGAAACCATTTACTATAACAACAGCGTTATAGTCCACCATCTCCTTATATTTCTCGAAAACGTCTATTTCAACAATAAATGTTGAAATCTATGCTTTCGATTCATAATACATTTTAAAACATCTTTAAAATGTTTAACTTCGTTCTTAATATCATTTTTCCCAAAACCATATCTATTTTACTTAACAATATATTCACTGTCCAAAATCGTGAATATAATTCACTTAACCCAATTTCAATCATTTCTACACATTTTTATTTCAATAAAAATTCGCTATCCAAAAATCGCGAATATATCTTCTTTAATAACCTTCTATAATTCACTTATCAAATTCAATCGATTTCGAATTTATAAACACGGTTATAAATTCTATTTCTATTTTAATAACAACCTCGACTTATAAATCTTCTTTTTATCAACTTCTATATTTTTACTTATCAAAATAAGTGATTTCGGATATATAAACAACTTTTATAAATTCCAATTCTATTTATAAAAACTTCAATCCCAAATCAATGTCGATATTGATTTAAAAATTTATTTATCACTACTAAGTAAATTCCTCATTTTTTCTCAAATTATTCAATATTATTAAATTAAATTCTTCAATTTATAATCACTGTTTTATGAAATCCATTTATTTAGCATTTTCACTTTATTCTGGAATTTATTCAATACGATTATAAAAATTTACTTTTTATACTTTAAAAATTCCTTTCTTCAAAATTTCTTCAATTTCAAAAATTGATTCACTTAGAAATTTTCTACTTGAATTTCAAAAATTCAATTTCGTTTATCTTTGGAATCCAATGATGTCAAAACATCCATTCAGCTAAATTTTAGCTTTCAAACAATTTCCAGATATTAATATGATTAATAGCATCACTATAATCATTCACAGATTCATATCACAATAGAAATAAATTCAATCAATGTGAGGGGTCCAGTTGGATCCCTCCAACCTGTTTCCCTGCATCCAAAGATGTTAGCACAATACCAATTCCGCTCCAGTACGGAATTATCGCGGTATATGGGTTTTATAAAAATCCGCTTACTAACGGCGCAATAGGGTCTCATCCGCTATACGATGCGGGAAATCATCAATCCAATATATACATATGCCAATATGTATATATTGCTATATATATATATAGATATAATCCTACTATATCTAATATCACATCCAATAGCAATCATCAATCAATAATAACTGTAAAAATTCCACATTCAATTTGAGTGAGAAGATCTCACCTTGGCTTTTATTAGCAATCCATTTTTCCATCCAGTTTGTTTTCTCGATTTCAGACCTTGTATAAATATTTTATACAATTCATCAATATTTGAATTAATCGATCAATTAATTACCATTTATGAATTTAATTTAACTAACCATTATTTTAACGGGTAATTAAATTTCAAATCAAATTTCCTATGATAAATTTTTCCAATGATTAAAATAATTGAATAAGCCAATTAAACACGTTACCACCTTAATACTTATTTTAAATAGTAAGTGAAAATATATATATGTATATATATTCTTTCTTCCCTTTTAAAACCATATATATAGTTATAAAGTAACCTATATAGATTCAAAAATCCAATTTTTAAATAAACACTTCAATATTTCAAAATTCTTATATACTTTCCCAAAATCATATATATATATAAAATTTGTTATGATTTATTTTATTTTTATTTTTTTCTAACTGATATATGAATACGGATATGTAAAAACAACATTATTTTACCTTACTGCACTTGCGAATCCTAGCTCGTGATTCCCTCTTCCATGAACACGAACGAATCCCAGCAACATCGAGTCCTAGTTCGCGTCGAATTCCCCTTACTGCCTCGAGAACGAAGCCCTACATCCATCATCCCACGAGAGTCGCCCTATCCACGCAGCTAGGCGTCGTGACAATCGCTGTCGCCAACAGCGATTCCATCGTGCTCGAGTTCGAGCTCGAAAACCCCAAAATCGCCGCCATTGACTTCGCCGCACGTCTCCAATTCGCGAGCTCCACGCCTGACCACCCGCTCCCACGCGAGCACGCGTTTGCGAATCCCAGCGAAATCCAAGTCCAACCTCCCCGCGTCTACTTCGCACTCGCGAGGCTGATGTACGAGAGGAGAAGTCGCCACGAATCCATCGATTCCGACCCTGCTTCACGCGGCTGCCCCCTCCCAGGCTCGAAATCGCGAATTTAATTCGAGAGATAGAGTTTTCTTTTGATTTTGGAAAATAAATCAGAACGAGGCTTCAGCCATTATTGGTTTATGAAATGTTTTGAACGAAAGAAAATGAATGCGTTTGATTTTTAAAGCTGCCTCCTTTTTCTCGATTTGCTTTTCAGAGTTGAAGAGGAGGAACGAAATGATTTTGTCGCCATTTTTTTTTCTTTTGCAGGATTTCGTTCTGCGACTAAGTCTAGAAAAGGGGACAATGATTTGAAGGAAGAACGGCTGATGTTGATTAGAGTGTATAAATTTATTTTTTTAAATCAAATCGGTTAATTATTGTCTCGGCGTTTATATCTTGTACGATCACACGATAGCTCCGAAAGCTACGAGATTTGAAATCTGACAATAATTCAATATTACGGACCCAACGGAACTGGTTTCGTTGAATTCCGAGACTGTGCCTCGGACGACTATTTTTAAATATCGATACGAACGATATAAATTCAAAACTGATCAAATCAATTTCAAATTCGATTCTGAAGCTTCTATTATCTTCAGTACCATCAATACGAATTTTAAAAGCTTTCAGATTATTTTTAATCAGCTTAAAATTGAAGATTCAAATATTTATTCAGCATTCAATCGATTAAATTTTAAAGTTTAATCGCAAATTTCAAAGTTATATCGGGAATTCAAATTAAATTACCGTTCAAATATTTAAAATTAATAAAATATTCTCAATTTAATTTGTTCAAAATTCTGGGTCGTTACAGAAACCAACAAATAATAAGTCTTATGACTCCAGAAGCCATAAATCAACTTAAAATTCAAAAATATAAACTGATCCACCTAGGACTTATTGTCATAGGAGTAAGGGGATTAACAAGACAAAAAATAGGAGCTAAACTCCTATTAATACTAATAGACGACAGACACCAAGACCTAGATAGAGCCATATTTGGAACTATGGAAGTCGATATGAACAACAATGTTGGAATTGTTTATATAGCCCCAAACTTTACAATGGATATAACTGATTTTTACAAACATGTAAAATTAATTATACAAACTAAAGGATATGAAAATTTCCAAGGAAAAAACATATTGCTTGATATAACATTTTTAGGAAAATCTATGTCCAGACATGCCCCTAAAATAAAATTAAAACTAGACAAGATCATTGAAACATTAAATTCCACAGGAATAAACTTCATAAAACCAATGGAAATTGATTCCTCTGTTCTTGCTGGTCATGAATGGAATATAACAAATCCAAATGAAACAGTTGCAACAGTGAAACCAAACAATGTCATAACATACAACAACCTAAACAAATCTATGTCCATAAGATTTAAAGATTATGGTCCATCAAACCAACAAGAAGTTGAGACAGATGATGAAGCTGAAGAGTTAAGCAGAAGGATAAATGGATAAAATCATTTACCCTAAAGAACTTGGGATGGTTCTTGAACCATCTGACATATTTAATCTTGAACAAAGTTTAAAATTATCAGGACAAATAAACCAAGATACCTTTATTTATATTGATGATGAAAATAATGTAAGAATGAGAGAAATTCAAAACATGGATATTTACCTAAACGATTCATTATTAACTTCAGAAATTCCTGAATACAATATTCCTGAAGATATAATCTCAGAATTTACAGAACATATGGATTAGCTGACCCTGAATCAAGTGCTGAATCAGGAATTAGTCACAAATATCCAGATAGAAACAAAGACCAAACAATGCCATATGAGATAGGACAACCTCCTAGGAGGGCGTACAATACCTATACTGACAAAAATCTAAATTTAAGAACAACAGGAAAAAGATTACCAGATGAAAAATCTTACTTCCAAAACAACTCAGTTATTTTAAACATAACTGAATGTCATCCCCGGTTACTAGTTACATATTTAGAACAATGGACTGTTGCAATAGCCAGATACTATTCAGCAAGACACCTAAACGTCAATTCTGGTGAAGAAATGATTAGGATTGCTGAAAATTACTTAGGAGATAATGCCAAGGCAATATGGGAATCATATAAAAAGGATTTCCCAGGAGATATTGCAAACCTTGTTGCCCAAGGAAACAATATCTACAACTTTGCTTATTCCATCCACGCCATCTTAACTGGAAGAGATGTAAACACAGGAATAACAATAAGGCAACAAGAAGCAATGCGAGACCTTGAACAAATACAACTCCTAGACTGGAGATATATAATAAAATTCCTAAAAGAATACTTATACTATGCTACAATTTCAGGAAATTATTACAATACTGAAGTAGGCAACATATTGTTTTCTAAATTACCAGGTGATTTAGGAAAAGAAATCCATAGATCTTGGATAACCGATTATCAAGATAAACCTGAAAACTTACCTCCAAGTTATAACAACATTGGGATAAGAATTACGCATATTATATCAGAATTAAAAAAGAGATGTACATATATAAAAATCCAAAAAGAATTAAAACAAAAAAATTATGGTTTTTGTGGACAAATATATACACCACAACAATATGGTTCCCATAAGATTGAAAACAAACCAAAATTCAAAAAGAAATATACAAAAAAATACTATTTAAGAAGATCTAATGCTAGAAAACCATACTAAAATAAAGATAGACATGTCAGGAAATATAATCCCAGGAAAACCTACACAAATACAATTACATGTTTTGCACATAATGAAAAGGGACATTTATCATCCTCATGTCCAAAAAAAAAAACTTATATACAAGAGAATCAAACCTTGTTGATTCAGTCAAAGAAGACCTAATAGAAATTGCTTCTGATGTTTCAGAAACATCCACAATATACTCTATAATCTCTCTTGAAGGATTAGAAGAACATGAACAAGTAAATTCATCTGATTATGGTCTTGTAACGACCCGAAATTTTCGAACCCGAAAATTCCAGATAGTTAGGAGAAAAAGAAAAGAGATAGAAGAAAGAACAGAAAGAAGAAAGAAGAACAGAAAACACAACATCTCACATTCGCAGCGGATTAAATATAATAACAAATAATAGAAATTTTATAAAAGAAACTGTAATTGTTACTTTACATACAATTCATCAGAGTTACAATCATTACAATAGATTGGACAGTTATATCAACCTGCCCCATACTACTATCAATACAACTCTCAATACACAGTGGAATACACTCCATACGTTCCTGCCATCCAGCTCGCCTCCTGAGCTCTAGAACGTCCTTACCTGGAAATCTGTAATACTCGGTCTGACCCGAGCATTACATCAAAGTAACACCCGAGTCAGGCTGGAAACCAGCGTGAGTAAACTCATCTAATATGAAATTTCAATCCATAGATCTTATATAAAATCAGGGTAACTCGTATCTTCTACGAGTTCTTACTTCAAACAATTTATTTCACAAAATAATATCTAAGCATCGTTACTTAGTTCCAATGATCCAGATTACTCGATTTATTTCATTCCAGCCTATTCGATTTACAAAACAAATCTATAAAGAATTATAGATTACAAATCGAAGTGGTTTCGGGTATATTTCTGATACCCGACCTCGGTCTCTTCGAATCAAAAGTCATCCTTTAAACCAAAATTTTAAGTTTAAACAATAAAATTTACACACAACAATTCATCTCAAATCACAAAGCAGCACATATCACATATCGGAGATATCACATTATTCAAGACATTCAAACATCCATAAGCAAGATTAATCAACCTCACCATCTCTAATTAATTTAATTAATCACCAATGAATTAAATTAGTTCTTTAATTACTTTTAAAATCCTGCATACTTAACCTTAATTAATTACAAACCAATTAATTAATCATCCTTTAATTACCTTTCTTAATTAATCATCCTTGATTAATTATTCTTTAATTTCATTAAATAATTAGCCTTTAATTAATTACATAAATTAATTATCCTTAACCATTTACAGTAATTAACTTTAATTACTCCCATTAATTAATTAACTATAATTAATTACATAAATTAATTCTTAATTAATTACATTAATAAATTATTCTATAACTAATCATTTAATTAATTAATCAACTTTAATCATTAAATAAATTATCCTTAATTACTAAAATCAAATAATTGATCTTTGAAACACTTAAGATTTTAATCAAATCAAAAGATAATTCCTTTATCTTAAATCGATTGCTTTTTATACCATTTCCTAAATAATATTTTCAAAATACTTTAAAGATGTTTTAAAACCAGATATATACATTATATAACTTGTACAAGCTTGATTTATTTTCCATTAAAACTTATTCAATTAAATAGATTCTAAAACCTGGAACCTGTTCTGCTTTTAAAAATTTTAAAACCTAATCAAAATGTCCCGAGCCAAATCCTGGAAACAACTCCGAGCCCAGTTCAGATTTGCTCGAGTAACAACCCGAGCCAAATCTCCCGTCTCTTCCCTCTCGATAAAACTCGAGATCGACTTCGAGCAAACCTCCATCATTCCCGATCCTTTCTTCTTCACAACCACTATCAGGTACACAGAACACTCGTGCATGTGCACACACGTTCAGACCATCTCCGACCCACGCTCCGACCTCCCACAAGTCTGCGATGACTTCGTCGACGATCCTAACTCCCCAGATAATCATTATCCACTTGAACTCGAAAACGAACAAGACAGCACCTCCTCGAACCCACCAATCGAAGAAAACCCTCTCGCACCACCGCCTCCCATCACCTGCGACCTCGCGATCACGACCAGACCTCCACCACTAGCCTACGCTTCTAGTCCCCCACTTGCGTTCAACTCCGGTTCACTCACGATCAAACAATGCCTTGAGAACATCGTCGACCAAATCTGGTCGTTAAACCCTACATTGCCATCGACAAGATACTACGAAGAGCTATAAAATCTCTGACCATTTTTCCGTTGATCTCCAGACGTCTAGCTATCTCCAGCTCTAGGCCCGACGTTCTTCTTCCCTCCGATCATCGAGAATCGACGAAAAAACGATTTTCGTTCAACTCGCGAATTCACAACATTCCCAAACTTAAAAATCATGATACCCATATCAAAATTCATATTTTTCAAGTTCGATTTCAGTTATATATTCAAAACATAAATTTTAAACCATCGATTTACCTGACTATAAATTATCATCACTGTAATTTATTGTTTTTGAAATAATTACTCCATATATCCATTTGAAACCATTTTTAAAAATGATATCTTGTTAATTCAAACATATTCTGTTTATACATCATAACCTATAGATGATTAGGGAAAAACAATTGATTTTTGAACTTGTTTTAAAGCCTGTAGAACTTAGAACAGAGCAAACATTCTTTTATACAGACATGCACACAAATATCATCATACATATATACATGCAATCATATTTAAACAATCATGCAAAACATATTTCACATCATAACTTCAAAGATTATGACATGCATCAGGTTAACAACAGATTTTAAACTTTTATAAAAGTAGTTTACTCACCTGTTGAAGTACAGAGAGCTCTTGAAACAGTTTTGAAATTTGAAAACTTGAATTGCTTGAAAACTGAGATGATCTGGGCTTTTGATTACAGGTTGAAGCTTGTCTTGATGATTGTTTTAGGTTGAGTTCGAATTCTGCTAGCTTTTAATTTAAAAACTGAGTTGATCTTTGCTTCAATTTGCCCCTAATCTGATTTTGAGTTTAATCAGCTTTAAACATTTGATTTGATTCAGGTCTTCAGATCTGAGATTCATTTTTTTACTGAGTTGATCTGAAACTTGATGTTATATTGAATGATCTGAAGCTTGAATCTTGTTTTGATGTTAGAGTCGAATCTGATCTTGGTTTAGCTTTGATCTTTGCCTGATTTTGTATTTTTTTTTTTAGATTTGTGTTACAGGATAATTTCTTTTGGGTTTTGAAATTGAAGAAATAAAAGAAATGAAAAAGAGGGATGGAGATGTTTATATAACCTATTTTCTCTTTTATTAACTATTTTGAAAAATAAAAAGAAACCAAAGACACTTGTTAATTTTATGATAAGGTTTGTTTACACTTGTGATTACATGCATTCCTAAGCTTACATTTGTTAAATTGTATATATATTTATCTTACACTTGTAATAATGCATGTTTAATTAATTTTAAAAGGATTTAAAAGCTTTTTATATTAAATTTCCTAATTAATAAGTATACTTCTTAATTTATATAAATAGAATCTCCTTTAAAGAAAATAATATAAAATAAACTATATCCTAAATAAAATATATTTTAAAATCCAAAATATATTTAAGATATATATATCTATCTTTTGAAATTCAATATCCAACCCAAATTCAAATTTAAATATTTAAAAATCAAAATTTTAAAATCAACTCAAATATATATATATTTAAACAAACACAAATTCAATTTGTTGAATAATAATTTTTCTATTTAAATCTACTTATATTTATATGTATATAAACCATCATTATTATTTGTTTAGAAAGAATAATTTGTCAAATTTCAGGTAATTATATTAGGAGATTATCGAATACAATTTATTCACATATTTATTATTCATTATTTATTATAATTCAAATTCGTCTATATACATATCCAGATATATCCTAATTATCAAGGTTTTATTTGTTTAAATCAAATAGAATCAGTATCTCAATAGTTAAAAATTAGTTAATTATCCAATTAACAAATGTCCCAAAAATCCGGGTTATCACATTCCTCCCCCCTTTAAATCTTTTCGTCCCCGAAAAGGAACGAGGCCAGAATTTATTCAATGCTTAAAATCTGATAAATTTTTCTTTGATCGTTTTTAAAACACTTTTTTTTTAAAAAAAAAATCTATATAATATTTTAAAATAAAAATACTATTTATAACTCGATGTTTCAACAAGTCCTTCCTCGTTCTCACAGAAATTCGGTCATACGTTGATCAGGCGTAAGACTGAAAATCTATAAGTACTTAGCAGACTCATTTTCAACACCCAGTGAAAATATTTAGAAAATACTTTATTTGAAAATATCGAAAACATTTTTGAAAATAGAGGAAATATCTTTGGCGAGAATGCTCTGGAAATCATCACCCCCATCCAAGGTCACAGTTACATCATGGGTTACGTTGCCATCGCAGCAAAAGTCCATGTAACTGATTACACCAAGGAACCCACAACAGATCGCAGTTACATCCAGGGTTACGTTGCCATCGCAGCAAAAGTCCATGTAACTGTTGGCTCTCAGCGGCACACACGATTTCGCTGTCAAAATGAAACTCCTCCACATAGGTCGCAGTCTACCGATATGAAATCAAACGCAGACTGTTGGCTCTCAGCGGCACAAACGACTTTCGCTATGTTACCATAGTGTCACAGTCTACCGATATAAAATCAAACGTAGACAGTTGGCTCTCAGCGGCACACATGACTTTCGCTATGGTCTGCAGTAGATCGCAGTGACATTGAGTCAAATTGTTGTCACAGCATAACTCAAATGCCTCTGTGGGCACCAGCCCCTCGACTTTCGCTACACAAATAATCCTCAGGAACTAGTTTTGTCCGGACTCCTCACAGGATCAACTTTAGAATCCCCCCTTGGGGTTCAAGGCAGTACCACCCAGTGGTACTCCTGAGAAGTTCATTTCAAGGAAGCGCCTTTTTCCCCAGAGCTATTCTCAAAATACTTTATACTATATACTTATAGTATCTTCAAATCATACCCTTTATGATTTATCAAAATCTCCTTTACACAAAATCGATTACCAAAATCGATAATTCTCAAACTAGGCTTTCCAAAATCCAAAATTGATTTTCCCAAAAATCAAAAGCCTTTTCCAAATTCATAGGTTCCAAAACCTTTTTCCAAAATCATTCTCATAAAACCCTTTATATATATATATATACTTTGAAAATCTTTGGATTATTTCAAACTTGTATAAAACTCTTTTATACTTCAAATATTTCCAAAAACCCTTTTTATTCTGGCTAGATTCAATAAGGGGAGTTTATCATATTACAAAATACAACTTTATTTATTGCCAAATCAAATATTCAAGTTTGATTTCTTTATAAAGTTATTTACCATTTACTTACTTCCATAAAGTAAATTTTCAACCAAAGAAATATCCAATTCCATTATATTTTACAAATATACTTTTCATTTCAAAACCATTCAAATTCCTTATTCACAAATTTCAATATCAATTTCATCCAAACTCGTACGATGTACACATATCATCCGTACGCCATATCAATTTGATCGCTCCCTCGATCACACAATTTCACTTCCGAACTAGTATCGTCCACCCGACTTCCTAGTGCGGACTCAGATCTGGTTTCTTGATCAGAAACCGTCATTCTCCTTGCATAGTCACAACTATGATAGAGAATATCCAGAACCAATCAACAATCCATATCCAGGTTCGCCGTCGAACATCGAACGAAAAATCCCAACTCGGATCGATAATACTATCTCGAAATTCTGTGTTCGAATCTGGATCAAATCACTATGCGAATAGAATAATATACGTTCATCCTACGTATTTAACTTCATTAATTATTAGCCAAATCAATTCTCTTTTCTATTCACATTTCCTTCAATTCCATTCACTTATTCTCAATTGCTTCCATTTCCAATTGAGTTATTTCTTCAATTACAAACAGTTTGAACTCTGACCAATTTAAATTTAAAAATAGCTTGAAAAAGTTTAAAGTAGATTAGTAGTTGAAAAATAGTTATTAGTTTGTAAAATAGCTGTAAAACAGTTAAGTAGGTATAAAATAGTTAGATAATTGCAAAATAGTTTTTAAAATAGTGATTAGATATAAGTAACTGAAAAATAATAATTAGTTTATAAGACAGTTTCAAAATAGTTAAATGGTTCCAAAATAATTGTAAAATAAGTATAAGATAGTTTGGGGTTTAAGAAGAAAGATTGTATAGTAAATAGTTTGAAAAAAATAGGTTTATATTAAAACAAATTACTTTGAAAATAATCCAGAGTCAAACCGTTCAATTCCCTATCAATTCAATTTAAATTTCTACTTCCATTTAAATTGACTCAATACTTCAATTTCCATTGAATTTTATTCAATCCCAATTCAAGTTGAATTAATCTTAATTCCTTTCCAAATTTCAAATCAAATTCCATTTGATTTTAAACATATTCATTTTAATTACAATTTCAAATTATTCAAATCAAATTCAGTTTGAACTAATTCAATTTAAATCTCAATTTTAAACTATCTCGAATTATATAAATTCGAGTTAAATTTTAAATGTTGATTTAATCCTTTAAATCAAATTAACCTTTACTTTTAAATCAAATCAACCTTAATTTTTAATTTAACAACTTAAATCTTTAAACCATTTAATTCTGAATCCAAATTCCAAAATTCCATTTTAAAATTATCTTTACTTAACTTATTATAAATTTCAAATAAGAATTTAAAAACAATTAAATTTCAGATTATAATTTATTATCCATTTTCAATTTCCAAATCTCAAACCCATTTTGAGATCACTCATAACTCCCATTTTAATCAACCATTTAACTTCCCAAGTTAAATTTTAATTTCATCTTGAAATTTCTAATTCAAGTTGTTCATTCTAAACTCATTTAACTTTCCTTAAGTTAAATTCAATTTATCTTTATCCGGTCAACTTTACATAATTTGAATTCCCATTCAAATTTTAAACTTCAGATTAATAATCTTTCCCGTTTTAAGTTTTAAAAACTTACTTCACTTTGGGTTTCACATCACATCCCAAGGAAAATTCAAAACTCAACCTTAGAGTTTTATTTCCAAATATAGATATTTATTTCCTTTACACACCAAGTTATACCTTAAATTTTTAAATCATTCTTGGTTTTTAATTTCAAACAGATTTCTTTAAAATAATTTCAAGTTTTCTGGATTTAGATTTAAAATTCACAATTTTAAATTATCTTCAATTCCAATTTATAAGTCATATTCACCCTAAAAGTTTACTTCCCTAAAACATTTCATTTTGCTTAATCATTTACAACATTTCATTATTAAACACAACAATCATTTATGATAATAACGAAGATTATCATATATGGATACCCATTTCATTATTATCTTATTCTGAAAATACTTCTACAAAATCAAGATTTTAATTTCAGTTTGGATTTATTTCAAACTTATCTTCATTTAATTTTAATTTGGTTGTATTTCTATTACCACTTAATTTAATTCCAATATTTTAACAACCAATTACCTTAATATTTATTAGAAAGAAATATCATTTTATATATCAAAATATATTCTTATATAAAATCATTTTAAAATCCTTATATAAGAAAATAACAATTACGCTCTCATATATATATACACTCAACTCGTCTTAGGGTACCATTGACCCTATCCTTAACGAGTAATCCCAACAGAGCCAAGGTTCTCGCTTAACCTTCAGCTCTGATACCAACTGTAACGACCCGAAATTTTCGAACCCGAAAATTCCAGATAGTTAGGAGAAAAAGAAAAGAGATAGAAGAAAGAACAGAAAGAAGAAAGAAGAACAGAAAACACAACATCTCACATTCGCAGCGGATTAAATATAATAACAAATAATAGAAATTTTATAAAAGAAACTGTAATTGTTACTTTACATACAATTCATCAGAGTTACAATCATTACAATAGATTGGACAGTTATATCAACCTGCCCCATACTACTATCAATACAACTCTCAATACACAGTGGAATACACTCCATACGTTCCTGCCATCCAGCTCGCCTCCTGAGCTCTAGAACGTCCTTACCTGGAAATCTGTAATACTCGGTCTGACCCGAGCATTACATCAAAGTAACACCCGAGTCAGGCTGGAAACCAGCGTGAGTAAACTCATCTAATATGAAATTTCAATCCATAGATCTTATATAAAATCAGGGTAACTCGTATCTTCTACGAGTTCTTACTTCAAACAATTTATTTCACAAAATAATATCTAAGCATCGTTACTTAGTTCCAATGATCCAGATTACTCGATTTATTTCATTCTAGCCTATTCGATTTACAAAACAAATCTATAAAGAATTATAGATTACAAATCGAAGTGGTTTCGGGTATATTTCTGATACCCGACCCCGGTCTCTTCGAATCAAAAGTCATCCTTTAAACCAAAATTTTAAGTTTAAACAATAAAATTTACACACAACAATTCATCTCAAATCACAAAGCAGCACATATCACATATCGGAGATATCACATTATTCAAGACATTCAAACATCCATAAGCAAGATTAATCAACCTCACCATCTCTAATTAATTTAATTAATCACCAATGAATTAAATTAGTTCTTTAATTACTTTTAAAATCCTGCATACTTAACCTTAATTAATTACAAACCAATTAATTAATCATCCTTTAATTACCTTTCTTAATTAATCATCCTTGATTAATTATTCTTTAATTTCATTAAATAATTAGCCTTTAATTAATTACATAAATTAATTATCCTTAACCATTTACAGTAATTAACTTTAATTACTCCCATTAATTAATTAACTATAATTAATTACATAAATTAATTCTTAATTAATTACATTAATAAATTATTCTATAACTAATCATTTAATTAATTAATCAACTTTAATCATTAAATAAATTATCCTTAATTACTAAAATCAAATAATTGATCTTTGAAACACTTAAGATTTTAATCAAATCAAAAGATAATTCCTTTATCTTAAATCGATTGCTTTTTATACCATTTCCTAAATAATATTTTCAAAATACTTTAAAGATGTTTTAAAACCAGATATATACATTATATAACTTGTACAAGCTTGATTTATTTTCCATTAAAACTTATTCAATTAAATAGATTCTAAAACCTGGAACCTGTTCTGCTTTTAAAAATTTTAAAACCTAATCAAAATGTCCCGAGCCAAATCCTGGAAACAACTCCGAGCCCAGTTCAGATTTGCTCAAGTAACAACCTGAGCCAAATCTCCCGTCTCTTCCCTCTCGATAAAACTCGAGATCGACTTCGAGCAAACCTCCATCATTCCCGATCCTTTCTTCTTCACAACCACTATCAGGTACACAGAACACTCGTGCACGTGCACACACGTTCAGACCATCTCCGACCCACGCTCCGACCTCCCACAAGTCTGCGATGACTTCGTCGACGATCCTAACTCCCCAGATAATCATTATCCACTTGAACTCGAAAACGAACAAGACAGCACCTCCTCGAACCCACCAATCGAAGAAAACCCTCTCGCACCACCGCCTCCCATCACCTGCGACCTCGCAATCACGACCAGACCTCCACCACTAGCCTACGCTTCTAGTCCCCCACTTGCGTTCAACTCCGGTTCACTCACGATCAAACAATGCCTTGAGAACATCGTCGACCAAATCTGGTCGTTAAACCCTACATTGCCATCGACAAGATACTACGAAGAGCTATAAAATCTCTGACCATTTTTCCGTTGATCTCCAGACGTCTAGCTATCTCCAGCTCCAGGCCCGACGTTCTTCTTCCCTCCGATCATCGAGAATCGACGAAAAAACGATTTTCGTTCAACTCGCGAATTCACAACATTCCCAAACTTAAAAATCATGATACCCATATCAAAATTCATATTTTTCAAGTTCGATTTCAGTTATATATTCAAAACATAAATTTTAAACCATCGATTTACCTGACTATAAATTATCATCACTGTAATTTATTGTTTTTGAAATAATTACTCCATATATCCATTTGAAACCATTTTTAAAAATGATATCTTGTTAATTCAAACATATTCTGTTTATACATCATAACCTATAGATGATTAGGGAAAAACAATTGATTTTTGAACTTGTTTTAAAGCCTGTAGAACTTAGAACAGAGCAAACATTCTTTTATACAGACATGCACACAAATATCATCATACATATATACATGCAATCATATTTAAACAATCATGCAAAACATATTTCACATCATAACTTCAAAGATTTTGACATGCATCAGGTTAACAACAGATTTTAAACTTTTATAAAAGTAGTTTACTCACCTGTTGAAGTACAGAGAGCTCTTGAAACAGTTTTGAAATTTGAAAACTTGAATTGCTTGAAAACTGAGATGATCTGGGCTTTTGATTACAGGTTGAAGCTTGTCTTGATGATTGTTTTAGGTTGAGTTCGAATTCTGCTAGCTTTTAATTTAAAAACTGAGTTGATCTTTGCTTCAATTTGCCCCTGATCTGATTTTGAGTTTAATCAGCTTTAAACATTTGATTTGATTCAGGTCTTCAGATCTGAGATTCATTTTTTTACTGAGTTGATCTGAAACTTGATGTTATATTGAATGATCTGAAGCTTGAATCTTGTTTTGATGTTAGAGTCGAATCTGATCTTGGTTTAGCTTTGATCTTTGCCTGATTTTGTATTTTTTTTTTTTTTAGATTTGTGTTACAGGATAATTTCTTTTGGGTTTTGAAATTGAAGAAATAAAAGAAATGAAAAAGAGGGATGGAGATGTTTATATAACCTATTTTCTCTTTTATTAACTATTTTGAAAAATAAAAAGAAACCAAAGACACTTGTTAATTTTATGATAAGGTTTGTTTACACTTGTGATTACATGCATTCCTAAGCTTACATTTGTTAAATTGTATATATATTTATCTTACACTTGTAATAATGCATGTTTAATTAATTTTAAAAGGATTTAAAAGCTTTTTATATTAAATTTCCTAATTAATAAGTATACTTCTTAATTTATATAAATAGAATCTCCTTTAAAGAAAATAATATAAAATAAACTATATCCTAAATAAAATATATTTTAAAATCCAAAATATATTTAAGATATATATATCTATCTTTTGAAATTCAATATCCAACCCAAATTCAAATTTAAATATTTAAAAATCAAAATTTTAAAATCAACTCAAATATATATATATATTTAAACAAACACAAATTCAATTTGTTGAATAATAATTTTTCTATTTAAATCTACTTATATTTATATGTATATAAACCATCATTATTATTTGTTTAGAAAGAATAATTTGTCAAATTTCAGGTAATTATATTAGGAGATTATCGAATACAATTTATTCACATATTTATTATTCATTATTTATTATAATTCAAATTCGTCTATATACATATCCAGATATATCCTAATTATCAAGGTTTTATTTGTTTAAATCAAATAGAATCAGTATCTCAATAGTTAAAAATTAGTTAATTATCCAATTAACAAATGTCCCAAAAATCCGGGTTATCACAGGTCTAATCAATGAACTAACAACGTTTGAATAAAATATAACAAATGAATCTTTTTTCAACATAATGAATAAAGAAATTTGTATCCATAATTTTAAATATAAAATGGGAACTGACACAAAAAAAATGTGAATATTGTCCTTGGTATCCTGCCTTTGACAAAAGATATAAATGTACAATTTGTACAATTGAGATTTGCCAAATTTGTGCTACAAATAAGTTTGCTATACAAGTTCCTAAAGAAATAAAACTCATTTATACTGAAAAAAACAAAATAAATGAAGATAGAATAAATTTTTTTGAAGAAAGAACAAATAAAATTGAAATAGAAATAGAAGATTTAAGAAATAAACTACTTACTCTTGACAAAGGAAAAACTATAATCACCTCTAACGAGTTATTAAATGAACAGATATTTAGCCAAGAACAAATAAATTTAAATAATACCCTCTACCATAATACAACTCCAAACAATGACCATGAACATCATGCTCATTTAAATAGTATTGATAAATCGATACAAATTCTCTTATTTGTAATACTGGGAGTTTGAAAGAACTACGTATTCCAACAAAACTAAATATAAAAGGAATTGATGTACAAGTCCTAGCTTTCATTGATACCGGTGCAACTAGTTCAACTATTTGCTCCAGTCTTGTTACATACAAACATGTTACAAAAGCAGATAAAGCAAAGCGTCCAATTTGATGGAACAACAACTATAATAACAAACATTGTCAAAAATATAAACATGTGTTTCACCAATACATGCGGAGAATAGTCCCCATATTACAATATAAAACAACTTTGGGTCTTAGAATTAAACCTACAAGATATTAAATTAATACTTGGGTTCAATTTTTTATTAAATGATAATGGCAGTTTTTCATTTAATAAAGATTATATCCAAATTTCAAAAAAAAAAAACTCTTACACCTATACTCTCAGAGTTTGCACTTGAAAAGCGTGGTGGGAATAAAGACACCTCAGACAAATTAACACATTGCAATTGCCCAATTCCTGGCCAATGCAAAAACCTAAACCATATAACTCAAACAAATAATAGACATGAACAAAACAATTATGATTTTTTCCCAACAAAGAATTATATTTATAAGAGAAAAGACTTAACAAAGGATTTGCAAATGATAAATCCACAAGATATTAGTAAATTATTACTAACAAAAGATGACATTGATCAAATGATTTCTAAACTAGAAAAAATAGAAATCATAGGAGAAAAACCATTAAAATTCTGGGATAAAGATAAAATACAATGTAAACTAGAAATAATAAACCCAGACCTAACAATAAAAACCAGTTCTCCCAAATATGATAATTGGATCATGGATGAATTCAAAATGCATATCAAAATACTTACTGATTTAAATATCATAAGAAAAAAAGATTCAAGACATAGAACGGCAGCGTTCATTGTACAAAAAGAATCCGAAAGAAAATGTGGCCAGTCCAGAATGGTCATGAATTACATCAGACTTAATGACAATACCCATGAAGATGGACATTGTATACCAAACAAAGATGTTCTCATCAACAAAATACAAGGTTCAAATTGGTTTTCTAAATTTGATCTTAAATCAGGATTCTAGCAAGTAAAAATGCACCCAGACTCTATACCATGGACTGCATTCACATGCAGTAAAGGTCATTATGAATGGCTTGTCATGCCATTCAGATTAAAAAATGCACCACAAATTTTCCAACGAAAAATGGACAATGTTTTCGAACATTGTAGCAAATACACTTGCGTTTACATTGATGATATCCTTATTTTCTCAAAAACAAAACAAGAACATATATCACACTTATACACAGTTCTAAAATTAATAGAGGCACATGGCCTAATTATATCAAAAAGAAAAATAGAACTAATTAAAAATACTATAGAATTTCTCAGAGCCCGGATTGGCAAAGGAACTATAGAATTACAACCTCATATAACAAAAATATATATTAGAATTTCCTGATAAAATAGAAAATTTAAAACAATTGCAAGCTTTTCTTGGGCTTGTTAATTATGCAAGACCATATATTAAAAACCTTTCAAAATACACCGGGCCTTTATATAATAAAGCTAGCCCAAAAGGAAACAGAGATTTTAATATTGAAGACATAAAAAAAATACAAAAAACTAAAAGAAATAGCAAGCAAATTACAACCTTTAAGTTTACCATTACAAACAGAATATTTAATAATAGAAACAGACTGATCATCCTTAGGATGGGGTGGTATTTTATTAAGCAAAAAAAATAAATACGAAAACAAAACAACAGAAAAAATATGTAGATACACCTCTGGTATATACAGAGAAAAGGGTTATATGACATCTCTAGATTATGAAATTTTAGCCATAATAAATGTCCTAGAATCCTTTAAACTTTTCATAATTTCACAAAAAGAAATAACAATCAGAACTGACTGTGAATCTATAGTCAAATATACAGAAAATAAAAAAGACAAAGGAATACTAAATAATAGATGGCTCAAATTTAAAAATGCTGTAACAAATTGTGGAACAAATATACTTTGGGAACATATAAAAGGCAAAGATAATTTTTTGCCAAACAAACTTTCCAGGTTGTTAAGATAAATCTACATTTTAATAATAGTCTTTATGCAGATTGCAGAAAAACAAAAGACAAATATGGGAGAACAAGATCCTTCTATGCATCTCAAAACATACTCAAAACAAAATAAGTTCCAAACAAAAATGAAAGTTACATAAGAACAACAAATGGTTCTAGATAATATCTGGAACATGAAGACTCCGCAAGAATCCAACAAAAAAAAAGTTGAGTGTTTTGTACACACTCTTACAAATTTTTACAAAGTTACAAGACAAAAAATACCTTTATTATGGTCTTTTTACAAGTCCTGATGCTAGCCTGTATGCCTCATGGGAACAGATCATAGTAAAAATAAATTTTCTAAAACAAAATCCCAGATATGGGAACCCACTTTACAAAGGTTTCAATACGTATGATGAAGCAATTACAGAATTACAAAAAAACTTTGGAGATGATTTTATCATTTCTGATGATATACAAAGTTTACAAAAAATATCTTTGGGAAATTTACAAAGGAAGAAACTCTCGAGACTTCTTCTTCAATAAATTTGAGGCCTCAAACCTCTTATGCTTCAGCAACAAAAACTGCTACTACAAAAATGACAAATTTAGGGCAACCCAAAACAAATTTCCAACCACCATCTCCTCACAACAAACCTCCACAAAAAATTGTTTTACCAAACTTCCCTGAACAAATGACTAGGGAATTACAATTTGTTTACCATATTCTGGAACAATCTCCAAGTATGTTCAACAATATTTGTGAATTCTTCTCACAAATATCTCACATTAAGAATGAAGGCCTACAAATCCATTGGGAGATAACGAGATTCCAATATACCTTGCACAAAAAAGCATTCCCAATGTTTACAAACAAATACAAACTGTCCTTATACAATTATATGTGCTATCCCACAAGTTACATTAAACCTCAACAAGTACAAATACCTAATCCACAAAGACATAGTACTAGATCCCATGGTACTGATAAATTTTGGATTTGTCAAGAGAATTTATGCAGAAGAATGGATCCAAGATGACATGCCAGAACCTTTTGGAACTACCATAGAACAACTCACAAACATATTGGCTACAGACATATACATGGACTTCAAGTCCATACCGCCTCATTTTGGCAAACATATTTTTGAACCCACAAAACATGCAGTACAGGTAAAAGCAAAGTTTCTTGATCCAGATTATGCAGACTGGGATGTAGACTACAAACCAGAAGTTATCCAATACAAAGAGATTAAGGAACATGCCTATGAAAGATATAGAGCCACAAAAATTGTTGAAGAAGATGAATGGGATACAAAAAACAAATTTCTCTATACAGAAACACGCATTACAAAAATATTCGTCACAAATATGCTAAGAGATCAAGGAATTCACCACAGGAGTTTCGACATATTCCATCCCAAACCTTCCCTAATTCAAAACTATAGGAGGGAAAGACAGAGAAAAAGAAACAATGATGATGACATAGAATCAACTACTATGTCTATAGATGACTGAGATGACAGATTATTCTCCACTTGATAACTTTACAAAGACAAAGCCAACAAAGATTTCTTTCAGGAAAAGAAAGAATCTACTTTATAAAAAGATGTAGCAAGCTGGCTATCTTTTTATAAAACAAATGTAAAGTATGTACCTTTTTTATTTTTAAGTGTTTTTTAAGATAATGGAGAATATCTTTATCTCCACTATGTATTAAAAGACAACTGTCTGGTCCTTGTATCCTTTCTCCATCTATGTAAGGAGATGTATATGTTCTATAAGACATAGAAAAAATTAGCTACCACTGTAAGCCTTTATTGTAAAACTTCCATCTTAAATAAAAGCTTCTTTCTTTTTAATGGCCCCAACTTAGATGAATTCTAGCTAAACCCCAAAGTCAAAGCTCAAGAAAGGAACATGTTTATCTTCGTTAAAAATATGTAAGTGCCCTATTTTTCCCATTACTTGTCATATTTTCTATCTTATTTCAGTTTGTTAACTATTTTTGGAACTTCAAAAGTTCAATTGACACCATGACACCCTAAAATCTTTATTTGAAGGTTTTTTGTAACGAGTTAAAATTACTTATAATTCCAACAAACGTACATCCGCTTGATAGAGCTAAGTACCCAATCGAAGCCGTTTAGACAAGAGAGTCGTTAGGCATATAGGGGAATAAACTCTTTAGGATAACAAGGTGAGGAATGTAAAAATAATAATAACCCGGTTTATCAAAAAATCTTTAAACAAGAAAGAAGGTTTGTATTGGTAAACACGTTTTGAATTGTTTCAAAAAAGGGCCCTTACTATTTTCTATGAACTAACCTAAGTACTTTCTGAAAGCTTTGACTACTCTTTTTAAAAAAGAGCTTGTTACAGACTTACAAAAATCTTTTTGCAATTTACAACTGTTATGGAAAAATTACAACAATATCTAGAAAAACAGTTTTTAACAAACATAATAAAAATCACAAAAAATAGCCAACTTTTCAAACACCAACAACATCAGATCCTAATGATATTCAAACAAAAATACACGACTGAATTAATAAATATTTTTGACTGTGAAACAAATCTATTACAAATATTCAATAACTTTAACACATACAGAGAACCAGGAAATATCATAATAACAGAAAAATTCATGAAAGATTTCTGCACAGAATGGAATAAATTTATAACAAACAAAAATAAATCAGACTATGAAATCACAGATAGAAATGATTGGATAAACTAAGTATGAATAATTTACCTAGTATAAACACCATAGAATCATTACAAAACTTTTTAGAACAAAAATTTATGATAAAAATACTTTTTGTCCTAAAACAAACAAA
This sequence comes from Allium fistulosum, assembly GCA_030737815.1. Taxonomy (NCBI): domain Eukaryota; kingdom Viridiplantae; phylum Streptophyta; class Magnoliopsida; order Asparagales; family Amaryllidaceae; genus Allium; species Allium fistulosum. The sequence goes on from CM060906.1 coordinate 107,832,121, forward strand.
CATGAACTTAGATCAACAATATAACATAGCTAAAATCTTCAAACATAAATACACTAAAAAACTCATTGAACTTTCAGATGAACTAAAGCTTTGACAAAACCAAGGCTGTAACCAAAATAATGGATACCTATTATGTTGTAAAACAACATGAGACAAAAACAAAAGTCACAAACAAAATACTAGATTTAGTTTATGAAGAAATTTACAAAATTATCAGGCAATATGTTCTTGAGGAGAACAACAGGTGGCTAAATAGCCAACTAGACCTGTCCTGGACAAATGAGTGTAACATGTACAATGAATTTTACTAAAAGAGGATAGTTACAAGATGGTGAAACAAAAATTAGAAGACTCTGAAAAAAACAAAATGGAATGGGTTCCTAATTCCTATTTCACTACTCTACTTACTGCTCCCTTGGGTTTTATGCCTTCAAGTTGCCAGTAAGGTAACAAAGATGAACAAACAAATTATTCTGCATAGTATAATAGAGATTTTAAATACACAATAAAGTTCATCTCTGGATTTTCTTTCAGCATATATATACAGGATATTGTACAAAACATTTTAATTATACTAAATAATTAAAATATACCAATTAATATACAAAATATACAAAATAATTCATCCCCTTAACCTCTTATGCTTCAGCAACAAACACTGCTACTACAAAAATGACAAATTTGGGGCAACCTAAAACAAATTTCCAACCACCATCTCCTCACAACAAACCTCCACAAAAAATTGTTTTACCAAACTTCCCTGAATAAATGACTAGGGAATTACAATTTTTTTACCATATTTTGGAACAACCTCCAAGTATGTTCAACAATATTTGTGAATTCTTCTCACAAATAAAGAATGAAGGCGTACAAATCCATTGGGAGATAATGAGAAATTCCAATATACCTTGCACAAAAAAGCATTCCCAATGTTTACAAACAAATACAAACTGTCCTTGTACAATTATATGTGCTATCCCACAAGTTACATTAAACCTCAACAAGTACAAATACCTAATCCACAAAGACATAGTACTAGATCCCATGGTATTGATAAATTTTGGATTTGTCAAGAGAATTTATGCAGAAGAATGGATCCAAGATATCATACCAGAATCTTTTGGAACTACCATAGAACAACTCACAAACATATTGGCTACAAACATATACATGGACTTCAAGTCCATACCGCATCATTTTGGCAAACATATTTTTGAACCCACAAAACATGCAGTACAGGTAAAAGCAAAGTTTCTTAATCCAGATTATGCAGATTGGGATGTAGACTACAAACCAGAAGTTATCCAAAACAAAGAGATTAAGGAACATGCCTATGAAAGATATAGAGCCACAAAAATTGTTAAAGAAGATGAAAGGGATACAAAAAAAAAATTTCTCTATACAGAAACACCCATTACAAAAATATTCATCACAAATATGCTAAGAGATCAAGGAATTCACCACAGGAGTTTCGACATATTCCATCCCAAACCTTCCTTAATACAAAACTATAGGAAGGAAAGACAAAGAAAAGGAAACAATGATGATGACATAGAATCAACTACTATGTCTACAGATGACAGATTATTCTCCACTTGATAACATTACAAAGACAAAGCCAACAAAGATTTCTTTCAGGAAAAGAAAGAATCTACTTTATAAAAAGATGTAGCAAGCTGGCTATCTTTTTATAAAACAAATGTAAAGTATGTACCTTTTTTATTTTTAAGTGTTTTTTAAGATAATGGAGAATATCTTTATCTCCACTATGTATTAACAGACAACTGTCATGTCCTTGTATTTTTTCTCCATCTATATAAGGAGATGTAGTATGTTCTGTAAGACATAGGAAAAATTAGCTATCACTGTAAGCCTTTATTGTAAAACTTCCATCTTAAATTAAAGCTACTTTCTTTTTAATGGCCGCAACTCAGATGAATTCTAGCTAAACCCCAAAGTCAAAGCTCAAGAAAGGAACATGTTTATCTTCGTTAAAAATATGTAAGTGCCCTATTTTTCCCATTACTTGTCATATTTTCTATCTTATTTCAGTTTGTTAGCTATTTTTGGAACTTCAAAAGTTCAATTGACACCATGACACCCTAAAATCTTTATTTGAAGGTTTTTTATAACGAGTTAAAATTACTTATAATTCCAACAGACGTACATCCGCTTGATAGAGCTAAGTACGCAATCAAAGCCGTTTAGACAAGAGAGTCGTTAGGCATATAGGGGAAGAAACTCTTTAGGATAACAAGGTGAGGAATGAAAAAAACATAATAACCTGGTTTATCAAAAAATATTTAAACAAGAAATAAGGTTTGTATTGGTAAAAATGTTTTGAATTGTTTCAAAAAAGGGCCATTACTATTTTCTATGAAATAACGTAAGTACTTTCTGAAAGCTTTGACTACTCTCTTTAAAAAAGAGCTTGATACAAACAAATTGTTTTACAAAAATCTTTTTGCAATTTACAACTGTTATGGAAAAATTACAACAATATCTAGAAAAACAGTTTTTAACAAACATAATAAAAATCACAAAAAATAGCCAACTTTCCAAAGACCAACAACATCAGATCCTAATGATATTCAAACAAAAATACACGACTGAATTAATAAATATTTTTGACTGTGAAACAAATCTATTACAAATATTCAATAACTTTAACATATACAGAGAACCAGGAAATATCAAATAACAGAAAAATTCATGAAAGATTTCTACACAGAATGGAATAAATTTATAACAAACAAAAATAAAACAGACTATGAAATCACAGATAGAAATAATTGGATAAACTAAGTATGAATAATTTACCTAGTATAAACACCGAAGAATCATTACAAAACTTTTTAGAACAAAAATTTATGATAAAATACTTTTTGTCCTAAAACAAACAAACATGAACATGGATCAACAATATAACATAGCTAAAATCTTCAAACATAAATACACTGAAAAACTCATAGAACTTTCAGATGAACCAAAGCTTGACAAAACCAAGGCTGTAACCAAAATAATGGATGCCTATTATGTTGTGAAACAACATGAGACAAAAACAAAAGTCACAAACAAAATACTAGATTTAGTTTATGAAGAAAATTACAAAATTATCCGGCAATATGTTCTTGAGGAGAACAACAAGTGGCTAAATAGCCAACTAGACCTGTCCTGGACAGATGAGTGTAACATGTACAACAAATTTTACTAAAAGAGGATAGATACAAGATGGTGAAACAAAAATTAGAAGACTCTGAACAAAAAAAAATGGAATGGGTTCCTAATTCCTATTTCACTACTCTACTTACTGCACCCTTGGGTTTTAAGCCTTCAAGTTGCCAGTAAGGTAACAAAGATGAACAAACAAATTATTCTGCATAGTATAATAGAGATTTTAACATACACAATAAAGTTCATCTCTGGATTTGCTTTCAACATATATATACAGGATATTGTACAAAACATTTTAATTATACTAACTAAATATACTAAATAATTAAAATATACCAATTAATATACAAAATATACAAAATAATTCAACCCTTAATATACAAAATAATTCAACCCCCCCTCTTTTTCTGGTATTAGAGCATGGTGATTCACTGGCCACATGAAATAATAAATGAATTATAAAAAAATTCAATTACCTTAATCTAGAAATCAATAATCTAACAAAAAGGATTATTACTCTAGACAAACAGAAACACATATGTTACACTAACAATTTCGAACACAAACATAAACTCCATTCAGAAATTGAACATATGAATTCCTTGACAGATTTAATGATCGAACTAAGTGAGAATTTAAACCTCTATAATGAAAAACATTATAACTTAATGCAATTAGTCCTTGAAGGGATAATCGAAAAAAATAAATTACTAAAACAAATTTCAAATAACCAAGAATATTTGAAAACAAATCTAATTAAAATAGATAATTTTGAATTAACCCTAAAACAAATTTCGGATAAATTCAAAGTGATAAAACTAAAAGAGTTTCCTAACAAGAAGGACATAATCCAACTAAAAAATTTAATTGAAGAAAATAAACCTAAAGATATAGAAATACAATCCAAAGATTTGTTAATAGAACTAAAACACCAAACTGAGAAAGATAAACAACAGTTTGAAAAACAAATACAACAAATAGAGAAAATGATCAGTGAAATCAAACATTACATCTTAAATTAAGATGAGTTTTGAAAATAAATATTATCAAGAAGCAACAAAATATTTTGAATCTAAGTACAGATTTTTTGATTCAGCGATAAATGTTGGGTATAATAAAGATGATACTACACAAAAAAATGACAGGATAATATTATTACAAAATAATACAATAATTGCAATGGTAACACAATTACAAAATAAAATTGATAACATTCAAAACAAAATGTTTGACATAGACAAAACCGGTAAGGACCAAGAGTATGAAATAAACAAACTAACAGAAAGTCTAAAAAGATTAAACTTAGGACCAAGTGATCCTACAACGACAATAATAAGTAAAAAATCAAAAATGAATTTCCTCATGTACAAACAACTTGATAAGGATAAGATATGAGTACAAACAATAGAAGATTATCCTTTGGAGGTTCCTCTAGAACCCTAACAGATAATAGATCCAACAGAACTAATGAAACAAATTCTATCTCAGCATTAGGATGGATAGATAATGTACTCAGAAGAAGTACAAACACACAAACCCAATTAGAAGAAATAATTGATCTTAACAGAGATACTGAAATATTTTCGAATAACCAATTAAATACATTAAACCCCAGAGAAATATACAGAACCGGTATATTTACTGTAATAACAGGATTATACAGACACCACAGAGAATAGATGTTTGCTGTTCCAGATGGAAACCAACAAATAATAAGTCTTATGACTCCAGAAGCCATAAATCAACTTAAAATTCAAAAATATAAACTGATCCACCTAGGACTTATTGTCATAGGAGTAAGGGGATTAACAAGACAAAAAATAGGAGCTAAACTCCTATTAATACTAATAGACGACAGACACCAAGACCTAGATAGAGCCATATTTGGAACTATGGAAGTCGATATGAACAACAATGTTGGAATTGTTTATATAGCCCCAAACTTTACAATGGATATAACTGATTTTTACAAACATGTAAAATTAATTATACAAACTAAAGGATATGAAAATTTCCAAGGAAAAAACATATTGCTTGATATAACATTTTAGGAAAATGTATGTCCAGACATGCCCCTAAAATAAAATTAAAACTAGACAAGATCATTGAAACATTAAATTCCACTGGAATAAACTTCATAAAACCAATGGAAATTGATTCCTCTGTTCTTGCTGGTCATGAATGGAATATAACCAAATGAAACAGCTGCAACAGTGAAACCAAACAATGTCATAACATACAACAACCTAAACAAATCTATGTCCATAAGATTTAATGATTATGGTCCATCAAACCAACAAGAAGTTGAGACAGATGATGAAGCTGAAGAGTTAAGCAGAAGGATAAATGGATAAAATCATTTACCCTAAAGAACTTGGGATGTTTCTTGAACCATTTGACATATTTAATCTTGAACAAAGTTTAAAATTATCAGGACAAATAAACCAAGATACCTTTATTTATATTGATGATGAAAATAATGTAAGAATGAGAGAAATTCAAAACATGGATATTTACCTAAACGATTCATTATTAACTTCAGAAATTCCTAAATACAATATTCCTGAAGATATAATCTCAGAATTTACAAAACATATGGATTTAGCTGACCCTGGATCAAGTGCTGAATCAGGAATTAGTCACAAATATCCAGATAGAAACAAAGACCAAACAATGCCATATGAGATAGGACAACCTCCTAGGAGGGCATACAATACCTATACAGACAAAAATCCAAATTTAAGAACAACAGGAAAAAGATTACCGGATGAAAAATCTTACTTCCAAAACAACTCAGTTATTTTAAACATAACTGAATGTCATCCCCAGTTACTAGATACATATTTAGAACAATGGACTGCTGCAATAGTGTAACAACCCGCATATTTTACGATTGAATATTTAAATATTTTATTTAAATATAAAATCGTTAATCGGATTGAAGTCCGTAAAGCTACTTTTTGCAAACAGTCGAATTAGGACTCGAGACCACTTCCATTGAGTTCCAAACGCCGTTTGCGACCTTTTTAAGTATAAACTTCGATATGTTTGGAGCTAGCTAAACATTTGACCTTTTTCACTTTGGGTTTGGGTTTGGGTTCAGCCCACTAGCCAACTTATCAACCCCACTCCACTCCACTTCTCTTCATTCATTCCTCATTTCCTAACACTCTCAAGCTCAAGAGAATAATGGGGGAAGAGATTGGAAATGGAAATTCCTAAGCCCTAGCTTCCTTTGTAAATCCAACTTCTAGCTCCAAATTCAAGAAGAAGCTTTGGTATGCCTTCTCTTCATCTTCTCCAACTCTTTCTCCATTCAATTTCAGAAATTTCCTAAACCTAATTTAGGAAATGTTTCTCTTTTAAGCTTAGATTCAAGCTTGTTGGGTTGGAATTGGAGAGTGATTGTTCTTGCCATTGTTCTATAGCTTCTTCTTCCTTGTTTTTGTGAAAAGGTGAGATTTTTATCTCACATCTTAATCTATATTTATCTTCGATTGTTAGGTATGAATTCCTAACACTTATTCTTGTGCAAATGCTTTTGGTTTGGATTGATTTGGTGAATATTCCAATTTTTAGTGTTTTGAGTTCAATTCTTTGAAAATCCTAACTTTGATGTTTTGATCATGTTTTTGGTAATGAATCGAAGAGCTTATATGGCCGGGTAGTCGATGGGCGTAAACCCTTAGTGCCGTTGCTCGACCGATTGCAATTCGGAAGGGATTGACATTCATTAGATAGGCGTGGGAGTGCTGGTAACAGGCTCCGGTCGGCCGAACTCAGGGTCCGGTCGACCGACCAGCTTCCCAGGCACTTCCCTGCCTCTGGTTTGGAAGTGCAGGTTACAAACTTCGGTCGACCGAACTCAGGGTCCGGTCGACCGACCTGCTACCCGAGCATTTCTGCCTCTGGTCCGGTCAACCGACTCAGGGAGTCCGATTGACCGACCTGCTGCTATTTGCCAATTATGCCTGTATTGCCTATTTCGCTTGGTTCCAACTTTAATCGATTCGTGTTGTCTCCCTTTTGTTGTTATCGTTTATTATCGACCTTGATGACATTTTCTTCGGGAATTATTGGAAATATCCATTTTGATGGATTTGATATCGATTTCTTTGGATTTTATTTACGTCTTCGAATGTGAATTTTTATGATTGATTGTTTCTACAATCACTTCTATGATTTGTCACTTCAAAATATAAAGGTTTTCTATACTAGTAGTAAATATCAAAACCCTTTCATTAAAACGATTTCAACACTATTTTATTACAAAGCTCGTTTCTTAAAACCGTTTTCCAATCTATTAGTATATACAAACCTTTACTTCATTCGTATGAGAAAATATAATTAAACGGCATAGTAAAACAGGTGGTATGAAACGCTTGCGTTTACTTCGTCGGTTAATTTATGGACTTGTTCGATTGAAACTCTTGTGGCAATTTTCTAGTGGAGATCTACAATCTGTTCGTAAATATTTGAGTTAAGCAAGTGGTTATGGGACATGAAGCTAAACTCTTATATTTACTAGCTTAGTGTAATTGACACTTCTTGATGATCGATGATGATCATTTTATGGTTTAGACTAGCAGTGTGCGATTTCTCTTTGTCCGTATGAAGGACTTTACCTCATTTTATTGAGCTTCGTCTCATTTATCGCATGGGTCGTATCTTTCTAGATACGTCGATGTTTACTTCACGCATGGGTCGTACCTATTTAGGTGCGTCGATGTTTGTTTACTTCGTGGAGCAATCGGCTCAATAAGTCAGGACATGGGGCGTATCTTTCTAGGTGCGTCGATGTTCGTTTATGCATGGGGCGTGTCTTTCTAGGTGCGTCGATGTTCGACTTTGCATGGGGTGTATCTTTCTAGGTGCATCGATGTTAGACATTACATTTGGTGTATCTTTCTAGGTGCATTGATGTTTATTTATGCATGGGGCGTATCTTTCTAGGTGCGTCGATGCTAGAGCACGGGGCGTATCTTTCTAGGTGCGTCGATGTTCAACTGTGCATGGGGCGTGTCTTTCTAGGTGCGTCAATGTCCAGTTTATGGGATTGGCCATCCTTTTATTGTGATTTCTAGATTTCTAATTGATGATTTCTGGAATTTATGTTTCACCACCTTTATCAGTTGGCATTGATATGTATGTCATTTATTGTGGCTTGGTGAATTAAATAAAGAATATGACATTCTTTTTTATGCTATGAGATTCTTGAGATTTTGTATGACTTTCGTGATTCTCTAATGTATACTAGTCGTAGTATGACATTTTTGGTTATCATACGTTTTAATATTATATCTCTTCTTATATCTCATTTTATCTGATAATTATAGCTAGACTGATCCGTTTATTATTTTCTTCTTAAATAATACTCGGGTCAGACTGAGATTTTACAGGTGCTTCCTCATGTCTTCTTATCAGGGACTATCATCTGATTCTTTTGGCTAACTACTTTAGATTAGTAGTTTTTGTTATTATACATTTGAGATATGGACTCGTTAATGTATAATTATTCTGTTGTCTAGCACTTGTATCTTTTCTTTTTGATATTGTGGATCTTGTTTGACCACTACTATGATGTACACTTTCATGTGTTATATTCATATCTATTTCCGCCTTTGTGATATGAATTGTCTGTGGCTGATTTGTGTTATGTTTATTTCTATATTTGTTTCCGAAGTATATATAAATAGCCACCGTGTAGTAGCTTTGAGTTTGTATCAGTATGTCGGATTTCCTCTTGAGATGAAAAGTTATATTTTTATCTGGCATATCGGTACTCGCACAAAACAATTACATGGATGGTCGCTCCTCAACAGCCTTATTCTCCGCGCTAGTCGACGGCATTACCTAGTAGTGTTCTTTGCTAGCGTGGGTATAGAGGTGGGGCGTCACAAATAGCCAGATACTATTCAGCAAGACACCTAAACGTCAATTCTGGTGAAGAAATGATTAGGATTGCTGAAAATTACTTAGGAGATAATGCCAAGGCAATATGGGAATCATATAAAAAAGATTTCCCAAGAGATATTGCAAACCTTGTTGCCCAAGGAAACAATATCTACAAATTTGCTTATTCCATCCACACCATCTTAACTGGAAGAGATGTAAACACAGGAATAACAATAAGGCAACAGGAAGAAATGCGAGACCTTGAACAAATACAACTCCTAGACTGGAGATATATAATAAAATTCCTAAAAGAATACTTATACTATGCTACAATTTCAGGAAATTATTACAACACTGAAGTAGGCAACATATTGTTTTCTAAATTACCAGGTGATTTAGGAAAAGAAATCCATAGATCTTGGATAACAGATTATCAAGATAAACCTGAAAACTTACCTCCAAGTTATAACAACATTGGGATAAGAATTACACATATTATATCAGAATTAAAAAAGAGACGTACATATATAAAAATCCAAAAAGAATTAAAACAAAAAAATTATGGTTTTTGTGGACAAATATATACACCACAACAATATGGTTCCCATAAGATTGAAAACAAACCAAAATTCAAAAAGAAATATATAAAAAATACTATTTAAGAAGATCTAATGCTAGAAAACCATACTTAAATAAAGATAGACATGTCAGGAAATATAATCCCAGGAAAACCTACACAAATACAATTACATGTTTTGCACGTAATGAAAAAGGACATTTATCATCCTCATGTCCAAAAAAACAAAACTTATATACAAGAGAATCAAACCTTGTTGATTCAGTCAAAGAAGACCTAATAGAAATTGCTTCTGATGTTTCAGAAACATCCACAATATACTCTATAATCTCTCTTGAAGGATTAGAAGAACATGAACAAGTAAATTCATCTGATTATGGTCTAATCAATGAACTAACAACATTTGAAGAAAATATAACAAATGAATCTTTTTTCAACATAATGAATAAAGAAATTTGTATCCATAATTTTAAATATAAAATGGGAACTGACACAAAAAAATGTGAATTTTGTCCTTGGTATCCTGCCTTTGACAAAAGATATAAATGTACAATTTGTACAATTGAGATTTGCCAAATTTTTGCTACAAATAAGTTTGCTATACAAGTTCCTAAAGAAATAAAACTCATTTATACTGACAAAAACAAAATAAATGAAGATAGAATAAATTTTTTTGAAGAAAGAACAAATAATATTGAAATAGAAATAGAAGATTTAAGAAATAAACTACTTACTCTTGACAAAGGAAAAACTATAATCACCTCTAACGAGTTATTAAATGAACAGATATTTAGCCAAGAACAAATAAATTTAAATAATACCCTCTACCATAATACAACTCCAAACAATGACCATGAACATCATGCTCATTTAAATAGTATTGATAAATCGATACAAATTCTCTTATTTGTAATACTGGGAGTTTGAAAGAACTACGTATTCCAACAAAACTAAATATAAAAGGAATTGATATACAAGTCCTAGCTTTCATTGATACTGATGCAACTAGTTCAACTATTTGCTCCAGCCTTGTTCCATACAAACATGTTATAAAAGCAGATAAACCCAAGCAAAGCATCCAATTTGATGGAACAACAACTATAATAACAAACATTGTCAAAAATATAAACATGTGTTTCACCAATACATGCGGAGAATGGTCCCCATATTACAATATAAAACAACTTTGGGTCTTAGAATGATTAATTAAATCTAAAGATAAACTAATTTTTTATCATCATTTATTAAATTGGTAAATTAATCTCAAATTCATTAGTTAAAATGATTAATTATTTTAAGTAATTATTAATCAAAATGATTAATGAAATTTGCAATATTCTTTTTAGTGGAAACACAAGCTCAAGTTTATACGATAAGGTTTTGGAAATAGAATTTAATAAATGACGATACAGTGAAATCGCTATAACGACAATTAACAAGTTAAATGGAATAACAGGATTTAATTCAATTAACCATCGATAACAACATACAGATGTAAATAAATAATTTATGGGTGGGAAACCTCCTTTTGGGTCTCTCTACAGATTTTTTCTACAAAACAATGGTTATGAATAATATATAGATAATCACATGGATTTATAACGATCAAATTAATATATCATCCATTTTCCAATCGGAAATTCAACCAAACAAGCAACCAAACAATTTAACTAACATCTAAGCAATCAATAAACATTTATAACATCATTGATATGATATAATAAAAATTAATGTGAGTTAAACTCACCTTGATTTTCGTTTTCAACGAAACATTCCGGTTTGGACTAAAATCGAACGATCGCTCGATTTTTGCATAAATTTCCATAAGGTCCAAATCAAACCAAACCCACTCCAGAATGTGGGCATTAATGCTACAAATCCAACGCGACAGACCGCGTTTGATTTGGACCTAATATGAACAAGTTGTTAGTTTTATAGAAATTTGGATTAAATTAATTAATTAATTATATAATTAACTAACTTAATCATCCATTACCCCTAATTATACTTCTTCCCAAAAATTAACCCGTTTCTGTACAAGGATATATATGCATGCTCAAACGCCGTGCATCTCAGCTACCATTCTCTTTCATTCATCCATTGATCGACGAGATGTCAACTCCGTAAAGCCCTTCTACCTCTCCTCTCCGTAATGCAACCCAAAGATTGAAGCTCGATCGCCTATTGCTCCTCGTGACCTGATGGTGACGAACGCGAAACACAGCTGACGCCGTCCACGACGAGGCCCCGCACTTACCATGTTTTGCCATCCGAAGCTCCACCACACGAGAAACTCAAAACCAATCTCCAATTCAACCATCTCCTCCCCCAATGCAAGCTAAGTCAAACCCTAGCTCGACCGTACATTTTGACGATCCACCAAACAAGATCAAACACTAACAAATGCATATAGGATTGAAGATCTAGTCAAAACAGATGCAAAGGACCTTGTTACGTAATTTTTAGTTGAGTTTGTGAATTGATATTAATTTTCAAAGATGAAAACATAGCACAGTTTACTGTAACATGAATGAAGCACACACAAAGATGGTTTTGCGTTGAATAAACTTGATTTTATAACCAAATAAAATACAATAAAAGAAACACTATGATTATGTTTGCCTTTACCATAGCAAAAATTTTCTCGAGCCGCCAAAATGTCCATGGCGTCAAATCGTTATTTAAAAATTGAACTTTGAATTGATTTTTACAATGATTTTTAAATGAAATATTTACGGTACCCTACTACGCAATATTTCGTTCGAATTCGAACCGCAACTGACTGAAATAAAATATAGTCGTGTACTAAAATGCGACACGATCATAAATCAACAGGGAATTACATAGTTTGTTTTATTTTGTGAAATTTCCCAAATATCATCATTTGCCGATAATTCATCAAACGAATAATTTTAATATTTTCCAAACTAAAAATTTGGGGAAAATCATATAAATTATATATAAAAAGAACGGTATCATAAATCAAGTCGTTTTATTACAATCTTGTTATTTATTTGAACCATTTGTTATTGTAATAAATTTACAAATGGGCTTACCGTTATTGTTTATTAATTAAAAGGAGTTAAAACAAACTATTAAATCTATTCAATTCATATTTACTTCACCATTCAAATATTTAGTTCTCAATTCGTATATTTAAATGATCACTATATTTGAATTCAAGGTATTGAATTCCAAAATTCAATTATTTAAATATTTAAAATTAATCCAACATTTAAAATCAAATGACCAAAATTTTGGGATGTTACATTCTCCCCCCCCCCTCCAAATGAATTTTGTCCTCGAAATTCCTAAGGAAGAAAATGTTTCCAAACCCATGATTTTTAAAACTATTAATTGAAATGAGTTATTAAACTTATTTTCAAAACAATCAGTTGGAATAGATTCTAAAATTTCCACGTCTTTTAAATTCACCCACCTATACCACATAATTTCCTTCCATTCATTCATTCCAAGTTATAACTCCAAAAATCAAACTTTTAGTTATCAAAATATTTTCCAAAATTCTTAAAAATTTTCTAACTCTTAAACTTATGGAAAATTTCGCCAGCGTCTCTTTTGCGCAGCTCAATCAGAACAACTACAAATGGCCTCTACGAGCTCTAAACCAATCAAAGGAAACAAAAGCCAAGTAGCCTCCTATATCTAGGACATAAAATCATCAACCACTCAAATTTCTAAATCTATTGCGTACCTTTTTGCATTTGATATATATTTTAGCAAGCAGTTTATTATCTCGATGCAAATGTAGATGCGCAAGATGTCAAGTAGAAATCTCTTACTTCCTTGTACTTAGATAATCCAAAAGAGTCCAATTGATACAAGAGAAATATACTAGTTATCTCTATAATAAATCAAACAACATAAACAAGGTAACAATCATATCTCAATCATATGCAACAAACAAGAGGATATCCTATAATAGACGCTATGCATCCGATAATTTCAGATGACAAATTTAGATCTAAATACCCAGGTTTTCAAATCAAAAATTTTATTTTCAAATTTCTCAGACAAGAAATATCAAAGATCAAAATCAAAAGGACAAGGAGGGGATTCCTCCAAATAAATTATTATGAAACTCTAGAATCAAAAGCAACATGGAGCGTCCAGTGGTATTCCGGTTCCTCCAAAAACATCAACTAGAGTGAACAAATATCATTCCTTTCCCAATATCTTCAACAAAATTATTTTTTCCAAAATCATCGGGATTTAGGTCCTAATAACAACAATTCAAAATCATTTGTCTATAAATTTTTTCTTTATAGACAATGGTATACGAAATCATACAACCAATCAATTCAAATAAAATCAAATTCCGTATAGGAATAAACTAACTCTTAACATTATTATAAAATGTCAAATGACTAACAACTAGATTTAGACTTTTTATTAAGTTCACAATTTTCCTTAAGTCACATACTAAGTATACAATTATAGTTAAGTCTGTATGATATACATAAATCATCCATACGCTATATCTGATCTGATCACTTACTCGGATACATAGACTTCTACTTTCGAAGTAGTATCGCTAACTCGACCTCCCTTAGAGCAGACTCCGATCAGGTTCCTCGATTAGAAAATTTTGTTCTCCTTGCATAGCCATAAACTATTATAGATAGCTTCAGTATCATATCGAGAATTCGAATCAAGTGTTCGCTGATAAGAATTAAGCGAGAAACCCTTTTTCGAACTGGTGAGAATCACCCGAAGTTATGTATTCGAATCCTAAATCAGAACCTCTGCGAATAAAATGATTTATGTATAATTTACGTACTTAGTTCGATTGGCTTCTTAGTTATACCAATCTATTTCTAAATCACTCATAATTTCCATTTAGTATATCATTCGATACTAAAATTATTTTATGAATTACTTCATAAATTTTCGCTTAAGTTTATAAATATTTTATGAAGACGATTCTTTATAAAACAACAAATAAAAGCTTACTCTATCTTATTCACTTGTATAATACCCTTCAGATTCCAAGAGTATATACAAAACACCAATTTTATTTTATTTATTTGTTATTTATTTTATTTTTCTCAAAATTTAATTAGAAGTCCAAACACAGTAATGGGTTTCAACACTGAGTCAACCCTTCGATCACTTTTCCTTAGAGTGTGCTAAGGAAAGATACTTACGTGTTAGCCCAATATCACCAAATAGTTTACATAACTTAGATCATAAATGAAACTATGGTTTTTAATTAAAATAATGCTAATTAAAACCTTCCTATCCAATTTAACCCATTTAAAACCTGAGTTAAATTATTTCTTTCCTATCCAAGAGTTTTAAATTTTTCATTTATCAAATTATTTATCAAAACACCTTTTTATTTTAAATAATTTCCTATAAGGAAACTTAAAAATTTAATACCTGGTTTTAATTTCAAAAACTCATATTTGAAATCATACCACATATATATATTTTTATAGGAATAACTTCAAACGATTTATTTATTAAAACTCACTTTGGGTTCATTTAGGTTTGAACTCATTTTGATCGCACAATGATAAAAATGAATAATTTACTAAGTACTCCATGATGTTCGCCTAAGCAAACATCTAATCGTTACTTAGAAGATTTTTGGATCACCACAAAACTAATCAAAACAATTTCCTCCTAATTATCCTTAAGAAAATGCATCTCTTTTTTAAATTTTACTACCTAAAATATATTCACTTTCAATTATATTCAAAAGTACTGCTATTTCATTTCTCAAAACCTTTTTGAGATTATTTTCAAAAATTCCGAGATTTAGATTCATAAATCCTTTTTAAACATATTTTACAAACTAAATCTATATAAAATTTCCTTTATATAAAATCATTTTATATTATAATAATTCTTCTTTATTATAATCACATTTTCTCAAATGTTTATTATCTAAATGTTTTATCTTACAATTTAGACTATATTTACAACTTTTTATTAAAGTCCAATCCTTAACTCACTATTTTTAAATGGCGAGTTTTTAACTTAATCATATTCTTCGAATACCTTATAGTCAAATCATGGAAATTAAATCACAATGGGTTCTTTTTAAATAAAAGCTATAAATGCTCCTAGATAAACCGAGCACCATTTAGCAATTAACAAACAACAGTCAATGCTTATTTAAATTAAGCATAACCGAGCAAACAAAAATGATAATAAATAAATATTATCACATTTAAACCAATACACTTTATAACTATAAAAAGTTTTGAACATTATTCCTTTATATATATAAAATATAATCCTAGGAAAAATATCTAATTTGCCAAAATTTTCAAAAAATTTCAATACCATGTCCGTTGGCCTTGGTCAAGTGTTTAGAAATCCTTAGCGATACCGTGGCGTCCCACGTCTCGACCAGAATTCATAAAAACTCAATAGACCAGTTAACCTAATATGTTTTTTATAACATTAACAAATACGCTCTCGTATAGATAATACTCTCAAATTCATTCTAGGGTGTCGCTTACCCTATCTCTAATGAGCTAAACCATACCAAAGCCAAGGTTCTCGCTTAACCTTGCGCTCTAATACCAAATGTAACGACCCGCTTTTTTGACCATCGAAAGTCAACACCGAACACTATCATTGTGTTCAAATGTCGCGCATCCAATCGACAAAAGGGTGGGTTCTTAGGGTAGATAAAAAGAAAAAGAACAGATAACAAAGAAAACAGAATCTCACAACAGAATCGACAACATATAATATAACAAGGACAATAGAAACTGTCTCTTCAAAAAAATACAGAGTATATCAAAGTTAAAATAAACCTTATCAGTTGGACAGTTATAAAATCCTGACCTTACAAATGCTGTGACGACCGCCCATGACCCCTGCACAGAATCTAGAGAAAGTGCGCTGTAAAGTGTGCCAGGCAACCATGGACGATTGTCAAGGAGAAATAAAAACAGCAGAATCTATCGTATTACTCACAGCGCATGGACAAAATACAATAGAACATATGTATAGTGAAGCTTTACAGAACAAAATGACATCTTATAAAACTCCATAATAGTTGAATACAAGCATTCATATAGTCAATACATCCAGCCTCACTACATATCTCTCAGAGAAAACAAAACAGCGGAACATCCAGTACATATAATAAGAAGATAATATGCAACCCTCCAGCTCGTCTTCGATATCAGCATCGTGAGAAGAGAACAGCACCTGTCACCTGCTACCTAGTCTGCCCGTCCCAAAATGGACGAACAGCCCAAGGCAATAAGAATTAAAACATAAAGCCTTGAGTCAGACAACAGTCTTAGTGAGCAGTAAATTAACTAACAACATACCAAAAGAGCATAAAGGAAAAGGAATAGGAATACAACCCTCCCACTCCAACCTCATTCTACAGTGATAGCCCCCAGACACACACTAAGCAGAAGCAAACATAGCAGAGCATACAATTTAAAGTAAGGCAATTGTCACTCGAGTCAAGAGCGATGTTTTCCAAGTACAAATCCCAAGGTCTAAAACCAAGGTCAGATAAGCACCCAGGAAATACCGCTCTTGAGATCGAATGATGATACAACCAAACATCCATGACTCGGCTATCACTGTTATCATTGTTGCGATATCACCGTTAATTGAATGACCGGCACATTCTTTCAGCCGTCCGTCAAGGGCTAATGGTAACCCCGGTTCTAGACATAACTCCCACACGTCATCGTGACCCGTGCCTAGGATTATCGAATCTACCCAGAGTACTTGACCATCAACTTAGTCTTTTGGGCGTCCCCATGTACTCTTGCTTAGAGCATGCTAGAACCTTCAACAACGATGAGATCTCAACCTCCTAGTCATCCTCCTCGACGACTATTGCCATACTAGCTCAAGCGCCTCTCGAGCATCCATTATCCTCAACTCGAATCATATCACCGAGTTATCAACATGCTTGGAATGATCCCGCCTGGATTAGACCAAGTCTTCATCATATGATGCCTCGCTTCATTACATCCTCGCAAAGCTTCATCTCAACTTCACTTCATCAAATCTATGCATAGGAGCTTCATCATCCCGCTACATATGCCACGAGCAGCTTTTCCAATTCAAGAGCCTTTCCCTTAGCTTTTGAATCACCTTCGATCTAAATCTAATCATCAATCATCTAGTTCATAACAATCAATCAAATCAAACATCAATCCAAGCAATCAAGCATTCAAAAATGATCTAAGTAGACAATTATAACAATAATGGCATTTTCGTAATTAAAGAGTTGAAAGTCCAATAAGCATGAAAACATGGATTATATCTCTACAAACTTGATGAATGAACTTGCATAGGTTAACATATGATAAAATGGATGCAACATCATCATGAACAATGGATCTACATGGATCTACACATAGGATGAAGAAAATGCATGGAAATCTCTATTTTAACACCAAATCGAGCCAACAATCCGATATACTCCTTTGGATCCGTGTGAGAGATAATCACCACTCACCAAATCACCAAAACAACCTCAAATCAAAACGCTTCAGATCTGGACAGCAAAGGATGAAGCTTGATCTATCACGAATCCGCTTCAAATGATGAAATCTCACTTCAAGAGATGAAGATCTTCAATCTAAGCTCTTGAATCTTCAATTTGATCTTCAACTTGGATAAATGGAAACACTAGATTAGAGTGGAGAGAAGAAGTGAAGAAGTGTAGAAGTCGAGCTCTCAAAATGGCAGCACTTCGTCGCTTCAAAATCCGGATCCCAAAAAGTGAGAACAACCCCTCCTATTTATAGCTGAAAACTGCCCTGAGACGAAATCTGGCCATCTCCTAAGTCGTTTCCGACTTACGACTTACGACTCTTGCCGACCTAACACTCACCGACCTAAGCCTCTCCGACCTAACAGATGAACGACTTAACTCCTCAGCGACCCAACAGTTGACGACCTAAGACAATGCGCTTCCTTCGACCTACGACTTAGTTGGGTTGCGACCTAACCACTTAGGCTTCTACGCGACCTAACACTTGGCAAAACCCAGCGACCTAACCCTAAAGCCAACACGCGACCTAGCTAAAAGCAGAACTCACGACCTAACCCTTAGGTCGCTAACCTATAGGTCGCTCCACTATACTAGGTCGCTAACTACTGTCTCCAAACCCCTTAGGTCGCTGCCGACCTAACTATGCTAACTAGGAACCACTAGGTCGCTAACACGGCAACTCCTTAGGTCGTCCCAACCGACCTAACAACTAAGTCGCTAACCCGGAACCACTAGGTCGCTAGCTTTCCCAGTCGACCTAACACTTAACAAAAACTTAGGTTGCTCACAACATTTCCTTAGGTCGTTGCCGACCTAACTCTACCCCACGACCTAACCCCAGAATGCTTAGGTCGCCTACTACTCTTGAGTCGGTCGCGACTTATCACCTAGGTCGGTCACTACCTTAAGTCGGTTAACCCCACTTCCTTAACTCGGCAACGACTTAACAAACACTGGTCAGACGACTCAACTAGGCTTACGACTTAAGACTTAGTAGGTATACGACTCATCCCTCAACTCGTCCAGAACTCTTAAGTCTTCCCTCCTAAGTCGTCTACGACCTAAACACTTGGTCATTCACTCGCCCAGACGTGATTCCTATACGACTTAAGCTTCCACACGCTCTTAAGTCGTTCAACCTATAAGTCGGTTGCGACTTATCTCTTAGGTCGTTCGCGACCTAGGACTTAGAAAAATCTCAACCAAAATCTGAAACAACCTAAAAAGTTGAAAATTCCAGATTCGAACGAACTTTCCGATCCGTGAAAATACGGGTCGTTACATTCTCTCCCCCTTAGGAATTTCGCCCCCGAAATTCCAAACAAACAAAGCAATCAAAAGCTATTCTGCACGCCTACCATCCATAGCAATCAACAAACCAAGCATCCAATTCTAGCTTAGCATGCAGAATTCTAAAACTAGAACAAGTTACAATATCGCGAGATGTCACGACGCCTTTGGGTCATACCTCGAAGAGTTCAGGATGAGCTGCTTTCATCCTCTCTTCCACCTCCCACGTACAGTCGTTATCATCATCACTCCATTGTACCTTGAGCAACTTGACCACTTTCCTCCTAAGCTGTTTCGTGTCGGTTTCAACAACACGAAGCGGCTTACGAGGTCTTCTATCAACAGGATCAACTTCGAAATCCTCATAGCTATTAACAGAAACCACCGTATTCGAGTCGTGCACATACTTCCGTAGATATGATACATGAAAAACATTGTGCACACTCGACATCTTCTCAGATAACTCCAATCTGTAAGCGAGCTTTCCAATTCGCTCGATAATCGGGAATGGTCCAACAAATCTCGGAGTCAATTTTCCTTTCTTCCCAAATCGAATAACATTCTTCAGTGGAGAAATCTTCACAAAAACCATATCTCCTACGTCGAATTCCAAATCCTTTCGACGCTTATCAACATAACTCTTCTGACGGTCTTGGGCTGCCTTCATTCGTTGCCGAATGATCTCTATGCAATCCGAAGTTTGCCGAATCATCTCTGGCCCAAGCATCAACTTCTCTCCTGTTTCCAACCAACATGTCGGAGAGTTACACGGTCTTCCATACAACGCTTCATACGGTGCCATACCAATGCTTGACTGGTAACTGTTGTTGTACGCAAACTCCACCAATGAAGGTGATCTTCCCATGATCCTCCGAAATCCAGAACACAAGCTCTGAGAAGATCTTCCAAAACTCGGTTGACTCTCTCGGTCTGACCATCTGTTTGGGGATGATAAGCTGTACTCAAGCACAACTCGGTTCCTAAGACTTCCTGGAAGCTCTTCCAAAATCCACTAGTGAACAATGGGTCTCGATCGCTCACTATACTCTTCGGAATACCATGGAAACGAACTATCCACTTAACATACAACTCAGCCAACTTTGATGCAGTCCTAGTTGATCGAACAGGAATGAATCGTGCACTCTTAGTCAATAAAATCCATCGAAACTTGTTCCCACTTCCATGTAGGAACTTCTAAGGGCTGAAGCAATCCACTTGGCTTCTTCTGTTCAGCCTTTACCAACTGGCAGTTCATACACCTGGAAATAAAATTTCCAACATCCTTCTTCATACCTTCCCAGTAGTAGGTTCTCTTCATATCCCGATACATCTTATTTCCACCTGGATGAATTGTCAACTTCGAGTGATGACTTTCCTTCAGAACTTCACTCCTCAATTCATCTATATCGGGAACAACTAGTCGTCCTTGCTTCCGAAGCCAACTCTCTCGATCGACCTCGAATCCTTTATCCTTTTCTGGATCCAATCCAGATTCCAATTCACGGATAATCTTGACAATCTTATCATCTCGCTTTTGGCCTTCGCCAATCCTTTCCACAAGAGTGGGTCTTATCGATAAGTTTGCCAACATCTTAGGTTCCAATTCACATCTAGGCCTGAAGTCAAATCCTTTTGGGAGAAAAGATACTTCAATGACTTGTGATCCGTAAACAACTCGAATCGAACTCCCAACAGATAATGTCTCCACATCTTCAGAGCAAATACAATCGCCGCTAACTCCAAGTCATGAGTCGGGTAATTCCTTTCATGCGGCTTCAGTTGTCGACTGGCATACGCAACAACTTTATCCTTCTGCATCAGCACTGCTCCAAGTCCAGTACCACATGCGTCGGTGTAAACCACCATCTCATCATTCCCACTTGGAATAGTCAAAACAGGAGCACTCGTCAATCTCTCTTTCAGGATTCCGAAAGCTTGCTCACACTTAACATCCCAACTGAACACTTGGTTCTTCTTCGTCAATCCTGTTAACGGTGCAGCTATCTTGGAGAAGTCTTTGATAAACCGTCGATAATATCCTGCTAATCCAAGAAAACTTCTCACATCAGATGCATTCTTAGGTCTAACCCAATCCTGGATTGCTGCCACCTTAGCGGGATCAACCGCTATTCCATTCCCAGAAATTACATGGCCTAAGAACCTCACTTCACTCTTCCAGAAGTGACACTTCGAAAACTTAGCCTTCAGCTGATGTTTCCGCAAGATTTCCAAAACAATACGCAAGTGCGTCTTGTGCTCTTCTTCCGTTCTGGAATAAATCAGAATATCATCCACGAACACAAGTACGAACTTGTTCAACTGATCTCTGAACACTCTATTCATAAGATCCACAAAATATGCTGGCGCGTTAGTCAATCCAAACGGCATTACCAGCCATTCAAAGAAACCGGATGGTGTCCTAAAAGCAGTCTTCGGCACACTATCCTTAGCTACTCTCAACTGGTGAAATCCCGTTGCCAAATCCATCTGAGAAAACACCTTAGCTTCGTGAAGCTGATCAAACAAGTCATCTATTCTCGGCAATGGATACTTGTTCTTCTTAGTCACCTTATTCAGCTCACGATAATCCACACACAATCTCAACGACCCATCTGCCTTGGTTGCAAACACAACTGGTGCACCCCACTCGGACACACTACGCCGAATGAATCCTTTCTGCAAAAGGTCATCAACTTGCACCCTCAACTCCTGCTGTTCCCTAGGCGCCATCCGCCTAAGAGGCATCACAACAGGTCTGGCTCCTTCAACTAGATCTATACGAAACTCGATCTCTCTATGCGGCGGCAACCCTTTGACTTCGTCAAAGACATCCTCGAATCCACTTGCGATTGGCACTAAAGACAGTCCATCCCGTGGAACAACTAGCGAATACATGAAGCTCATGAAGACGCCTTCCTCATGCTTACATCGTATCACAATCTTTCGCCCTTCCACATTCTCGACTGCCACCTCTAGCCTCTCACAATCAACCTTAGCCGCATACTTCCTAAGCCAGTCCATACCCAAGATAATTCCGAACCCCGCAAAGTCCAGAACAAAACAATCACAAACAAAAGAGCAACCATGACTCGATACAACTAGACCACGGCATAACATACACAAACAAGACGAACCCCCAACTGGATTAGTCACAACCAATGGCCTATCAACAATATCCGGTTCCAAACCTAACCGGCCTATGAGTTCACTACAAACAAACGAGTGCGACGCTCCGGTATCCAACAAAACTCTAACTGGAACACCACATAGGAAAAGAGTACCTTGAACCACCACACTCTTTCCCTTCTCTTCTGCAGTAGGAGCTTTTGAAGATGACGGAACAGCTCCCAAAGTATAAGCCTGCACAATCTGCTTGTCCCTACTCGGTTCTGGACAATTCTTCCTGAAATGCCCTGGCTTGTCACAGTTGTGGCACTTCGCCGGCGCCTTCGGATTCTTGCAATCCTTGGAGAGATGGCCTTTCTGCTGACAGTTGTAGCAAGTCACTTCGCCTTTCGGCCTCTTCTGACCATCCTTACCCTTCTGCTGCTGCTGCTTCCTTTTCTTGTTTCTACCCTGCTGGGGTTTAGACTCCTCCCTGGTTACAGCAACAACAGATCCTTCCTTAGGAAACAGATTCTCGTGTCTGAGAGCTTCCTCCACAAGCTTCCTAAATGAATCGTCCAAGTGATCCATCAATCTTGGAGTCTGTACTTGATCTCCAACATCTACTGATGGCCCCGGGGCTGACATCCTTCTCCTGATCGAAGTCATCATGGTTTCGAACATAGCAACATAATCAGCAGCCCCTTCAGTAGCACGGCCTCCCCTAGCAGCTGGTCTCCCTCTTTGACTCATTCTCAATATCTATAAAAAGGAATGATTAGAACCTCTAGAGAAACAACTGCATAAAGGACTCAAACTCTACTAAGCTACTATATTATATATAGTAGTCATCCATCAAAATTACAAGTACGTCTCTCATACGTAGTTACGTCAGCGAGCGTTGGGTAAAATCGATTAACCAATGCTCTGATACCAAATGTGACGACCGCCCATGACCCCTGCACAGAATCTAGAGAAAGTGCGCTGTAAAGTGTGCCAGGCAACCATGGACGATTGTCAAGGAGAAATAAAAACAGCAGAATCTATCGTATTACTCACAGCGCATGGACAAAATACAATAGAACATATGTATAGTGAAGCTTTACAGAACAAAATGACATCTTATAAAACTCCATAATAGTTGAATACAAGCATTCATATAGTCAATACATCCAGCCTCACTACATATCTCTCAGAGAAAACAAAACAGCGGAACATCCAGTACATATAATAAGAAGATAATATGCAACCCTCCAGCTCGTCTTCGATATCAGCATCGTGAGAAGAGAACAGCACCTGTCACCTGCTACCTAGTCTGCCCGTCCCAAAATGGACGAACAGCCCAAGGCAATAAGAATTAAAACATAAAGCCTTGAGTCAGACAACAGTCTTAGTGAGCAGTAAATTAACTAACAACATACCAAAAGAGCATAAAGGAAAAGGAATAGGAATACAACCCTCCCACTCCAACCTCATTCTACAGTGATAGCCCCCAGACACACACTAAGCAGAAGCAAACATAGCAGAGCATACAATTTAAAGTAAGGCAATTGTCACTCGAGTCAAGAGCGATGTTTTCCAAGTACAAATCCCAAGGTCTAAAACCAAGGTCAGATAAGCACCCAGGAAATACCGCTCTTGAGATCGAATGATGATACAACCAAACATCCATGACTCGGCTATCACTGTTATCATTGTTGCGATATCACCGTTAATTGAATGACCGGCACATTCTTTCAGCCGTCCGTCAAGGGCTAATGGTAACCCTGGTTCTAGACATAACTCCCACACGTCATCGTGACCCGTGCCTAGGATTATCGAATCTACCCAGAGTACTTGACCATCAACTTAGTCTTTTGGGCGTCCCCATGTACTCTTGCTTAGAGCATGCTAGAACCTTCAACAACGATGAGATCTCAACCTCCTAGTCATCCTCCTCGACGACTATTGCCATACTAGCTCAAGCGCCTCTCGAGCATCCATTATCCTCAACTCGAATCATATCACCGAGTTATCAACATGCTTGGAATGATCCCGCCTGGATTAGACCAAGTCTTCATCATATGATGCCTCGCTTCATTACATCCTCGCAAAGCTTCATCTCAACTTCACTTCATCAAATCTATGCATAGGAGCTTCATCATCCCGCTACATATGCCACGAGCAGCTTTTCCAATTCAAGAGCCTTTCCCTTAGCTTTTGAATCACCTTCGATCTAAATCTAATCATCAATCATCTAGTTCATAACAATCAATCAAATCAAACATCAATCCAAGCAATCAAGCATTCAAAAATGATCTAAGTAGACAATTATAACAATAATGGCATTTTCGTAATTAAAGAGTTGAAAGTCCAATAAGCATGAAAACATGGATTATATCTCTACAAACTTGATGAATGAACTTGCATAGGTTAACATATGATAAAATGGATGCAACATCATCATGAACAATGGATCTACATGGATCTACACATAGGATGAAGAAAATGCATGGAAATCTCTATTTTAACACCAAATCGAGCCAACAATCCGATATACTCCTTTGGATCCGTGTGAGAGATAATCACCACTCACCAAATCACCAAAACAACCTCAAATCAAAACGCTTCAGATCTGGACAGCAAAGGATGAAGCTTGATCTATCACGAATCCGCTTCAAATGATGAAATCTCACTTCAAGAGATGAAGATCTTCAATCTAAGCTCTTGAATCTTCAATTTGATCTTCAACTTGGATAAATGGAAACACTAGATTAGAGTGGAGAGAAGAAGTGAAGAAGTGTAGAAGTCGAGCTCTCAAAATGGCAGCACTTCGTCGCTTCAAAATCCGGATCCCAAAAAGTGAGAACAACCCCTCCTATTTATAGCTGAAAACTGCCCTGAGACGAAATCTGGCCATCTCCTAAGTCGTTTCCGACTTACGACTTACGACTCTTGCCGACCTAACACTCACCGACCTAAGCCTCTCCGATCTAACAGATGAACGACTTAACTCCTCAGCGACCCAACAGTTGACGACCTAAGACAATGCGCTTCCTTCGACCTACGACTTAGTTGGGTTGCGACCTAACCACTTAGGCTTCTACGCGACCTAACACTTGGCAAAACCCAGCGACCTAACCCTAAAGCCAACACGCGACCTAGCTAAAAGCAGAACTCACGACCTAACCCTTAGGTCGCTAACCTATAGGTCGCTCCACTATACTAGGTCGCTAACTACTGTCTCCAAACCCCTTAGGTCGCTGCCGACCTAACTATGCTAACTAGGAACCACTAGGTCGCTAACACGGCAACTCCTTAGGTCGTCCCAACCGACCTAACAACTAAGTCGCTAACCCGGAACCACTAGGTCGCTAGCTTTCCCAATCGACCTAACACTTAACAAAAACTTAGGTTGCTCACAACATTTCCTTAGGTCGTTGCCGACCTAACTCTACCCCACGACCTAACCCCAGAATGCTTAGGTCGCCTACTACTCTTGAGTCGGTCGCGACTTATCACCTAGGTCGGTCACTACCTTAAGTCGGTTAACCCCACTTCCTTAACTCGGCAACGACTTAACAAACACTGGTCAGACGACTCAACTAGGCTTACGACTTAAGACTTAGTAGGTATACGACTCATCCCTCAACTCGTCCAGAACTCTTAAGTCTTCCCTCCTAAGTCGTCTACGACCTAAACACTTGGTCATTCACTCGCCCAGACGTGATTCCTATACGACTTAAGCTTCCACACGCTCTTAAGTCGTTCAACCTATAAGTCGGTTGCGACTTATCTCTTAGGTCGTTCGCGACCTAGGACTTAGAAAAATCTCAACCAAAATCTGAAACAACCTAAAAAGTTGAAAATTCCAGATTCGAACGAACTTTCCGATCCGTGAAAATACGGGTCGTTACAAATGCCGATAGGTATACTATAAAATACAACAGAAAATAAAATACTACGATGGGTGAATCTTCAGCTCCGCTCCACGATCTCCAGAACTTCAAAGACAACCAGGGAAAATACTCAGTTTGACCCGAGCATTATAAATAAATAACATCCGGATCAGTCTGGAAATACCAACGTGAGATAACTCGATAATGAAGATCATATAAAAGTTCTATGAGACCACGCTACTAACGCAGAACGGGTTTTTACCTCATAAGATTAACATCCATACAGGCAAGAGCGGAAATAAACATCAGGGAACAAATCCAAATAAGAATGGGCATATATAATATTAAAATCAAACTTGGAAGAATGAAAATAATCCGAGCAAAATCCAAACGAGAAAGAATGAATAAACAAGATAACTGTCCAAACTTGATAGGATAAACAAAACAAGATAACTGTCTAAACATAATAAAATGGACAAAATAAAATAACAGTCCAACTTGATAGAATGGACTAAATAAGGTAACAATCCAACTTGATAGAATGGACAAAATAAATACTTAAATGTCGTGATGAGGAGTTGGCTCTACTCATGGTAATTTAAAGCTAAAATAGATTCAGGGTTTTCGAATGAAATATGGAAACGAAATTTTCCAACAAATGACTAGGAAGGTGCACCTCCCTTGAAGTATACCTCTAGTAATATACTTTTGAGAAGCTCATTTACTCTATGACATTTCTCGGGCAATACCAAGTCAGACCCCGCCAGACCATACCGAGTATTCGAATATTTTCACATCTAAGTGCACAACCGAATCCAAACTGGATGAGATGTGAAAATACCCTAATGGGAGCAACCCCACATAGCTTGGCTTCCACTCGCGCTTTTGTTTTAGTCATTTCCGACGAAGGATAGCAACGCTCGACGGAGCAATAAATTGTCTTAGAATAATAATAATAAAGAAGTTGAAGTAACCGATAGATGAGATATCAACTATCGAGGATATAAAAACGATCGTATATGGAAATTAAGTCTTGTATACTTATCACCACTCATTGAATTCAAACTTGTACTATTTCTTGGTTAACAATAATACCGAACAAGTCAAGGTAGTGTTACCTCAAAGTCATGTCACACGATTATTCTTAACTTTGGAAATAGCAACAAGTCTACTTCTTCGATGTTTAGTGCTAATTATACAAATAAATCGTTTCCATATAAGTGTTTCGCTTTACAGAAATAATTTATTTTCATAAATGAACCAACATTTTTATTTTTAAAAATGAACCGAACTTGTGCTTGATTTCCATATTATAATTAGTTCCTAATTGAAAAATGTTACGAGAATAATTTTTCTAAGTGCTCGACCCCGAAGGCCTAAATCGACATCAGATCGACACCCAGAATATTATCCCAAAGGATAATAAAACAATTTAAATACCTTTTACGGCTTTAAAAATAATATTAATTATCCTGAAAGATAATTAATCACATTTAAAATCTCTTTTAAATAAACAAATCCATTATCATCAATAAAGTAGATAATTATTTCCAAACACTTTTATAACATTGGTAAATTAACTTTAAAACCTTTATTAAATCAGTTTATTAAAGCAATTTTATTATATTAGTTAATTTACTTTAATCACTTTTATTAAATCGATTAATTAACTTTAAATATCATTAATTACAAAGATTAATTAATTTCAAATGATCATTAGTTACAAATGAATAAGTTATCTCAAAGATCATTTATTAAAATGATAAGTAATTTTAAATTCCATTAATTAAAACAATTAATTAAGTTCAAATAATCATAAATCAACCGAATTAATTAAATTCAAACCTCATTAGTTAAAATGAGTAATTAAAATATCATTTGTTAAAATGATTTATTCAATTATAAAACATCATCAATTGAAATGATTTAACTAAATTCCAAATATCATTAGTTAAGACAAGTAATTAAATTTAAAACAAGAATTAATTAAAACGATTAACAAAATTCAAATATCATTGTTTAAAATGATTAATTACCTTTAAATATCATTAGTTTAAATTATTATTAATTTCAATTATCATTAATTGAAATAATTAATTTAATTCCATCACCATTAATTAAACTAATTAATTAAATTCAATAAATTAATTAAACTCCACTAATTAAAAGAATTAATTAAACTCAAATAATCATTAGTTAAAACGATTAATTAAGTATAAAACATCATAAGCAAAATGATTACTTGAATTTAAAGATAAACCAATATTCTTATTATCATTTATTAAATTGGTAAATTAATCTCAAAATCATTAGTTAAAATGATTAATTATTTTAAATTATTATTAATTAAAATGATTAATTATTTTAAATTATTATTAATTAAAATGATTAATGAAATTTGCAATATTCTTTTTAGCGGAAACACAAGCTTAAGTTCATACGATAAGGTTTTGAGAATAGAATTTAATAAACGACGATATCGTGAAATCGCTATAACGACAATTAACAAAATGAAATATCAGGGTTTAATTCAATAAACCATCGATAACAACATATAGATGTAAATAAATAATTTATGGGTGAGAAACTCCCATTTGGGTCTCTCTACATATTTTTTCTGCAAATATGTGGTTATGGATGATATATAGGTAACCACATGAGTTTATAATGATCAAATTAATATGTCATCCATTTTCCAATCGAAAATTCAACCAAACAAGCAATCAAACAATTTAACTAACATCCAAGCAATCAATAAACATTTATAACATCATTGATATGATATAATAAAAATAATGTGAGTTGAACTCACCTTGATTTTCATTTTCAACGAAACGTTTCGATTTGGACTAAAATCGAATGATCGTTCAATTTTAGCATAAATATCCATGAGCTCCAAATCAAACCAAACCAACTCAAGAATGTGAAAATCAATATTACCAATCCAACGCGATTGATTTGGACCTAATATGAACAAGTTGTTAATTTTATAGGAATTTGGATTAAATTAATTAATTAATTATATAATTAACTAACTTTATCATCCATTGCTCCTAATTATACTTCTTCCCCAAAATTAACTCGTTCCTATACAAGGATATATATGCAATCTCAAACGCCGTGCATCTCAGCTACCATTCTCCTTCATCCCTCCATTAATCGACGAGACGTCAAATCCGAATAGCCCCTCTACCTCTCCTCTTCGCAATGCAACCCAAAGATTGAAGCTCGATCGCATATTGCTCCTCGCGACCTGATGGTGACGAACGCAAAACCCAGCTGACGCGATCCACGACGAGGCGCCGCAGTTCACCATGTTCTGCCATCCGAAGCTCCACCATGTGAGAACCTCGAAACCAATCTCCATCTCCTCCCCCAATGCAAGCTAAGTCAAACCCTAGCTCGACCGTACATTTTGACGATCCGTCAAACAAGATCAAACACTAACAAATGCATATAGGATTGAAGATCTAGTCGAAACGGATGCAAAGGAACTTGTTTCACTATTTTTAGTTGAGTTTGTGAATTGATATTGATTTTCAAAGATGGGAACATAGCACAGTTTACTGTAAATGAGAATGAAGTACACGCAAAGATGGTTTTGCGTTGGATAAACTTGATTTTATAACCAAATAAAATACAATAAAAGAAACACTACGGTTATGTTTGCCATTACCATAGCAAAAAATTTCTCGAGCCGCCAAAATGTCCATGGCGTCAAATCGTTATTTAAAAATTGAATTTTGAATTGATTTTTACAATGATTTTTAAATGAAATATTTACGGTACCCTACTACATAGTATTTCGTTCGAATTTGAACAACGACTGACTGAAATAAAATATAATCATGCACTGAAATGCGACACAATCATAAATCAACAGTGAATTACACAGATTGTTTTATTTTGTGAAATTTCTCAGATATCATCATTTGCCGATAAATCGTCAAACGAATAATTTCAATATTTTCCAAATTAAAAATTTGGGAAAAATCATATAAATTAAATACGAAAAGAACGTTATCAAAAATCCAGTCGTTTTATTGCAATTTGATTTTTTGTTATTTATTCGAACCATTTGTTATTGTAATAAATTTTCAAATGGGCTTACCGTTTTTATTTATTAATTAAAAGGAGTTAAATAAACTATTATATCTATTAAATTCATATTTAGTTAACCATTCAAATGTTTAGTTCTCAATTTGAATATTTAAACGATCACTATATTTGAATTCAAGGTATTGAATTCCAAAATCAAATTATTTAGATATTTAAAATTAATCAAACATTTAAAATCAAATAACCAAAATTTTAGGTTGTTACACACAACTAGAACATCGCTTTCTCTTTTAAGGTAGAGGCTGCTTTTCTCTTCTCATGGGTATTTATCAATGCAATTCGTCTATTTTTCCTTTTATTTTGATTGTAGCGTCCGAAATGGGTTTATAGGTTAATTCTGGCCCGACCACTATCGGAACGGACCGGATTGACCGACATTCTTCTACATCGGACGGAATCTTGAACCATGGTTTGGATACACTGTTTTTGGGCTCTTTTTACTAGTACCAAGTAAATTATCCAGTCTCAAAATGAACAACTTTTGAGGGGTAAAATATATTTGATCTGGAAAAAAAAATTAGCATCAGCTTGGGCATGTGCTTTCAAGAACCAATGGATAGAATCCACCAACATCATTATTATCTTCTTCAAAATAACGTTATATAAGTTTACAAAAACCGTATGACAACGTTAATCTCTTTCTCCATGTCACATCAAAGGTTCTCAAATTAAAATCACTTAATCTTCACCATACAAAAATAGCTGGAAAAAAAAAATCATATAAACGTATAGATCAGTATTTGGACCACATCCGTCTGTGCGTAGCACTGGTTCGCAATAGTATTTAAAGCATGTACATTATTATACAAAATACATGCTATAGTCACCATGCGATTTATTTTTCTTTTCCACGCCGTGGTCAACAAATAAAGCTCTTTGGACTTGCGTGAGGATCGAACGTCAACCATAGCGGCCACTAGCACAAAGCTGGAGGCGGATGACATTACATTTAAACATTGACTATCATCTATTTTCTTGTATGAAACTAAATTTTCATACCGTTTATTTCATCAAATACTATAAAAGAATTTACAATACCTACACAGTCTTTCTTTAATCTATTCGACTACAAACGTATTAAACATCAACCTTCATCCAATCATCCACCTCATCCACCTCAGCTCCTCAACCACACTCCACTTTGTATTCTTAACCATATCAACCCCATAACGGGCCGCCACGACCCAAACGAACAAACACAACCGGCCCAAATATCCAAAGCACCAGCGTCAGCGTCCACAAAATTAACCTGTTCCCAACATTGCTTAAAATCACTTCCTTCTCCAACAACCTCACCGCCATTTCATTCCTAACCCCGCCTCCTTCATCATCTCCCCCCCCCCCCCCCCCCACAACGTTAATCAATACACTCACCTGCGTCAAGCAGTACGCCGCCACACACTCGCAGAAGAACACCGCTACAAACCCTAAAATCACCACCGCACATTTCAACTCCTTGCCGTCGCTCCGCAGTGTGAGAAGGCGTCATCGGTCATGTCTAGTCCGTACGACCTGGGAGCATAGGTCAGGACTTCGCAGCAGATGATGATGGATTTGGCTGCTGTTAGAGTCGCCTACATCATGTTTCGAGTACGTTCTTCTTCTCGTTTGCTTTTAGTATGTAATCGATCCATACTGTCAGTAGTGCAAAGTTTAGAAAAGGTATTATTCCAACTTTGATTTAGAATTTAGTCAAGCATGTAACCATGCTCAAATTGATTCTTGGGAAATCTGGTTGGCTGAAATGTATGCATTTGCAGTAATGAAACTGTTTGAAGTGTTTGGCAGGATACTTCTGTTATTAGTTTAACTTAATTATGAACTTTGGTTTTCAGTTCACAGGATACAACGGCAGAAAACATGAGTTTGTTTTTTCTTATTCGTAATCACATTATGTAATTATTCAGGAAATTAGCCTAAACAATTTTGATTGTATTCACGAAGTCTGGATATTATTTAGTAAACATAATCATGTCACTTTGGTAGCATATAAAAATGTATTGACAAAATGATACTAGAATCCTCACAATAAATCAATGCCAAAACAGCTCATTCATGGTGGAGAATGTTTTAAATGTAAAGCCTTTTTATAAAGAGGTTAGGAACCAGGCTTTATTTTTGAATAAATCTTCTGTTTATGGATGTGCAAACTTACATTATTTCTTTACAATTTTTAATTAAACATTCATGGACATCTGAACTTTTGTTTTTGCCATTGTTGTTGGTCACACAGCCGGAACATGAATAAATTCCATCTTTAAACTCTAATAAAAAAAAATCAGTGCAACACCTGGTAACACATGTCACAGTAACATTGCAGTAAAACAAATAAAAAAAAACGAGCAAGGAATCCTGACTACATGTTTACTGGCCATAGCTCAAATTTTGGTAGGGGACACATTTGAAGACCTTGTATCCCTAACACAGAATACCTCAAACCTGAAGAAAAGCTTAAGTGGAAACAAAAAAATGATCCCACATCTTGGAATGGAAAAATATAAATCTATTTAAATTATACTATATACGTGTACTTGATGTTGGCTGAGATAATTCTAGGTGTTAACCTTAAGAAAGTTTACATGTAGGTTTATTTCATCCACTTTTTCCGTCAGGTATCCAATAATAACATAATCCAGTGTCTTCTAATGAAAAATTTCTACTGTACCCTTTAAAATTAGCGTTGGCTTACCCTGCTCTGCAGTCCAACTACATACCTCATTTCACATGTTTGCTAATCCCGCTCAGATATTTAATAGTAAAATAATCCAATGTCTTGTAATGAAAAATTTGTAATGTGCAATCTAGAATTAGAGTTAGCTTAGCATAATCTGCAGTCCAACTGCATACCTCATTTCACATGTTTGCTAAAATGTCTTAAATCAGTAATCCATTGTATCCAATTGCTTAAATATTGAAATTTTGAATTTTAAAACTATGAATTTTTGTACTTTGAATTTTGAAAATTTAAAGATAGAACTTTGAAAATTGAAATTTTGAATTGCGAAAACTTGAAGTTCAAAATTTTGAAATCGGAAATTTCGAATTCTTCAAACTAGAAAATTTAAGTTCTAAAATTTTGAATTTTGACTTTGAATTTTTAGATTAAAAAACTTCAAATTGATTTTGTTCGTATGAAATTTTGACTTTTGAACTTGAAAACTAGAATAAGAGTTTGTAATTTTTTTTAGTTTATAAACTCAAAAACAAAAAAGCAAATTTTACCTTTTCAATTTTCATACTAAATTTTGTAAGTCAAATGTAATTTAAATCATTAAATCCGTTAAATGGATGACTCGTGTATAAAGTGGATGGCCTTAGTAAAGATTATAGTTGGCAACGGTATTAAAAACAAATCAAAGCAACATTTGTACGATTTTCTTTAAAAGTTTAAACTGTTATAATAACCAATTTTTTGTTCAAATTTATACATATTATTTTAAAACAAAGTTTTTTTTTGAATAAATTGCCCTTAGCAGTTTTTGAATAAAAAAAGGACAAACAGAAAAATGAACCTATATTAATTAGATTTAGGTTTGAACTCAACAGGAATATTGTCGTGAATTGAAGTATTTTTCTTCAATCTTTTTACAAGGCTTTTGTAATTTATATTAGAGTATTTTAAAAGTGTTTTAGAATTTGAATAAAGTTTGATCATTAATTATGAATTATTAAAGCAGAGGGTTTATTTTAAATAAAAGAAAGCATACTTTTGAAGTTTTTAGATAAACTATAAAATAGTTATTTTTAAGTAATATTTTAAATAAATGTTTAAACCATAATTATAAATATTTTAATGTATATTTTAAGTATATATAATTTTTAGAAAATTAGTTAATTATTTTATTAAAGTAATTAAAAGCTTATGTAATATAATATTTTTTAAAATTTTTTAGAATGTTAATAAATATCTTAGCATATAAATAAATTAGTATACATATACCTATACATACACACATACATATACATATATATAGACACACACATCATTTTTAAAGGTTTTTGAATTATATTTTATTAACATGAGTGATACTTTATTCAAGCAGAGCACTCTTTTTTAATGTCTCGAGGACTCGAACCCATGACCTTTAGGACCTCTGCCTAAAGTGTCACACCCCTAACCACTTGAAGTAGAGATCCTTGGCTAAAAGGTTTTTAAATTATAAACAAATGTTTTTAAAAAGGGGTTTAGGAGTTAGTTAAGTAGCTTAAAAGTGCTTTGTTTCTTTACTTGTTTATGAAAAGCAATTAATACTATACTTAGCACCAAAAGCTGACAAAGTAGACTTGACTATCTATGGAAGTTAAGAATGATATTCGAGTAGAGTTTAGAAGTAATTATGCTCTAACCACCAGTCTTCACTCTTGGCCGAGGGATAGTAGGTTGAGGAGGTCGAAAACATGATAGGTATACAAAACTTGATTTTCATAAGAGATCATTTTTAGAACTAGATAGTCGATTAGTCGACTATCGAACTTGACCATTTAATTTAGAAAGTATATGAAAGCTTCATGGCTTCATATCGTTTGAGATTCCATAGGAAGGACTCATTGGTATGAAACATCTCTAGCTTTAAGAATTGTATATATTCGAGATCCCTAGGGAGGAATCCTTTATATAATGTTGGTTTACTTCTAAAAGAACCGAAATTGAGTTAACCGAAAATTCATCGATTTAGTTTTGAAGAGTCTAGGATTGCACAAGCATGTTATGTATTACTTATCGAAAACCAATGCAAAACTAGTATACGAGTCTACGTTTTGGAAGCAGTTGTAAGTGGAATATTATAGAGTTGAACTGTCTATTCTATTAAATTCAAGGGAAATGTCAGCATTAACATTTCAGACTAATGCTATAGAGTTGAACTGTCTATCCTAAGGTTAAGTTCGAGGAAGAGATCAACGTTAACATTTGTCGGACGACTTGTGTTAGAATCCATGGAGAGATTCGTGAACTATTCGAGTGATGAAGACTCATATGAGAGATGTTGAACATGACTTCTCCATCGGAAATGACTAAAGACAGAGTAGGATGCAGAACTTAGGGTTTAGCTAACCTAGAAGGGTATATCAACTCCATATCTAGAGATGCTTATCGATGTTGCTAGCAGGAGTTGATGATACTTGGTATCATGTGTTCATACGTGAGCCAGTTGTGCTTACCTTATAGTTTATTTTATCTAGAGATATACGACGCTTAAAAGATAGTTTCTGATCCTTGTCATGGAGGCCTATGTTAGAACCTCCATTCTATGTTTCAATGACAACAACTATACAATCATATATATTATACATTTTATCAAGCTTACATGTATGTACTACAAGGGAACATCATGCTCAAAGATATTGAGACTCGAAGACAAACAAAGATCTATGGACCATGCTATGATTAGTAAGGTTACTCTAGTGAATTAAGAGTTTTAGATAAAACATTGTAAGGTATCCTTGAGTATACATGCACACATAATTTCATATACACTTAACATAAATTGAAAAACTGAATTTATCATTCACGGACATTTGAGGAGAAACCACAGACGTCTCTGACAATACTTGGTAAAAATTTTCCCGAGGTCACAGACGTTTGAGGTTTCCCCACAGACATTTGTCATTTGAAAACTGCAGAATTCTGAACGGACACTTCTTTAAAATGAATAGAAATCAAATCTACATCTAAAGGTTGCAGCCATTAAAATGAATAGACCTTATTTATCATAGAGTGGATAATGGTTCTTCTTTGTGAGCTTATTTAATTCTTTATAGTCAATGCAAAGTCGAAGAGAACCACCTGCTTTGATAGCGAAGACGACTGGCGCTTCCTATTCTTATATGTTTCTTCTTATGAAACCTTTCTCCAAAGCTCACGGATCTGCTTACTCAATCCCTTCCTTTCCCTAGGCGCCATATGCCCTACGGGTAATGCTACTGGCTAGCAAAATAAATCTTGAAGTCAATCTCTCTCTTAGGAGGGTAGTCCCCTAACCTCCTCAAGGATGTTTGGAAAAATTTCCGACGATAGGAACCGAGTCTGACTCTGATGATGATGAATCGAGGGAATAAAGGAAGCTCAACATAACTGACCCTTGCGGGTCGCAAGAAATCTCGAGAGTCCTACTGATGCATATCTCTAGTCTAACGACTCTCCTCTCACAATCTAATATAGCTCCATATGTGGATAATCAATCTATTCCTAAAATCATCCCATACTCCAAAAATCCCAAAATATAGGCGTCATAGTCAAATTCTACGTCTAGAATATAAATTTTCAAACCCCCACAAACCATAGACAAGAGTGACGATCCTCCTATGGGGTTTGAAACAACAATGTGGTCTACTACTAAAGAGATGTCTAAGTGCAAACAATCTACCAAAAAACTAGAGATGAAAGAGTGATGCTCTAGGATTGAAAAGAGTCTGAGTGGGAAAATCAGAAATAGAAACCAAATTTCCTGCCTCGATCCAGTCCGTTGCTGGAAGATATTTGTAAGGATCCGATTCTTCGACTTTCGAAAATCGACATCGATACGTCCACTGTATCAAATGCCGAGCAATCGAATGCCGGAAAACCGAATTCTTAGGGTTTTAAGAAAGAAGTGGTAGAAGAAAAGATAGAAGAAAAAGAAAGAAGAACAATAGAACAACATCAGAAACAGAAACAATATCAGAATCTCACATTCGCAGCGGAACAATATATAATAGATAAATCAATAGTCTTTTAAAACAAAGAACTATATCAGTTTTATACATACATCAATCAGAGTCAATATACAACTCAATACAACAATGGACAGTTATATAAACTTGTCCTCATACAAAATACACAGCGGAATAAATAAACAAGTACGGATGTACGTTTCGCCATCCAGCTTGCTTCCAAAGCTCCAGAATATCCAGAATATCCTGATAACATAACTCTAGGCTGCCCGTGTGGAAAATAATGGGCATCCAGTGTTTAGAAGGGAAACAATAAACTCCGAGTCAGTCATGGTGACTGGTGTGAGATCGTAAAACAGTTTATTTTTAAAACAACAACAGGATAATTTTAAAATCAATTCGAAATGCTTTTGGAAAATGAAACTACCATAAGACCTCCCGCCATACACACAATGCAAACGCAGAATTGGAGGAGATTTCTTCTTATGATAGTCAAAGATGCTTACTACGTAAAACAAATCATTTTTTTGATATTATTATTAGTGCATAGTGTAGAAAACATTTCGAAAGTATAATATTAATCTTAGCCAACATACGACCAGTATCGTATGCCTACTATAGCTACCATCTAAACAGTGGTGACCACCGTACGTAAATGACAGGTTCTACAACTAATACCATACAGGGTTTCGTATTGGAGTTTGGATTTCCAACAAATGGTCAGGCCAAAGAACTTCCCATTGCCACATGGAAACGCCTTTGGAAAGACGTTCCGAGAAATAACCTAACATTACGGTTAGATTTCTGCCAACACAAGGCTGAGTTACCTCTGCAAAAATAGGTAACTACTGACACGCGTATGCCATCCCCCGATCGTAACTGATCTTCCCGAGGATCATCGATTTCCAACAACCACATAAGAATAATAATGCAGCAACAACATAGGTTAAGTATCTGGGCTCTATACCATGATACCACCTCTATCCAGAAGGAATGACATACACTAAGGGGCGCTACTCCCTAGAACCTTGCCGCATCCTTCCTGTTTTGACCATTTCCGGGGTGTGAGGTCCGACGAAGTCTCGTCCACAAAGCTACGCTTTGTCACAAAGCCATGCTTCGGGTCAAACAAATGATCAAAGTAATGATCACAAAGATAAATGATCAAACAAATGATCATATCACAAATGATCAAACAATGATCATTTCACAGCAACACTCAACATGTCACGTTACCAAATTGGGAGTATATTGCTGATAAATTTCAACTACATAACATCTGAGCTCGTACGTCTCAGAGAAGGGTGTTAAACTAAGAAAATAAATTCTCCGCCACCAACAGATATGTATTTGAAAGAAATCAGCTTTATATCTCAATCTGTAACGTCAGACACACAATCCATACAAGTCTGTTCCGGGATCGAACAGAACCGAAGACACTTCTCACGAAGCCCTTGCAAATCCGGATAATTTTCAAATCACGTCCGGACTTCCCGTCACTAAGGGTGATAAAACCTCTATATCGGAGATCAGCCGATGCAGAGTAACTCGACGGTAATCCTTCCGTTTTCAAAAATATCCGGTCTTCAACACCGGTCATCAAATGCAATATATTACGACGTATCACATATTCGGAATGGGTTATACGACCCCAAGGTCCTTTCCCGGCTAACCCGAATAGTGAGCGCTTATTTAAAAATAAGTGTGGCATTCAAATTCATCCAATTCACAACAAATACCCATTTAAGGTAATTATTGATAGTCGGTTATTTAAATATCAATAGAGATGCGCAACATCATCAGATTCCAAATTATTTATTTTCCAAAATATCTCTACTAGATATATGATTTCCACACTTCAAAAATAAATCAACGTTTATTTTTAAAACGAATTTCCATTTCGTTTATAAATTCCATAGTGAATTTATATTTCAAATACCTACTGATATACGATTTTCAATTGTTTTCAAACATTCACTTTCGATTTATCTTTACAAAGATAAATTTTCAAAAATCGTTTCATTTTATTATTGGAAAAGCATTTCTATACTTATTTAATAATAAGTAATTCACAAATCTATTTATTTTCAACATTTGAAAATATTCAATATACTTAAATAAATGTTAAGTGTATATTTCGTTCTTTAAGGAAATCATTTTCTTAAACACATTATTTGAGTCAAAACGAATGTTACGTAAAACATCGTTACGACGACCCAAAATCACTAGTATAGGGATTCAGAATTAAGATAGATATGTAAATCCCAATACTATATAAAACATTTCCTTTCAGAAATCATTTACTATAACAACAGTGTTATAGTCCACTATTTCCTTCTTCCTCGAAAACGTCTATTTCAACAATGAATGTTGAAATCTATGATTTCGATATTTAATATATTTTAAAACATCGTTAAACCATTAACTTCATTTTTAATGCCACCTCCCCAAAACATATCCATTTTACTTAATAATATATTCACTGTCCAAAATCGTGAATATACTTCACTAACCAAATTTCACCTTTTTCTACACATTTTATTTCAAGAATTTATCCACTATCCAAAATCGTGGATAAAATTCCTTTAATAACCTTCTATATTAAATTCATCAAATTTGATTGATTTTCGGATTTATAAAACAACGTTTATAAATTCTATTTCTATTTTATAACAACTTTGATTTATAAATCTCCTTTATTAACAAATTCGATCAATATTCCATTTAAAGGAAAAAAAATCCAATTTATAAGTTAATTTCTTATAAATTTTTTATTCTACAATTTCATTTATTTTTAACTTCACAATTTATAAATCTATAAATTTCATTCACTTACGAATTCCATAAATATTTCATTTTTAACACTTATAAAAACTCGTTTTATAATTCCAATAAATTTTAATTTTATAGATATCAATTTTATAAATCTTTTATATACATCGTTTTTAATACTTCAAAAATCCAAATTTAAACCATTTTATAAATTACTTAACTATTTATTTCAAAAATCACCTTTCGGTTATATTTCACAAAAATCATAATTTTTATAACTTTAAAATTTTAAACGTTTATTTATTTAAAATAAATCAATTCAAAAATTCAATAAAACGTCTACTTTCAAAAATCACTTTAAAATCCTTTTAAAGTAAAAATCGTTATTTTTAAACTTCAAAATTGAATCCGATGATGCAACAGCACCAAATAATCAATCACGACAACAAACATCATGTATCAATATGATAATCAACAAATATCACAATATCTGTAACCAAATAAATACTGGTGAGGAATCCAGTTGGATCCCTCCAACCTGTTTTCCTGCATCCACAGATGTTAGCACAATACCAATTCCACTTCGAGGTGGAATATCGCGGTATATGGGATTTATAAAAATATCAATCCGCTATTATGCGGCGCAATAGGGTCTCATCCGCTATATAGTGCGGGAAATCAATCAACTCCAATGTATACATATGCCAATATGTATATATTGCTATATATATAGATACATCCTACTATATCTAATATCACATCCAAACAACAATCAATCAGTCAATAACTGCAAATCCAAATTTTCATTTTGAGTGAGAAGATCTCACCTTAGTTGTAACGTCCCGCTATTTTGGACCATTCGCATCCATTATAAGTGCATAGGTAGAAACTCATGCCGGAATTGAATTGCTCAAAATACCGCGTTGTTAATTTAAAATTTGGCAAAACTCAGCATATGCAGTAAATAAATCAATCACAGAATCACAGATACAGAGTAATACAATAATACGCAGCGGAATAGATAAAATAGTAGTTCATGAAGCTACTATATAAACATCAGAGTTAGAAATAAAATACAACAGAATATCTCAAATGAAGTGAAGTCTCCAGTACAACAGATGACTTCTTTGAACAAATCAACTAGAAGAGCTGAAAGCTGAGGCGATAGTTGGATCTCCAAAGGAAGCTCCAAACTCCAAGGGTGAGTCTCAAATGCTGTATCACTCGGTCTGACCCGAGCGTAAAGCAAAATACAAAACACTCGAGTCAGGATTAACATTCTTATATAAATAAATCCAACTCAAGTGAAATATCAATTGAAATACAAGTAACTTAAAGGATGTTTGGGATAACCATCCTCTAAGGATCTTCAGAACTATCTACAAGGTGGAAATATACATTATAACACCATGGCCATTTAAATTTAATTTATACTTAAAAACCCAAATATCAATTCATTTCAAATATAACTATTTTCCCAGATAGTATATATATTAATTAATTTATAAAGTAAAGCATTTAATTTTCTCAAGTCTCGCAATCGATTCAAATCAACTTCAAATTCCAAATTCAAATTTA
Source organism: Allium fistulosum (assembly GCA_030737815.1). NCBI lineage: Eukaryota > Viridiplantae > Streptophyta > Magnoliopsida > Asparagales > Amaryllidaceae > Allium > Allium fistulosum. The sequence continues at coordinate 107,873,672 of CM060906.1, forward strand.
TTCAAAGCTCAATTCATCAATTCCATTCAGTTCTAAATATATCATTTAAATTTTCAATATATTTCAAAGCTTTAATATTCAACATTTTCAAAGTTAAATTTAACAGTTTCATATAGCACTTCATTTAACTTTATTATTGTTTAATCAGGGAATATTCACTTAATAAATTCAATATCATTTAACTAGCCTTAAATTTCATTTTACTAAGTATTTCCTTAAATTTATTTAAACGAGAAATATTCATTTAATTATTTAAATCAAACTCAAGTTATAAATCATATCTTAAATCCCAATTTCAATAAGCTTTAAATTGGTTTAATTAAATAAAATTCTTTACTAAATTCAAATTATCTTCCCAACCTTAACTTATTCAAATCTATTTCGAAATATAATTTTTATACTTAACATACTATATGTATTAAATCCATCTTAATTAAATTAAATATCATTATTAAATATATATATATCATTTCCATTTATATATAAAATTTTTAAGAATCAACATTTGCTAAAACCATATATTTCTTTCCAAAACCATAGAATTCATTTTCAAAATATTTATATATATGGACCAACGGTGTTTGTATATATATTTATCATATGGTTAAGTGATACGGATATTTATCATTTCAATCCGAAATTTAAATATATACGGGTAGAAATCATTTCGACCCGTAAATCCCAATTTCAATACAAATGAAAATCGCTTGGGTTTATCATTTCAACCCATAACGATTTTCTCCTATTCTAAAGTCCGTTCGGGTATGTATCATTTCAACCCATAGTGAATTCTATACTAACAGGGAACTTGCAGAGTGATAACAGATACTAAAAAAATATATAACAGCAGACATATATCATCAGTATAAATAACAGATACGGGTGTCAGATGTCACAGGTGAACAGATACAAATAATAGTAATAACAGGCATATAATACTAGATACTGGTGTCAGATGTCACAGGTGAACAGTTATAGATAATAGCATATATAACAATGTAAATAACTACAGCAGCATATTTCAATTGCTATTTCAATTGACACCAAATTTAAATAATAAAAGAACGTTAATCGTGAGTGATTGCTCACCTTTCGAGGCTAGAAAATACAGAATGAGACACGGATACGCACGCTGATACGGACCCTGAAATTTAATTGTGAATTCAAGCAAAGCAAAAATCGGTACGAATTCACGGTCGGAGCTGATTGGCACGAATTGACGGACAGATCTGATGATACGAATAGATGAAATAATCAGAAATGGGTCGATGATGTTAAATGGTATAAGTGCACATATATGACTATATGTAACTATATATAATATCATATTTTAGCTCAGTGCCTAAAAAAAAATCAATATTAAATTTCAATATATATATACATCGCAGACTATACGAAACATAAACAGAAAAAAATGCAGACAACTAGTTATAACTTAAATAACTATATACTTGTGTTGACTAGTATATAACTTTAGTATATAACCAAAATAAATTTTTATATAAAAGCCTAGTATATACATACATTACAGAAATCAAAATAAATAAATAAACATATTACTAATTTAAACTTCACAGGTATAAACGAGTTTATATAAAATAATATACAAAGTTGCAATGCATAGCTCGCCTATATAGAGAAGATTATAATATAACTACAAACTTATAAAAATACACCTTTAAACCCATACTGTTATTATACACACACTACAGACCAGTGTCCAACATTATAACTTATATCATTTCTAAATATATATACACTTTATATATATATACTTACCTAACTTTTCAGCAATTTAGATTATATAGCATCAAACCCGAAATAATATAATTTATAATATATTTTACTATATATATAACTCAGAACATATATATATATATACACTCTATATAACACAGACCAACTTAGCATACATACTATATATATAACAACTTTCAATGTTTCAAAATATAAACAGTAGCTTATAAGTTAAAGTCAATACATCAAATATATAATATAGTACAGTATAATATAATATAATATGAAATAATAAAATATATAAAACTACAAAAGAAAGGGGCTCGATAGTGCTTTCAATACATAAGTGTGAAATTTCTTTTACAGTAAATATATATAGTACAGTATACATACTAGATAACACTGTCATAACTTATATACTTCTGTATATATACATACTATGTCAAAATCATACAAAATAATATATATGCTTTACAACAACAGATCTGGTTGATCAAAATTTAGATAAAAATATACAAAAATGTAAAATATAAATCAAAGCACACCTATATCAGACTTATATATATACATATATATTAGATGTAAATAACACATATACTTATGTAAACTTTATACCATTCACATATATTATATAACCAAACAAAAACAAGACTTACGGGTTATAGGATGGTCTCGGCAATAGGCATGGGAGGTCGGCATGGGAATGGAAGTGAAAGCTTTGGTGGAGTGCTGGAAGAAGTGAGGCTGCTCTCGGCCTTGCTTGACTTGGGTTGATGGTTGATGGGAGAAAGGCCGGAGGTTGGAGGTTGGGGTCGCATGCTCGGCCGAGGGAGGAAAGGAGGAGGGACGTGGAGATATGGGGCAGGGGGATGATGCGGCCATGTGATGTAGAGTTCGATCAAAACAAAAGAGAAGAACAGCAAAACTGAGACATCTTGAATAAATATACTATGTTATATTATTCTCTAGTGAAGTAATCTAGAAGAAGGCGAATAGAAGGCAATAGGAAATGAACAGATGCATATTTGAATCAGAGGGAATAGGAATAGTCAAATTGTGAATTCAGGAGTTATGAAATTGTCACAGGCAAAATATAAAGTAGAGGAGGAGAGGACGGTTCACAGTGGATCTGGGAAAAATGAAGATAGAAGGGGAAAGATAAAAGGAACCGTGATGTGTACACTAATTGAAAATGAAACGTACACAAATAGATGAAATGGTAATAGCCCCCGTAGATTCAGCTGACAAATATTAAAGCAAATTATTATTGTGGTCCCGCTGCACGTTTCGAATTTTAAAACCAAAGGAAACAGTAAAGCCACAATTTAGGGTACCGTTACAACGAACCGTTTATTGTTTCCGTCACGTACCGGATCTCGAAATACAGGAATAAATATACCATGGAGATCAGCACGACGAGAGGATCAAAACGGTATACAGATATTAGTGGCACAATCATCCGATCAAAAGTCGATAATCGGTACCGAAAATGCTGCTATTTTGCCAGAATTAAGATAAACGGAGCAATAGAAGTCCAAATTTCGCGAAACGAATTTCGCAGTCTGATTCAGAAGGCTCTGAATAAATTTTCTCCTGTTGACATATTTTGGTTTCGGAAAACTTTTAAATTCACTGTTATTAACCGGCTTAATTTGATATAAAATTTCATAGGAAAATAAACTTCAATATTATCAGATGAAAATTTACCAGTTGCTATATTAAAATAGACGTATTCCAAATAATAAATTTTTATTTTCAAATTTTATTGTTTAAAATTTCACAAAATTACAATTAACATATTATTAAAACTATTAAAATTTATGGGTCGTTACATTAGTTTTTTATTTTGCAGTCCATTTTCCATTCCAGTTTGTTTTCTCGATTTATAGACCTTGTATAAACAATTTACATCATTTATCAATATTCGAAATAAATTGAACAATTAATTTCTTTTCAATAGATTAAATTAATTAATACTTTTAATTTTAACTAACTCGAAAAATCCATTACTAATAATTGATTTAAACTATTTTCCTTTAAATAAAATTATTTTTCTCATGACTAAATTAACTAAATAAGTAAATTAACAAACTAATTACCCTAATACATTTTCCCAAAGTAACAGTAAGCTAGTGATTTAATTTTGAAACAAATTCCTTCTTTTCAATTTTAAACTGCATATATATATATATTTCTGTATCTAAACAAAATAAATATTTTTCCTTACTGTTATATTTTTCTCTATAATCATTCAAATTTTTAAACTGAAATAAATATTGTAAATAAATCTAACAGACTTCCCATCTGACTGCATCAATTTGAATTAACAAGATTGATACCTTACCGTCGACTTTCCTCCAAACAGACTGCCACCAAGCTCGACACACGACCCCACTGTCGAACCTGGCCACGAACGACAACTGCTCGCCTCATTGCCTCGACGAACTCCACGACATGTCTGCTCCGTGCCTGCCAGATGCAAACACACGCGAGATCCACACTTCGTCGACAACGCCACCTCGCCTTCGAGTCGCTCGCGCACCTCATTGTCGACGTTGAAGTCGACTTCGATTGCCTTGCCTCAATGTCAACTCGTACGCAAGCATCAATGGTCGCGACTTTGCTTCGATATTTTCCAAATCGACTTCGAATTAATAACTGGAACGAGATTTTTAGCTTGCGACCAACTCGCGATTACGAACTTCCCTCTCGTGCGCGAGCGCGCTCTCCTTCCTCAGCCAAGCCCAGATCGAAGAAATCCCATCACCCCCAATTTGATTTTGAAATTGAAAGCTTCGGCCATTATTTCGTTTTTCTCTGAAGCACGATTGGAAATTTAAAGAGGAGAGGGGATCGAAAAATATAAAGATGAAAGCTCGGCATTTTTCTTTTGATTTGAACGAAAACGAGCACACTTTGTTTCTGCTTGCGTGATGATTTAAAAAGAGGTGGAGGGAGACAGAATTACGTGATTTTGCAGAAGAACGTGCTTACACGATTTTGTATCGTGATTTCAGGCGTGTTTTAAGGAGGAAAGTAGTTGACATTTTGACTTAATTTAAAATATTAAATTCAAATTGAATTCGATTTAAATTTCAACGCGTTTATGTGTCGTATGCTCACATAACAATTCCGAAAAATACGAAATTTGAAATCCGACAATAATTCAATATTACGGACCCAATGGAACTGGTTTCGTCGAATTCCGAGACTGTGCCTCGGAAGGCTATTTTTAAATATCGATTCAAACGATATAATTTCAAAACTGAACAAATAACTGTAAAATTCAATTCTGAAGCTTCTATTATCTTCAGTATTATCATTACGAATTTTAAAAGCTTTTGAAATATTTTTCTTCATCTTAAAATTGAAGATTCAAATTTTTATTCAACTTTCAATAGATTAAATTTTATAATTTAATCGCCAATTTCAAATTTATATTTGAAATTCACGTCAAACCATCATTCAAATATTTAAAATTAATTAAATATTCTCAATTTAAATTGTTCAAAATTCTGGGTCGTTACAATATTGCATCCAAAGCCTGAATCTGAGCTGCAGGTGCACTCGCTCCCTGCTCCATCTTCTGAGGATAAAACTTACTAAAGCGACCAAGCTGTCCACAATTGAAACACCTTCCCTTCATTCCTGCCTTCTTACAGTCTTTTGCATAATGACCATTCATTCTACAATGGTTACATTTCTCACTTTTCTTGATTCGCTTTTGAGGGCCTTCCCTTTCTTTCCTCTTACCCTTCTTGTCCTTCCACCACTGTTTCTTAGAGCTTGTAGGAACCGACTTAAGCTCTTCTTCCAGCTGCCAATATATAGGTTGACCATTCTGTCGGTCCTTCAAACCTAACCACCTAAACTTTCGCTCCATATCTTCCAACCTAGCTTGTGTCTCCTTGAAATCCTTCATGCCAGAAAACGTTCTGCCCCTTATGCTAGTGAAGTCCTTGCATAGCTTAGAAAAATTGGCTAGTGTAGGTGGATTAAAGGGATTTCCACCTACCAGTGTTGTATTGGGCGCTTGCCCTTGTACCTCTGGTATCATAGCTCTACGGAACTAGTCATCCATAGTCTGCAAAGAAAAGAAAACTTAGGCTCGAAAGAATCGAAAGAAGGTTGAACTGGACTTTGAGGAGATTTTTATAAAAACTCTTTTATACTTAAAAACTATTTCAAAGAGTTCTTTTTTGAAAAATACTTTTAAAACAAGTTATTTTGGAAAATACTTTACTTTTAAAATAACTTTTTAGGAATCCTGTAAACTTAAGCTCTGATACCAAGTGAAACACCCCACACCCCTTAATATACCCAAAAGGACATATTAAAAGACGTAGTGCGTTGTAGGTATAACTGAAACTAACAAAGACCAAGATTCACAAGACAAAAATAAGTAAAAACAGCGGAAACTAAAATAATAACTTATTTAAAATAAAACTTTCATAATTGCTTCATAAATAAGTCAAATACCAAATACATCATTCGTATCTCAAAACTCATCATGTCTTATGAAATAAAAATTCATAGTCTCAAAATCAGAGTACATAATATCTCTCATAATAAGCCAGTACACAAAAAGAACTAAAGCTGAAATAAAAGAAATACATGGTAGAAATCTCCTCCAAGAAAACTCCAAGCAACAACAATATACTAACTTCTCCCTTGATTGCCTATGGGGGGGAGAGAGGAAAATAGAGGAGTGGGTCAGTCTAAAAGTCTGATGAATGATAGTAATTACTAGAGTCTTTAAGCAAGATAAAAGTAATAGGCTCTAGAACCGTTCTAGTATATAAAAGAAAACAAAGGAAATAGAAAAAAGATAAACTGAAAATAAATACGAATATTATTGCTCAATTAGTAAGATAAGTTAACTTTGATTGCTTGCACTTGTCCTTGATTTCTGTTTTGGTTAGGCTGAATTCTTAATCATGTAATTAGGATGTAATCCTAATTCTACCATTTTGAATCGACATGCTACTCCATAGACCTTTCTACGGACCAGTCGCTATATAACTTCCTACACAGCAGCCAATGGTATCTACGAAAGATGCAAAGAGCAACCACTGTGGATCCGGACGACATATATAGCTCTCTACACAGAAGACAATGGTGTCTACGAAAGACACTCATACTAAGCGCTTGGAACTCATAGCTATTACTGAGCACCCGAACGGAAGTCGCACGCGTAACTGCCACCATGCCCATGCTACCTTTTGCTCCACCTATTGGGTCTTCTTATTACCTCAAACTTCCAGCATAGCGTGCCCCTCATCCCACTTCAGGCTAATGTGAGATTAACGTGTGTCCATAGAAACTATATGAGAAATGTTATTGGTGCTGGTCCTTCATCCAAACAATATCTAGTTGTGCCCCTTATCCAAATCCCCCGTGATTTGGACTTTTATTTGACCAATTACTACCATTCTTAGCATAAGCGTGCTCTCATCTCACTTCAGACTAATGTGAGACACCGTTTTGTCTAATAGAAAATGCTATATGGTAGAAGTTCTACTTTCATCTTTGCTTATTAACTTAGATAAATTATTTAAATAAGCCTTTATTATCATCTTTACTTTCTACGCTTATTAATTTATCCCATGTCTTAAAATAAGCCTCATTCTATTCTTTTTCTTATTATAACCTACGTTATAATCATGCTTATTACTTAACCCAAGGTTTAAGTGTGAAAATAAGCTTCTTTCATCTTTTAGTTACAATTCTACGTTATAACTAAGCCAATTAATTAGTTCAATTTTAATTATAATTAGACTTAATTTCAATCCAATTACCGTCTTTATAATTTACATCTCATAATTATAAATATGACAATCTCTTTAATTCAGTCCAATTAATACCATAATTAGGCATAATTTCAGTCTTAATTCCATTTTATTACAGTCTTTATAATTTACATCTTATCCTTCGTTATTTCAGAATTCTTATAATTTAATCCAATTTCGCATTAATTCTATTCTAATCCATACGCGAAGAAGAAGGAAAAATAAAAGAAAACTGGAAATAGAAGAAAATCCAAGACGTAGGAGAAAGATGTAAATAACGCATAAATAACAGTAAATAGATTAAAGAGGCATTTCACCAGAAAGACAAACTTTGCAGTCCAATTAGTTTCTAGGACACATCCACAGAAATTAATTTCAAGGCCAAAGTCAGCAGAATAATTACTTTTAAGGACAAAGTCAGCAGTCTAATTACTTTCAAGGACATAATTTCATAGGTTTTTAAGCCTTAGAAACTAATTATTTTGCATTTTGTCCTTAAAAAAATCATTTCAGTTGTGTGTCCTAGAAACTAATTGCATTTGATAAAGAGGCCCTTGTGGCTAATTTCCACTAGATTAAAATACCGTAAATAAATGAAAAAACTATAATTAACAGAAATAACTAAAATTAACTGAAAAGAATAGCTAGAAAGAAATAGACTGAAAAATAATTTTAAAAATGTAAATAAAACTGCTAAAAAGGTTATTTCAAAAATCATAGTAAAACTACAACTATTGAAAACCCTATTATTTTAAATTACTTAAAGAGATCTTAAAATAATTACAATCACTCACCTCCGGTTCTAAGCTCTTTCTTGGTCTTCCCGGATCCACTTGGAGTTGTTAAAATATTTTTATTAAAAAGATTCTCTCCTTGGAAACTTATTTCTTTTAGAGTCTTTACTGAAAAGGTGAACCCAAGCGGAGAAAATCTAAAATGAGAAAAATTGTTACGCCTAGAGTCTTATTTATAGGGGTAGAAGTGGATCTCAGACCGTTGGATTTCGAGATTGAATTGGATGCAACCACGTCATAGGCTGAATATGAGCCATCGGATGGAAGCACGGAAGAACCAGATGGAACAGAAGAATGCAAAATGATGTGTTCGCTAGCTACTGGAACGAAGGAATGAATCCTTCATTCATTCACTCGAGGCGAGTCGATCATAGGGTCGACCGCCCACTATGCCAGGTCTACCGGCCGGTCGACCTAGGCAATGGAATGGTCGACCTCTTGGTTTATCCTAATACAGTACATTATTAGTTCTGAGTAATTTGGTTAATTGTTAAACTTCATAACTTACAATGATACGACTTCTTGCATTGTAGTGTACTCTGATTGGCTCTAATAGAATGCGATGCGATCAACAGCGTTGGTTCCTCATACCTATCTTATCACGTCTAAAATAATGTATGCACACTGGTAAATAATATACGTATCTTTGAAAAAGGAAGTGCAAGGTATTTCTCATACCATGTTTCAGTAATAAAAGCATATTATCATTAGTTATATATATACCTTATAATATATCAAGTATTAAAAATTTTAGTATTTAAAGCATTTCAGATGCAGATTCTAATAGCTTATATATAGTATATAGGGAAAATCTGAGTACTGGCGAGTAAAGCGACTAAAGAAACTGATTTGTTGCTTTTTATAAATTTTATTTATTTACTAAATAGGAGGGGCCCCACGTATTCATTCTTCAATCAAGTGCATGTATCCGCGAGTGTTTTTAGAATGACTCTAATATATAAACATAGAAACAAAAATGTTTTCTGTTTACTAGGTTGGTACAATAGGGAATTTGGTATTCATCCCCAAAAATAAAGGAAGAAGTTCTTGCAGAAGGAGCTTTACAACCTATTATTGGACTGTTAAGGTATTGCTTCGTATTTTAGCCCTACTAGATTTATGTGAAGTTCAACCATCATAAATTTATTAGTCTTATTTTTTGTTTTTTAGGAGCCTTTATATTTGGATGATTTCCATCCACCTTACCAATAAACCTATGTTTTATTGACTTTATGCTTACTTATTAGCTTGAATCAACCATATTTTAGCTTTTAATCATGCATTAGTGGCTCACTGAAACTTTACGTGACATTTGAAATTTCTACACCATAATTATACGACGGTAACCCTTTCATGATTCTATGTGTGGCAGTTCGTCCTGCACAGAAAGTCGGATGGAAGTAGCTTTATCAATTGGCCATTTTGCCGATTCTGATTTTAACCGCAAAGTATGCACTTCCATTATCATTACTACTAATTTTTTTCTGTGTTTTTCCAAAACCTATTTCTAAAGCACATATCTTGTCGGTTCAAATTGTACATAGAGGTGCTGTAAGACCTCTTGTTGAACGTACTAGATAAATGCTTTAGAAATAGGTTTTGGGAAAACACAAAAAGAAATTAGCAGTAATGATAATGGAAGTGCATACTTTGCAGTCAGAATCAGAATCGGCAAAATGGCCAATCGATAAAGCTGCTTTCATCCGACTTTTTGTGCAGGACGAACTGCCACATATAAAATCATAAAAGGGTTACCGTCGTATAATTATGGTGTAGAAATTTCAAATGTCACGTAAAGTTTCAATGAGCCACTAATGCCTGATTAAAAGCTAAAATATGGTTGATTCAAGCTAATAAGTAAGCATAAGGTCAATAAAACATAGGTTTATTTGTAAGGTGGATGGAAATCATCCAAATATAAAGGCTCCTAAAAAACAAAAAATAAGACTAATAAATTTATGATGGTTGAATTTCACATAAAGCTAATAGGGCTAAAATACGAAGCAATACCTTAACAGTCTAATAACAGGTTGTAAAGCTCTTCTGCAAGAACTTCCTCCTTTATTTTTGGGGATGAGTACCAAATTCCCTATTGTACCAACCTAGTCAACATAAAACATTTTTTTACATGTTTATATATTAGTCATTCTAAAACACTCGCGGATGCATGCACTGTGATTGGAGAATGAATATGTGGGCCCCCCCTCCTATTTAGTGAATAAATAAAATTTATAAAAAGCAGCAAATCAATTTCTTCAGTCGCTTTACTCGCCAGTGTTCATAGCTTTTCCCTATATACTATATATAAGCTATTAGAATCTTCATACGAAATGCTTTAAATGCTAAATTTTTTAATACTTGATATATTCTAAGGTATATATAACTAATGATAATATGTTTTTATTACTGAAACATGGTATGAGAAATACCTTGCACTTCCTTTTTCAAAGATACGTATATTATTTACCAGTGTGCATACATTATTTTAGACGTGATAAGATAGGTATGAGGAACCAACGCTGTTGATCGCATCGCATTCTATTAGAGCTAATCAGAGTACACTACAATGCAAGAAGTCGTATCATTGTAAGTTATGAAGTTTAACAATTAACCAAATTACTCAGAACTAATAATGTACTGTATTAGCATAAACTTCCACTAGAGTTTGTTCTCAAATCTTCCTTCTTGATAATACTCTCTGAAGCTTTAAGATCGACGTTTGTATCACAAAGTGCTTTCCTTTTCTCGTTTGAGAAGAAATCCATTTCATAGACATGTTTAGACTTTGCGTGATCATGTTGAGGAATCAAGAGCTCAAATTGCTGTTGTAATGGAGCCGTTGATGATTGCTTCCTCTTCATCGGAGAACGTTCGTGGTCAAGGAACGGTATCGGACTTGATGACATTGTGTTCGAACTCATACCACCACCGCTAGCTTTTTCAATTGATTTTTTTAATGGTTTTGAGTAAAGAGGAAGAAGAAGAAATAAGGAAAAAGAGATTTTGAAGTCTTTAGGTCATGAGGAGAGGTTGGCAATAAAAAGGGTTGAATAGAGTGAATGACATCAGACTTTACGTTATATTTACAGGTGGCTGTTTTCCAAAGGTGGATTTGAAGCATTCTGCTTAACAGGTCAGATCCCAGCTTCCTTCGTATCTTTTTTAAGTAACGAAAAATATATATTTTTAGCTCTTTCCATTTATTTATTTTCTTTACTCTTCACACTATTGGTTGTCTGCTATTCTTAGAAATAACCATGTTAAGTTAAATTACTGTATATAAAATATATTGAACTCGACCTTAAGTAAATATTAGTTGTAGATATTGTTGCAAGTTAATTATAAAAGAAAATCTTAGTTTATGCACTGTAAAATCTTAATCATTATCTACTATGTAAAAGTACATGCAACATTAAACTTGATAACAAATATATGCTATGATTATTCCATTTATAATGCATAATTTGGGAAGTTGTTTACTGCTTTCTAGGTAAATTAGACTTGGAATCTGAATTATTAGACTTTAAATTTGGTGTTAAATGAGCAAGTAAACGTGTTATTTTGTTTTAAGTAAATATAAGTATATCTACTTATAAGTAATATTAGACGTGAAATAAGTAAGTAAAGTGCAAGATGGAATTCAATGTGAACAGAGAAGAATAAAAATCATGTCAGAATTAAGTAGAAGAAGAAAATAAGATACCTACGAAAGAACGGAAAATTTAATACAAAGCGAGAAAAAAACAAAAAGGCAAGTAGAGTCAAAGTGTGATCTGACCTCTTCTAAATGCAACCGATTCGATTGGTCTGCCGCAATTCACATGCAAACAAAAAAATAATCCCACATCTTTGAATGGAAAATTTAAGTTTGTTTAAATTATAACATCTACATGCATCAGCCGCTGAGTTTGGTGATTCTAGTTGTTAACTTGAATGGGAGCAATAAGGTGTTTGGTTGGAAGATACAATTAGTGTGTGTGACTTATTCATCTCCTATACCACAGCCAGAATTCACTTCACTTATACTTTTTTGCACATACTCTGCTGTTGTTTAAATAAAAGCTTTTGATGAATTTTATGTTTTGCCCCCTTCCATTATTATACAAATTCACTAGCTAACCTTATTTTTGGTATATTACCAATGAGAAATGGTTTTGCCCATACGAGATGACATACCATTTTTGCTCAACATTAAATTGATTCTACATTGTAGCATCGCATTAAATTAAAACATTAAAATTAATGATATCTGATCAAGTCTACACCTTTTTTGTGAAAATGTTAATGAATTTTTTAACATGAAAGTTAAAATATCAATTAAGACAATTTTTACAATTAAATGCTCAAATTGAGAAGTAATAAAAAATTTGTGAATTAGAATTGATTTTGCTAAAATGAAGAATTTTTTTGTGAAGTAGAGAAGTTACAATATCCCAAAAATTGAAGTTCATTTTGTGTTTTAAATTAATTCAGTGCTACGAATTTCTTATTTTCGATGAATAAGTATAAAATTTTAAAGAAGAAAATAAGGGTACTTTTGTAAAAGAGATGTGTATGTGAACTATTTGATGTATAGTATTTTATTATACTTTACGGTCTATGTTAAGGGATTATTGACGTATGAATAGAATTAGTCTAATTTTATATCTCATATTTAATGTTTAAGTAAATGTGGAAATAAATATTGGCTAATGGATTCTACCCACAGCCCATTAATCTTCTCTAAATCATCAATAAATCTTGTAGAAATTAGAATTAGTCATCGCTGAAGTCTAAGTAGGCGACACATTTAAATACTTCACATTTCTAACATAGGATATATCCAACCTAAAGAAGAAAAACATGGAAATATTGAATTAAGTTTTCAAATAATACTCTAATATTCAATGGTAAAATAACAAAAAACTTATTGCTTGGGCAACGGTGATAAATGTGGCTAATTTCCGATTTAGTTTACTTTGTATAAAACAAAGCCATCCTTTTGGTTTGCATTTTATATGAAACAAAGATGGAAATATATTGGTAATTAGATGACATTTTGGTTTACATTAATTTGGAATCACAACATCCTTTTGGCGACTTTAGAGTGGAAACTATATTTGGACTGGCTTAGTAAGGTATTAGAAAAATCAAAACAACATATGCACCATTTTTCTATAAAATCTTAAGTTTGTTGTAATAATTGATATTTTTCGATTGTATACAAATTTTTTGAAAACTAAGCTATTTATTTTTTTGGAATAAATTTCCCTTAGTACTTCTGTATACAAATAAGGACAAACACAAGCAATGAACTTATATTAATTAGATTCTCAGTTTGCACTCAATAGGAAAATAGTTATGAATTTTTTTCTGTGCAAATTCAGCTTCTGTTAATTCATTTGATGCATATAACTCTATATTTTTTAGCTAAATTAACAGTAAAAATTAAACAATGCTAGTTGTTAAAATAGATAAACCGCTTCTTCTACCTCCTCTTTATTTACAACACTGCTGTCTAAAGGGGAGCACTGCATGGTTATTAGCAAGAAGAATCTGTTGGTGTTATTATTCTTCATTTTCAGAACTTGCGCTCAAGGATCTAACTCATAATTTAGATATTAATCATGAAGTGTAAAAGTGAAAACTTTGATTTATGCTCATGAGCTAGCTTGCCCAGGTTTCCATTGTTTTTAAATTAAACATATTATTATTTTATTTAGATCTTTTATCTTCTACTTCCTCCGAGCGTGGTAATTGGTCCCTCGCATCTTTTTTAGGTGGATGACGACGTGAAAAAAAAACACCCTCATTTTCAGGCCTAACCATATAAGCCTTTAAGACAAAAAAATCTGTCATTCCTGCATTTTGTCCATCTTATCATGGAGTTCTTAAGTGTTTCTTGTTAAATTTTGGGTTGTAGTAGAGCGTTCTTGAGTTTGAACTGATAATTCTTGAGTGGTTCTCTCAATTTTTTTCTGTCAATATTGCCTTTCTATTGTTGATAAGATCTTGCTTCTACCATAGGTTAGGAAAGTCATCGGTTGCTGCAGAACCTAAGGAAGATGAAGGCTGCCCCTTGCTCATGTCATGATTCAACTGGCGAGGGTCGGATTCTTGCACGCTAGTAGGCTTTGATACCGATATGTGGTGTTTTTTTTGATTTTTCGTGTTGAAATCTAGCGATTGCCATGGTAAGGTTTAGGTGATGTTAAGTTCAGTGCTGACTGAGTGGGTTCAGGAAGTGGTGGGTTTCGAAGGTAGACAGTGATGATGTTAATGTTAATTAGGAAGAAGGATGTGGGATACTTGAAAGAAAGCATGTTAAAAAGTTTCAAAATTAAGAGAAATGACAAAAAAAGTGCACAAAGAAAACAAAAGGTAAGAAAAATTTGACAGTTTTTATTATTTCACTTATATTGATCTGATTACATAGCCTTAGATCATATAAATAGGCATTACACTTAGTGATTATCATCAACCTGCCATTACAATTCAAAGGCACCCTAAATCATAGCCCAACAACAAGAATTATGGAATCAAAAGCAGCCTAAATACAAAAAAGAATGCTCAGACTTGTGCACTTTCACACATGCACAATGTGCACACAACTCCCTATCTCACTGCTCTTCTTCTAACGTTGATCTGATGCTTTTCACTGTTTATCCATGCTTCTACATCATACATAAGCTCTTAGAAACATCCTCAAGTGTTTCAACTGCTTGTGTTGATGAGTTATAATTTGTTTGCCTAACTGTTCAATGAAATTACTGAGTAGATTGTTTATCACCAGGTGCTCGATGTAATGTCTGAGTGTAACATACACCTTGTAACATACACCTTGGAAATTAAGGTCAGGACCCCATAACAGATGAGGATCGATTTGGTTGCTGTTAGGGTTATCCCTATTATGTTGTTTCTTATCGTCTGGATTTGCGAGTATGTTCTTCTCATTGTCTTTTAAAGTGTAATTGATCTAGCTGTTATGGTAATAGTTATCGTTACCATTTTGTAAATACCGTTACCGTACCATTTTTACTGGTAAACTAAAATTGTTTATTGTTACCGATTGACTGGTATACCGATGACTGGTATACCGATAAACTGGTAACTGTTACACTGGTAATGGTAAACTACCGTTTGTCTAGAAAAATAATAAGCTGATATATTTTTACACTGAATGATGCTTCATTATATATCTCATTAGGTCACTTAATAAATGATATAGAAATGAAGTGTATTTATCATCATTTGAGTTGAATTACTGAAATAAATTGAACTGTTTTCTTACTTCTAAATGTCCGTAATACAACATCTTACACGAATATCAATGTATTATGAATGGACTAGTAAATTACCGCTACCGTTGGTGTTGAAAAATATTATCGATGTTTTACCGTAAAAAATGGTAAATTTACCGTTACCGTACCGATTATGCTGGTATATCGACTTTACTTTAAAATGGTAACCGATTAACTGGTAATGGTATGGTAATGATAAATTTACCGTTACCGTAACAGCCCTAAATTGATCCATGCTCTTTGCCCTAGTGTGTTCATTCAAATGTAAGTCCGGCGTGGACAGTATTTCACAATGCACCTGAGATAGCTATGATATAGAACGGGAGAAGAATAGATATTAGTACCAGTGCATAGTTTGGGAACCCTTTTGTTCTCCGATACTCCATTTATTTTTTATAATTTAGTTAGGCATGTAAATAGAAAATACTAAGCTCAATTGATTCTTATGAAATCTGATTAGCTGAATTGTATTCATTTGCAGTAATGAAACTATTTGAAGCGTTTGACAGGATACTTTTGTTATTAGTTTAAGCTGGTTATGTACTTTTATTTATCAGTTCGTAGGATATAACAGCAACAAGCATGAGTTTCTTTTTTCTTATTTGTAATCAAACTGTTCTTATTCAGGAAATTAGCCTGAACAATTTTATTTCTATTCATGAAATCTGGACATTAGCTTTATGGCTGAATAAGGCTCTTTTTGGTCATCCATAAAGTTCACGGTGCACATACATGATAATTCTTCTTTAGTAAACTAAGCTGTGACACTATGGCAACGTATATATTCCAACCTCACATTAAACTGCCAAAATAGCCCATACGAGGTGGAGAATGTTTTAAATGTAAAAGGCTTTTTATAAGGTAGTTAGAAACCATATACCTATGGCTTCATTTTCCAATAAATTTATGTTTATGAATGTTAAAACTCACATTGTTTCCACTACAATTTTTAGTTAAACATTCATGGACATCTAAACTTTTGTTTTTGCAATTGTTGTTGGACCTAATGAGACACAGCCGGAACATAAATAAATTCCATCTTTAAACTCTAATAAAAACAAATCGCTACAACACCAGGTAGGCAGGTAACGCATACCATAACCACACTGTAGTAAAACAATTAAAACAAAGGATTTTTTATCATTTTGGCCTCATTTTGAAAGTTATTATCGCATATAGCCTCGTTTTAAAACTAATATCAAATATAGCCCTGTTTTGAAAAATTGCACTGGCTCCTTTTCAAAAGTCGCCAATGTAATTTTTTTTTTCTGGCGACTTTTGAAAAGTCGCCAGTG
This sequence comes from Allium fistulosum, assembly GCA_030737815.1. Lineage (NCBI taxonomy): Eukaryota > Viridiplantae > Streptophyta > Magnoliopsida > Asparagales > Amaryllidaceae > Allium > Allium fistulosum. The sequence continues at coordinate 107,890,567 of CM060906.1, forward strand.
TTTTTTTTTTTTAAAAAAAAATTTACACTGGCGACTTTTGAAAAGGAGCCAGTGTATTTTTTCAAAACAGGGCTATATTTGATATTAGTTTTAAAACTGGGCTATATGCGATAATAACTTTCAAAACGAGGCCAAAATGAAAAAAAATCCTAAAACAAACGGATAAGGAATCCTGATTACATATTCACTAGCCATAGCTCAAATTTTGGTAGGGGACACATTTGAAGACCTTGTATCCCTAACATAGAATACGTCAAACCTGAAGAAAAGCTTAAGTGTAAACAAAAAAATGATCCCACATCATGGAATCGAAAAATATAAATCTATTTACATTATAACGACTACATGCTCCAGCAGCTGAGTTAGGTTATTCTAGCTGTTAAACTGAAGGGGAACATTCAGCTGCATCTTCCAATTGTATTAAGTTTTTTTATTTATTTTTATTTTTTTATTTACTAATTGCCTTCCTTTCTGTATACATACATAATGTATTCTACTATTTTTGCTTCATTATTGAATTTGTCTCACTATGTACATTCATATTAATTTATAACTGGGCAACTTCAACTCTTATGTTTAGGACGTGACTGTTGTTGAACCATAACAAAATGCACATACATGGAAATCTGTGTTTCTACTTCCACCATTAAAGGCAGAAACAGTGAGAACAAGAAGCATACCTCACTTAAACAAATAATTTTAAATCTCATATATTTAATATTCAAGTACTAATGAAATGAAATATTAGCAAAGAAATTCTACGCACAGTCCAATAACCTTTTCCAAATCATCAACTAATTTATTAGAAATTAGAACCGGCATTCACTGAAGTCTTGGTAGGTGATACATTTAAATACTTCACATTTCTGACGAAGAAGGAAAACATGGAAATAATGAATTCATTTCTCAAATAATGCACAAATATTCAATGGTAAAAGAACCCATCTTGTCATGAAAAACTTATAATGTTCTACAATCAGAGTTAGTTGAGCTAGATAATGGTACATTGCAGTCCAACCGAATAACTCATTCCACATATTTACTAAACTGCCTTAAACGAGCAACTCATTTTAACCGTTTACTTAAAATTTGAATTTTTAAAATTCATTATTTTAAAATTGTAATATTATGAATTTGAATTTTGAAAATATAAATTTTAAAATTTTAAAATTTTTAATTTTAAAAATAAGAATTTCAGAACTTAGAAAAATGGAAATCCAAAATTTAAATTTCTAATAATCGAATATTGAAAATTGAATTTTTAAATTATGGATTATAGAAATATGATTTTTAAAATTTTTAAATTGAATTATGAAAATTTAAAGTTTGAATATTTGAGTACAAACAATTTGAATTGTAAACACTTGAAGTTCAAAATTTTGAATTTTCAAATTTTGAATTCTATGATTGAGAATTTGAATATTAGAGAAAATTTTGAATTTAAACTTGAAAAATCGAGCTTAAAAATTTTGAATTTCGACTTTGAATTTGGAAATTTAAAATTTTGAAATTGAATTTGGCAATATGAAAATTTAAATTTTGAATTTGAAAATTAGAGTAAGGGTTTGAAATTTTGATTATTTTGTAGACTTTATAAAAAGTAAAAAGCAAATTTATTTTTGTATATTTATAATACATTTTGTAAGTCAAATGTAATTTATATCGTTAAAGAGGTTAAATGGATGACTCGTATATTAAGTGGATTACATTAGTATAATTATATTGACAAAGGTATCGAAACTAAATCAAAACAATATTCGTACCATTTTTCTTAAGAAGTTCTAATTTTTTATAATAATAGATTTTTTTTCCGACCGTATACAAATTATTTGAAAATTAAGCTATTTATTTTTTATTTTTTAACTTTTTGTTGGAGTAAATTACCCTTAGCACTTCTATATATAAATAAGGATAAACACAAGCAATGAACTTATATTAATTAGATTCTCACTTTGTACTCAATAGGAAAATAGTTATGAGTTTTTTCCACGCAAATTCAGCTTATGATAATTCACTTGATGCATTAAAACTCTCTATTTTTAAGCTAAATTAAGAGTAAAAAGTAAACAATGCCAGTTGTTAAAATAGATGAACCTCTTCTTCTACCTCCTCTTTATTTACAACACCGCTATCTAAAGGGGAGCAATGCATGGTTATTAGCAAGACGAATCCGTTGGTGTAGTTATTCTTCAATTTCAAATTTGTGCTCCAGGAGTTGCCTCAAATTTGGATATTGATTGTGAAGTGTAAAACTGAAAGCATCAATTTGGACCATGAGCGCCCATATTTCTGTTATTCTTTTTTATTTTACCTAGTATTATTTATTTAGATCTTTTATCTTCTACTTACCCACAACTTTTTTAGGTGAATGACGATGTGAAAATATAAAAAATCACCCCACTTTCATTTTTAGGCCCAAACATATGGTCCTTTTGACGAAAACTAGCTTGGAAGTTAAAATAGAGAAAAATAAGGGCCTATAAAGGAAAATTGAACAAAAGAGAGCTCAAAGCGAAAAAAAATAGCCGAGCCAATTACTATTGGGAAGTAGCACTTAAGTTTAATTTAAGTTGCAATAAATTTTCTCTCAACAAAGCTTCAAAGCACAGTTCCGTCGACAACCTTTAAAATCACAGATCGATCATATTCAAGACAGCGGTGATGAGAAACACTTGAGGTAGCAATGGTAGTATACTTGAAACTTCGATAGATTTTTTATGATTACACTGGTAATAATCTGATAAAATAAGATTATATGGAGATGATCAATGGATGGGGGATGGAATAGGGTAACAAGTTAGAAATTTTAATAATAAATTAAAATATTAATAACGTAAAAATGCATTTTACAAATAAGGAAAAAATTGTGAATTTTCACAAACTTTGGAATTAGGCTTTGTAACATATTTCATTCCATCAAGAGTGTCAGGTTACAGTCCGAAAACATATGTAACTTGTTGAATTTGATAAAACGGACCAGAAATGGCAAAAAGTGGACCCAATGACATTTCTGTAATTAGTGATTTTGGGATTAAGCCCAAATAACCCTAACTTCAACTATAAATATAGATCTAGCCCTCACCTCTCTTCACTCAAAGTCCTGGATGCCGCTTCTCTAATCCTTCACATTCTCTTCTTCTCCCTCATCCTCCAAACTTCTTTATCAAATCTCCACTCAAAATTCTAAATAAAAAACAAAACCAAACAAAATTAAAAGAGAGATAAAGAAAGGCAAATAAATAAAAGGATAGAGGTCAAGAAAAGTGGCTCATAAAGAGGATTCTCGAGAATTAAAGAGAATGGAAAGCCTAAAAGGTGAGTGGATCTTGTACGATGTGTTTATGATATAGAACAAGCAGTTAAATTTCTTTTACACATCTATATAAATTAAAAATATGACTTTTGGATTTGAATGGGTAATTTTAGTTAGCAATCTATACAAATAGAAGTAATGGAAATACTCTAGGCAATAATTCAACAAAAAACTAATGAAACGTGGGAGAGGATAAACAAATTGGATTTTACTTCTAAAACATGTAGGTCTGCTTATGTAGCGATCCAGAATGTTAAACACTTCGTATTTAAATACACGAATTTTGTAAATAATTGAATCTTGGTTAAATGTGATAAAATGTGATTTAATAATCATATCAAACCCCTTTCAATTAATAACATGAAGGTAATGTGACAATCCGCACCTTTCGACACACTGATCCAAAGCCTAATGTGACTTTCAGACTCGCATCGTGTAGAGAAATATGAGCTATCGAGTTTTGTAACATTACAAGGCTGAAATAACAGATATAATCTAAGATATACTACACTTTCAGATCTCACAGTGGAATGAACAAAATATATAATACTGAAAAATATCCATCTCAGAAATTATCCTAAAAACAGTCTCAGAAATCACTATGTAGTCAAATACAGAGTGCATAGAAAATATCGCTCCAAGTCTGATAAAATACAAGTATCGATAAGATAGATATATGAATACATAGAGAGTAAATATAAATGAATACAGCGGAAGGACAAGCACCATCGTTCCAGTGGTTAAGTGATTCGACTTTGATGCGAGATGTCACAAGTTCGAAACTTGCGTAGCGTGATTCGAACATATATTGACAAGTGATTTGTGATATGTTGTCCCAGTGACATGTTGTATTTAAGTACCATTTCAAAAAAAAATGATCTTGCCTCTCCAAGTATCAAGAATGAGCTAATAAGCTGTTGTCTTGTTCACCTATGGTGGAGTAAAAAGAAGAAAAAGGTGGATCAGACAAAAGTCTGATGAATGAAAACAAGTTTAATATATGGTGATAATGTGCAATTAACTTTAACACTACTCTAAGTGACATAGGATGTACAATGAGTGTCCGTGTATTCGTAGGGTTCATAACTTATGAATTTTTGTCCAACACACGCCTACACTAAAATTTGCTATTGTGGGATCTACTCTCCACTAATATCACCGCTATGAGGGCTATTGGGAACTGATTTCCCTTAGACTACCCATAACCCAACTACGCCTCGATCGGGGAGCCAGCAGTGCCGACTTGTCGGTGTGTCTAGTTTGCATCCGTGTCCATCTCTCGATCTTAATGTACGCCTCTTATTGCACGTGCCGGTGTCCACCATCTTAACTGTATCACGTCGCGTTAGAAACTGTGCATACCAAGACTTCCGTTGTATGCAAATTAAGTGGGTCATCAGTTGCTGCAGAATCTAAGGAAGACGAAGGCTGCTTCTTGCTCATGTCATGATTCAATAGATGAGATCATTCTTACTCACTAGGCTTTGATACCAATGTGTGGTGTTCTTTTGACTTTTGGTGTTGAAATCTGGGTTTTCCATGGCAAGGTTCAGGCGATGTTGGGTTCAGGGCTGAATGAGTGGGTTCAGGAAGTGAAGGGTTTTGAAGGTGGAAAATGATGTTGTTAAGGTTAACTGGGAAGAAGGATATGGGATACTTAAAAGAAGGCATGTGAACAAGTTTCAAAGAAACGAGAAAAAGAAATGCACGTAGAAAACATGAGGTAAGAAAATCCGACAGTTTGTATTATTCACTTATATTGATTTGATTACATAGCTTTAGATCGTAAATATAGGCATTACACTTAGAGATTATCATCAACTAGCCATTACAATTTAAAGGTACCCTAAATCATAGTCCAACAAAAAGACTTCTGGAATCAAAACAGCCCAAATGCAAAAAAAGAATGTTTAGACTTGTGCACTTGCACACATGCACAACGTTCACACAACTCCCCATCTCATTGCTCTTTTTCTAATGTCGATCCGATGCTTTCAGCTGTTTATCCATGCTTCTGCATCATACCTAAGCTCTTAGAAACATCATTAAGTGTTTTAGTTGTCGTGAAGACGAGTTGTAATTTGTTTGCCTAACTGTTCGATGAAACTCCTGAGTAAATTGTTGATCACCAGGTGTTCGATGTAATGGCTGAGTGTAACATACACCTTGAAAATGAAGGTTAGGACTCCATAACAGATGAGGATCAATTTGGTTTCTGTTAGAGTCGCCCCAACTATGCTGTTTCTTATCGTATGGATTTGCGACTATGTTCTTTTTCTCATTGTCTTTTAACGTGTAATTGATCCATACTCATTTTCCTAGTGTGTTCATTCAAATGTAAGTTCGACGTGGATAGTATTTCACAATGTCGATGGTTTGGAGAAGTCATCAATATCGATATTTCTAACTCTATTATAATTACTAATGTTTTGTTGGTAGAAAATTTGAAACATAACTTATTAAGTACAAGTCAATTATGTGATAAAGGATTTAAAATTGATTTCGAGAAAAATAAATACAATATTTTTGATCAAAATAAAAATTTAATTTTTGAAGGATTTAGAAATCGAAACATATATGTTTTAAACATGAATTTCAAAAACAAAACTAATATATGCTTAGCTGCGAATCATGATGATCCATGGTTATGGCATAAACGTTTTTATCATATAAATTTCAAGAATATCAACAAACTAGCTAAAAATGAATTAGCTAGAGGATTACCAAAAGTCAACTATAAGGTTAAAAACCTGTGTGACGCTTGTCAATTTGGTAAATTAAAGAAAAGTTCCTTTAAATATAAAAAGGAAATTTCCACAAAGCAACCTCTCGAATTATTCCATCTAAATTTATTCGGACCAACTCAAGTACATTCAATAAATCATAACAAATACGTTTTTGTAATTATTGATGATTTTTCAAGATATACTTGAACATTATTTTTAAAACATAAAAGTGACTTTTGAAATGTTCAAAAAATTTGCTAAACGGATAAAAAATTAAATGAATTTGAAAATTAAAAGTATATGAAGTGATCATGGAGGTGAATTTGAAAATAAACTATTTACAAATTTTTGTAACAAAAAGGGAATTAGTAATAAATTTTCATTTTCTCGAACACCACAACGAAACGGTGTTGTAGAAAGGAAAAATCAAACTTTACAAGAATGTGCACGAACTCTACTAAATAGTAGTAACCTACCAAAAATATTTTGGGCCGAAGCCGTAGCTACTGCCTATTATGTATTAAATCGTGTAACACTTAGACAAATGACTAAAAGCACATGCTATGAAATAATTTTTAACTAGAAACCGAAAGTATCGTATTTTCGCGTATTTGGATCAAAATGCTTCATTTTAAACACTAAAGATTATCTAGAAATATTTGATTCTAAAGCTGATAAAAGAATTTTTGTTGGTTATTCGGATCGAAGTAAAGCATATAGAATCTTTAATAAACAAATAAACATTATAGAAGAAAGTCTTTATGTTTCATTTGATGAAAACTTTAAGGATAATAAAAATGAAGATGATGAAGAAATTATAAATAAAACTAGTATACCTACACATGAAAATAATAATAATAATAATATCAATAACAATAATGATAATGTGATAACATCATCACCTAGAATATTAAGAGACCATCCTATTAATAATACTATCGAGGATTTAAATACAAGTGTATCAACTAGAAAACAGTTAAATCAAATGAGTCATGTTGCATTTATATCAAATTTTAAACTGAAAAATTATAAAGAAGCATCAATAGATGATTTTTGGATTACTGCAATGAAAGAAAAACTTAATCAATTTGTAAGAAATGATGTTTGGGAAATTATACCGAGACCAAACGATCAATCTGTAAATGGAATGAAATTGGTTTTTAAAAATAAAGCAGATGAAAATGAAAATATTGTATGAAATAAAGCAAGGTAAGTAGCTCAAGGATATAATCAAGAGAAGGAATTGATTATGACGAACATTTGCTCGTGTTGCACGTCTCGAAGCAATACGAACATTACTTGCTTTTGCATGTCATCATAATTTTAAACTTTTTCAAATGGACGTAAAAAGTGCATTTTAAACGAATTTATAAAAGAAAAAGTGTATGTTGAACCTCTTTTATTTGTTCACAAGAAATATCCCGATCATGTATTTAAACTTATAAAGGCCTTATATGGATTAAAACAAGCACGTCGTGCTTGGTATGAAAGATTAAAAACTCATTTACAAAATTCCGATTTTCAAATTGGTAAAATTGACTCCACTTTATTCATAAAACAAGAAAATAATAATATTTTAACCGTACAAATATATGTTGACGACATTATTTTTGGATCCACTGACGAAAAATTGTGTACTAAATTTTCTAACATAATGAAAAATGAATTTGAAATATCACATATGGGTGAATTAAACTATTTCTTGGGTTTGCAAATAAGACAATTAGAAAATGGAATTTTTATAAATCAAGAAAAATACTGTCTAAATTTATTAAAACGTTTTGGAATGGAAAATATTTCAAGTAAACCAACTCCAATGAGTACTACTCAACCTTTAAATAAAGATGGAAATGGAAAATATTTCGATCAAAAATTATATCGAAGTATGATAGGATCTCTGTTATACTTAATAGCTATAGACCAGATATTATGATGAGTATATGTTTATATGCTCGGTTTCAAGCACAGCCAAAAGAATCACATCATCAAGCGGTAAAACGAATCTTAAGATATTTAACAAACACTAAAGATTACAGACTTTTCTACCCAAAAGGAAGCTCGTTCGAAATCGTGTCATATAGTGGTTTCGAAGGTTGTAAAATGGATAGAAAAAGCACAAGTGGCACATGTCATTTATTGGTCACTCTTTAGTTTCATGGTTTAGTAAAAAAACAAAACCGTGTTTCGCTCTCGACATGTGAAGCCGAATACATCTTAGCGGCTTTAGCATGTGCACAAGTAATCTATATGCAACAAACTCTTCTAGATTTCAGTAAAATCATAACAAAATTTCCTATATATGGTGATAATACTAGTGCCATAAATTTATCAAAAAATCCTATTAACCATTCTCGAATAAAACATATTGATATTCGTCACCATTTTCTGCAAGATAATGTAGAAAAAGGAATTATATCACTAGAATTTGTAAATACCGAAAATCAAATATATGATATTTTTTCTAAACCATTAAGCGAACTAACTTTTATTAAATTAAGACGAGATCTAGGAATACATTCTTACAATGAATTAGTAAACTAAATTCGTAAGATTAGATTTGTACACTTAAAATTTTTTTAACTCATATAAACCACATAGAATAAGATTTGTACACTTAATCACAAAAAAAGGGGGGAAATTTTTTTAACCACATAAAATTAACTACCTTCTGTTCATTTTACATGGGTAAACATATTATTTTAACAAACTACTATGTATAGTAAAACCCACTCTTATAAATAAATCAGTTTTTCTCCTAGCTAATTACAAATAATTTTTTAAGACCATATTTTTTCAAAAGTGTCTTCCGATAATGACTCTACTTATTCAACTATCGACTATAGATCACCCTCATCAAATAGCACTTACGTTTCACCAACTAAATCCACATCTCCATCAAACCGCTCAACCTCTCTGAACATTGTTTCATCAACTACGTATCACGCTGGCTTTTCTCCTAAGGAAATGAAAGCCAAATGGTCAATTGATCTACAATCAACATCTCCCACCGGCAAAGTTGATGAAATATATCAATATTAACAAGAAATGATGGGAGTTCAACATGAAATATATTACAAGCAACGGCGTCAAGGATCTCATCTAAATTTTCTTGAAAAATGTATTCTAGCAATTTGTGGTCATTCACCAACAAAAAAATGCATACATCAAAAATCTCCTCGATTACAAGAAACTCCTATAAAAGCGTATAACATTACTTCAATAAATCTATGAAGCCGGGACAATCAAACCAAGATTGGATTGACATATCAGCTCCTCCAAGTTGGTCTCCACTGAAGACGTTAATTGACGACATAAATATTTAATCGAATTCATGGGATTTACAACAAATTAAAAACTTTGACCTCTTTGACAAAAACTAAATTTATGCTAATCATTTTGTCAAAATAAGTTTCTTTTGTAATTTTTAATATATATTTTGTTTTATTCTCTTGATATTTCAATAAATATAGATTGTTATTTAAATTTTAAGGCAAAATTTCTGAGAAAACAGACCACGGACTTCTGTGACAATATCACTGTCAAAGGTTTTAGGAATACAATTTTCTGAAACCTCGGACGTCGGTGATATCCCACAGACACCTGCCACATGTTTTAGGAAACTTATATCTGAAACCACAAACATCTATGGAAACTTACAAACATCTGTCATATGTTTCAGATTAATTTATACTGAAATCACATATGTCTGTGGACCCCCACATACGTCTCTCGCTGGTCTGAACTTCCTTTTTCCAGCAACCCCATATATATGATTTTACACCTTTCTCCATTTTTCATCAGCCTATTCTCATTTTACACACAAAACCTAGTTTCTAATAATCTCAAATTGCTCACTAATGGCTCCGAAACCAAAAACTCTAGTTGGCAAACGCTCTAAGAAAGGTCAATCATCTTCTTCTCACAACCCATTAGTCACTGACGCTCTCATTCAGGTACGCAATAGCACAATTGTTAATAGGCAATTAGACGCGCTCAAACAAAAGAAGCTTCACTCTAAGCTATTCTACAGATTATGCAAGTTTGGCGAATATGGCATTTAAGAACTTGCTGTCGCCTTTGAATGTCGGGATTTATTCAATTTCGATGAAAATGAGGTACAAATCGATCAACTTGCAATCTTTCTTTTTTATGCCAATTTGTGTAGTAGTGATATTTGGACTCCTGACAATGACAATGGTTAGTTATGGATGAGTGTTTACAGATGTGTTTTAAAGATTAGCGTAAACACCATTAATCGTATACTTAATTAATCTTCATCCGGAATCAATTTGGAAGAAGTTCCTGACTACAGGAATTTACCGCGAGATGAAATAACTCATCAAATTTGAAAAGATACGATGCCACAATGAAAAACTATTTACTTACATCCAAAGGCTAGGTTGTTAAACTGTATGATTATCGATATGATAATTCCATGCCTAGGAAGTCATGAGCAAATCTACGAGAATGACCACAAAGCCCTTTATGCTATTTTTGGTAGTATACAAATAAATTGAGCTATGTTCATTCACGACGAAATAAAAAGCTTTTGGTGTCATCACCGATGCACGATTATATATGCTCCATATATTATGCATCTTCTAAATGCCCTTGGGGTACCCTCTTATCTCTCACTTTGAAGAAATACCGGTTAAAGAGAGCGGAATAAGATTTCTATCTTTAATGCACCTTTCCCAATGACCATCCCCAATTATCTCCCTAGAACAATGGCAGAAACAACAAGTGCATCATGGTTCTCCGCCCACTCCTGCTCGTCAACATACTTATTCACCTCGTCCTTCACAAAAACCTGCCTTCTCCAGTCATGCTATCGAATATCAGATTCTGAAATTCAATAAGTTCGCATTGAACCGCTGCAAAACGAATTGCTTCGTGATTTAGCGCTTAAAATCAAAAGCTAATCACGGTCAACCAGTGGGCTTTGAATAAAAAGATGGCAGGTTTGGAACGTTCTTTTTCGACAAGGTTGACTAAAATGGAAAAGACTTTAGAAAAGGTTCTTTCCACTTTAGGAAAAGTTATGAGAAAAGTCCATAACAGATCGTCTTCTCGCTCTTCATCTTCGCCTTCACCTACATCACATCCTCAAGCACAAACACTAGCTTATCGGTTTCATATTTCTCCTGAAGGAACTTCTCACGACAAAGGAAAAAACTATTATGCAAGAGCAACCTGAGGAGGAGAAAGAAGATAGCAATGATATGTACTTCTCTGACCCTCAGAAATTTCAGCATCAACTGTACATGGCTTTCTAGGGACTTTCCATTTAAGAAGATGAGGAGTATAAAGATCAAACCAACTGGCCAGGAACATACAACCAAGATCCTTCGTCTTATTTGGAGTATTATGAAAACTATGGCGGGTTTTCTTATTCTTCCGATCGGTACAACTAGCATCTCTTTTCTCCAGCTATTTTTAACTATTTTATTTAGCAATTATGTATGATTATTTCTTTTTACCGCACCTTGTTATTTAACTTTTAACTCCTGCTATAATACTTTAGTCTCCGTTTTTGCTTGGACGTAATTACTTTAAATTATTCATACACATACTAGTATCTTACACATATTATGAGAATGCATATATACTGTCTTTTCTACTATTTTGATAATGACAAAGGGGGAGAAATTTATGCATATACATAGGGGGAGACAAAGTCTACTTTATGAGAGCATTCTCTATTTTTAGTATGAACGGCTGTAATATTTCTTCTGTTTTGATTGTATAGTTGTCATCATCAAAAATGGGTAGAATGTTAGAATCTTCATTCTATGTTTCAATGACAACAACTATACAATCATTTATATTATACATCTTATCAAGCTTACATGTATGTACTACAAAGGAACATCATGCTCAAAGATATTGGGACTCGAAGACAAACAAAGATCTATGGACCATGCTATGATTAGTAAGGTTATTCTAACGAATTAATAGTCTTAGATAAAACATTGTAAGGTCTCCTTGACTATATATGCACACATGATTTCATATACACTGACATAAATAAAAACTGAATTTATCATTCACTGACGTTTGAGGAGAAACCACAGACGTCTATGACAATACTCGGGAAATTTTTCTCTGAGGTCACAGACATCCGAGGTTTCTCTACAGACATCTGTCATTTGAAAAACTATAGAATTCTGAATAGACACTTCTTTAAAATGAATAAAAATCAACTCTTCATTGAAAGGTTGCAGCCATTAAAATGAATAGAACTTATCTGTCAGTAACAATTCTTCATCTGCATCTTTTTGAATCTATAAATACAACCATGATTGAGATTTAAAAATTAACCAAATTGAATTAGATGAATCTGTTCACTCTTGATTTCTTATTACTCTCTTGTGCATACATTGCTTACATGCTCTCAATCTATCATAACCAAAATATAATTTTGGTTAAATCACTTCCTACAACTCAAAGCATTCACATACTCAAAGGAGATCATAGGAATATTTTTACTATTAGTCAAAATTCATGTTATTTGAAGCACAAGATTGTCAAAGATATACTTTTGTATTAGCCTATTCCTCCGAGCGAAGCAAGAGTTAGTTGGTTAAAGGAAATACCGAAAGGGAGCTTCGAGCCTAGACGTAGGACAGGAGGTCCGAACCAGTATAAAATATCTGGTGTGCTCGCTTTTATTATTTACCTTATTTATATTCAATTATCATTCTTTTTTTAATATAGTTAGTAATATATACTCCCACACAGATATATATAAGTTGCATTACTTAAAAAAATCCTATAGACTTTCAGCCTGCTTCAGTTTACTAGGGGCGCTTCTGTGGAAAATTCATATGCGAACGTACTTTAGCGATTTTAGATGTACTTCTAATATTATTGTATTGTGAGATGCAAGCAACACAGTTATTTTCTAATTTATGTTCTACACCATAGACATTATTTATTATATTTCTTATTTACTTAATAGATGGTTTGGTTTCTTTTGAAGGGTGCATTGTTACAGTGATTTGTACGGTCTCAAAAGTTACTGTTATATGGATGTATGTATCTTGAGTTTCTCATACCTGACTTATGTATGATACGTGATTTTTATTTTCTCTAAATTTTTCATGTACTCTTTCGACTAGGTTGAGTAAAGCAGGTTTGCATTTGGATGCTTTAGAGCTTCAATAGACGAGTTGGAGGCTTCAATTTATTTATCTATTTCTATTTCTATTGCACGATTATTATGTATGTATCAACATTATGAGGATAGACAGTTATAACTATCTAGGTTGATGATAGTACTTAAATTTTGTAACTCTTAAATTACCCTGTATTTTGGAGCAATCATTTGTACTATCTTTTTTGATATTGTATTTTATCTTTCCGCTTGTGAGATTCTGATATTTTGTTCTTTCTTTCCTGTTCTATTTCTTTTTCTTTTTATTTACCCTAACAATCTATCTTTTTGGCACTTGGGTGATCGTCACACGAATACCATGGATGTATCAGTATCGACATTTGGTATCAAAGTGAAGGTTTAGTGAATACCTTGGCTTTAGTTGGGTATGACTCATTAGAGATAGGGTAAGCAACACCCTAGAATTAGTTGAGTGTGTTACATATCTACGATAATGTATTTGTATTTTTCTATAAACTTACCCCTTTATAGTATTTTCTTAGGAATAAATATTTCTTTGAAATAACTCTATCCTGGTATCTTAAAGATGTTTTGCGATGTTCGAGTAGTGAAAACTATGAGTACTAGGGCTGCTAAGGCTAGAGATGAGAGGAGTAGTACTGTCGCTAATGGTGGGAATAAAGCAAAGGAGAATGTCGCTCCTGTCGAGGAACCAATGGTGAATGTTGTGGAGGAAGTTGTGTAGGTTCGACCATAGATGAACTCTACTTCGCTATGCCGTGATTTTGAGAGGTTGGGTGGTAAGATGTTTAATGACACTGAGGCTATCATTGAGATTCAGACTTGGCTTAGTTTGCGTGATAGGATATTTGGAGACATGGAGTTGGATGATGCGATGAAGCATCGTTTGGCGTCACGACAATTGACTAATGCTGTTATAGTTTGGTGGGGTTCAACCACTAGAGATATCCAGGAGAACGACTTTTCTTGGGCCTAATTCAGGGAAGTATTTGAGATGAAGTTTTTTTAGAAGGCCAAAAGACTATGTTGTTTTGGAGCTTCCTAGATCTAAAACAGTAGGCTATGTCATTTGCTGAGTATGAGAAAAGGTTCAATGCGTTATCTCGGTTCGGACTTGGGTTAGCAGATACACCGCTGATGAAGAATGAGATGTTCATTGCAGGTATGCATTCGGAGTTTCAAAAGGGACAGATCATATCTGAGGATCGTTTTTGAATCAAATAGGTATGGATTTGAGGTTTGAGAATTTGGCTCCAAACCTGTCTTTATCTACACCAACGGAAAGCAACAAGAAGCGTAAGTTTTAGCTGTCGAAGGATGTTTCCAATTTGGCTTGTTATAAGCATAGATGGAAGGGACATTTTTCTAGAAATTATAGGTTAAGTATGGAAGGCAAGTGGCGAAGACGCTGATAGTTAAAGCGCCATTAGTTAAAGCACCTATTACAGGAGTACCGAAGCTTGAGCCACAAGCAGCCAAAGCACAGTTTGCGCTTAAGGGTTATCACAACTACCACCGGCTAGGTCATATAGTAAGGGATTGTCCTATGCTTTAGCAAGGACAACATCCTAGGTTTTTCGCTCTTGCTATAGCACCTTCCACTTTTGCAGCTGCAAAGGGGAAGCGGGTTCTTGAAAGTATATTATTTGTTTATGGCATTTATGTTTGTGTTTTGTTTGATACTAGTGCTTCTCTTAGTTTAATATCCTGTAATCTTGTTGACAGACTAAAACTTGAACCGGTTATGGCTTTTGACTCTATTTGTGTGTCGAACCCTATGGGGGGCAACCAATATAGAAGGTTTATTCAGGATTTCTTGAAGATTGCTTCACATTTGACGAATTTGACAAAGAAAGATGTCAAATTTGTTTGAAATGATAAATGCGAGCAAGCATTCAAAGATTTGAAAGCAAGGTTGACTAGCGCTTCTATTCTAACTGATACGAATGGAGGTGAGGGTTTAACTTTTTATACAGATGCTTGTGAAACATGTTTAGGTGCAATGTTGATGTAACATAGAAGGGTTATTGCTTATGCCAGTCGACAGCTTAAGTCGCATGAATCGAGGTATCCGACCCATGACATGGAGTTATTAGCCATTGTTTTTGGTTGAAGATGTGGAGGCATCACTTACTTGGTGAGAAGTTCGAGTTGTACACGGATCACAAATCATTGATGTATCCTGTCACTCAAAAAGACCTCAACATGAGGCAACAACGTTGGTTGGAGTTTCTCGCGACATATGATCTTGATGTTTCGTATATGCCCAGGAAAGTGAATGTTGTAGCCGATGCACTTAGTAGGAGGTATGCGATTGTGACAAATGTAAAAGTGCGTCCGACCTTTATTAGTCATATTGAAGGCAATCAACTGAGAAATCTTCGTATTGCTAGGATAGCTAAAGCAATAAGTTATAATAAGGCATCAGAGTGGTGGTTGGGATTCGATGTTGATAACCATGGTATAGTGAGGATGAACGGGAGGTTACGCATTCCAAATATTGATGGGATTAGGCAAGAGGTATTAGCAGGAAGTCATCATTCGAGACTGACAAAGGAGTTACCAATATGTATCAGGATATGAAGCGAACGTTCTAGTGGAAAGGTATGAAGAAGGATGTTTCCATATTTGTGAGTAGGTATTCAAACTGCCAACAAGTCAAAGGTAGCCATTAGAAGATAGCTGGACTGCTTCGGCCACTTGGATTCCGAAGTGGCAGCAGATATCTATGGACTTTAGCGATGGGTTACCTAGGTTGAGGAAGGGTAATAAAGGCATTTGGGTTATAGTTGATCGACTAACCAAAAGTGCACACTTCTTACCAGTGAAGACAATGAGGACAACTTCGAGTTTAACTAAATTATATGTTAAGGAGATAGTCAGACTTCATGGAGTTCCTTATGATATTATAAGCGATAAAGATTCGATATTCAGTAGTCAGTTTTGGAAAGGTTTACATGATGCCTTAGGGATGGAACTAAGTTTGAGCATAGCTTACCATCCCAGAATGATGGGTAGACGGAGAGAATTAACTATGTATTAGAGGTTCTGCTTCGGGCTTGTATCTTAGACTTTTGTGGTTCATGATGCGCTTCAGGCTTGGCTTAGGAATTGCCTGGACAGAACTTGGAGTTTGGTGAATTTTGGTCATGGCGAGGCAAAACTTCAGGACTTTTTCTGAGCGTCTAGTGGGTGATGTTGAGTGAAGTAGATGGCTCCAAACGACTCAGGATGACATTGGATTTCATATGGCGACTAGTTATGTGATGGCGTAGCACTTCAACACGACGACATCGACGACGATGATTTTGGAACTTTGGTACGATGGCTCTACGACTTACGATGGGTGTCCAGAGGCATTCCGAAGATAACGACTTAGTGATGGGAGTCGTGATGGTGATCCACAAAGATAAGATCGACCATGAGGGCTTGTGAGTAGGATTTGCGATTGTGTTCTACTATGGAGATTGCCAGAATGGAATAAGGATTGAGTTCTATGATGGCGACGTGTGCGGAGGGATCATTGATAATGTGCTCATAAAGAAGGGGTATGTGGGATGCCCACTTGGATTTGCGATCGTGTCTGGATCTTGTGAAGTATATTACCTTGGGCTTTTGCGATTATGAGCCTGGTTTCTAGACTTACAAAGTGGCATGGATTCGAGCACTAATGAAGCCAGGATTTCAGTCGATTCCCTGGTTTGCGATTATGCCATACGAGTTATCATATCTTCAATGTACACAAGTGATGGTGAGGATTGTTCGATGGATGTTGTGCCTGCAATGGTTGTTTATCACTCTAAAGTGTCACATGATGTAGGTATATTCGACCATATACCTAAACATTGGATATTGTACAACGATTGTAGTACAGTTATATGACAATGATAGTAGATTATCATATATAGATTGTTACATGCTAACTCTTTAGATGAAGGGACATGTCAAGTATGGTTCTTTATACCATATGCCCCAATTTATTATATATGATTTTTATAGTATTTTCGAGGTAATGAGTTGCTCACAATAGACTATTTTTTACTATAAGGTTTTATGCTTTTCTTCTTATTATTTCGGGTACTCTTGAATGAGCAGATTAGGAATATAATGTCTAGATAGTGCATGGTCTTGTATTGAGTATGAGCAGAAGGTTACGCTTTCATATATCTGTACTTGGAGTTTACTATAACTTACATTCTACTGTGCAGTACTGTGGAGCTATACTAGTACTTGTACTACTTTGGAGTTAGATACGGATATTATTTGGAGATTTGGGATGTATGAACTCTTCGATTTTGGTTTTTGTACAATCTATGAACCTGATGCACTTTAATGTTCTTATTTATAGTTTATTTGATTATATCACTGTCTCGACTATTTTACATCCATGTTATTATATTATATTTCATCTGTGTGCCGTGAGATGTTCTATAGGTTCTGTGTTTGGATATTCCTTACTTTACACCTTTAGTTACTCCCCTACATCGGTCGAGTACATCCACAGCGCGTTATACAGTTATATTGGATATCGGTGGTATATGGCGGTCGTCACACTTAGTATTGGAGCTTAGGTTGTGAAGACAACCTAAGTTGATACTTGGATCTATTAGAGGTAAGGAAGGAGCTATCGCTATTTAATGGATCGAGATATATATGAGAGAGCATACTTGTTATATTTTTGTTTCCAAAACTATATAATAGTATATAATTCGCATTGCATTCATGGTCCCATGGACATCAGCGATTCCTTTTAGAGAGGCTAATCATTCCTATTATAACTTGTAAGAATGAGCCGACTAACGAGGAATGCTGCTAGAAGCTCCATTTCTAAAGTTGAGGAAGGGAGGATCGGGGTTTGCTAACCTTGACTTACATAATATGTATTGAGATGGTACGAAACATGGTTCAAAATGCCCAAGTTGCTCTTACCGTGGCTGATGGTGGTGGTGCTTAAGTGCAAGCATCGAGAGCTAACTTTGCCAAACTAAACAAGGATTACTTTACTTTGGAAGATAAACCGTTCATCGAAGTGGATCATCCATCAAAGTGCAGGATTGGTTAGACACATGCGAACGCATCTTTGAGGATATGGAGTTAGAGGATGTGATGAAGTCATTGCTATTCTCAAAGTTTAAGGCAAGATTTGAAGAGAAATATATACCGATCAATCAGAAGTCGTTCCTATTCTGAAAGTTTGATGACTTGAGACAAGGAGATATGTCTGTGTATATGAGTGTGTATACACATGTAAATATTTCATCAATAAATTTGAAATGAATCAAGTAGCAGCAAAATTTATATTAGTAATGTTTATGTCGTTACAATAACTGAATATTTTTATAACATGTAATCTTAAAAAACTCATGTTCAATATTAGTGAATAATATAAATTTCAATTTATAGTTAGTTATTTTGTGTTTGATAAAGTAATAATTTTAAAATAATTTTTAAAATGCTAACACAATTAAGATAAAAAATTAAGAAATCTGTAAAGCCAAAAATCAAAGAAGTGCCAAATTAAAGAGTAACTTTTGTTCTCAAATATAAAAAGGAATTATTATTATTTATTAACGGATTGTTTGTACATATCAAAAAAGATATAGAAAATTGATTCAAGCATTGAAATTCTTGAAGTTCAATAGTCTATAACAAATAAACATAGTAACCAGAAGATTTTATTGTAAATGTATTTAATTTGCACAAGTAAAAAATAAAATTGTAATAAAAACGCCTATTTTCTAGCGATTTAAGAAAAGCTCAATGCTCAAATGGCGCCTTAGACAAATAGCATAATAAAGCGTTATATATAATGGTTGGACTTTAAAATTGTAAAGTAACACCTAATCGGTGCTCAGCGCCGTCGTTGAGTCTACAGGTAGGGATGGGTACGTAGGATTTTTGTACCATCTCAAACATTTCTCATTTCTTCCTACCATTGACGGAATAATGCAATTTATTCTAGTTCTGTTTCGTCAATGCCAGAATTCCAATCGACCGAAGTTGGGAAATTAGGAACATAACATAGAATTCTGTTTTTTCGATCAGAAATTTTGATAATGTAGATTATGGACTAGAACGACTAAGCAGAAGTTGCTATTTTTCTGTTTAAATTGCAATATCTTCATCGTACTAACTTAGAATTAGATGAGACATTGATCAATGAACTCATATCAACATTATGGACAATATTGAACATTCCTGTACTTCATATTCTGGATGTATGTAGTAGTTCTCTATGGTTATTAACCGTTACTCAGCAAACAACAAGGTACATCCACACATCTAAACTCTGACTTAGGAAGTACTTCAATAATTCATTCGTCTTTAAATAACTGAATAGTGTTGTAGAAATTTACTCATTACAATTTAAATTTTGAAAATTTGTTCTAACAACTAGGCAAAAGTCATTATTTTTTTCGTATCAACTGCAGTAACTTCTTCACACTGACTCATAATCAGACGAGTTTTTGACCAAAGAACTCACATCTACATTACAGACAACATGGAATACTCGAATACTTTATATTTTGAACGTACATCGTACTTCTTCATGGTGACTAATGGTTGTACCTAATAAATAACATGATATGTCCCCACATCTAACAATTGATTTTGTTGAATTTATTTTTTTATAATTTATTTTCTAGATTTTTATTAGTCAAAAATCTAATTTAAATGGTTAAATAAGTTAG
Source organism: Allium fistulosum (assembly GCA_030737815.1). Taxonomy (NCBI): domain Eukaryota; kingdom Viridiplantae; phylum Streptophyta; class Magnoliopsida; order Asparagales; family Amaryllidaceae; genus Allium; species Allium fistulosum. The sequence goes on from CM060906.1 coordinate 107,910,436, forward strand.
ATGAATAATTGATATATTAAGTAGGTCGGGTCAGATTTATCTTTATACTAAATGAGTTAAATGAGATGAATCAAACTCAATTTTTATCTGGTCCTTTTATGACCCGTTCTAATTTGTTTGACAAATGTAGCCCAATCAAACAAGTTTGAGCAATATAATGGAAGGTAAGGAAATTCTATGAAAATTTGTGGGGATTTCGGATTTTTTTCCGTTAAATGTTGAAAGTTCCTTTCGAAATCACTTTTTCAGAAATTCACCGAAGACGAAAATATAGGAAAAATTTAAAAGGAAAGTTTCGAAGGAAAAAAAAAGAAATGATTTAAAAGGAAATGTTCGAAGAAAAAAAAAGAACACTGCAGCCCTACCTACAAGAGAGCAATGCAAAGTTGGTAGCCAAAATAACATGTTATTGGTGTTATCATTCTTCATTTTCAGAATTTGCGCTTCGGGACCTACCTAAAATTTAGATATTGATTGTGAAGCGTAAAAGTGAAAGCATTGATTTAGGCTCATATGCTAGCTTGTTCGGGTTTCCAATTTTTTAATAAGTCATACATGATATTATTTTATTTAGATCTTTTATTTTCTACTTCCTTCGAGTGTGGTAATTGCTCCATCCCATCTTTTTTAGGTGGAACAAAAATCAACCTCATTTTAGGCCCAAGCATATGAGCCTTCAAAACAAAAAAATATACCATCATTTCCTGCATTTTGTCCATCTTATCATTGAGTTCTTGAGTGTTTCTTGTTAAATTCTGGGTTGTAGTAGAGAGTTCTTGAGTTTGAACTGATAGTTCTTGAGTGGTTCTCTCTAATCTTGTTTTATCGATATTGCCTTTCTATTGTTGATAAGATCTTGCCACTACCATAGGTCAGGAAAGTCACTGATTACTGGCTTGCTGTAGAACCTAAGGAAGATGAAGGCCGCTCCTTGCTCATGTCATGATTCAACCGGTAAAGGTCGGATTCTTGCACACTAGTAGGCTTTGATACCGATATGTGGTGTTTTTTGCTTTTCTTGTTGAAATCTGGTGTTTGCCATGGCAAGTTCCAGGTGATGTTAAGTTCAGGGATGACTAAGAGGGTTTAGGAAGTGGTGGGTTTCGAAGGTATAAAGTGATGTTGTTAAGCAAAATTAGGAAGAAGGATGTGGGATACTTGAAAGAAGGCATGTTAACGAGTTTTAAAATTAGGAGAAATGACAAAAAAAAGTGCACATAGAACACAGAAGGTAAGAAATTTTTTACAGTTATTATTATTTCACTTATATTGATTTGATTACATAGCCTTAAGTCATATATATATATATGCATTACACTTAGAGATTATCATCAACTTGCCATTACAATTTAAAGGTACCCCAAATCATAGCCCAACAACAAGACTTCTGGAACCAAAACAGCCCAAATGCAAAAGAAAATGTTCAGACTTGTGCACTTGCACAGATGCAAAACATGCACACAACTCCCCATCTCACTGCTCTTCTTCTAATACCCATTTGATGCTTTTGACCGATTCTCCGTGCTTTTGCATCGTACCTTAGCTCTTAGAATCATCCTCAAGTGTTTCAGCTGTTGGTGTCGACAATTTGTTTGCCTAACTGTTCGATGAAACTCCTGATTAAATTGTTGATCACCAGGTGCTTGATGTAATGTCTGAGTGTAGCATACACTTTGGAAATGAAGGTCGGGACTCTATAACAGATGAGGATCGATTTGGTTGCTGTTAGAGTCGCCCCAATTATGCTGTTTCTTATCGTATGGATTTGCGACTATGTTCATTTTCTCATTGTCTTTTAACGTGTAATTGATCCGTACTCATTTCCCTACCGTGTTCATTCAAATGTAAGCCCGACGTGGACAGTATTTCAGATACTCCATTTATTTTTTAGAATTTAATTAGGCATGTAAATAGTAAATACTGAGCTCAATTGATTCTTATGAAATCTGATTAGCTGAATTGTATGCATTTGCAGTAATGAAACTTTGAAGTGTTTGACAGGATACTCTTTGTTATTAGTTTAAGCTGAATATGTACTTTTATTTATCAGTTCACAGGATATAAAAGTAGAAAACATGAGTTTCTTTTTTCTTATTTGTAATCAAACTATTCCTATTCAGGAAATTAACTCGAAGAACTTTGTTTCTATTCAGGAAATCTGGACATTATCTTTATGGTGTAATGTGGCTTTTTTCGATCATCCATGAAGTTCGATCATCCATGAAGTTCACGATGCACATACATGGTAATTCTTCTTTAGTATACCTAATGGTGACACTATGGTAACCTATAAAAATGTATTGACAAAATGATACTAGAATTCTCAAATAAATCAATGCCAAAATAGCCCGTTCATGGTGGAGACGGTTTTAAATGTAAAGGCTTTTTATAAGGTCGTGGCTTTATTTTTGAATAAATCTTCTGTTTATGAATGTTAAAACTTACATTATTTTCTCTACAATTTTTAATTTAACATTCATGGAACTTTTGTTTTTGACATCGTTGTTGGACACAATGAGACACAGCCAGAACGCAAATAAATTCCATCTCTAAACTCTAATAATAAAAACAAATCACTACAACACTAGGTAACACATATCACAACGATACTACAGTAAACCAAATAAAGCAAATGGGTAAGGAATCCTGACTACATGTTTACTGGCCATAGCTCAAATTTTGGTAGGAGATAAATTTGAGGACCTTGTATCCCTAACACAGAATGCGTCAAACCTGAAGAAAAGCTTAAGTGGGAACAAAAAAATAATCCCACATCTTGGAATGGAAAAATATAAATCTATCTACATTATAGTATCTACATGCAGTAGCTGATGAGTAAGTTAATTCTATCTGTTAACCTGAGGGAGAGCTGTAGGGTATTTCACAAGTAGAATTTTCTTCACTCATTTTTTGTCCCATAACAAATAGGATCAAAGAAAAATGATTTCGTACATACGAGATGACAAATAACATTTTTGCTCCGCGTTAAATTTACTTAACCAAATAATTTTAAATCTCGCATATTTAATATTCAAGTACAAGTGAAATGAAATATTAGCAAACGAATTCGATGCACTGTATAATAATCTTCTCCAAATCATCAACCAATTCATTAGGAATTAGAGCTGGCCATCACTGAAGTCTTAGTAGGTGAAACATTTGAATACTTCACATTTTCGACATAGGATATATCCAACCTAAAGAGAACAAAACATGGAAATATTAAATTAAAGCCTCATTTGGATCGACTTAAATAAGTCGCATTTTGGCTTCTTGTTAGTCAAAATGAATTGGCTTTGGCTTCCAAAAAAACAAAAAAAATGACTTTTATAAGTCGATCCAAACGAGCCATTAGTAGTGGTCAGATATTTAATAGTAAAATAATCCAATGCCTTGTATTGAATAACTTATAATGTACCATCTACAATTAGAGTTAGCTTAGCCTTGGTAATGGTAATCTGTAGTTCAACTAAATAACTCATTTCACATGTCCGCTAAAATGTCTTAAATCGGTAATTCATTTTATCCGAATGCTTAAAGTTTAAAATTTGAAAAACTATTTATTAAAAATCGGAATCGAGAATCTAAATTTTGAAGATTTAAAATTTTGAATTTTAAAAATATGAATTCCTAGAATTTGAGAAATGAAAATCCAAAATCTGAATTTCAAATAATTAAGTATTGAAATTTTGAATTTTAAAATTATGAATTTTGGTAATCTGAATTTTGAAAGTTTAAAATTTTAAATTTGTAAATTGAAATTTTGAATTAAGAAAACTTGAAGTTCAAAATTTTGAAATAGGAAAGTTCGAATTCTAAGATTTAGAATTTGAATATTATATTTGAATATGAATTTCGACTTCGAATTTTTAGATCAAAAAATTTGAATTTGATTTTGTCTATATGAAATTTTGACTTTTGAACTTGAAAACTAGAATAAGAGTTTGAAATTTTTATTAGTTTATAAACTCGAAAACAAAAAAGCAAATTTTACTTTTTCGATTTTTATAATAAATTTTGTAAGTCAAATGTAATTTAAATCATTAAATGCGTTAAATGGATGACTCGTGTATTAAGTGGATTCCCATAGTAAAGAATTATATTTGACAACGGTATCAAAAATAAATCAAAGCAACATTTGCACGATTTTCTTTAAAAGTTTAATTGTTATAATTATCAATTTTTTGTTCAAATTTATTCAAATTATTTTAAACAAAGCTTTTCTTTGAAATAAATTACCCTTTAGCACTTTTGAATAAAAAAAGGACACACAAAAAATGAACCTATATTGATTAGATTTAGGTCTGAACTCAATAGGAATATTGTCGTGAATTGATTAGCACATTCGAGTCGCTATAGAAGCACTTAGAAATGTCTTGTGTTTAGCATTTTCTATAGAATTTTGTAGAGAGATCTATAGGGGTTTCTTGCCATGATTGTGATGTATATTGAGTATATTGTTTACTGTAAAAAATTAGATGTTAAAAAGTCTGTTAACATATCGACAAATGGCAAAACTTTCATCCGTAGCACTTTTAAATGCTGTAGTATTTTTGAATCTCTTTTACAGCATTCAAATGTTACAGTTTCTATTTTGAACTTCAATTGTTTTAAATTGACCTTTAATTTAAGTATTTTTTTTCAATCTTTTTACAAATCTTTTGTAATTTATATTAGAGTATTTTAAAAGTAGTTTAGAATTTAAATATATTTTTGACCATTAATTATGAATTATTAAAGTAGAAGGTTTATTTTAAATAAAAGAAAGCATGCTTTTAAAGTTTTTAAATAAATTATAAAATAGTTATTTTTAAGTAATATTTTAAATAAATGTTTAAACCATAATTATAAGTACGTTAATGTATATTTTAAGTATTATAGTTTTTATAAAATTAGTTACTTATTTTATTAAAGTAATTAATAGCTTATGTAATATAATATCTTTTAAATTGTTTTTAGAATGTTAATAAATATCTTAGCTTATAAATAAATTAGTATACATATACCTATACATATATACACACACATCATTTTTAAAATGTTTTTAAATTATATTTTAATAACACGAGTGATACTTTATTTAAGCAGAGCACACTTTTTTAATGTCTCGAGGGCTCGAATCCATGATCGTTAGGATCTCTGCCTGAAGCGTCACACACCTAACCACTTGAGGTAGAGATCATTGACTAATTTTTTTTTAATTATAAACAAATGTTTTTAAAAAGGGGTTTAGGGGTTACTTAATTATCTTAAAAGTGCTTTGTTTCTTTACTTGTTTAGGGAAAGTAATTAATAATATACTTAGTATTAAAAACTAACAAAGTAGACTTGTTTATCTATGAGAGTTAAGAATGACGATGGAGTAGAGTTTAGAAGTAATTATGCTCTAACCTACCATCTTCACTCTTAGCCGAGGGATAGTAAGTCGAGGAGGTCGAAAACATGATAGGTATACAAAACTTGATTTCCATAAGAGATCGTTTTTAGAACTAGATAGTCGATTAGTCGACTATCGAACTTGACCATTTAATTTAGAAAGTATATAAAAGCTTCATGGCTTCATACGGTTTGAGATCCCACCAGAAGGACTCATTGGTATGAAAAGTCTCTAGCTTTAAGAATTGTATATATACGAGATCCCTAGGGAGGAATCCTTTACATAATGTTGGCTCACTTCTGAAAGAACCAGAATTGAGTTAACCGAAAATTCATCGATTTAGTTTTGAAGAGTCCGGGATTGGATAAACATGCTTATATAATACTTATCGTAAACCAACGCAAAACTAGTATACGAGTCTACGTTTTGGAAGTGGTTATAAGTGGAATGTTACAAAGTTGAACTGTCTATTCTAAGTTAAATCCAAGGGAGAGGTCAGCATTAACATTTCAGACTAATGTTATAGAGTTGAACTATCTATCCTAAGGTTAAGTTCGAGGGAGAGGTCAACGTTAGCATTTGTTGGGCGACTTATGCTAATCCATGGAGAGATTTGTGAACTGTTCGAGTGATGAAGACTCATGTGAGAGATGTTGAATCTGACTTCACCGTCGGAAATGACTAAAGACAGAGTAGGATGCACAAGATAGGATTTAACTAACCAAAAAGGGTATATCAACTCCATATATAGAGATCTTATCGATGTTACTAGAGGGAGCTGATGATATTGGTATCATGTGTTCAGGCGTAGGCCAGTTGTGATTACCTTATAGTATATTTTATCTAGAGATATAAGACGCTCAAAAGATAGTTTCTGATCCTTGTCATGGAGGCCTGTGTTTGAACCTCTATTCTATGTTTCAATGACAACAACTATAAATAAAAAGTGGAACCCAGTGCACGAGGCTCCCGCAAGATAGCAGGCTTTGGAGAGGTCGATAATGTACACAGCCTTTCCCTCGCATTGCAAAGAGACTGTTTCCGAAATGACAACAACTATACGATCATAAATATTATACATCCTATCAAGCTTACAAGTATGTACTACAAGGGAACATCATGCTCAAAGATATCGGGACTCAAAGACAAACAACGATCTATGGACAATGCTATGATTAGTAAGGTTATTCTAGTGAATTTAGTGTCTTAGATAAAACATTATAAGGTCTCCTTGAGTATATATGCACACATGATTTCATATACACTAACATAAATTGAAAAACTGAATCTATCATTTAAAGACGTCTGTAACAATACTCAGGAAATTTTTCCCTGAGGTCATAGACGCCTGAGGTTACCCCACAGATGTTTGTCATTTGAAATACTGCAGAATTCTGAGTAGACACTTCTTTAAAATGGATAGAAATTAACTCTTCATCGAAAGGTTGCAGCCATTAAAATGAATAGACCTTATATAACAGTAACAACTCTTCATCTACGTCTTTTTGAATTTATAAATACAACCATGATTGAGATTTAGAAATTAACTGAATTGAATTTATTGAATTTATTACTCTTGATTTCTTATTACTCTCTTGTGCATACATTGCTTACACTCTCAATCTATCATAACCAAAATATAATTTTGGTTAAATCACTTTCTACAACTCAAAGCATTCACATTTACATACTCAAAGGAGATCATTGGAAGATTTGTACTATCAGTCAAAATCGATGTTATTTGGAACACAAGATTGTCAAAGATATACTTTTGTATTAGACTATTCCTCTGGACGAAGCGAGTGTTAGTTGGTTAAAGGAAATACCGAAGGGGAGCTTCAAAGCTGGACGTAAGACGGGAGGTCCGAACCAGTATAAAATATCTAGTGTGCTCGCTTTTATTATTTACCTTATTTATATTGTATTCAATTATTATTCTCCACTTAATATAGTTAGTAATATGTACTCTCACATACACATATATAAGTTGCATTACTTAAAAAGATCCTATAGACTTTCATTTGGTATCAGGTCATTTCAATCTATAGTAACACGTAATTGAAAAATCATTAAAATGCCAAGCACATTTCAAGAAGGTCAATCAACTGCTCGTTATCCACTATTTACTGGTTCTAATTATGCTTATTGGTCAACACGTATGCGAATTTTTTATGGAAGTCAACGGTTTAGAAATATGGCTAGCAACTCAAAACAAATATGAGGCACTTGACCCCGATATTGGCCCTTGGACTGATGCACAAAAATCAGAGGCATCTAACAATGCCAAAGCTATGAATGTATTGTTTTGCTTACTTGACAAAAATGAGTTTTCACGTGTCATGCTCTGCAAGACTGCATATGATATATGATGCACTTTTCAAATCACACATGAAGGCACGAACAAAGTCAAGAAAACTAAAATTTCAATCTTACAAAACCAATTTTCATCTTTCAAAATGTAAACAAATGAATCAATTATTACATCCACACATCTAAACTCTGACTTAGGAAGTACTTCAATAATTCATTCGTCTTTAAATAACTGAATAGTGTTGCGGAAATTTACTCATTACAATTTAAATTTTGAAAATTTGTTCTAACAACTAGGCAAAAGTCATTATTTTTTCGTATCAACTGCAGTAACTTCTTCACACTGACTCAGAATCAGACGAGTTTTTGACCAAAGAACTCACATCTACATTAAAGACAACATGGAATACTCGAATACTTTATATTTTGAACGTACATTGTACTTCTTCATGGTGACTAATGGTTGTACCTAATAAATAACATGATATGTCCCCACATCTAACAATTGATTTTGTTGAATTTATTTTTTTATAATTTATTTTCTAGATTTTTACTAGTCAAAAATCTAATTTAAATTGTTAAATAGGTTAGATGAATAACTGATATATTAAGTAGGTCGGGTCAGATTGATCTTTATACTAAATGAGTCAAATGAGATGAATCAAACTCAATTTTTATCTGGTCCTTTTATGACCCGTTCTAATTTGTTTGACAGATGTAGCCCAATCAAATAAGTTTAAGCAATACAATGGAAGGTAAGGAAATTCTATGAAAATTTGTGGGGATTTCGGATTTTTTTTTCCGTTAAATGTTGAAAGGAGTTCCTTTCGAAACCACTTTTTCAGAAATTCACGGAAGATGAAAATATAGGAAAGATTTAAAAGGAAATGTTCGAAGAAAAAAAGGATTAAAAGGAAATGTTCGAAGAAAAAAAAAGAACACCGCAGCCCTACCTACAAGAGAGCAATGCACAGTTGGTAGCCAAAATAATATGTTATTGGTGTTATCATTCTTCATTTTCAGAATTTGTGCTTGGGACCTACCTAAAATTTAGATATTGATTGTGAAGCGTAAAAGTGAAAGCATTGATTTAGGCTCATACGCTAGCTTGTCCGGGTTTCCAATTTTTTAATAAGTCATACATATTATTATTTTAGTTAGATCTTTTATTTTCTACTTTCTTCGAGTGTGGTAATTGCTCCATCCCATCTTTTTTAGGTGGAACAAAAATCAACCTCATTTTAGGCCCAAGCATATGGGCCTTCAAAACAAAAAAATATACCATCATTTCCTGCATTTTGTCCATCTTATCATTGAGTTCTTGAGTGTTTCTTGTTAAATTCTGGGTTGTAGTAGAGAGTTCTTGAGTTTGAACTGATAGTTCTTGAGTGGTTCTCTCTACTCTTTTTTTTTTATCGATATTGCCTTTCTATTGTTGATAAGATCTTGCCACTACCATAGGTCAGGAAAGTCACTGATTACTGGCTTGCTGTAGAACCTAAGGAAGATGAAGGCCGCTCCTTGCTCATGTCATGATTCAACCGGTGAAGGTCGGATTCTTGCACACTAGTAGGCTTTGATACCGATATGTGGTGTTTTTTGCTTTTCTTGTTGAAATCTGGTGTTTGCCATGGCATGTTCCAGGTGATGTTAAGTTCAGGGATGACTAAGAGGGTTTAGGAAGTGGTGGGTTTCGAAGGTATAAAGTGATGTTGTTAAGCAAAATTAGGAAGAAGGATGTGGGATACTTGAAAGAAGGCATGTTAACAAGTTTTAAAATTAGGAGAAATGACAAAAAAATGTGCACATAGAACACAGAAGGTAAGAATTTTTTTACAGTTATTATTATTTCACTTATATTGATTTGATTACATAGCCTTAAATCATATATATATGCATTACACTTAGAGATTATCATCACCTTGCCATTACAATTTAAAGGTACCCCAAATCATAGCCCAACAACAAGACTTCTGGAACCAAAACAGCCCAAATGCAAAAAAGAATGTTCAGACTAGTGCACTTGCACAGATGCAAAACATGCACACAACTCCCCATCTCACTGCTCTTCTTCTAATACCCATTTGATGCTTTTGACTGATTCTCCATGCTTTTGCATCGTACCTTAGCTCTTAGAATCATCCTCAAGTGTTTCAGCTGTTGGTGTCGACAATTTGTTTGCCTAACTGTTCGATGAAACTCCTGATTAAATTGTTGATCACCAGGTGCTTGATGTAATGTCCGAGTGTAACATACACATTGGAAATGAAGGTCAGGACTCCATAACAGATGAGGATCGATTTGGCTGCTGTTAGAGCCGCCCCAATTATGTTGTTTCTTATCATATGGATTCGCGACTATGTTCTTTTTCTCATTGTCTTTTAACGTGTAATTGATCCATACTCATTTCCCTAGCGTGTTCATTCAAATGTAAGTCCGGCGTGGACAGTATTTCACAATGTACCTGAGGTAGCTATGATATAGAAGGGGAGAAGAATAGATATTAGTACTAGTGCATAGTTTGGGAACCGTTTTGTTCTCATATACTCCATTTATTTTTTAGAATTTAATTAGGCATGTAAATAGTAAATACAGAGCTCAATTGATTCTTACGAAATCTAATTAGCTGAATTGTATGCATTTGCAGTAATGAAACTTTGAAGTGTTTGACAGGATACTTTTTGTTATTAGTTTAAGCTGAATATGTACTTTTATTTATTAAATCATAGGATATAACAGCAGAAAACAGGAGCTTCTTTTTTCTCATTTGTAATCAAACTGTTCTTATTCAGGAAATTCACTCGAACAACTTTGTTTCTATTGAGGAAATTTGGACATTATCTTTATGGTTGAATGTGGCTCTTTTCGATTATCAATGAAGTTCGATCATCCATGAAGTTCACGATGCACATACATGGTATTTCTTCTTTGGTATACTTAATGGTGACACTATGGTAACATATAAAAATGTATTGGCAAAATGATACTAGAATTCTCAAAATAAATCAATGCCAAAATAGCCCGTTCATGGTGGAGACTGTTTTAAATGTAAAGGCTTTTTATAAGGTCGTGGCTTTATTTTTGAATAAATCTTCTGTTTATGAATGTTAAAACTTACATTATTTTCTCTACAATTTTTAATTTAACATTCATGGAACTTTTGTTTTTGCCGTCGTTGTTGGACACAATGAGACACAGCCAGAACATAAATAAATTCCATCTTTAAACTCTGATAATAAAAACATAAATCTTTTTTAATTGTCCCATCTACCTGCACCAGCTGCTGAGTTGTGTGATTCTAGCCGTTAACCTAAAGGGGACCTATGAGGTGTTTGGATGGATGGAATATATAATTAGACTGTGTGCTTCAATTGCCATGCCTAGAATTCTCCTCACTCGTATTTTTGCTCCGTAGTAAATTGATTCCGCATTCTGGCCCAGCAAACATACAGTTGCTTCTTCCATCTGTATTAAGTTTTTTTTTTTGAATAATTGCCTTTCTTCCTCCAAACATATGTAATATGTTCTACTATTTCCGCTTTATTATTCGATTTGTCTCACTATGTACATACATATCAATTTATAACTGGCAACTTCAACTCTTACGTTTAGGACAAGATTGTTGTTCAACCAGAAGAAAATGCACATATATGCAAATCTGGGTTTCTGTTTCCATCATTAGACGCAGAAACAGAGAGAACAAGAAGAACAAATAATTTAAAATCTCGTATATTTAATATTCAAGCACTAATGAAATAAAATATTGGCAAATGAATTCTACATACGGTCCAATAGTCTTCTCCAAATCATCAAACTAATTGATTAGAAATTAGAACTGGCCATCACTGAAGTCTTGGTAGGCGAAACATTTAAATACTCCACATTTCTGACATAGGACATGTCCATCCGGAAGAAGGAAAACATGGAAACAATGAATTAAGTTTTCAAATAATGTGCAAATATTCAATGGAAAAATAACCCATCTTATCATGAAAAACTTATAATGTTCTACCATCAGAGTTAGTTGAGTTAGATAATGGTAGTTTGTAGTCCAACCGAATAACTCATTTCACATGTTTAATAAAATGTCTTAAATGAGTAACTCATTTTAACCGTTTGCTTAAAATTTGAATTTTCAAAAAATCATTATTTTAAAATTGGAATATTAAGAATTTGAATTTTGAAAATATAAATTTTAAAATTTTGAATTTTAAAAATAAGAACTTCAGAGTTTTGAAAAATGGAAATACAAAATTTAAACTCAAATAATTGAATTTTTAAAAATGGATTATGGATATACGATTTTTTAAAATTTAAAAATTGAATTATGAAAGTTTAAAGATTGGATATTTGAGTACAAACTGTTTGAATTGTAAACACTTGAAGTTCAAAATTTTGAATTTTGAAAATTTGAATTCTAAGATTGAGAATTTGAATATTATAGAAAATTTTGAATTTAAACTTGAAAAATCAAGCATTAAAATTTTGAATTTCGACTTTGAATTTGTAAATTTTGAAATTGAATTTGACAATATGAAAATTTAAATTTTGAATTTGAAAACAAAATAAGGGTTTGAAATTTGGATTATTTTGTAGACTTAAAAAGTAAAAAGCAAATTTTACATTTTTATACTTATAATATATTTTGCAAGTCAAATGTAATTTATATCGTTAAATGGGTTAATGTTGGGGAAAATCCCTTCAGATGATCAGTCTAAGAAAATAAAAAAACCCAACGACGATCTGGATCGTGATTGTATTGAGAAGGAACAAACAGAGATAAACACCAAAACATACAGTGTACGTCTACTTGGGGAGAGGAGATTTTATTAATCACTGAAAGATTAGAGTTACAAGATTGATTCACTTTTGGAGTCTATACATAAAAAAAATTAACAATACAGACAAAATTCTACAGAGTTTCAGTTCTCTAGGATGACTCTGAAATTGGCTGAAATTAGCTCTCAATTTCAGCTGCCATTGTTATCCAGAAGCTCCCATATTTATAGAGTGAAAATATGAGGAAGGGTAGCTGCTATATGGAAGCTCAGGATTTGGTTCGGCATCTTGGTTCGGCATGTTTGGTCCGGCATATGGCACTTGGCATTTGGTTCGGCATAGTACACTTCAAGTCTGGACCGGCATCTCCCAATTGCCGAACGAGAAATCTGGACCGGTCTTCCTCTTCACCTACTTGGTTCGGCAATACCGAACGAAATATTTCGTTCGTCATCATCAGATCACCGAACGACAATTTGGTTCGGTCTTCCTTCACCGCTCCAAACTAATGCTGCTCCACTTCTCTTCTTTACCGAACGAAGTTTCTCGTTCGATCTTCTTCAATCACCGAATGAAGTCGCCACCGCTCCAGAACTCTGGAGCGACAAATTCAAGCAACACCGGACCACTGATTTGGTCCGGCAAATCAGCTTCCTCCACCGAACCACTTTGCTGGTTCGATCTTCAGTTTCTGCTCCTAGGGCTTCGGCTTCCTCTTCTATGAGCTTCTCCAATGGTCTCTTCCCGAATTCAAGTATCATCTCTAACAATCTCCACCTTGATACTGAATTCCATACAAGCCTTCCAACTTCATCTACACCTTCATGCTCCAAACAATGGATACTTACCCAATGAGCTTCTGCAATGTCATCACCCATTGCACTCTGTCAACGAACTCCAGCAAGGCCACTGTCCGTCAACAAAGTGTTCGAAGTACTGAGTCCATGTAGAATCTATCAATCTCCACCATGAAAACAAACGTCTCCATAAACCATCTCAACTCTCCCCCCGTGTCATCCCGTGGCACCTAACACTTATTTAAGCGAATAAAGTCCGAGCAATGCTCGAACTTAGCAACAAGCAACGACTTGGTAAACATGTCTGCTGCTTTCTCCTTTGTGAACTTTTTGAAGACGAATTAGCTTCTCTTTACTCATCGAGACAAGGAACGACTCTCTCACCTTAATATGCTTCGTCCTTGGGTTGAACGCCAGATTTTTAGCTACGTGAATTGCACTTTGATTGTCACAATGCACATTCACTCCTTTGTATTCGAAGCCCAAATCATACAACAATCGCCTAAAATAAAGCGCCTCCTTAGCTGCTTCAAAGATGCCAATTGTCCTAAAGAAATTAAGGACTTCCGAAGACCTGGAACATACCAAATGCCTGTCAAAGTGCGTATCACTCCGTCAAACAACCTGATTCTCACTGTACCTTCACCCATTACTCTACGGCTAGCATCATTATCCATAAGAATAGAGCTTTCCTCTCGTCCAACAGAAGAACTGAAGTAATCCTTATTAGGCGTCATATGGAAAGACGCCCTCGAGTCCAGCACCAATGGTCTGAGACATCCGACATTGCTATAGACAACACATCGTCAGATACAGACTTCTCCACCGCAAATGATGAAGATCTGTCTTCTTTCTTCTTCAAATCTGGACAATCCTTTTTCCAAAGACCAGATTTCTTGTAGATAAACCACTTTTCGTCCTTAGATTTCCTCTCCTACAATTACCGGGCTTCCTAGAATTGAAACGTCCTCTAGAGTGCCAATTCTTCTTATCTTCTCTACCTCTTTCAACAAACAGGTTGTGACTACTACTTCCACCTTTACTTCCTTCACTTATCTCCTTCATCTGATCTCTCAAGTCCTAAGATAGAAGGCCTAACTTCACATCTTCTACTGTCAATGTGTCTTTAGCGAAGATAAGGCTATTAGCGAAACCTGTATATCGCTCCGAAAGAGAACACAAAAGAATCATTGTCATTTGCTCCTCATCCATCTTCAAGTCAACAGTCTTTATCTTCATCACGAGATCATCAAAGAAATCAAGATGTTCTTTCACTGAAGTACTATCTCTCATCCGCATGGTGAAAAAATGTCTTCAGCAATATCAGACGGTTAGTCAGAAATTTCTTCAAGTAGAGATTTTTTAGCTTGGTCCAAATGCCTCTAGCAGTGGTCCCACTGCTAATCTCTGAGATGACATTCTCTCTCATAACTAGTCGTAAAGTAGTAAACGCCCATTTATCCATCTCCTTCCTTTCCACGACTGAGATGTCAGTCGTCAACTCCTCAGGTGCAAACACTACTGGATGGACTTCATTCCTCATTAGAACAACATTCATCCTCCATTGCCACTTCTCGAACTCTTTATCCCCATTCCATTTCTCAATTGCCAACTGTGATCCTAACGCGATATACATCCCTTTAGTATAGGGTCTTATAACAACTGGAGTCGCTTCATCTCCTGTCATAGCGTCTAACATTCCTCAATCAACCTTGCAGCTCTGATACCAGACTGTTGGGAAAAATCCCTTCAGATAATCAGTCTAAGGGAATAAAAAACCCAACGCAGCGGAAAACAACCGGATTGTGATTGTAGTGAGATGGAACAAACAAAAGATGAACACCAGAACAGACAATCACAAATCAATGCAATGCAGAAAAATAAATAACACCAGTATTTATAGTGGTTCCACTACCGCAAGGCAGTGTACGTCCACTTGGGGATAGAAGATTTTATTAATTACTGAAAGATTAGAGTTACAAGATTGATTTACTTTTGGAGGCTATACATAGGAAGAATTAACAATACAGACAAAATTCTGCAGAGTTTCAGCTCTCTAAGATGGCTCTGAAATTGGATGAAATTAGCTCTCAATTTCGGCTGTCATTGTTATCCAAAAGCTCCCCTATTTATAGAGTGAAGATATGAGAAGCGGTAACTGTTATATGGATGCTTAGGATTTGGTTTGGCATGTTTGGTCCGGCATATGGCACTTGGCATTTGGTTCGGCATAGTATACTTCAAGTCTGGACCGGCATCTCCCAATTGTCAAACGAGAAATATGGACCGGTCTTCCTCTTCACTTACTTGGTTCGACAAATACCGAACGAAATATTTCGTTCGTCATCATCAGATTACCGAACGATAAATTTGGTTCGTTCTTCCTTCACCGCTCCAAACCAATGCTGCTCCACTTCTCTTCTTTACCGAACGAAGTTTCTCGTTCGGTCTTCTTCAATCACCGACCGAAGTCACCACTGATTTGGTCCAGCAAATCAGCTTCCTCCATCGAACCACTTTGCTGGTTCGGTCTTCAGTTCCTGTTCCTAGAGCTTCGGCTTCCTCCTTCATGAGCTTCTCCAATGGCCTCTTCCCGAATTCAGGTATCATCTCTAACAGTTAAATGGATGACTCATATATTAAGTGGATTACATTAGTAGAGAATTATATTGACAAAGGTATCCAAAACTAAATCAAAACAACATTCATACCATTTTTCTTAAGAAGTTCTAATTTTTTATAATAATAGATTTTTTTCGACTATATACAAATTATTTGAAAATTAAGCTATTTATTTTTTATTTTTTAACTTTTTGTTGGAATAAATTACCCTTAGCACTTCTATATATAATTAAGGATAAACACAAGCAATGAACTTATATTAATTATATCCTCACTTTGTACTCAACAGGAAAATATTTACGAATTTTTTCCGTGCAAATTTAGCTTATGATAATTCACTTGATGCATTAAACTCTCTATTTTTAAGCTAAAAGAGTAAAAGGTACACAATGTCGGATGTTAAAATAGATGAACCTCTTCTTCTACCTCCTCTTTATTTACAACACTGCTATCTAAAGGGGAGCAATGCATGGTTATTAGCAAGAAGAATCCGTTGGTGTTGTTATTCTTCAATTTCAAATTTGTGCTCCAGGAGTTGCCTCAAATTTGGATATTGACTGTGAAGTGTAAAACTGAAAGCATCAGTTTGGGCTCATGAGTGTCCATATTTCCATTATTATTTTTATTTTACCTAGTATTATTTATTTAGATCTTTTATCTTCTACTTACCCACAACTTTTTTAGGTGAATGACGATGTGAAAATATAAAAAATCACCCTCACTCTCATTTTTAGGCCCAAACATATGGGCCTTTTGACGAAACTAGCTTGGAAGTTAAAATAGAGAAAAATAAGAGCCTACAAAGGAAAATTAAACAAAAGAGAGAGCTCAAAGTGAAAAAAATAGCTGAGCCAATTACTATTGGGAAGTAGCACTTAAGTTTAATTTAAGTTGAAATAAACTTGCTCTCAACAAGGTTTCAAAGAACAATTTCGTCGACAACCTTTTAAATCGCAGATCGATCATATTCAAGACAGCGGTGATGAGAAATACCTGAGGTATCAATGGTAGTATACTTGAAACTTCGACAAATTTTTTATGATTACTTTGGTAATAATCTGATAAAACAGGATTATTTGGAGATGATCAATGGATGGGGGATGGAATTGTGTAACAAGTTAAAAATTTTAATAATAAATTAAAATGTTAATAACGGTAAAAAAGCATTTTACAAATAAGGAAAAAATTGTGAATTTTCACAAACTTTGAAATTAGGCTTTGTAACATATTTCATTGCATCAGGAACGTCGGGATACAGTCCGAAAACATATATAACTTGTTAAATATGATAAAACATGTCAGAAATGGTAAAAAGTGGACCCAATGGCATTTCTGTAATTAGGGATTTTGGGATTAAGCCCTAATAACCCTAACTTCAACTATAAATATAGATCTAGCCCTCACCTCTCTTCACTCAAAGTCCTAGATGCCGCTTCTCTAATTCTTCACATTCTCTTCTTCTCCCCCATTCTCCAAACTTCTTTATCAAATCTCCGCTCAAAATTCTAAATAAAAAACGAAACCAAACAAAAGTAGAAGAGATAAAGAAAGGCAAATAAATAAAAGGATAGAGGTCAAGAAAAGCGGCTCATAAAGAGGATTCTTGAGGATTAAAGAGAATGGAAAGCCTAAAAGGTGAGTGGATCTTGTACGATGTGTTTATGATATAAAACACGCAGTTAAATTTCTTTTACACATCTATACAGATAGAAGAAGTAGAAATACCTAGGTGATAATTCAACAAAAAACTATTGAAACGTGGGAAAGGATAAACAAATTGGATTTTACTTCTAAAACATGTAGGTCTGCTTATGTAGCGATCCGAAATTTTAAACACTTCGTATTTAAATACATAAATTATGTAAATATTTGAATCTTGGTTAAATGTGATAAAATGTGATTTAATAATCATATTAAACCTCTTTCAGTTAATTACACATGAAGGTAATGTGACAATCCACACCTTTCGACATATTGATCCAAAGCCTATTGTGACTTTCAGACTCGCATCGGAAGAAATAAATTATATAATACTAAAAAATATTCATCTAAGAAATTATTCCAAACACAGTCTCAGAAAATCAGGACGTAATCAAATACAGAGTGCATAGAAAATATCGCTCCAAATCTGATAAAGAAAATACAAATACTGATAAGATAGATAAATGAATACATAGTGAGTAGATATAATAACAGGCAACTCCTGTGATGAGCTTGCCTCTCCAAGTATCAAGAATGAGCTAATAACCTACTGCCTTGTTCACCTATGGTGGAGCAAAAAGAAGGAAACAGGTGGATCGGACAAAAGTCTGATGAATGAAAACAATTTTAATATATGGTGATAATGTGCAATTAACTTTAACACTGCTCTTAAGTGACATAGGATGTACAATGAGTGTCCGTGTATTCCTAGGGTTCATAACTTACGAATTTTTGTCCAACACATGCCTACACTAGAATTTGCGTAGACTACTACAAGGATCGAACTTCAATGACGAACGATCGGCTACCGCTTCTAGAGCTACCTAATAAGAAAACGCCAATAAGAAAACGCCGTTAGTAGGCTACTGTGAAAATAAACTTCCACTAATATAACCACATAATGCTACTGTGGGATCTACTCTCCACTAATATCACCGCTACTAGGGCTACTGGAGAATTGATTTCCCTTAGACTACCTGTAACCCAACTACGCCTCGATGGGGAGCCAGCAGTGCCGACTTGTCGGTGTGTCTAATCGTTTGCATCCGTGTCCATCTCTCGATCTTAATGTACGCCTCTTATTGCACGCGCCGGTGTCCACCATCCTATCACGTTGTGTTAGAAACCGTGCATACCGGGACTTCCGTTGTATGCAAATTAAGTGGGTCATCAGTTTGCTGCAGAATCTAAGGAAGACGAAGGCTGCTCCTTGCTCATGTCATGATTCAATAGATGAGATCATTCTTACTCACTAGGCTTTGATACCAATGTGTGGTGTTCTTTTGACTTTTGGTGTTGAAATCTGGGTTTGCCATGGTAAGGTTCAGGCGATGTTGGGTTCAGGGCTGAATGAGTGAGTTCAGAAAGTGATGGGTTTTGAAGGTGGAAAATGTTGTTGTTAAGGTTAATTGGGAAGAAGAACGTGGGATACTTGAAAGAAGGCATGTGAACAAGTTTCAGAAGTAAGAGAAACGAGAAAAAGAAATGCACGTAGAAAACATAAGGTAAGAAAACCCGACAGTTTGTATTATTTCACTTATATTGATTTGATTACATAGCTTTAGAGATTATCATCAACCAGCCATTACAATTTAAAGGTACCCTAAATCATAGTCCACCAACAAGACTTCTGCAATCAAAACAGTCCAAATACAAAAAAAGAATGTTTAGACTTGTGCACTTGCACACATGCACAACGTCCACACAACTCCCCATCTCACTGCTCTTCTTCTAATGTCGATCCGATGCTTTCAACTTTTTCTCCATGCTTCCGCACCGTACCTAAGCTCTTAGAAACGTCCTCAAGTGTTTCAGCTGTCGTGTGGAGAGTTGTAATTTGCTTGCCTTACTGTTCAATGAAACTCCAGAGTAAATTGTTGCTCATCAGGTGTTCGATGCAATGTCTGAGTGTAACATACACCATGGAAAGAAGGTCGGGACTCCACAACAGATGAAGATGATTTGATTGCTGTTAGAGTCATTCCCATTATGTTAAGTTTTGATTTACGCTCATGAGCTAGCTTACCCAGGTTTCCATTGTTTTTAAATTATACATAATATTTTTATTTAGATCTTTTGTCTTCTACTTTCTCTAAGCATGGTAATCGGTCCCTCACATCTTTTTTTGGTGGATGACGAGGTGAAAAAATAATCACCCTCATTTTTAGGCCCAACCATATAAGCCTTTAAGACAAAAAATTTGTCATTCCTGCATTTTGTCCATCTTATCATAGAGTTCTTAAGTGTTTCTTGTTAAATTCTGGGTTGTAGTAGAGAGTTCTTGAGTTTGAACTGATAATTCTTGAGTGGTTCTCTCAATTTTTTTCTGTCAATATTGCCTTTCTATTGTTGATAAGATCTTGCTTCTACCATAGGTCAGGAAAGTCATCGGTTGCTGCAGAACCTAAGGAAGATGAAGGCTGCTCCTTACTCATGTCATGGTTCAACTGGTGAGGGTCGGATTCTTGCCAATATGTGGTGTTCCTTTGATTTCTCTTGTTAAAATCTGGTGTCTGCCATGGCAAGTTTCAGGTGATGTTTAAGTTCAGGGCTGACTGAGTGGGTTCAGGAAGTGGTGGGTTTCGAAGGTAGACAGTGATGTTGTTAAGGTTAATTAGGAAGAAGGATGTGGGATACTTGAAAGAAAGCATGTTAAAAAGTTTCAAAATTAAGAGAAATGACAAAAAACGTGCACATAGAAAACAGATGGTAAAAAAAATTTGACAGTTTTTATTATTTCACTTATATTGATCTGATTACATAGCCTTATATCATATATATAGGCATTGCACTTAGAGATTATCATCAATCCGCCATTACAATTCAAAGGTACGCTAAATCATAGCCCAACAACAAGAATATAGAATCAAAAGAATCCCAAATACAAAAAAGAATGCTCAGACTTGTGCACTTGAACACATGCACAATGCGCACACAACTCCCTGCCTCACTGCTCTTCTTCTAATGTTGATCTGATGCTTTTGACTGATTCTCCATGCTTCTGCATCGCACCTAAGCTCTTAGAATCATCCTTAAGTGTTTCAGCTGCTTGTGTTGACAAGCTGTAATTTGTTTGCCTAACTGTTTAATGAAACTCCTGCGTATCCCCAGGTGCTCGATGTAATGTTTGAGTGTAACATACGCCTTGGAAACCAAGGTCAGGATTGATTTAGTTGCTGTTAGACTTGCACCCATTATGCTGTTTCTTATCGTTTGGATTTGCGAGTATGTTCTTTTTCTCATTGTCTTTTAACGTAATGTATCCATACTCATTTCCCTAGTGTGTTCATTCAAATGTAACTCCGGCGTGGACAGTATTTCACAATGTACCTGAGGTAGCTATGATATAGAATGGGAGAAGAATAGATATTAGTACCAGTGCATAGTTTGGGGACCGTTTTGTTCCCAGATACTCCATTTATTTTTTAGAATTTAATTAGGCATGTAAATAGTAAATACTGAACTCAGTTGATTCTTACGAAATCTGATTAGCTGAATTGTATGCATTTGCAGTAATGAAACTTTGATGCGTTTGCGTTTGACATGATACTTTTTGTTATTAGTTTAAGCTGAATATGTGCTTTTATTTATCAGTTCACAGGATATAACAGCAGAAAACATGAGTTTCATTTTTATCATTTGTAATCAAACTATTCTTATTCAGGAAATTAACTCGAACAACTTTGTTTCTATTTAGGAAAGTCTGGGCATTATCTTTATGGTTGAATGTGGCTCTTCTCGATCATCCATGAAGTTCGATCATCCATGAAGTTCACGATGCACATACATGGTAATTCTTCTTTAGTATACCTAATGGTGACACTATGGTAATCTATAAAAATGTATTGACAAAATGATACTAGAATTCTCAAAATAAATCAATGCCAAAATAGCCCGTTCATGGTGGAGACTGTTTTAAATGTAAAGGCTTTTTATAAAGTCGTGGCTTTATTTTTGAATAAATCTTCTGTTTATGAATGTTATAGCTTACATTATTTTCTCTACAATTTTTAGTTAAACATTCATGGAACTTTTGTTTTTGCCATCGTTGTTGGACACAATGAGACACAGCCAGAACATAAATAAATTCCATCTCTAAACTCTAATAATAAAAACAAATCACTACGGCACTAGGTAACACATATCACAACGATACTACAGTAAACCAAATAAAGCAAATGGGTAAGGAATCCTGACTACATGTTTACTGGCCATAGCTCAAATTTTGGTAGGAGATACATTTGAGGACCTTGTATCCCTAACACAGAATGCGTCAAACCTGAAGAAAAGCTAAAGTGGAAACAACAAAATAATCCCACATCTTGGAATGGAAAAATATAAATCTATCTAAATTATACTATCTACATGCAGTAGCTAAGGAGTAAGTTAATTATATTTGTTAACGTGAGGGAGAGCTGTAGGGTATTTCACAGGTAGAATTTTCTTCACTCGTTTTTTGTCCCATAACAAATAGGATCAAAGAAAAATGATTTTCGTACATACGAGATGACAAATAACATTTTTCATCCACATTAAATTTACTTAACCAAATAATTTTAAATCTCGTAGATTTAATATTCAAGTACTGATGAAATGAAATATTAGCAAATAAATTCTATGCACTGTATAATAATCTTCTCTAAATCATCGACCAATTCATTAGAAATTAGAGATGGCCATCACTGAAGTCTTGGTGGGTGAAACATTTGAATACTTCACATTTCCGACATAGGATATATCCAACCTAAAGAGAACAAAACATGGAAATATTAAATTAAAGCTTCATTTGGATCGACTTAAATATGTCACATTTTGGTTTCACTACAACAAAAAGACTCTATTACAACTGTATTTTTACAACTGCCAGTTGTAATAAAGGTTTTTTACAACTCTTTTTTTCAAAAAGTTGTAATAAACTTATTTTCAACAACTCTTTTACTTTGCCAGTTGTAATTGATGGATATTACAACCTTTCTTTTTTTGTCAGTTGTAATAGATGCATATTTTTAACAACTGTTCTTTTTTGCGAGTTGTAGTAGATACATATTACAATCTTTTTTGCCAGTTGTAATAGATGCCTATTTTTAACAACTATTTTTTTTACCAGTTGTAATAGATGTCTATTACAATCGTTTTCTTTTGCCCGTTGTAATAATTATATTGTATTTAATATTTATTAAGGTTTTTGTGTATTTTGAAACTTATTAGGGACTTGTGCCAAATTGTCTCATATGTGAATACTATATTTAATTTTTAATTTTTAATACTTACAATTAATAATTATATTTAATATTTAATATTTCAAAAAATTTACTAGTTTAAAATTTTATAAAATAAATTTAAAAGTATTAATAAACTTTAAAATCAAACTTTTGAAATATTCATAAAATTCAAGTGTAAAAAAATTGAAATTTTAAGTAAATTTAATATTTTAAAAAACATTCCAAATTTCAGAAAATTCGATATTAAAAAATCAATCTAAAATTCGAATAGTATAAACATTAAGGTGTAAATTACTACTACCATATGTATTTAGTTGTTTTCTTTTGTGTCCACCTTCTTTGATATTATATTACGTCAATCTGACTTTAAACAATTAAAATTTTACGTAAAACAAAAATATTTCCCTCCTATCCGAAAATTTTGGCTCCAATTTCAATTTTTTTGACTTCGATTCAGACTTTTTGGCTCCAATGTTTATTACTTCCGAGTGGCCATCTTCCCACTTTTTTCCCTATTACCGTCTCTCAAAATCCCCAAATGGTTACGCCTCCTCCCCCAAAATATTCATGTTTCGGTTTACTTAAAAACACGAAAAGATCTCAACTTGCTACTTCCTTCTTCTTCCTCTGCCTCCTCAAATCCTTTACAAAGACAAAATCATGCTCCACCACCTCCCCTTTCCATAAACAACTGAGTGCTACCCCAACCCGACCTTTTTAGCCTCGAAGATGAATTTGTCATCGAGCAGATGTACGACGGATGCCGCACGAAACACCGTAGAAGCTACTCGGATTTCGACGCTGTAGGTTTTGATTGGAAGTCGTGCCTGTGCTAGACGCGTGAGTTTTGCAAGAACGGATTCGCATGTAGGTTTCTGCACCGAATGCCCAAAGATGAATCCGGTATGAGCAACATCGAGCAAGAGTTGATGCTTAAGAGATCTAAAAGCAGTGCCATGGTTCCGCAGCCCGCATGTGTTTTCCTTACTCTCCTACCGGTTCTCTTGGTCCTGTCTTGCCTTTTTTTTCTTCCTTTTTGTTTCAACGGGAGAAACAGAGGTCTGTTGAAGAGATCAGACTTTGATCAGGTAACTAAGTTTACTATTTTTTTATGTTGCACTTTTACTAAGTAAGAAGTATAATCGTATTACCCTTCTTACATTTCCTGCTCAAAACCTATGAATTTACCTAATTTATTTTTATCCCAAATTTCTTTGGAGATCCACACATACGTCACCCTCACTTAACCTGTTAGTTCAAAAATTGATGTTTTATCCATCAAACTTTTAGATTTCGTTCTGGGACTGATATACTATATTGCTTAGGATTTCGTTCGGGATCTATATTTATTTGGATGTTTGTTATGTTGCTAGAAATTGCTTTAATGACAGTTGTTGACATGTTGTGTGCTTGGAATATGGTTTTAACTTTATTTGTTTGGGTTTAAAGTGGATTGAACCAGGACGAGAGAAAGAATTTGTATTAAACATAACTGAGCATGAGCATAATTAACTGATATGGCTAAAACCATCTACTATGACATTTTGTCATATTGAATGTTTCATACATTTGTTTTATTGTTTTAAATAAATTAGTTCTTTGTGGTTGGTAGCTTGGTTTATCTCATTCGCTCCAGGCAAAATATTGCTTACTTGTAATCAAATAGTAGGCTTATTAACTTGGCATTCTGGGTCTTAAATTAAATGTACAAAAATTGGATGATATAATATAAATATTGTGTTTGATTTCTTACTCAGTGTATAATTCTACCATATAATAATTTTTTTAAGCATTTCTCAAACATTTATCATTTCCCTCCTTTCGGTAAATATTAGTTAAACCGGTCTTTGTCATTTTACATTGTTCTGTCATCATGCTCTATTTGCATGCTTCAAATGTCATCATGTTTTTTTGGTTATAATACCCATGATATACAACATTGTTAAACATATTTTGTAACCTATTAATTATCTATTCATAATTCTGATGGAAATACCAATTTCAAAGGAAAACATAAGTTCTCCTGCATTGTAATCCATTAGTTACTCTTTATAGAATATAGTTTTATACGGTGGTTCCGCTTTTGTAGTGTTTACCAATGTGTTCGATTGAAGTTATCACTTTCTAAAGAACGGACCATGTTTGCATTATTATGGATTTGCAGGGTAAATAAAATCTAATTAAGGAACAAGTAGTCAAGCTTAGGAAGTTCAGTATAACCAAATAAAGAGATACATAATTTTATTAGACCATTTTTACTAATTAGGAAGTGAAAAAATTGTCAAGTGATGGGTCTCAAGTTTTGTACTCCTTTTGGTTTACTTCATACGCTCCAGGTAAAATATTGGCTATTTGTAACAAGATAGTAGGCTTATTAACTGTGCATTCTGGGACTGAATGCACAAAAATTGGATGACATAATGTAAATACTGTGTTTGATTACTTACTCATAGTAATCAAATTTTACCGATGTGTAAAAATTGGATGCACAAAAATGCATATTTCAATTCTCACGGTGATCAAATTTTGTATTTCATATGATTCTTTCTTAAGTAACAGTTTCTTCCAAATTTCTTTGCTCTAAGATTTCACGTCACAAGTTTACTTGGAGTTCTTTTGGTATGTCTCATTACTGAAGCTTTGTTAGCAACTTTATTTGATTTTAAGGACTTCTCTGAATTTACATAGACTGTTAGGTTGTGGAGCCCAGCACATAAACTTGGATTAAAGTATATGTATGACTATGGTTTTGTTTGGATAAACATTATCTTCCTCATATTTATGAACGAACTTCGATTAGATCGCGTTAAAAATAATTGCATTTTTTAAGTTTCTCAAGCCTTGCATGTCCATTTTCATATGCCACACATTCTCGAAATGGTAAAATTTGTTCTCACTACGTACCTTTTTTACACTTACATCATTTTATAAGACATCCATTAGAGAAATGTATGGAATGCTCGACTACTCATCAAACTTTTTTCCATCATTAGTAGTTTAGTGTACATAAACAAGAGAGTTTTGATTATTTAATATATTCATAATTGTGTATATGTGTTCACTTTGTATACTTTAATATTGTATTTTGCAGGGGCAATGACAGTTTAGTGGTTGGATTTGCAAGTTGTGGAGCAGTCATTTGGTTTTTAAAATTTACAAGACTCGATAGAACAGTCACATTCGAAATTCAACCTACCAAACATATGCTTGCAAGTTGTGATTGCCTGGTGCATGAAATCACTTAAATAGATTAGTATGCATGAGGGATTGAAAAAATAAATGTACTGTTTTAGTTTGCTTTGATTTGGTTATTTAGTTTGTTTGATATATTTGTTTTATAGATAATAATAATGTAATGTTTGAATTGCTTATAGTGTAATGTTATTTTTATTCTGTTATTTATGCTTATTTGTTCCTTACTTTACTTGCAAAATGTGTGTAGAAATTAATTTTTTTTTTCATTCTTTTTACCACAACTGTCAATTTCAGTTGTAAAATATTCTTTTGCAACTGCCAATAATAGTTGTAAAAAGTCTTTTACAACTGTCAAAAGAAGTTGTAGAAAAGTCTTTTACAACTGTTTTAGGCTGTTGTAACAAATTATTTTACAATTGCCAAATACGGTTGTAAAAGAATAGGGCTCTATTACAACTTCGGATATAACGATTGGCGGTCGTCTGTTGTAATAGATCTATTACAATTGTTTTTGGCAGTTGCGAAATGGTGTTTTTGTTGTAGTGTTTCTTGTCAGTCAAAATGAATTGGTTTTGGCTTCCAAAAAGCAAAAAACTGACTGTTATAAGTCGATCCAAACGAGCCATTAGTAGTGGTCAGATATTTAATAGTAAAATAATCCAATTCCTTGTATTGAAAAACTTATAATGTACCATCTATAATTAGAGTTAGCTTAGCCTAAGTAATGGTAATCTGTAGTTCAACTAAATAACTCATTTCACATGTCTGCTAAAATATCTTAAATCAGTAACTCATTTGATCTGATTGCTTAAAATTTAAATTTTGAAAATTTATTTATTAAAAATCGGAATTGAGAAACTGAATTTTGAAAATTTAAAATTTTGAATTTAAAAGATATGAATTCCTAGAATTTGAGAAATGAAAATCCAAAATTTAAATTTCAAATAATTAAATATTGAAATTTTGAATTTTAAAATTATGAATTTTGGTAACCAGAATTTTGAAAATTTAAAAATTGAACTTTGTAAATTAAAAATTGAAAATTTGAATTGAGAAAATTTGAAGTTCAAAATTTTGAAATCGGAAAGTTCAAATTTTAAGATTTAGAATTTGAATATTATATTTGAATCTGAATTTGGAAATTTTGAATTCAAACTAGAAAATTTGAGGTTTAAAATTTTGAATTTCGACTTTGAATTCTTAAATTAAAAAATTTGAAATTGATTTTGTCTATATGAAATTTTGACTTTTGAACTTGAAAACTAGAATAAGAGTTTGAAATTTTTATTAATTTATAAACTCAAAAACAAAAAAGCAAATTTTACTTTTTAGATTTTTATAATAAATTTTGTAAGTCAAATGTAATTTAAAATATTAAATGCGTTAAATGGTTGACTCGTGTATTAAGTGGATTGCCTTAGTAAAGAATTATATTTGGAATCGGTATCAAAAATAAATCAAAGCAACATTTGTACGATTTTCTTTAAAAGTTTAAACTGTTATAATAATCAATTTTTTGTTCAAATTTATACAAATTATTTTAAAACAAAGCTTTTCTTTGAATAAATTGCCCTTAGCACTTTTGAATAAAAAAAAGGACAAAAACAAAAAATGAACCTATATTAATTTGATTTAGGTTTGAACTCAATAGGAATATTGTCGTGAATTGATTAGCACATTCGAGGCGCTATAGAAGTACTTAGAAATGTCTTGTGTTCGGCATTTTCTATAGAATTTTGTAGAGAAATCCATAGGGGTTTCTTGCCATGATTGTGATGTATATTGAGCCTATTTTTTACTGTAAAAAGATTAGAAGTTATAAAGTTTGTTAACATATCGAAAAATAGCAAAACTTTCATCCCTAGCACTTTTAAAAGCGGTAGTATTTCTGAATCTTTTTTACAGCATTTAAATGTTATAGTTTCTGTTCTGAACTTTGATTGTTTTAAATTGACCTTTAATTTAAGTATTTTTTGTAACATCCCGCCTTTTTGTACGTTTTAAGCAGACACGCGTGCCAACTCAAACCATACAGAAGGGCAGATTGTTATGGGGTAAATAAGAAAAAACAGAGAAAGAGAAAAACAAAACAGAATCTCGTAGCGGAATGACAAAATATAATAATCAAATAACAGGCCATGAAGCTGTTTACAAAACATTTGATTATACTTATACAATACAGAATCAGAGTTACATAAACAGATAATAAATATTCAAATGCAGCGGAATAGTATGAATGTAGTGGAATAATAGAATAAGTAATAATAGTACAAATCTTCGTCTTCGTCCTCCAGAAAAGGTCTTCAAATCCTGAAATACTCAGGCTGACCCGAGCGAATTGAAATGACAAAACACTCGAGTCAGAACTAAAAGATCTTATGTGAGTTAAATCAACGGTAAATAACTATGAGTGGAACGGCGTCAGACATGTTTACGGAGTTTGACATCTCCTATCCAGTGTCTAACGTGAGTGCACTAACTTAAGAGATGTTCGGGATTCATATCTTCTAAGGATCCGTTAAACTATCTACTATGTAGTACAATACGCTATTATAATATGTCTACAGTAAGATAAACTATTAAAATAGCGTTAAGGCGTTACCCATTTCTCCCTTAACACATTTTTATATATTCCCATAGTCTATACAGTACCGTAATCCTGTCTGTACTGGACGTCGTCAGAGGGTACTCCATAGGTATGGTACAAAACAAACTCGTAGTGGTCTCGATAGGGTAGGTGATACGACACAACTAGGCAATGCCAGGGTAGATATACCAATTATACTTCCGGACTGGTGGTAACGCATAGCAGCTACTACCGTCCACCTCGGAACACACTCCCAAATCAAAAATCGAAGGTGGCCACCAAATCAATCGCAAAGTCAGAATATAGTATCGAAGGAATGTGCCCGATCGAAGAAATGACCTCACTTAGCCCGTCAATTTCTCATGTTTTAGCCACCTTAAGCTAACTCATGGGAGTCAGGTCCACGTATATACCTCATATAGGATCATCGCCAACCATCCTACTTCATTCTGGAATCTCCACCGCGTACACAGTTGTCAAAGTGGTTTTCGGTATTGGTAGAGAGTATGACAATATCTGATCCCGGTCTCTTTAACAACCAATCGCTTATTACACAGCGGATGGTTCTTTTACATTTCCAAAACCATTTCATAATTGATATCAAAATATCATATTCAATTCAAATCATATCACTTTCGAAATCATTACTTACTTCCGAAATCATATTCACATTTGAAATCATAGTTCGAAATTATATTTCCTTTCAAAAGTCATATTTCCAAAATAGGCTAAACTCTCATTTCAAAATATCATATTAAACCAAATATGTTATTTAAATCCCAACTTAGCTTATAACATCATTAACCATATTCACTTAAAAAAATCGAGAATTTGAATATAAACTCATCCATTTTACTTAGTTTGGAATTTAGAAGAAAATAGTTTTAAATAGTTATAAATAGTTAATATAGATTTAGAATAGATTAAATATAATTAAAATAGATTAAATAGCTTTAAAATAGATTAATTAGATTTAAAATAAGTTAAAACAGGTTAATTAGTTTAAATACTTTGAAATCTTAATAATTAGAAATTTTGAAATAATATATTCTTAAAACAGTTTATATTAAAACATGAATTTGGAATTTATATCAAATTAAACTATTCATTTCATTTCAACGCATTTGGACAATTTTCAATTTCCAAGTGAACAAACCAAATTCCAAACCTTTCAATTTAACATTTCAATAAACTATCGAATTTCATATCGTTTCAATCCATGTTCAAATATCAATTCGGATTACTCCAATTTCAAAATATTTCAAAGTTATTTTCAAACAACTTCAATAACTTAATTTCGATAGAATTTCATTTATACTTGAAAGTTTAACTTTAAACTTCCAATTTAATTTCTTAAAGCAATTCCTTTTAAACTAATTCACATTTCAACACAAAACTTGATTTTCCAATAATACTTCAATTTATATACATCAATTTTTTTTTCAAGATATTATTTTTATTAATTCAAAAATTTAGAAGTTCAAAATCATTAAATTTAACCAATCCAGTGTCCGTATATAATTTTCTACTCTAGGGTCAAGTGATACGGATATTTATAATTTCAATCCGCAATTTAAAATGTTACGATTATATATCATTTCAAACCGCAATCTCGACTTAATAATAAAATCTATAAAATATTTCGAGTCTATCATTCAACCCATAACGATTTTTCCTTAATTTATAGATCGTTCGGGTATGTATCATTTCAACCCATAGGGAACTTGTAGATGATCACAGTATATAAATCAATTGTAACATCCAATCATCCAATAATAAATTCAAGCATCCATCATAATTATCATCCAGTTCAACCAAATAATATTCAACAACTAACAGATTTTTATATACAAGTGATTAACTAGCAATATAAAATTCAATAATAAATTTAATGAAAATTTAATTCAAATAAATTCAAATTAACAGGAATAGCAATTTAAATATACCAAACAGTAATAAATAAATTTCTAATCACATCCCAAATTTAATTTAACTAACATAAGAAATTTTAGAAGTTGTGAGTGGGTTAAAACGCTCACCTTTGCATTCAAATTGAATTTAAATCCAATTTAGGGCCCAAATTCAAACAGTCTCGGAATTCATCCAAACTAGCGTTAAAATGTCTGAAATTCAATTACGATCCCAACGATACAAACTGCACGTGAGTAGGAGCTTATATGCAAAAGTTATGCATATCAAAACACGTTGAAATTATAATTTTAAATAATAACAAAATTTTAAATAAAACCAGAAAAACAAAACATTCACCACTGCCACGTCACAGGCGCCCTCGTCCAAACACCACGCGTTCGAACTCAGCTCGTACACGAGCACGCAGCAGCGCCGCCTTCTTCACGAACGTCCATCCACGGCCGGTGATGGTCAGACTCCCCCGCCTGCCATGATTTGACCTCCCCCCACGTCCACGCGGACCGCGCCGCCACCGATGCTGCCAATAGAGCAACCGCCGCCACATATATATAACCCTACTCGAATTTTCATGCTCAATCCAACCGTTGAATCGACGAACCAATTTCACCGATGAGTTGCGCGCGACGATCTCCCCAGCCCCGTATCCTTCAATCGACGATCGGTCGCAGTTGATCGCGACTCGATGAACGACAGCGATTTGTTCCTCATTTTCTGGACAGACAGTGGTTAAAAATGGAAAACGAATTATAGATCTGAGATGCGCTCGTCGAGAGCTTCAAATTGATATATAATTCGATATAGTTTGAGGAGTTTGATTTTTGGAATTGGTTTTGAAATTGAATTTGAGGGTTTGGGAATTGAAGTTTGTTTCTGCCATTGGAAAGGAGGAACAGAAAGAATTGTACGTACTGTAAATGAGAAATGAGAACAATTAGGGTTTATAACGAGCTATTTATAGGTAGGTCAGAACATAGAAAGAACGGATAAGATTTGATTTGGATTTGAACGACGAACAACCCGAAAAGTCCGTTCTGCCTCCGGAACGAAAATGGGTCAACCCATATATCAAAATAGATGTTATTGATATTTTTAAATTCAATGGAATAGGTTTCAAGTTCAAATTCCATCGTATGAAGAAGTTATGTTGAAATCAGCTTATTTCAAATTGATTTCAATTGATTTTAATTAAATTGATTTCTAGGCGTTTTGAGTCTGTACGATCAAACGACAGGTCCGATTGTTACGAAACTTGAAATCCTACAATAATTCACTGTTACGGATTCGATGAAACTGGTTTCGTCGAAATCCGAGTCAGTAGCCAAAATGGCTATTTTCACATTAATTAAATAAATAAATTATTAAATTAAATAAATCACTTTTCATTTCAAATTTAATTATTAACAAATTACATCAATTTTGATTACTTAGACACATATAAAAATTTAAAGTAAATTTACATATCAATTTCAGTGTTGATTCTTTCTCTGCTTTTTCTTATTCACCTCAATAACAATTCGCTCTTCTGTATGGTTTGAGTCGGCATGTGTGTTTGCTTAAAACGTACAAAAAGGCGGGATGTTACATTTTTCTTCAATCTTTTTACAAATCTTTTGTAATTTATATTAGAGTATTTTAAAAGTGGTTTAGAATTTAAATATATTTTTGATCATTAATTATGAATTATTAAAGCAGAAGGTTTATTTTAAATAAAAGAAAGCATGCTTTTGAATTTTTTAAATAAATTCTAAAATATTTATTTTTAAGTAATATTTTAAATAAATGTTTAAACCATAATTATAAGTATTTTAATGTATATTTTAAGTATATATAGTTTTTAGAAAATTAGTTAATTATTTTATTAAAGTAATTAAAAGTTTATGTAATATAATATCTTTTAATTTTTTTTAGAATGTTAATAAATATCTTAGCTTATAAATAAATTAGTATACATATACCTATACATACACACACACGCGCATATACATATACATACATACACACACACACATCATTTTTAAAAGGTTTTTAAATTATATTTTAATAACATGAGTGATACTTTATTCAAGCAGCGCACTCCTTTTTAATGTCTCGAGGGCTCGAACCCATGACCTTTAGGACCTCTGCCTAAAGCATCACACCCCTAACCACTTGAGGTGGATATCCTTGACTAAAAGGTTTTTAATTATAAAAAAATGTTTTTAAAAAGGGGTTTAGGAATTACTTAAGTAGCTTAAAAGTGCTTTATTTCTTTACTTATTTATGGAAAATAATTAATACTATAATTAGTACTAAAAGCTGACAAAGTAGACTTGTCTATCTATGAGAGTTAAGAATGATGTTCGAGTAGAGTTTAGAAGTAATTATGCTCAAACATACCGTCTTCATTCTTGGTTGAGGGATAGTAAGTTGAGGAGGTCGAAAACATGATAGCTATACAAAACTTAATTTCCATAATATATTGTTTTAGAACTAAATAGTCGATTAGTCGATTATGGAACTTGATCATTTAATTTAGAAAGTATATGAAAGCTTCACAGCTTCATACGGTTTGAGATCCCACAAGAAGGACTCATTGGTATGAAATGTTTCTAGCTTTAAGAATTGTATATATACGAGATCCCTAGAGAGGAATCCTTTATATAATGTTGGCTTACTTCTGAAAGAACCAAAATTGGGTTAACCAAAATTTCATCGATTTAGTTTTGAAGAGCCTGAGATTGCATAAGCATGCTTATGTATTACTTATCGAAAACCAATGCAAAACTAGTATACGAGTCTACATTTTGGAAGCGGTTGTTAGTGGAATATTATAGAATTGAACTGTCTATTCTAAAGTTAAATTCAAGGAAAAAGTCAGCATTAACATTTCAGACTAATGCTATAGAGTTGAACCGTCTATCCTAAGGTTAAGTTCGAGAGAGAGGTCAACGTTAGCATTTGTCGGGCGACTTGTGTTAGAATCCATGGAGAGATTTGTGAGCTGTTCAAGTGATGAAGACTCGTGTGAGAGATGTTGAACATGACTTCTCCATCGGAAATGACTAAAGACGGAGTAGGATGCACAACTTAGGTTTTAGCTATCCTAGAAGGGTATATCAACTCCATATCTAGAGATGCTTATTGATGTTGCTAGCGAGAGTTGATGATACTTGGTATCATGTGTTCAGGCGTGGGCCAGTTGTGCTTACCTTCTAATATATTTTATCTAGAGATATACGATGCTCAAAAGATAGTTTATGCTTCTTGTCATGGAGGCCAGTGTTAGAACCTCCGTTCTATGTTTCAATAACAACAACTATAAAAAAAGGTGGAATACAGTGCACGAGGCTCTCATACGATAGCGGGCTCTGGGGAGGTCGATAATGTATGTAGTCTTTCCCTCGCATTGCGAAGAGGCTGTTTCCGGAAAGACACCAACTATACAATCATAAATATTATACATTTTATCAAGCTTACAGGTATGTACTACAAGGGAACATCATGCTCAAAGATATTGAGACTTGAAGACAAACAAAGATCTATGGGCCATGCTATGATTAGTAAGGTTATTCTAGTGAATTTAGAGTCTTAGATAAAACACTATAAGGTCTCCTTGGGTATATATGCACACATGATTTCATATACACTAACATAGATTGAAAAACTGAATTTATCATTCACAGACGTCTGAGGAGAAGCTACAGACGTTTGTGACAATACTCGGAAATTTTTTCCCTGAGGTCATAGATGTTAGAGGTTTCCCCACAGACGTTTGTCATTTGAAAAACTGCAGAATTCTGAATAGACACTTCTCTAAAATGAATAGAAATTAACTCTTCATCGAAAGGTTGCAGCCATTAAAATAAATAGACCTTATCTAGCAGTAACAACTCTTTATTTGGATCTTTTTGAATTTATAAATACAACCATGATTAAGATTTAGAAATCAATCGAATTTAATTAATTGAATCTATATCACTCTTGATTTCTTATTACTCTCTTGTGCATACATTGTTTACATACTCTCAATCTATCATAACCAAAATATAATTTTGGTTAAATCGCTTCCTACAACTCAAAACATTCACATTCACATACTCAAAGGGGATCATATGAAGATTTGTACTATCAGTCAAAATCCGTGTTATTTGGAACACAAAATTGTCAAAGAAATACTTTTGTATTAGCCTATTCCTCCGGACGAAACGAGGGTTAATTGGTTAAAGGAAATACCGAAGGGGAGCTTCAGGGCTGGACGTCGGACGAGAGGTCCGTACCAGTATAAAATATCTGGTGTGCTCGCTTTTATTACTTACTTATTTATATTATATTCAATTATTATTCTCCGCTTAATATAGTTAGCAATATATACTCTCACACACATATATATAAGTTGAATTACATAAAAAGATCTATAGACTTTCATTTGGTATTAGAGCTAGGTCATTTCAATCTACAGTATCACGTAATTGAAAAAATCATTAAAATGGCAAGCACATTTTAAGAAGGTCAATCAACTGCTCGTCCTCCACTATTTACTGGTTCTAATTATGCTTATTGGTCAACATGTATGCGAATTTTTGTGGAAGTTAATGGTTTAGAAATATGGCTAGCAACTCAAAACAAATATGAGGCACCTGACATCGATATTGGCACATGTACTGATGCACAAAAAGCAGAGGCATCTAACAATGCCAAAGCTATGAATGTAGTTTTGCTCACTGGACAAAAATGAGTTTTCACGTTTCATGCTCTACAAGACTACATATGATATATGGCGCACTTTACAAATCACACATGAAGGCACGAACAATGTCAAGTAAATTAAATTTTCGATTTTACAAAACCAATTTTCATCTTTCAAAATGAATTCAAGTGAATCAATTATTGATATGTATGCAAGATTTCAAACCATTCAACACGATCTCATGGCACTAAGAGTCAAATTCATAGATTTTGATTTAGTCATGCAGATTTTAAACTCTTTGACAAATGAATGAGAAAGAAATGTTTTAGCCATCGAAGAAGTTAATTATCTTTCTCAAGTTAAAGTCGAAGAGCTAATAGGAAATCTGATGTCGTATGAAGCTAAGTTGTAAGCTAGAAAGGATCCAAATCATGAAAAGAAAAACATAGCATTCCAGGAAAGTAACGAAGATTCAGACTTAGACGAAGATGAGATCGTCTTTATTGCCAAGAACTACAACAAATTCAACGAGTTCAAGAAGAGGACCAAATTTCAAAATGGTGGCAAACCAAACTCCTCAAATCAAACATCGATTAAATGTTATGAGTGAGAAAATTTTGGCCACATGAAGAAGGATTGTCCACAGCTCAATAATGATAAAAAGAAAAGAAAATTTGAGAAATTCAAGAAAAAGGAAAAAGCTTTTCAAGTAACATGGGATGATTCAGATTCGTCTTCTTCTTCAGATAGTGATAGTGAAAGCGACTTGGAACAAGAGAATGTGTGTTTTATGGCTAATACCGATGAAGTACGTCCCAAACTTACTTATGATGAAATAATGGGAATAAGTATTGAATTAGATGATAAATATAGAGAATCAAAAAAATTAAATAAGGAATTTGCAGGAAAGTTAACTAGATCAGAATTAGAAATCGGATTATTAAAAGATAAAAAATTATCTTAGAAGAAGAATTAGAAATTGTTCCAAAAATATGTGCAAAGTTATTATGTCAAAATGACAAATTATTAAATGATTTAGAAAATTATAAGTTGGAAAAAGGTTAACTGGGAAAAATAAAAACTAAAATCACAAGAAAATTTAGATTCTAGAAATATTGAAATTTGTGATCTTAAAAGTAAGTTAGATAAAATGACAAATAATGTGACAAAATTCAACAAATTAAAACAATATTTATAAAATTTGATTATGATATCTAAACCATCTGGAAATCGAAATGGATTAGCTTTTAAAAACAAACAAAAGTCAAAGAAATATAACACATTATACACAAAATTCAAAAAGCCAAAGTTAGAAACTAATTTCAAGAATTCATATACAAATATGGTCAAAATATGGATTCAAAAAATAAATAATAAACTAATTAGATAAAAATATATTGATGAATATTTAAAAAAGGTTGTATATAACAATAATTATATTTCTAAAGGAACCAAATCCTCGTGGATATGACTACCTTCTTCCACTAACACGTAGGACCCTAATCAGAGAATGTGAGTACCAATTAAAATTTTCTTATTTTGCAGGTACCCAAAATTAGAATAAAAAATAAAGAGAAATGGATACTCGATAGCGGTTTCTCTAAGCACATGACTAGAAATGCTAATATGTTATCAAATATAACATATATCGATGGTGGCACTATGACATTCGGAGATAACTCAAAAGGATTTGTCATCGGCATTGGAGAAGTCATCAATATCGGTATTTCTAACTCTACTATAATTACTAATGTTTTATTGGTAGAAAATTTAAAACATAACCTATTAATTATAAGTCAATTATGTGATAAAAGATTTAAAATTGATTTCGAGAAAAATAAGTGTAATATTTTTTATCAAAATAAAAAATTAATTTTTGAAGGATTTAGAAATCGAAACATATATGTTTTAAACATGAATGTCAAAAACAATACTAATTTATGCTTAGTTGCGAATTATGATGATTCATGGTTATGGCATAAACGTTTTTATCATATAAATTTCAAGAATATCAACAAACTAGCTAAAAATGTATTAGTTAGAGGATTACCAAAAGTCAACTACAAAGTTAAAAGCCCGTGTGACGCTTGTCAATTTGGTAAATTAAAGAAAAGTTCCTTTAAATCTAAAAAGGAAATTTCCATAAAGCAACCTCTCGAATTACTCCATCTAGATTTATTCGGACCAACTCGAGTACGTTCAATAAATCAAAACAAATATGTTTTTGTAATTATTGATGATTTTTTAAGATATACTTGGACATTATTTTTAAAACATAAAAGTGTCATTTTTGAAATGTTCAAAATTTTTGCTAAACAAATAATTTTTTTTAATGAATTTACAAATTAAAAGTATATGAAGTGATTATGGAGATGAATTTGAAAATGAACTATTTACAAATTTTTGTAACAAAAAGGGAATTAGTCATAAACTTTCATTTTCTCGAACACCACAACAAAACGGTGTTGTAGAAAGGAAAAATCAAACTTTACAAGAATGTGCACGAACTCTACTAAAGTAGTAACCTACCAAAAATATTTTGGGCCGAAGCCGCAGCTACTGCCAGTTTTGTATTAAATCGTGTAACACTTAGACCAATGACTAAAAACACATGCTATGAAATAATTTTTAACCAAAAACCGAAAGTATCGTATTTTCGCGTATTTGGTTCAAAATCCTTCGTTTTAAACACTTAAAATTATCTAGGAAAATTTGATTCTAAAGCTGATCAAGAAATTTTTATTGGTTATTCGGATCGAAGTAAAGCATATAGAATCTTTAATAAACAAACAAATACTATAGAAGAAGGTCTTCATGTCTCATTTGATGTAAACTTTAAGGATAATAAAAATGACGATGATGAAGAAATTATAAATAAAACTAGTATACCAACATATGAAATAATAATAATATCAATAACAATAACGATAATGTGGTAACATCATCACCTGGAATATTAAGAGACCATCCTATTAATAATATTATCGGGGATTTAAATACAAGAGTATCAACCAGAAAACAGTTAAATCAAATGAGTCATGTTGCATTTATATCAAATTTGAACTGAAAAATTATAAAGAAGCATCAAAAGATGATTTTTGGATTATTGCAATGAAAGAAAAACTTAATCAATTTGAAAGAAATGATGTTTGGGAAATTGTACCGAGACCAAACGATCAATCTGTAAATGGAACGAAATGGGTTTTAAAAATAAAACAGATGAAAATGAAAATATTTTACGAAATAAAACAAGGTAAGCAGCTTAAGGTATAATCAAGAGAAGGAATTGATTATGATGAAACATTTGCTCCTATAGCACGTCTCGAAGCAATACAAACATTACTGGATTTTGCATCTCATCATAATTTTAAACTTTTTCAAATGGACATAAAAAGTGCATTTTTAAACGGATTTATAAAAGAAAAAGTGTATGTTGAACAATCTTCTTTATTTATTCACAAGAAATATCCCGATCATGTATTTAAACTTAAAAAGGCCTTATATGGATTAAAACAAGCACATCGTGCTAAGTATGAAAGATTAAAAACTCATTTACAAAATTCCGATTTTTAAATTAGTAAAATTGACTCCACTTTATTCATAAAACAAGAAAATAATAATATTTTAACCGTACAAATATATGTTGACGATATTATATTTGGATCCACTAATGAAAAATTGTGTACTGAATTTTCTAACATCATGAAAAATGAATTTGAAATGTCACGTATGGGTGAATTAAACTATTTCTTGGGTTTGCAAATAAGACAATTAGAAAATGGAATTTTTATAAATCAAGAAAAATACTGTCTAAATTTATTAAAATGTTTTGGAATGGAAAATATTTCAAGTAAACCAACTCCAATGAGTACTACTCTACATTCAAATAAAGATGGAAATGGAAATTTTTTCGACCAAAAATTATATCGAAGTATGATAGGATATATGTTATACTTAATAGTTATAGACCAGATATTATGATGAGTGTGTTTATGTGCTCGGTTTCAAGCACAGCCAAAAGAATCACATCATCGAGCGGTAAAACGAATCTTAAGATATTTAACAAACACTAAAGATTACAGACATTTCTACCCAAAAGAAAGCACGTTCGAAATCGTGTCATATAGTGATGCTGATTTCGAAGGTTGTAAAATGGATAGAAAAAGCACAAGTGGCACATGTCATTTTATTGGTCAGTCTATAGTTTCATGGTTTAGTAAAAAACAAAACTATTTTCGCTCTCGACATGTGAAGCCGAATACACTTAGCGGCTTTAGCATGTGCACAAGTAATCTATATGCAACAAACTCTTCTAGATTTCAGTAAAATCATAACAAAATCTCATATATATGGTGATAATACTAGTTCCATAAATTTATCAAAAACCATATTAACCATTCTCGAATAAAACATATTGATATTCGTCACCATTTTATGCGAGAAAATGTAGAAAAAGGAATTATATAACTAGAATTTGTAAATACCAAAAATCAAATAGCTGATATTTTTACTAAACCATTAAGCGAACTAACTTTTATTAAATTAGGACAAGATCTAGGAATACGTTCTTACAATGAATTGGTAAACTAAATTTGTAAGATTAGATTTGTAAACTTAAAAAAAATTTAACTCATATAAACTACACAGAATAAGATTTGTACACTTAATCACAAAAAAAGGGGAGAAATTTTTTTAACCACATAAAATTAACTACCTTCTGTTCATTTTATATGGGTAAACATATTATTTTAAAAAACTACTATGTATAGTAAAACCCACTCTTATAAATAAATCAGTTTTTCTCCTAACTAATTACAAATAATTTTTTAAGACCATATTTATTCAAAAATGTCTGCCGATCATGACTCTACTTATTCAACTATCGACTATAGATCATCCTCATCAAATAGCACCTACGTTTCACCAGCTAAATCCACATCTCCATCAAACCGGTCAGCCCCTTTAAACATTGTTTCATCAACTACATATCACACTGGCTTTTCTCCTAAGGAAAAGAAAGCCAAATGGTCAATTGATCTACAATCAACAACTCTCACTGACAAAGTTGATGAAATATATCACTATCAACAAGAAATGATGGGAGTTCAATGTGAAATATATTACAAGAAATGACGTCAAGGATCTCACCAAAATTTTCTTGAAAAATGTATTCTAGCAATTTGTGGTCATTCACCAACAAAAAATTATATACATCAAAAATCTCCTCGATTGCAAGAAACTCCTATAGAAGCGTATAACATTACTTCAAGAAATCTATGCAAGTTGAGACCATCAAACCAAGATTGGATTGACATATCAGCTCCTCCAAGTTGGTCTCCACTAAAGACGTTAATTGACGACATAAAGATTTAACCGAATTCATGGGATATACAACAAATTAAAACCTTTGGCCTCTCTGACAAAAAATAAATTTATGCTAATCATTTTGTCAAAATAAGTTTCTTTTGTATTTTTAATATATATTTTATTTTATTCTCTTGATATTTCAATAAATATAGATTGTTATTTGAATTTTATGGCAAAATTTTGAGAAAACAGACCACAAACGTCTGTGAAAATATCACAAACGTCTGTGAAAATATCACAAACGTCTGTCAAAGGTTTCAGGAAAACAATTTTATGAAACCTCAGACGTCGGCGATATCCCATAGACGTCTGTCACATGTTTTAGGAAACTTATTCCTGAAACCACTGACATCTATGGAAACTTACAAACATCTGTCATATGTTGCAGATTAATTTATACTGAAACCACATATGTTTGTGGCACCCCCACAGACGTTTGTTGTTGGTCCGAACTTTCTTTTTCCAGCAGCCCTATATATATGATTTTACCCCTCTCCCCACTTTTAACTAGCCTATTCTCATTTTACACACAAAACCTAGTTTCTAAAAATCTCAAATTGCTCACTAATGGCTCCCAAACCAAAAACTCTGGTTAGCAAACGCTTCAAGAAAGGTCAATCATCTTCTTCTCACAACCCATTAGTCACTGATGCTCTCATTCAGGTACGCAATAGCACGATTGCTAACAGGCAATTAGACAAGCTTAGACGAGCTCAAATGAAAGAAGCTTCACTCCGGGCTATTCTACATATTATGCAAGTTTGGCGAATATGGCATTCAAGAACATGTTGTCGCCTCTGAATGCCGAGATTTAATAAATTTCAATGAAAATGAGGTACCAATCGATCAACTGGTAATTTTTTTTAATGCCAATTTACGTAGTAGTGATATTTGGACTCCTGAGAATGACGATGGTTGGTTCTGGATGAGTGTTTACGGACGTGTTTTTAAAGATTAGCGTAAACACCATCGATCGTATACTTAATAATTCTTCGTCCAGAATCAATTTGGAAGAAGTTCCCGACTATAGGAATTTACCGCGAGATAAAATAACTCATCAAATTTGGGAAAATAGGATACCACAGTGAAAAACTATTAACTTACGTCCAAAGGCAAGGTTGTTAAACCGTATGATTATCAATACGATAATTCCATGCCTAGAAAGTCATGAGCAAATCTACGAGAATGACCACAAAGCCCTTTATGCTATTTTTGGTAGTATACAAATAAATTAGGCTATGTTCATTCACGAAGAAATAAAAGGCTTTTGGTGTCATCACCGATGCATGATTATATATGATCCATATAT
This sequence comes from Allium fistulosum, assembly GCA_030737815.1. NCBI lineage: Eukaryota > Viridiplantae > Streptophyta > Magnoliopsida > Asparagales > Amaryllidaceae > Allium > Allium fistulosum. The sequence goes on from CM060906.1 coordinate 107,952,300, forward strand.
TATGCGTCTCCTAAATGCTCTTGGGGTACCCTCTTATCTCTCACTTTGAAGAAATACCGATTAAAGAGAGCGGAATAAGATTTCTATCTTTAATGCACCTTTCCCAACGATCACCCCCAATTATCTCCCTAGAACAATGGCAGCAACAAGTGCATTATGGTTCTCCGCCCACTCCTGCTCGTCAACATACTTATTCACCTCGTCCTTCACAAAAACCTGCCTCCTCCAGTCATGCTACCGAATATCAGATTCGGAAATTCAAGAAACTCACATCGAACTGTTGCAAAACGAATCGCTTAGTGATTTAGCGCTTAAAAATCAAAAGCTAATCACGGTCAACCAGCGGGCTTTGAATAAAAAGATGGCAGGTTTGGAATGTTTTTTTCGACGAGGTTGACTAAAATGGAAAAGACTATAGAAAAAGTTGTTTCCACTTTAGGAAAAGTTATGAGAAAAGACCGTGGCAGATCGTCTTCTCGCTCTTCATCTTCGCCTTCACCTACACCACCTCCTCAAGTACAGACACCAGCTTATCGGTTTCATACTTCTCCTGAAGGAACTTCTCACAACATAGGAAAAACTATTGTGCAAAAGCAACCTGAGGAGGAGGAAGAAGATAGCAATGATATGTACTTCTCTGACCCTCAGGAATTTCAGCATCAACCGTACATGGCTTTCCAGGGACTTTCCATTCAAGAAGATGAGGAGTATAAAGATCAAACAACTGGCCAGGAACATACAACCAAGATTCTTCGTCTTATTTGGAGTATTATGAAAACTATGGTGGGTTTTTTTATTCTTCCGATCAGTACAACTAGCATCACTTTTCTCCATCTATTTTTAACTATTTTATTTAGCAATTATGTATGATTGTTTCTTTTTACCGCACCTTGTTATTTAACTTTTAACTCCTGCTATAATACTTTGGTCTTCGTTTCTGCTTGGACGTATTTACTTTAAATTATTCATACACATACCAGTATCTTACACATACTATGAGAATGCGTACATCTGTCTTTTCTACTATTTTGATAATGACAAAGGGGGAGAAATTTATGCATATACATAGGGGGAGACAAAGTCTACTTTATGAGAGCATTCTCTATTTTTAATATGAATGGCTGTAATATTTCTTCTGTTTTGATTGTATAGTTGTCATCATCAAAAAGGGGAGAATGTTAGAACCTCCATTCTATGTTTCAATGACAACAACTATACAATCATATATATTATACATCTTATCAAGCTTACAAGTATGTACTACAAGGGAACATCATGCTCAAAGATATTGGGACTCGAAGACAAACAAAGATCTATAGACCATGCTATGATTAGTAAGGTTATTCTAGCGAATTAACAGTCTTAGATAAAACATTGTAAGGTCTCCTTAACTATATATGCACACATGATTTCATATACACTGACATAAATTGAAAAACTGAATTTATCATTCATAGAAGTTTGAAGAGAAACCACAGACGTTTATGACAATAATCGGGAAATTTTTCCCTTAGGTCACAGATGTCTGAGGTTTACTCATAGACATTTGTCATTTGAAAAACTACAGAATTCTGAATAGACACTTCTTTAAAATGAATAGAAATCAACTCTTCATCGAAAGGTTGCAGCCATTAAAATGAATAGTACTTATCTGTCAGTAACAACTCTTCATCTACATCTTTTTGAATCTATAAATACAACCATGATTGAGATTTAGAAATTAACCAAATTGAATTAGTTGAATTTGTTCACTCTTGATTTCTTATTACTCTCTTGTGCATACATTGCTTACATGCTCTCAATCTATCATAACCAAAATATAATTTTGGTTAAATCACTTCATACAACTCAGAGCATTCACATTCACATACTCAAAGGAGATCATAGAAAAATTTGTACTATTAGTCAAAATTCGTGTTATTTGAAGCATAAGATTGTCAAAGATATACTTTTATATTAGCCTATTCCTCCGGGCGAAGCGGGGGTTAGTTGGTTAAAGGAAATACCGAAGGAGAGCTTCGGGATTGAACGTAGGACGGGAGGTCCGAACCAGTATAAAATATCTGGTGTGCTCGCTTTTATTATTTACCTTATTTATATTCAATTATCATTCTCTGCTTTAAATAGTTAGTAATATATACTTCCACACAGATATATATAAGTTGCATTACTTAAAAAGATCCTATAGACTTTTAGCCTGCTTCAGTTTACTAGGGGTGCTTCTATGGAAAATTCATATGCGAACGTACCTTAGCGATTTTAGATGTACTTCTAATATTATTGTATTGTGAGATGCAAGCAACACAGTTATTTTCTAATTTATGTTCTACACCATAGACATTATCTATTATAATTCTTATTTACTTAATAGACGGTTTGGTTTCTTTTGAGGGGAGCATTGTTACGGTGATTTGTACGGTCTCGAAAGTTATTGTTATATGGATGCATGTATCTTGATTTTTGTCATACCAGACTTATGTCTGATACATGATTTTTATTTTCTCTAAATTTTACATGTACTCTTTCAAATAGGCTGAGTAAAGCAGGTTTGCATTTGGACGCTTCAGAGCTTCAATAGACGAGTTGGAGGCTTCACTTTATTTATCCATTTCTATTTCTATTACACTATTATTATGTATGTATCAACATTATGAGGACAGACAGTTCTAACTATCCAGGTTGATGATAGTACTTAAATTTTGTAACTTTGAAATTACCTTGTATTTAGGAGTAACCATTTGTACTATCTTTTTTTATATTGTATTTTATCTTTCCACTTGTGAGATTCTAATATTTTGTTCTTTCTTTCTTGTTCTATTTCTTTTTATTTACCCTAACAATCTATTTTTTGGCACTTGGGTGATCGATACACGAATACCATGGATGTATCAGTATCCACATTTGGTATCAAAGTGAAGGTTTAGTGAACACCTTGACTTTAGTTGGGTATGACTCATTAGAGATAGGGTAAGCAACGCCCTAGAATTATTTGAGTGTATTACATATCTACGAAAATGTGTTTGTATTTTTCTATAAACTTACACTTTTATAGTATTTTCTTAGGAATAAATATTTCTTTAAAATAACTCTATCCTTGTATCTTAAAGATGTTTTGCGATGTTCGAGTAGTGAAAACTATGAGTACTAGGGCTGCTAAGGCTAGAGATAAGAGGAGTAGTACTGTCACTAATGGTGGGAATAAAGCAAAGGAGAACGCCGCTCCTGTCGAGGAACCAATGGTGAATGTTGTGGAGGAAGTTGTGTAGGTTCGACCATAGATGAACTCTGCTTCGCTATGCCATGATTTTGAGAGGTTGGGTGGTAAGATGTTCAATGACACTGAGACTATCATTGAGATTCAGACTTGGTTTAGTTTGCGTGATAGTATATTTTGAGACATGGAGTTGGATGATGCGATGAAGCGTCGTTTGGCGTCGCGACACTTGACTAAGGTTGTTATGGATTGGTGGGGTTCGATCACTACAGATATCCAGGAGAACGACTTTTCTTGGGCCTAATTCAGGGAAGTTTTTAAGATGAAGTTTTTTTTGAAGGCCAGAAAGACTATGTTGTTTAGGGCTTCCTAGATCTAATACAGTAGGCTATGTCATTTGCTGAGTATGAGAAAAGGTTCAATGCATTATCTGGGTTCGGACTTGGGTTGGTAGATACACCGCAGATGAAGAATGAGATGTTCATTGCAGGCATGCATCCGGAGTTTCAGAAGGGACAAATCATATCCAAGGATCGTTTATGAATCTGATAGGTATGGATTTGAGGTTTGAGAGTTTGGCTCCAAAGCCGTCTTTATCTGCACCAACGGAAAGTAACGACAAGCGTAAGTTTCAGCTGCCGAAGAATGTTTCCAATTTAGCTTGCTATAAGTATTGATGGAATGGACATTTTTCTAGAAATTATAGGTTAAGTATGGAAGGCAAGTGGCGAAGACACCGATAGTTAAAGCTCCATTAGTTAAAGCACATATTACAAGAGTACCGAAGCTTGAGCCACAAGCAGCCAAAGCACAGTTTGCGCTTAGGGGTTGTTACAACTACCACCAGCTAGATCATATAGTAAGGGATTGTCCTATGCTTTAGCAAGGACAGCAGCCTAGGTTTTTCGCTCTTCCTACAACACCTTCAACTTTTGCAGCTGCAAAGGGGAAGCGGGTTCTTGAAAGTATATTATCTGTTTATGGCATTTATGTTCGTGTTTTTTTGATACTAGTGCTTCTCTTAGTTTAATATCCTGTAATCTTGTTGATAGACTAAAACTTGAACCAGTTGTATGGCTTTTGACTCTGTTTGTGTGTCGAACCCTATGGGGGGCAACCAGTATAGAAGGTTTATTCAAGATTTCTTGAAGATTGCTTCACGTTTGACGAATTTGACAAAGAAAGATGTCAAATTTGTTTGGAATGATAAATGCGAGCAAGCATTCAAAGAGTTAAAAGCAAGGTTGACTAGCGCTTCTATTCTAACTGATACGAATGGAGGTGAGGGTTTAACTTTTTATACAGATGCTTGTGAAACATGTTTAGGTGCATTGTTGATGTACCATAGAAGGGTTATTGCTTATTCCAGTCAACAGCTTAAGCCACATGAATCGAGGTATCCGACCCATGACATGGAGTTATTAGCCATTGTTTTTGCATTGAAGATGTGGAGGCATCACTTACTTGGTGAGAAGTTTGAGTTGTACATGGATCACAAATCATTGATGTATCTTTTCACTCAGAAAGTCCTCAACATGAGACAACAATGTTGGTTGGAGTTTCTCGCGGCATATGATCTTGATATTTCTTATATGCTCGGGGAAGTGAATGTTGTAGCCAATGCACTTAGTAGGAGGTATGCAATTGCGACGAATGTAGAAGTGCGTCCGACCTTTATTAGTCATATTAAAGGTAATCAATTGAGAGATCTTCGTATTGCTAGGATAGCTAAAGCAATAAGTGAGAATAAGGCATCGAAGAGGTGGCTGGGATTCGATGTTGATAACCATGGTACAGTGAGGATGAACGGGGGATTACGCATTCCAGATATTGATGGGATTAGGCAAGAGGTGTTAGCAGGAAGTCATCATTCGAGACTGACAAAGGAGTTACTAATATGTATCAGGATATGAAGCGGACATTCTAGTGGGAAGGTACGAAGAAGGATGTTTCCATCTTTGTGAGTAGGTATTCAAACTGCCAACAAGTCAAAGGCAGCCATCAGAAGACAGTTGGACTGCTTCGGCCACTTGGGATTCCAAAGTGGCAGTAGATATCTATGGACTTTATCGATGGGTTACCTAGGTCGAGGAAGGGTAATAAAAGCATTTGGGTTATAGCTGATCGAGTAACCAAAAGAGCACACTTCTTACCAGTGAAGACAACGATGACAATTTCGAGTTTAACTAAATTATATGTTAAGGAGATAGTCAGACTTCATGGAGTTCCTTATGATATTATAAGCGATAGAGATCCGATATTCAGTAGTCAGTTTTGGAAAGGGTTACATGATGCCTTAGGGATGGAGCTAAGTTTGAGCATAGCTTACCATCCCCAGAATGATGGGTACACGGGGAGAATTAACTATGTGTAAGAGGTACTGCTTCGGGCTTGTATCTTAGACTTTTGTGGTTCAGGATGCGCTTTAGGCTTGGCTTAGGAATTGCCCGGATAGAACTTGGAGTTTGGTGAATTTTGGTCATGGCGAGGCAAAACTTCAGGATTTCTTTAGGACTTTTTCTGAGCGTCTAGTGGGTGATGTTGAGTGAAGTAGATGGCTCCAAACTAATCAGGATGACATTGGATTTTATGTAGCGACTAGTTATGTGATGGCGTAGCACTTCGACACGACGACGTCGACGACGATGACTTTGGAACTTTGGTATGATGGCTCTACGACTTACGATGGGTGTCCAGAGGTATTTCGAAGATAACGACTTAGTGATGGGAGTCGTGACCGTGATCCACAAAGATAAGATCGACCATGAGGGTTTGTGAGTAGGATTTGTAATTGTGTTCTACCATGAAGATTGCCAGAATGGAATAACGATTGAGTTCTATGATGGCGACGTGTGCGGAGGGATCATTGATAATGTGCTCATAAAGAAGGGGTATGTATGACGCCCACTTGGATTTGCGATCGTGTCTGGATCTTGCGATAGTAGATTAACCTGGGCTTTTGCGATTATGAGCCTAGTTCCTAGACTTACGAAGTGGCATGGATTTGAGCACCAATGAAGTTAGAATTTCAGTTGATTCTCTGGTTTGTGATTGTACCATACGAGTTATCATATCTCCAACGCACATGAGTGATGGTGAGGATTGTTCGATGAATGTTGTGCCTGCAATGGTTGTTATCACCTAAAGTGTCACACGATGTAGGTATTTTCGACCATATACCTAAACACTGGATATTGTACAACAATTGCAGTACAGTTATATGACAATGATAGTAGATTATCATATATAGATTGTTACGTGCTAACTCTTTGGATGCTGGGACAGGTCAAGTATGGTTCTTTATACCATATGCCCCTATTTTTTATATATGATTTTTATAGTATTTTTTAGGCAATGAGCTGCTCACAATAGACTATTTTTTATTTCAAGGTTTTATGCTTTGCTTCTTATTATTTCGGGTACTCTTGAATGAGTAGATTAGGAATAATAGGTCTAGATAGTGCATGGTCTTATATTGAGTATGAGCAGGAGGCTACGCTTTTATATATCTATACTTGGAGTTTACTATCACTTATTTTCTACTGTGCAGTATTGTGGAGCTATACTAGTACTTATACTACTTTGGAGATAGTTACAGATATTATTTGGAGATTTGGGATGTATGAACTCTTCGATTTTGGTTTTTGTACAATCTATGAACCTGATGCACTTTGATGTTCTTATTTATGGTTCATTTGATTATATCACTGTCTCAACTTTATATCCATGTTATTATATTATATTTCATATGTGCGCCGTGAGATGTTCTGAAAGTTTGATGACTTGAGACAAGGGGATATGTCTATGTATATGTGTGTGTATACACATGTAAATATTTCGTCAATAAATTTAAAACGAATCAAGTAGCAGCAAAATTTATATTAGTAATGTTTATGTCATTACAATAACTGAATATTTTTATAACATGTAATCTTAAAAGACACGTGTTCAATATTAGTGAATAATATAAATTTCAATTTATAGTTAGTTATTTTTATCAATCCAAATAATCATTAGTTACAAATGAATAAGTCATCTCAAACATCATTTATTAAAATGATAAGTAATTTTAAATTCCATTAATTAAAACAATTAATTAAGTTCAAATAATAATAAATTAATTGAATTAATTAAATTCAAACCTCATTACTTAAAACGAGTAATTGAAATATCATTTGTTAAAATGATTTATTCAATTATAAAACATCATCAATTAAAATGATTTAACTAAATTCCAAATATCATTAGTTAAGACAATTGATTAAATTTAAAACAATCATTAATTAAAGTGGTTAATAAAATTCAAATATCATTATTTAAAATGATTAATTACCTTTAAATATCGTTAATTAAAATTATTATTAATTTCAATTATAATTAATTGAAATAATTAATTTAATTCCATCATAATTAATTAAACTAATTAATTAAGTTCAATAAATTAATTAAACTCCATTAATTAAAAGAATTAATTAAACTCAAATAATCATTAGTTAAAATGATTAATTAAGTATAAAACATCATTAGGAAAATGATTAATTAAATCTAAAGATAAACCAATTTTTTTATCATCATTTATTAAATTGGTAAATTAATCTCAAAATCATTAGTTAAAATGGTTAATTATTTTAAGTCATTATTAATCAAAATGATTAATGAAATTTGCAATATTCTTTTTAGCGGAAACACAAGCTCAAGTTCATACGATAAGGTTTTGGGAATAGAATTTAATAAATGACGATATAGCAAAATCACTATAACGACAATTAACAAGTTAAATGGAATAACAGGGTTTAATTCAATTAACCATTGATAACAGCATATAGATGTAAATAAATAATTTATGGGTGAGAAACCTCGTTTTGGGTCTCTCTATAGATTTTTTCTGCAAAACAATGGTTATGAATAATATATAGATAATCACATGGGTTTATAACGATCAAATTAATATGTCATCCATTTTCCAATCGAAAATTCAACCAAACAAGCAATCAAACAATTTAACTAACATCCAAGCAATCAATAAACATTTACAACATCATTGATATGGTATTATAAAAATTAATGTGAGTTAAACTCACCTTGATTTTCGTTTTCAGCGAAACGTTCCGGTCTAGACTAAAATCGAACGATCGTTCGATTTTAGCATAAATTCCCACAAGCTCCAAATCAAACCAAACCCACTCCAGAATGTGGGCATTAATGCAACAAATCCACCGCGGCTGACCACGTTTGATTTGGACCTAATATGAACAAGTTGTTAGTTTTATAGAAATTTGGATTAAATTAATTAATTAATTATATAACTAACTAACTTAATCATCCATTACCCTTAATTATACTTCTTCCCCAAAACTAACCCGTTTTCGTACAAGGATAGATATTCATGCTCAAACATTGTGCATCTCAGCTACCATTCTCCTTCATTCCTCCATTAATCGATGAGATGTCAACTCCGAAATGCCCCTCTACCTCTTCTCTCCGCAATGTAACCCAAAGATTGAAGCTCGATCGCCTATCGCTCCTCGCGACCTGATGGTGACGAACGCGAAACACAGCTGACACGATCCACGACGAGGCGCCGCACTTCACCATGTTCTACCATCCGAAGCTCCACCGCACGAGAAAATCGAAATCAATCTCCAATTCAACCATATCCTCCCTCAATGCAAGCTAAGTCGAACCCTAACTCGACCGTACATTTCGACGATCCCCCAAACAAAATCGAACACTAAAAAACGCATATAGTATTGAAGATCTAGCCGATACGGACGCAAAGGACCTTGTTTCACAATTTTTAGTTGAGTTTGTGAATTGATATTGATTTTCAAAGATGAGAACATAGCACAGTTTACTGTAAACGTGAATGAAGCACACACAAAGATGGTTTTGCGTTGGATAAACTTGATTTTATAACCAAATAAAATACATAAAAGAAACACTATGATTATGTTTGCCTTTACCACAACAAAAAATTTCTCGAGCCACCAAAATGTCCATGACGTCAAATCGTTATACAAAAATTGAACTTTGAATTGATTTTTACAATGATTTTTAAATGAAATATTTACGGTACCCTGCTGCACAATATTTCGTTCGAATTCGAACCACAACTGACTGAAATAAAATATAATCGTGCACTAAAATGCGACACGATCATAAATCAATAGTGAATTACACAGATTGTTTTATTTTGTGAAATTTCCCAAATATCATCATTTGCCAATAAATCGTCAAACGAATAATTTCAATATTTTCCGAACTAAAAATTTGGGAAAAATCATATAAATTATATATAAAAAGAACGGTATCAAAAATCCACTCGTTTTATTACAATTTGATTTCTTGTTATTTATTCGAACCATTTGTTATTGTAATAAATTTACAAATGGGCTTACCGTTATTATTTATTAATTAAAAGGAGTTCAAATAAACTATTAAATCTATTTAATTCATATTTACTTCACCATTCAAATATTTAGTTCTCAATTCGTATATTTAAACGATCACTATATTTGAATTCAAGGTATTGAATTCGAAATCCAATTATTTAAATATTTAAAATTAATCCAACATTTAAAATAAAATGACCAAAATTTTGGGATGTTACATTCTCCCCCCACCCCCAAATGAATTTCGTCCCCGAAATTCCTAAGGAAGAAAATGTTTCCAAACCCTTGATTTTTAAAATTATTAATTGAAATGAGTTATTAAACTTATTTTCAAAACAAATCAGCTGGAATAGATTCTAAAATTTCCAAGTCTTTTAAATTCACCCACCTGTACCATATAATCCCCTTCCATTCATTCATTCCAAGTTATAACTCCAAAAATCAAACTTTTAGTTATCGAAATATTTTTCAAAATTCTTAAAAAATTTCTAACTCTTAAACTTATAGAAAATTTCACCAGCGTCTCCTTTGCGCGGCACAATTGGAACAACTACAAATGGCCTCTACAGGCTCCAAATCAATCGAAGAAAACAAAAGCCAAGTGACCTTCCATATCTGGGGCATAAAATCATCAACCAACGAAAATTTCTAAATCTGCTACGTACCTTTTTGCGTTTGATTTATATTTTAGCAAGCAGGCTATTATCTCGATGCAAATGCAGATGCACAAGAAGTCAAGTAGAAATCTCTTGCTTCCTTGTACTTACATAATCCAAAAGAGTCCTATTGATACAAGAGAAATATACTAGCTATCTCTATAATAACTCAAACAACATAAACAAGGTAACAATCATATCTTAATCATATGCAACAAACAAGAGGATATCCTATAATAGATGCTATGCATCCAATAATTTTCAAATGACAAATTTAGATCTAAATACCCAGGTTTTCCAATCAAAAATTTTATTTTCAAATTTCTCAGACGAGAAAAATCAAAGATCAAAATCAAAAGGACAAGGAGGGGATTCCTCCAAATAAAGTATGGTGAAACTCTAGAATCAAAACAACATGGAGCATCCAGTGGTATTCCAGTTCCTCCAAAAACATCAACTAGAGTGAACAAATATCATTCCTTTCCCTAAATCTTCAATAAATTTGTTTTTTCCAAAATCACCGGGATTTAGGTCCTAATAACAACAATTCAAAATCATTTGTCATTAAATATTTTCCATATAGGAATAAACTAACGCTTAACATTATTATAAAATGTCAAATGACTAACATCCAGATTTAGAATTTTTCTTAAGTTCACAATTTTCCTTAAGTCACATACTAAGTATACAATTATAGCTAAGTCCGTATGATATACATAAATCATCCGTACGCTATATTTGATCTGATCACTTACTCGGATACATTGACTCCTACTTTCGAACTAGTATCACTCACTCGACCTCCCTTAGAGCAGACTCCGATCAAACTTCTGTTCTCCTTGCATAGCCATAAACTATGATAGATAAGTTCAGTATCATATCGAGAATCCGAATCAAGTGTTCGCTGATAATAATTAAGTGAGAATCCCTTTTCCGAACTAGTGAGAATCACCCGAAGTTATGTATTCGAATCCTAAATCAGAACCCCTACGAATAAAATGATCTACGTATAATTTACGTACTTAGTTCAATTGGCTTCTTAGTTATACCAGTCTCTTTCTAAATCACTCATAATTTCCATTTAGTATATCATTCGATACTAAAATTATTTTATGAATTACTTCATAAATTTTCACTTAAGTTAATAAATATTTTATGAAAATAATTCTTTATAAAACAACAAATAAAAGCTTACTCTATCTTATTCACTTGTATAATACCCTTCAGATTCCAAGAGTATATACAAAATATCAATTTTATTTTATTTATTTGTTATTTATTTATTTATTTTATTTTTCTCAAAACTTAATTGGAAGTCCAAACACAGTATTGGGTTTCAACGTTGAGTTAACCCTTCGATTACTTTACCTTAGAGTGTGCTAAGGAAAGATACTTATGGGTTGGCCCAATATCACCAAATAGTTTACATAACTTAGATCATAAATGAAACTATGGTTTTTATTTAAAATAATGCTAATTAAAACCTTCCTATCCAATTTAACCCATTTAAAACCTGAGTTAAAATTTTCTTTTCTATCCAAGAGTTTTAAAATTTTCAATTATCAAATTATTTATCAAAACACCTTTTTATTTTAAACAATTTCCTATAAGGAAACTTAAAAATTTAATACCTGGTTTTAATTTCAAAAACTCATATTAGAAATCATAACACATATATATTTTTATAGGAATAACTTCAAATGATTTATTTATTAAAACTCACTTTGGGTTCATTCAGGTTTGAACTCATTTTGATCGCACAATGATAAAAATGAATAATTTATTAAGTACTCCATAATGTTGGCCTAAGCAAACATCTGATCATTACTTAGAAGATTATTTGGATCACCACAAAACTAATCAAAACAATTTCCTCCTAATTATCCTTAAGAAAATGCATCTCTTTTTTAAATTTTACTACCTAAAATATATTCACTTTCAATTATTTTCAAAAGTACTGCTATTTCATTTCTCAAAACCTTTTTGAGATTATTTTCAAAAATTCAGAGATTTAGATTCATAAATCCTTTTTAAACATATTTTACAAACTAAATCTATATAAAATTTCCTTTATATAAAATCATTTTATATTATAATAATTCTTCTTTATTATAATCACATTTTCTCAAATGTTTATTATTTAAATGTTTTATCTTACCCTTAAGACTATATTTAAAACTTTTTATTAAAGTACGATCCTTAACTCACTATTATCAAATGGCGAGTTTTTAACTTAATTATGTTCTTCGAACACCTAGTCAAATCATGGAAATTAAATCACAAAGGGTTCTTTTTAAATCAAAGCTATAAATGCTCCTAGATAAACCGAGCACCATTTAGCAATTAACAAACAACAGTCAATGCTTATTTAAATTAAGCATAACCGAGCAAACGATAATGATAATAAATAAATATTATCACATTTAAACCAACACACTTTATAACTATAAAAAGTTTTGAACATTATTCCTTTATATATATAAAATATAATCCTAAGCAAAATATTTAATTTCCCAAAGTTTACAAAAATTTCAATACCATGTCTGTTGGCCTTGATCAAGTGTTTAGAAATCCCTAGCGATACCGTGGCGTCCCACGTCTCGACCAGAATTCATAAAACCTCAATAGACCAGTTAACATAATATGTTTTTATAACATTAACAAATACGCTCTCGTATGAATAATACTCTCAAACTCATTCTAGGGTGTCGCTTACCTTATCTCTAATGAGCCAAACCCCACCAAAGCCAAGGTTCTCGCTTAACCTTGCGCTCTAATACCAATGTAACGACCCGCCATTTTAACCATCGAAAGTCGACACCGAACACTATCACTATGTTCAAATTTCGCGCATCCAATCGACAAAAGGGTGGATTCTTAGGGTAAATAAAAAGAAAAAGAACAGATAACAGAGAAAACATAATCTCACAACAGAATCGACAACATATAATATAACAAGGACAGTAGAAACTGTCTCTTCAAAAAAATACAGAGTATATCAGAGATAAAGTAAACCTTATCAGCTGGACAGTTATAAAATCATGACCTTACAAATGCTGATAGGTATACTATAAAATATAGTGGAAAATAAAATACTACGATGGGTGAATCTTCAACTCCCCTCCACGATCTCCAAAACTTCAAAGACAACCTGGGAAAATACTCGGTTTGACCCGAGCAATATAAATAAATAACACCCGGATCAGTCTGGAAATACCAGCGTGAGATAACTCGATAATGAAGATCATATAAAAGTTCTACGGGATCACGCCGCTAATGCAGAACATGTTTTTACCTCACAAGATTAACATCCATACAGGCAAGAGCAGAAATAAACATCAGGGAACAAATCCAAATAAGAATGGGCATATATAATATTAAAATCAGACTTGGAAGAATGAAAATAATCTGAACAAAATCCAAACGAGATAGAATGAATAAACAAGATAACTGTCCAAACTTGATAGGATGGACAAAACAAGATAACTGTCCAAACTTAATAAAATGGACATAATAAAATAACAGTCCAACTTGATAGAATGGACTAAAAAAGGTAACAATCCAACTTGATAGAATGGACTAAATAAATACTTAAGTGCCGTGACGAGGAGTTGGCTCTACTCGTGGTAATTTAAAGCTAAAATAGATTCAAGGTTTTCGAATGAAATAAGGAAAGGAAATTTTCTAAAAAATGACTAGGAAGGTGCACGTCCCTTGAAGTATACCTCTAGCAATATACTTCTGAGAAGCTCATTTACTCTGTGACAGTTCTCGGACAATACCAAGTCGGACACCGCCAGACCATACCGAGTATTCGAATATTTTCACATCTAAGTGCACAACCGAATCCAAACTAGATGAGATGTGAAAATACCCTAATGGGAGCAACCCCACATAGCTTGGCTTCCTCTCGCGCTTTTGTTTTAGTCATTTTCGACGAAGGATAGCAACGCTCAACGGAGCAATAAATCGTCTTAGAATGACAATAATAAAGTAGCTGAAGTAACCGATAGCTGGGATACCAACTATTGAGGATATAAAAACGATCGTATATGGAAATTAAATCTTGTATACTTATCACCACTCATTTAATTCAAACTTGTACTATTTCTTGGTTAACAATAATACCGGACAAGTCAAGGTAGTGTTACCTCAAAGTCATGTCACAGATTATTCTTAACTTTGGAAATAGCGACAAGTCTACTTCTTCGATGTTTAGTGCTAATTATACAAATAATCGTTTCCATATAAGTGATTCACTTTATAGAAATAATTTATTTCCATAAACGAATCAACATTTTTCTTTTTAAAATGAACTGAACTTGTGCTTGATTCCATATTAGAATTAGTTCTTGATTGAAAATGTTACGAGAATAATCTTTCCAAGTGCTCGACCTCGAAGGCCTAAACCAACATCAGATCGACACCTAGAATATTATCTCAAAGGATAATAAAAAAATTTAAATACCTTTTACGACTTTAAAAATAATATTAAATTATCCTGGAAGATAATTAATCACATTTAAAATCTCTTTTAAATAAACAAATCCATAATCTTTAATAAAGTAGATAATTATTTCCAAACACTTTTATAACATTGGTAAATTAACTTTACAATCTTTATTAAATCAGTTTATTAAAGCAATTTTATTATATTATTTAATTTACTTTAATCACTTTTATTAAATCGATTAATTAACATTAAATATCATTAATTACAAAGATTAACTAAATTCAAATGATTATTAGTGACAAATGAATAAGCCATCTCAAACATATTTATTAAAATGATAAGTAATTTTAAATTCCATTAATTAAAACAATAATTAATTTCAAATAATCATAAACTAATTGAATTAATTAAATTCAACCTCATTAGTTAAAACGAGTAATTAAAATATCATTTGTTAAAATGATTTATTCAACTATAAAACATCATCAATTAAAATGATTTAACTAAATTCAAAATATCATTAGTTAAGACAAGTAATTAAATTTAAAACAATCATTAATTAAAATGGTTAAAAAAAATTCAAACATCCATTGATTAATTACCTTTAAATATCATTAGTTAAAATTATTATTAGTTTCAATTATCATTAATTGAAATAGTTAATTAATTCCATCACCATTAATTAAACTAATTAATTAAGTTCAATAAATTAATTAAACTCCATTAATTAAAAGAATTAATTAAACTCAAATAATCATTAGTTAAAACGATTAATTAACTATAAAACATCATTAGCAAAATGATTACTTGAATCTAAAGATAAACCAATTTTCTTATCATCATTTATTAAATTGGTAAATTAATCTCAAAATCATTAGTTAAAATGATTAATTATTTTAAATTATTATTAATCAAAATGATTAATGAAATTTGCAATATTCTTTTTAGCGGAAACACAAGCTCAAGTTCATATGATAAGGTTTTAAGAATAGAATTTAATAAATGACGATATAGTGAAATCGCTATAACGACAATTAACAAGTTAAATGGAATATCAGGGTTTAATTCAATAAACCATCGATAACAGCATACAAATGTAAATAGATAATTTATGGGTGAGAAACCCCCATATGGGTCTCTCTACAGATTTTTTCTGCAAATACGTGGTTATGGATAATATATAGATAATCACATGGGTTTATAACGATCAAATTAATATGTCATCTATTTGCCAATTGAAAATTCAACCAAACAAGCAATCAAATAATTTAACTAACATCCAAGCAATCAATAAACATTTATAACATCATTGATATGATATAATAAAAATAATGTGAGTTAAACTCGCCTTGATTTTCGTTTTTAGCGAAACATTCTAGTTTGGACTAAATTCGAACGATCGTTCGATTTTAGCATAAATTTTTATGAGCTCCAAATCAAACCAAACCAACTCTAAAATGTGGGCATCAATATTATGAATCCAACGCGACTGACCGCGTTTGATTTGGACCTAATATGAACAAGTTGTTAATTTTATAGGAATTTGAATTAAATTAGTTAATTAATTATATAATTAACTAACTTAATCATCCATTACCCCTAATTATACTTCTTCCCCAAAATTAACTTGTTCCTGTACAAGGATATATATGCACGCTCAAACGCC
Organism: Allium fistulosum; assembly: GCA_030737815.1. NCBI lineage: Eukaryota > Viridiplantae > Streptophyta > Magnoliopsida > Asparagales > Amaryllidaceae > Allium > Allium fistulosum. The sequence goes on from CM060906.1 coordinate 107,968,681, forward strand.
GTGCATCTCAGCTACCATTCTCCTTCATCCCTCTATTAATCGACGAGACGTCAACTCCGACAAGCCCCACTACCTCTCCTCTTCATAATGCAACCCAAAGATTGAAGCTCGATCGCATACCGCTCCTCATGACCCGATGGCGACGAATGCGAAACCCAGTTGACGCGATCCACGATGAGGCGCCGCACTTCACCATGTTCTGCCATCCGAAGCTCCACCACGTGAGAAACTCAAAACCAATTTCCAATTCAACCATCTCCTCCCCCAATGCAAGCTAAGTCAAACCCTAGCTAGACCGTGCATTTTGACGATCCGCAAACAAGATCGAACACTAACAAATGTATATAGGATTGAAGATCTAGTCAAAACGGCCGCAAAGGACCTTGTTTCATAATTTTTAGTTGTGTTTGTGAATTGATATTGATTTTCAAAGATGAGAACATAGCACAGTTTACTGTAAACGTGAATGAAGCACTTGCAAAGATGGTTTTGCATTGGATAAACTTGATTTTATAACCAAATAAAATACAATAAAAGAAACACTATCATTATGTTTACCTTTACCATAGCAGAAAATTTCTCGAGCCGCCAAAATGTCCACGACGTCATATCGTTATTTATAAATTGAATTTTGAATTGATATTTACAATGATTTTTAAATGAAATATTTACGGTACTCTGCTACACAATATTTCATTCGAATTTGAACTACGACTGACCGAAATAAAATATAACCGTGCACTAAAATGCGACACGATCATAAATCAAAAGTGAATTACATAGATTGTTTTATTTTGTGAAGTTTCCCAAATATTATCATTTGCCGATAAATCATCAGACGAATAATTTCAATATTTTTCAAATTAAAAATTTGAGAAAAATCATATAAATTAAATATAAAAAGAACGTTATCAAAAATTCAATCGTTTTATTACAATTTGATTTTTTGTTATTTATTCGAACCATTTGTTATTGTAATAAATTTAAAAATGGGCTTACCGTTATTATTTATTAATTAAAAAGAGTTAAAATAAACTATTATATCTATTTAATTCATATTTAGTTCACCATTCAAATATTTAGTTCTCAATTTGTATATTTAAACGATCACTATATTTGAATTCAAAGTATTGAATTCCAAAATCAAATTATTTAGATATTTAAAATTAATTCAACATTTAAAATCAAATGACCAAAATTTTGGAATGTTACACACAGCCAGAACATCGCTTTCTCTTTTGAGGTTGATGCTGCTTTTCTCTTCTCATGGGTATTTATCAATGCAATTCGTCTATTTTTATTTTTATTTTGATTGTAGCGTCCAAAATGGGTTTACATGTTAATTCTGGCCCGACCGCTAACGGAACGGACCGGATTGGCCGACATTCGGCTGAATCGGACGGAATTTTGAATCATGGTTTGGATACACTGTTTTTGGGCTCTTTTTACTAGCACTAAGTAAATTATCCAGTCTCAAAATGAACAACTTTTGAGGGGTAAAATATATTTGATCAGGGATGCGCTTTCCCCATATCACATCACATGTTCTCAAATTAAAATCACTTAATCTTCCCCATATATAAAATAGATGGAAAAAAATCATATAAACGTGCAGATCACTGTTTGAACTACATCCATATGCGCGTAGCCACTGGTTTGCAATAGTATTTAAAGCATGTGCATTATTACACAAAATACATGCTATAAGTCATCATGCGATTGATTTTTCTTTTCCACATCAATGAATAAAGCACTTAAGACTCGTGTCAACCATAGCGGCTACTGGCACAAAGTTGGATGCGGATGGCATTACATTTAAAGATATACTATCATATATTTTCTTGTATGAAACTAAATTTTCATACCGTTTATTTCATCAAATACTATAAAAGAATTTAAAATATCCACATAGATTTTCTTCAATCTATTCAACTACAAACTCGTATTAAACATCAACCTTCATCCAATCATCCACCTCAGGTCCTCAACCACACTCCACTTTGTATTCTTAACCATATCAACCCCATAACGGGCCGCCACGACCCAAACGAACAAACACAACCGGCCCAAATATCCAAAGCACCAGCGTCAGCGTCCACAAAATTAACCTGTTCCCAACATTGCTTAAAATCACTTCCTTCTCCAACAACCTCACCGCCATTTCATTCCTAACCCCGCCTCCTTCATCATCTCCCCCCACAACGTTAATCAATACACTCACCTGCGTCAAGCAGTACACCGCCACACACTCGCAGAAGAACACCGCTACAAACCCTAAAATCACCACCGCACATTTCAACTCCTTGCCGTCGCTCCGCAGTGTGAGAAGGCGTCATCGGTCATGTCTAGTCCGTACGACCTGGAAGCATTGGTCAGGACTTCGCAGCAGATGATGATGGATTTGGCTGCTGTTAGAGTCGCCTACATCATGTTTCGAGTACGTTCTTCTTCTCGTTTGCTTTTAGTATGTAATCGATCCATACTGTCAGTAGTGCAAAGTTTAGAAAAGGTATTATTCCAACTTTGATTTAGAATTTAGTCAAGCATGTAACCATGCTCAAATTGATTCTTGGGAAATCTGGTTGGCTGAAATGTATGCATTTGCAGTAATGAAACTGTTTGAAGTGTTTGGCAGGATACTTCTGTTATTAGTTTAACTTAATTATGAACTTTGGTTTTCAGTTCACAGGATACAACGGCAGAAAACATGAGTTTGTTTTTTCTTATTCGTAATCACATTATGTAATTATTCAGGAAATTAGCCTAAACAATTTTGATTGTATTCACGAAGTCTGGATATTATTTAGTAAACATAATCATGTCACTTTGGTAGCATATAAAAATGTATTGACAAAATGATACTAGAATCCTCACAATAAATCAATGCCAAAACAGCTCATTCATGGTGGAGAATGTTTTAAATGTAAAGCCTTTTTATAAAGAGGTTAGGAACCAGGCTTTATTTTTGAATAAATCTTCTGTTTATGGATGTGCAAACTTACATTATTTCTTTACAATTTTTAATTAAACATTCATGGACATCTGAACTTTTGTTTTTGCCATTGTTGTTGGTCACACAGCCGGAACATGAATAAATTCCATCTTTAAACTCTAATAAAAAAAAATCAGTGCAACACCTGGTAACACATGTCACAGTAACATTGCAGTAAAACAAATAAAAAAAAACGAGCAAGGAATCCTGACTACATGTTTACTGGCCATAGCTCAAATTTTGGTAGGGGACACATTTGAAGACCTTGTATCCCTAACACAGAATACGTCAAACCTGAAGAAAAGCTTAAGTGGAAACAAAAAAATGATCCCACATCTTGGAATGGAAAAATATAAATCTATTTAAATTATACTATATACGTGTACTTGATGTTGGCTGAGATAATTCTAGGTGTTAACCTTAAGAAAGTTTACATGTAGGTTTATTTCATCCACTTTTTCCGTCAGGTATCCAATAATAACATAATCCACTGTCTTCTAATGAAAAATTTCTACTGTACCCTTTAAAATTAGCGTTGGCTTACCCTGCTCTGCAGTCCAACTACATACCTCATTTCACATGTTTGCTAATCCCGCTCAGATATTTAATAGTAAAATAATCCAATGTCTTGTAATGAAAAATTTGTAATGTACAATCTAGAATTAGAGTTAGCTTAGCCTAATCTGCAGTCCAACTACATACCTCATTTCACATGTTTGCTAAAATGTCTTAAATCAGTAATCCATTGTATCCAATTGCTTAAATATTGAAATTTTAAATTTTAAAACTATGAATTTTTGTACTTTGAATTTTGAAAATTTAAAGATAGAACTTTGAAAATTGAAATTTTGAATTGCGAAAACTTGAAGTTCAAAATTTTGAAATCGGAAATTTCGAATTCTTCAAACTAGAAAATTTAAGTTCTAAAATTTTGAATTTTGACTTTGAATTTTTAGATTAAAAAACTTCAAATTGATTTTGTCCGTATGAAATTTTGACTTTTGAACTTGAAAACTAGAATAAGAGTTTGTAATTTTTTTAGTTTATAAACTCAAAAACAAAAAAGCAAATTTTACCTTTTCAATTTTCATACTAAATTTTGTAAGTCAAATGTAATTTAAATCATTAAATCCGTTAAATGGATGACTCGTGTATAAAGTGGATGGCCTTAGTAAAGATTATAGTTGGCAACGGTATTAAAAACAAATCAAAGCAACATTTGTACGATTTTCTTTAAAAGTTTAAACTGTTATAATAACCAATTTTTTGTTCAAATTTATACATATTATTTTAAAACAAAGTTTTTTTTTGAATAAATTGCCCTTAGCAGTTTTTGAATAAAAAAAGGACAAACAGAAAAATGAACCTATATTAATTAGATTTAGGTTTGAACTCAACAAGAATATTGTCGTGAATTTAAGTATTTTTCTTCAATCTTTTTACAAGGCTTTTGTAATTTATATTAGAGTATTTTAAAAGTGTTTTAGAATTTGAATAAAGTTTGATCATTAATTATGAATTATTAAAGCAGAGGGTTTATTTTAAATAAAAGAAAGCATACTTTTGAAGTTTTTAGATAAACTATAAAATAGTTATTTTTAAGTAATATTTTAAATAAATGTTTAAACCATAATTATAAATATTTTAATGTATATTTTAAGTATATATAATTTTTAGAAAATTAGTTAATTATTTTATTAAAGTAATTAAAAGCTTATGTAATATAATATTTTTTAAAAAATTTTAGAATGTTAATAAATATCTTAGCATATAAATAAATTAGTATACATATACCTATACATACACACATACATATACATATATATAGACACACACATCATTTTTAAAAGGTTTTTGAATTATATTTTATTAACATGAGTGATACTTTATTCAAGCAGAGCACTCTTTTTTAATGTCTCGAGGACTCGAACCCATGACCTTTAGGACCTCTGCCTAAAGTGTCACACCCCTAACCACTTGAAGTAGAGATCCTTGGCTAAAAGGTTTTTAAATTATAAACAAATGTTTTTAAAAAGGGGTTTAGGAGTTAGTTAAGTAGCTTAAAAGTGCTTTATTTCTTTACTTGTTTATGAAAAGTAATTAATACTATACTTAGCACCAAAAGCTGACAAAGTAGACTTGACTATCTATGGAAGTTAAGAATGATATTCGAGTAGAGTTTAGAAGTAATTATGCTCTAACCACCAGTCTTCACTCTTGGCCGAGGGATAGTAGGTTGAGGAGGTCGAAAACATGATAGGTATACAAAACTTGATTTTCATAAGAGATCATTTTTAGAACTAGATAGTCGATTAGTCGACTATCGAACTTGACCATTTAATTTAGAAAGTATATGAAAGCTTCATGGCTTCATATCGTTTGAGATTCCATAGGAAGGACTCATTGGTATGAAACATCTCTAGCTTTAAGAATTGTATATATTCGAGATCCCTAGGGAGGAATCCTTTATATAATGTTGGTTTACTTCTAAAAGAACCGAAATTGAGTTAACCGAAAATTCATCGATTTAGTTTTGAAGAGTCTAGGATTGCACAAGCATGTTATGTATTACTTATCGAAAACCAATGCAAAACTAGTATACGAGTCTACGTTTTGGAAGCAGTTGTAAGTGGAATATTATAGAGTTGAACTGTCTATTCTATTAAATTCAAGGGAAATGTCAGCATTAACATTTCAGACTAATGCTATAGAGTTGAACTGTCTATCCTAAGGTTAAGTTCGAGGAAGAGGTCAACGTTAACATTTGTCGGACGACTTGTGTTAGAATCCATGGAGAGATTCGTGAACTATTCGAGTGATGAAGACTCATATGAGAGATGTTGAACATGACTTCTCCATCGGAAATAACTAAAGACAGAGTAGGATGCAGAACTTAGGGTTTAGCTAACCTAGAAGGGTATATCAACTCCATATCTAGAGATGCTTATCGATGTTGCTAGCAGGAGTTGATGATACTTGGTATCATGTGTTCATACGTGAGCCAGTTGTGCTTACCTTATAGTTTATTTTATCTAGAGATATACGACGCTTAAAAGATAGTTTCTGATCCTTGTCATGGAGGCCTATGTTAGAACCTCCATTCTATGTTTCAATGACAACAACTATACAATCATATATATTATACATTTTATCAAGCTTACATGTATGTACTACAAGGGAACATCATGCTCAAAGATATTGAGACTCGAAGACAAACAAAGATCTATGGACCATGCTATGATTAGTAAGGTTACTCTAGTGAATTAAGAGTTTTAGATAAAACATTGTAAGGTATCCTTGAGTATACATGCACACATAATTTCATATACACTTAACATAAATTGAAAAACTGAATTTATCATTCACGGACATTTGAGGAGAAACCACAGACGTCTCTGACAATACTTGGTAAAAATTTTCCCGAGGTCACAGACGTTTGAGGTTTCCCCACAGACATTTGTCATTTGAAAACTGCAGAATTCTGAACGGACACTTCTTTAAAATGAATAGAAATCAAATCTACATCTAAAGGTTGCAGCCATTAAAATGAATAGACCTTATTTATCATAGAGTGGATAATGGTTCTTCTTTGTGAGCTTATTTAATTCTTTATAGTCAATGCAAAGTCGAAGAGAACCACCTGCTTTGATAGCGAAGACGACTGGCGCTTCCTATTCTTATATGTTTCTTCTTATGAAACCTTTCTCCAAAGCTCACGGATCTGCTTACTCAATCCCTTCCTTTCCCTAGGCGCCATATGCCCTACGGGTAATGCTACTGGCTAGCAAAATAAATCTTGAAGTCAATCTCTCTCTTAGGAGGGTAGTCCCCTAACCTCCTCAAGGATGTTTGGAAAAATTTCCGACGATAGGAACCGAGTCTGACTCTGATGATGATGAATCAAGGGAATAAAGGAAGCTCAACATAACTGACCCTTGCGGGTCGCAAGAAATCTCGAGAGTCCTACTGATGCATATCTCTAGTCTAACGACTCTCCTCTCACAATCTAATATAGCTTCATATGTGGATAATCAATCTATTCCTAAAATCATCCCATACTCCAAAAATCCCAAAATATAGGCGTCATAGTCAAATTCTACGTCTAGAATATAAATTTTCAAACCCCCACAAACCATAGACAAGAGTGACGATCCTCCTATGGGGTTTGAAACAACAATGTGGTCTACTACTAAAGAGATGTCTAAGTGCAAACAATCTACCAAAGAACTAGAGATGAAAGAGTGATGCTCTAGGATTGAAAAGAGTCTGAGTGGGAAAATCAGAAATAGAAACCAAATTTCCTGCCTCGATCCAGTCCGTTGCTGGAAGATATTTGTAAGGATCTGATTCTTCGACTTTCGAAAATCGACATCGATACGTCCATTGTATCAAATGCCGAGCAACCGAATGCCGGAAAACCGAATTCTTAGGGTTTTAAGAAAGAAGTGGTAGAAGAAAAGATAGAAGAAAAAGAAAGAAGAACAATAGAACAACATCAGAAACAGAAACAATATCAGAATCTCACATTCGCAGCGGAACAATATATAATAGATAAATCAATAGTCTTTTAAAACAAAGAACTATATCAGTTTTATACATACATCAATCAGAGTCAATATACAACTCAATACAACAATGGACAGTTATATAAACTTGTCCTCATACAGAATACACAGCGGAATAAATAAACAAGTACGGATGTACGTTTCGCCATCCAACTTGCTTCCAAAGCTCCAGAATATCCAGAATATCCTGATAACATAACTCTAGGCTGCCCGTGTGGAAAATAATGGGCACCCAGAGTTTAGAAGGGAAACAATAAACTCCGAGTCAGTCATGGTGACTGGTGTGAGATCGTAAAACAGTTTATTTTTAAAACAACAACAGGATAATTTTAAAATCAATTCGAAATGCTTTTGGAAAATGAAACTACCATAAGACCTCCCGCCATACACACAATGCAAACGCAGAATTGGAGGAGATTTCTTCTTATGATAGTCAAAGATGCTTACTACGTAAAACAAATCATTTTTTTGATATTATTATTAGTGCATAGTGTAGAAAACATTTCGAAAGTATAATATTAATCTTAGCCAACATACGACCAGTATCGTATGCCTACTATAGCTACCATCTAAACAGTGGTGACCACCGTACGTAAATGACAGGTTCTACAACTAATACCATACAGGGTTTCGTATTGGAGTTTGGATTTCCAACAAATGGTCAGGCCAAAGAACTTCCCATTGCCACATGGAAACGCCTTTGGTAAGACGTCCCGAGAAATAACCTAACATTACGGTTAGATTTCTGCCAACACAAGGCTGAGTTACCTCTGCAAAAATAGGTAACTACTGACACGCGTATGCCATCCCCCGATCGTAACCGATCTTCCCGAGGATCATCGATTTCCAACAACCACATAAGAATAATAATGCAGCAACAACATAGGTTAAGTATCTGGGCTCCATACCATGATACCACCTCTATCCAGAAGGAATGACATACACTAAGGGGCGCTACTCCCTAGAACCTTGCCGCATCCTTCCTGTTTTGACCATTTCCGGGGTGTGAGGTCCGACGAAGTCTCGTCCACAAAGCTACGTTTTGTCACAAAGCCATGCTTCGGGTCAAACAAATGATCAAAGTAATGATCACAAAGATAAATGATCAAACAAATGATCATATCACAAATGATCAAACAATGATCATTTCACAGCAACACTCAACATGTCACGTTACCAAATTGGGAGTATATTGCTGATAAATTTCAACTACATAACATCTGAGCTCGTACGTCTCAGAGAAGGGTGTTAAACTAAGAAAATAAATTCTCCGCCACCAACAGATATGTATTTGAAAGAAATCAGCTTTATATCTCAATCTGTAACGTCAGACACACAATCCATACAAGTCTGTTCCGGGATCGAACAGAACCGAAGGCACTTCTCACGAAGCCCTTGCAAATCCGGATAATTTTCAAATCACGTCCGGACTTCCCGTCACTAAGGGTGATAAAACCTCTATATCGGAGATCAGCCGATGCAGAGTAACTCGACGGTAATCCTTCCATTTTCAAAAATATCCGGTCTTCAACACCGGTCATCAAATGCAATATATTACGACGTATCACATATTCGGAATGGGTTATACGACCCCAAGGTCCTTTCCCGGCTAACCCGAATAGTGAGCGCTTATTTAAAAATAAGTGTGGCATTCAAATTCATCCAATTCACAACAAATACCCATTTAAGGTAATTATTGATAGTCGGTTATTTAACTATCAATAGAGATGCGCAACATCATCAGATTCCAAATTATTTATTTTCCAAAATATCTCTACTAGATATATGATTTCCACACTTCAAAAATAAATCAACGTTTATTTTTAAAACGAATTTCCATTTCGTTTATAAATTCCATAGTGAATTTATATTTCAAATACCTACTGATATACGATTTTCAATTGTTTTCAAACATTCACTTTCGATTTATCTTTACAAAGATAAATTTTCAAAAATCGTTTCATTTTATTATTGGAAAAGCATTTCTATATTTATTTAATAATAAGTAATTTACAAATCTATTTATTTTCAACATTTGAAAATATTCAATATACTTAAATAAATGTTAAGTATATATTTCGTTCTTTAAGGAAATCATTTTCTTAAACACATTATTTGAGTCAAAACGAATGTTACGTAAAACATCGTTACGACGACCCAAAATCACTAGTATAGGGATTCAGAATTAAGATAGATATGTAAATCCCAATACTATATAAAACATTTCCTTTCAGAAATCATTTACTATAACAACAGTGTTATAGTCCACTATTTCCTTCTTCCTCGAAAACGTCTATTTCAACAATGAATGTTGAAATCTATGATTTCGATATTTAATATATTTTAAAACATCGTTAAACCATTAACTTCATTTTTAATGCCACCTCCCCAAAACATATCCATTTTACTTAATAATATATTCACTGTCCAAAATCGTGAATATACTTCACTAACCAAATTTCACTTTTTTCTACACATTTTATTTCAAGAATTTATCCACTATCCAAAATCGTGGATAAAATTCCTTTAATAACCTTCTATATTAAATTCATCAAATTTGATTGATTTTCGGATTTATAAAACAACGTTTATAAATTCTATTTCTATTTTATAACAACTTTGATTTATAAATCTCCTTTATTAACAAATTCGATCAATATTCCATTTAAAGGAAAAAAATCCAATTTATAAGTTAATTTCTTATAAATTTTTTATTCTACAATTTCATTTATTTTTAACTTCACAATTTATAAATCTAAATTTCATTCACTTACGAATTCCATAAATATTTCATTTTTAACACTTATAAAAACTCGTTTTATAATTCCAATAAATTTTAATTTTATAGATATCAATTTTATAAATCTTTTATATACATCGTTTTTAATACTTCAAAAATCCAAATTTAAACCATTTTATAAATTACTTAACTATTTATTTCAAAAATCACCTTTCGGTTATATTTCACAAAAATTATAATTTTTATAACTTTAAAATTTTAAACGTTTATTTATTTAAAATAAATCAATTCAAAAATTCAATAAAACGTCTACTTTCAAAAATCACTTTAAAATCCTTTTAAAGTAAAAATCGTTATTTTTAAACTTCAAAATTGAATCCGATGATGCAACAGCACCAAATAATCAATCACGACAACAAACATCATGTATCAATATGATAATCAACAAATATCACAATATCTGTAACCAAATAAATACTGGTGAGGAATCCAGTTGGATCCCTCCAACCTGTTTTCCTGCATCCACAGATGTTAGCACAATACCAATTCCACTTCGAGGTGGAATATCGCGGTATATGGGATTTATAAAAATATCAATCCGCTATTATGCGGCGCAATAGGGTCTCATCCGCTATATAGTGCGGGAAATCAATCAACTCCAATGTATACATATGCCAATATGTATATATTGCTATATATATAGATACATCCTACTATATCTAATATCACATCCAAACAACAATCAATCAGTCAATAACTGCAAATCCAAATTTTCATTTTCAGTGAGAAGATCTCACCTTAGTTGTAACGTCCCGCTATTTTGGACCATTCGCATCCATTATAAGTGCATAGGTAGACACTCATGCCGGAATTGAATTGCTCAAAATACCGCGTTGTTAATTTAAAATTTGGCAAAACTCAGCATATGTAGTAAATAAATCAATCACAGAATCACAGATACAGAGTAATACAATAATACGCAGCGGAATAGATAAAATAGTAGTTCATGAAGCTACTATATAAACATCAGAGTTAGAAATAAAATACAACAGAATATCTCAAATGCAGTGAAGTCTCCAGTACAACAGATGACTTCTTTGAACAAATCAACTAGAAGAGCTGAAAGCTGAGGCGATAGTTGGATCTCCAAAGGAAGCTCCAAACTCCAAGGGTGAGTCTCAAATGCTGTATCACTCGGTCTGATCCGAGCGTAAAGCAAAATACAAAACACTCGAGTCAGGATTAACATTCTTATATAAATAAATCCAACTCAAGTGAAATATCAATTGAAATACAAGTAACTTAAAGGATGTTTGGGATAACCATCCTCTAAGGATCTTCAGAACTATCTACAAGGTGGAAATATACATTATAACACCATGGCCATTTAAATTTAATTTATACTTAAAAACCCAAATATCAATTCATTTCAAATATAACTATTTTCCCAGATAGTATATATATTAATTAATTTATAAAGTAAAGCATTTAATTTTCTCAAGTCTCGCAATCGATTCAAATCAACTTCAAATTCCAAATTCAAATTTATTCAAAGCTCAATTCATCAATTCCATTCAGTTCTAAATATATCATTTAAATTTTCAATATATTTCAAAGCTTTAATATTCAACATTTTCAAAGTTAAATTTAACAGTTTCATATAGCACTTCATTTAACTTTATTATTATTTAATCAGGGAATATTCACTTAATAAATTCAATATCATTTAACTAGCCTTAAATTTCATTTTACTAAGTATTTCCTTAAATTTATTTAAACGAGAAATATTCATTTAATTATTTAAATCAAACTCAAGTTATAAATCATATCTTAAATCCCAATTTCAATAAGCTTTAAATTGGTTTAATTAAATAAAATTCTTTACTAAATTCAAATTATCTTCCCAACCTTAACTTATTCAAATCTATTTCGAAATATAATTTTTATACTTAACATACTATATGTATTAAATCCATCTTAATTAAATTAAATATCATTATTAAATATATATATATATCATTTCCATTTATATATAAAAATTTTAAGAATCAACATTTGCTAAAACCATATATTTCTTTCCAAAACCATAGAATTCATTTTCAAAATATTTATATATATGGACCAACAGTGTTTGTATATATATTTATCATATGGTTAAGTGATACGGATATTTATCATTTCAATCCGAAATTTAAATATATACGGGTAGAAATCATTTCGACCCGTAAATCCCAATTTCAATACAAATGAAAATCGCTTGGGTTTATCATTTCAACCCATAACGATTTTCTCCTATTCTAAAGTCCGTTCGGGTATGTATCATTTCAACCCATAGTGAATTCTATACTAACAGGGAACTTGCAGAGTGATAACAGATACTAAAAAAATATATAACAGCAGGCATATATCATCAGTATAAATAACAGATACGGGTGTCAGATGTCACAGGTGAACAGATACAAATAATAGTAATAACAGGCATATAATACTAGATACTGGTGTCAGATGTCACAGGTGAACAGTTATAGATAATAGCATATATAACAATGTAAATAACTACAGCAGCATATTTCAATTGCTATTTCAATTGACATCAAATTTAAATAATAAAAGAACGTTAATCGTGAGTGATTGCTCACCTTTCGAGGCTAGAAAATACAGAATGAGACACGGATACGCACGCTGATACGAACCCTGAAATTTAATTGTGAATTCAAGCAAAGCAAAAATCGGTACGAATTCACGGTCGGAGCTGATTGGCACGAATTGACGGACAGATCTGATGATACGAATAGATGAAATAATCAGAAATGGGTCGATGATGTTAAATGGTATAAGTGCACATATATGACTATATGTAACTATATATAATATCATATTTTAGCTCAGTGCCTAAAAAAAAATCAATATTAAATTTCAATATATATATACATCGCAGACTATACGAAACATAAACAGAAAAAAATGCAGACAACTAGTTATAACTTAAATAACTATATACTTGTGTTGACTAGTATATAACTTTAGTATATAACCAAAATAAAATTTTATATAAAAGCCTAGTATATACATACATTAAAGAAATCAAAATAAATAAATAAACATATTACTAATTTAAACTTCACAGGTATAAACGAGTTTATATAAAATAATATACAAAGTTGCAATGCATAGCTCGTCTATATAGAGAAGATTATAATATAACTACAAACTTATAAAAATACACCTTTAAACCCATACTGTTATTATACACACACTACAGACCAGTGTCCAACATTATAACTTATATCATTTCTAAATATATATACACTTTATATATATACTTACCTAACTTTTCAGCAATTTAGATTATATAGCATCAAACCCGAAATAATATAATTTATAATATATTTTACTATATATATAACTCAGAACATATATATATATATATATACACTCTATATAACACAGACCAACTTAGCATACATACTATATATATAACAACTTTCAATGTTTCAAAATATAAACAGTAGCTTATAAGTTAAAGTCAATACATCAAATATATAATATAGTACAGTATAATATAATATAATATGAAATAATAAAATATATAAAACTACAAAAGAAAGGGGCTCGATAGTGCTTTCAATACATAAGTGTGAAATTTCTTTTACAGTAAATATATATAGTACAGTATACATACTAGATAACACTGTCATAACTTATATACTTCTGTATATATACATACTATGTCAAAATCATACAAAATAATATATATGCTTTACAACAACAGATCTGGTTGATCAAAATTTAGATAAAAATATACAAAAATGTAAAATATAAATCAAAGCACACCTATATCAGACTTATATATATACATATATATTAGATGTAAATAACACATATACTTATGTAAACTTTATACCATTCACATATATTATATAACCAAACAAAAACAAGACTTACGGGTTATAGGATGGTCTCGGCAATAGGCATGGGAGGTCGGCATGGGAATGGAAGTGAAAGCTTTGGTGGAGTGCTGGAAGAAGTGAGGCTGCTCTCGGCCTTGCTTGACTTGGGTTGATGGTTGATGGGAGAAAGGCCGGAGGTTGGAGGTTGGGGTCGCATGCTCGGCCGAGGGAGGAAAGGAGGAGGGACGTGGAGATATGGGGCAGGGGGATGATGCGGCCATGTGATGTAGAGTTCGATCAAAACAAAAGAGAAGAACAGCAAAACTGAGACATCTTGAATAAATATACTATGTTATATTATTCTCTAGTGAAGTAATCTAGAAGAAGGCGAATAGAAGGCAATAGGAAATGAACAGATGCATATTTGAATCAGAGGGAATAGGAATAGTCAAATTGTGAATTCAGGAGTTATGAAATTGTCACAGGCAAAATATAAAGTAGAGGAGGAGAGGACGGTTCACAGTGGATCTGGGAAAAATGAAGATAGAAGGGGAAAGATAAAAGGAACCGTGATGTGTACACTAATTGAAAATGAAACGTACACAAATAGATGAAATGGTAATAGCCCCCGTAGATTCAGCTGACAAATATTAAAGCAAATTATTATTGTGGTCCCGCTGCACGTTTCGAATTTTAAAACCAAAGGAAACAGTAAAGCCACAATTTAGGGTACCGTTATAACGAACCGTTTATTGTTTCCGTCACGTACCGGATCTCGAAATACAGAAATAAATATACCATGGAGATCAGCACGACGAGAGGATCAAAACGGTATACAGATATTAGTGGCACAATCATCCGATCAAAAGTCGATAATCGGTACCGAAAATGCTGCTATTTTGCCAGAATTAAGATAAACGGAGCAATAGAAGTCCAAATTTCGCGAAACGAATTTCGTAGTCTAATTCAGAAGGCTCTGAATAAATTTTCTCCTATTGACATATTTTGGTTTCGGAAAACTTTTAAATTCACTGTTATTAACCGGCTTAATTTGATATAAAATTTCATAGGAAAATAAACTTCAATATTATCAGATGAAAATTTACCAGTTGCTATATTAAAATAGACGTATTCCAAATAATAAATTTTTATTTTCAAATTTTATTGTTTAAAATTTCACAAAATTACAATTAACATATTATTAAAACTATTAAAATTTACGGGTCGTTACATTAGTTTTTTATTTTGCAGTCCATTTTCCATTCCAGTTTGTTTTCTCGATTTATAGACCTTGTATAAACAATTTACATCATTTATCAATATTCGAAATAAATTGAACAATTAATTTCTTTTCAATAGATTAAATTAATTAATACTTTTAATTTTAACTAACTCGAAAAATCCATTACTAATAATTGATTTAAACTATTTTCCTTTAAATAAAATTATTTTTCTCATGACTAAATTAACTAAATAAGTAAATTAACAAACTAATTACCCTAATACATTTTCCCAAAGTAACAGTAAGCTAGTGATTTAATTTTGAAACAAATTCCTTCTTTTCAATTTTAAACTGCATATATATATATGTATATTTCTGTATCTAAACAAAATAAATATTTTTCCTTACTGTTATATTTTTCTCTATAATCATTCAAATTTTTAAACTGAAATAAATATTGTAAATAAATCTAACAGACTTCCCATCTGACTGCATCAATTTGAATTAACAAGATTGATACCTTACAGTCGACTTTCCTCCAAACAGACTGCCACCAAGCTCGACACACGACCCCACTGCCGAACCTGGCCACGAACGACAACTGCTCGCCTCATTGCCTCGACGAACTCCACGACATGTCTGCTCCGTGCCTGCCAGATGCAAACACACGCGAGATCCACACTTCGTCGACAATGCCACCTCGCCTTCGAGTCGCTCGCGCACCTCATTGTCGACGTTGAAGTCGACTTCGATTGCCTTGCCTCAATGTCAACTCGTACGCAAGCATCAATGGTCGCGACTTTGCTTCGATATTTTCCAAATCGACTTCGAATTAATAACTGGAACGAGATTTTTAGCTTGCGACCAACTCGCGATTACGAACTTCCCTCTCGTGCGCGAGCGCGCTCTCCTTCCTCAGCTAAGCCCAGATCGAAGAAATCCCATCACCCCCAATTTGATTTTGAAATTGAAAGCTTCGGCCATTATTTCGTTTTTCTCTGAAGCGCGATTGGAAATTTAAAGAGGAGAGGGGATCGAAAAATATAAAGATGAAAGCTCGGCATTTTTCTTTTGATTTGAACGAAAACGAGCACACTTTGTTTCTGCTTGCGTGATGATTTAAAAAGAGGTGGAGGGAGACAGAATTACGTGATTTTGCAGAAGAACGTGCTTACACGATTTTGTATCGTGATTTCAGGCGTGTTTTAAGGAGGAAAGTAGCTGACATTTTGACTTAATTTAAAATATTAAATTCAAATTGAATTCGATTTAAATTTCAACGCGTTTATGTGTCGTATGCTCACATAACAACTCCGAAAAATACGAAATTTGAAATCCGACAATAATTCAATATTACGGACCCAATGGAACTGGTTTCGTCGAATTCCGAGACTGTGCCTCGGAAGGCTATTTTTAAATATCGATTCAAACGATATAATTTCAAAACTGAACAAATAACTGTAAAATTCAATTCTGAAGCTTCTATTATCTTCAGTATTATCATTACGAATTTTAAAAGCTTTTGAAATATTTTTCTTCATCTTAAAATTGAAGATTCAAATTTTTATTCAACTTTCAATAGATTAAATTTTATAATTTAATCGCCAATTTCAAATTTATATTTGAAATTCACGTCAAACCATCATTCAAATATTTAAAATTAATTAAATATTCTCAATTTAAATTGTTCAAAATTCTGGGTCGTTACAATATTGCATCCAAAGCCTGAATCTGAGCTGCAGGTGCACTCGCTCCCTGCTCCATCTTCTGAGGATAAAACTTACTAAAGCGACCAAGCTGTCCACAATTGAAACACCTTCCCTTCATTCCTGCCTTCTTACAGTCTTTTGCATAATGACCATTCATTCTACAATGGTTACATTTCTCACTTTTCTTGATTCGCTTTTGAGGGCCTTCCCTTTCTTTCCTCTTACCCTTCTTGTCCTTCCACCACTGTTTCTTAGAGCTTGTAGGAACCGACTTAAGCTCTTCTTCCAGCTGCCAATATATAGGTTGACCATTCTATCGGTCCTTCAAACCTAACCACCTAAACTTTCGCTCCATATCTTCCAACCTAGCTTGTGTCTCCTTGAAATCCTTCATGCCAGAAAACGTTCCGCCCCTTATGCTAGTGAAGTCCTTGCATAGCTTAGAAAAATTGGCTAGTGTAGGTGGATTAAAGGAATTTCCACCTACCAGTGTTGTATTGGACGCTTGCCCTTGTACCTCTGGTATCATAGCTCTACGGAACTAGTCATCCATAGTCTGCAAAGAAAAGGAAACTTAGGCTCGAAAGAATCGAAAGAAGGTTGAACTGGACTTTGAGGAGATTTTTATAAAAACTCTTTTATACTTAAAAACTATTTCAAAGAGTTCTTTTTTGAAAAATACTTTTAAAACAAGTTATTTTGGAAAATACTTTACTTTTAAAATAACTTTTTAGGAATCCTGTAAACTTAAGCTCTTATACCAAGTGAAACACCCCACACCCCTTAATATACCCAAAAGGACATATTAAAAGACGTAGTGCGTTGTAGGTATAACTGAAACTAACAAAGACCAAGATTCACAAGACAAAAATAAGTAAAAACAGCGGAAACTAAAATAATAACTTATTTAAAATAAAACTTTCATAATTGCTTCATAAATAAGTCAAATACCAAATACATCATTCGTATCTCAAAACTCATCATGTCTTATGAAATAAAAATTCATAGTCTCAAAATCAGAGTACATAATATCTCTCATAATAAGCCAGTACACAAAAAGAACTAAAGCTGAAATAAAAAAAATACATGGTAGAAATCTCCTCCAAGAAAACTCCAAGCAACAACAATATACTAACTTCTCCCTTGATTGCCTATGGGGGGAGAGGGGAAAATAGAGGAGTGGGTCAGTCTAAAAGTCTGATGAATGATAGTAATTACTAGAGTCTTTAAGCAAGATAAAAGTAATAGGCTCTAGAACCGTTCTAGTATATAAAAGAAAACAAAGGAAATAGAAAAAAGATAAACTGAAAATAAATACGAATATTATTGCTCAATTAGTAAGATAAGTTAACTTTGATTGCTTGCACTTGTCCTTGATTTCTGTTTTGGTTAGGCTGAATTCTTAATCATGTAATTAGGATGTAATCCTAATTCTACCATTTTGAATCGACATGCTACTTCATAGACCTTTCTACGGACCAGCCGCTATATAACTTCCTACACAGCAGCCAATGGTATCTACGAAAGATGCAAAGAGCAACCACTGTGGATCCGGACGACATATATAGCTCTCTACACAGAAGACAATGGTGTCTACGAAAGACACTCATACTAAGCGCTTGGAACTCATAGCTATTACTGAGCACCCGAACGGAAGTCGCACGCGTAACTGCCACCATGCCCATGCTACCTTTTGCTCCACCTATTGGGTCTTCTTATTACCTCAAACTTCCAGCATAGCGTGCCCCTCATCCCACTTCAAGCTAATGTGAGATTAACGTGTGTCCATAGAAACTATATGAGAAATGCTATTGGTGCTGGTCCTTCATCCAAACAATATCTAGTTGTGCCCCTTATCCAAATCCCCCGTGATTTGGACTTTTATTTGACCAATTACTACCATTCTTAGCATAAGCGTGCTCTCATCTCACTTCAGACTAATGTGAGACACCGTTTTGTCTAATAGAAAATGCTATATGGTAGAAGTTCTACTTTCATCTTTGCTTATTAACTTAGATAAATTATTTAAATAAGCCTTTATTATCATCTTTACTTTCTACGCTTATTAATTTATCCCATGTCTTAAAATAAGCCTCATTCTATTCTTTTTCTTATTATAACCTACGTTATAATCATGCTTATTACTTAACCCAAGGTTTAAGTGTGAAAATAAGCTTCTTTCATCTTTTAGTTACAATTCTACGTTATAACTAAGCCAATTAATTAGTTCAATTTTAATTATAATTAGACTTAATTTCAATCCAATTACAGTCTTTATAATTTACATCTCATAATTATAAATATGACAATCTCTTTAATTCAGTCCAATTAATACCATAATTAGGCATAATTTCAGTCTTAATTTCATTTTATTACAGTCTTTATAATTTACATCTTATCCTTCGTTATTTCAGAATTCTTATAATTTAATCCAATTTCGCATTAATTCTATTCTAATCCATACGCGAAGAAGAAGGAAAAATAAAAGAAAACTGGAAATAGAAGAAAATCCAAGACGTAGGAGAAAGATGTAAATAACGCATAAATAACAGTAAATAGATTAAAGAGGCATTTCACCAGAAAGACAAACTTTGCAGTCCAATTAGTTTCTAGGACACATCCACAGAAATTAATTTCAAGGCCAAAGTCAGCAGAATAATTACTTTTAAGGACAAAGTCAGCAGTCTAATTACTTTCAAGGACATAATTTCATAGGTTTTTAAGCCTTAGAAACTAATTATTTTGCATTTTGTCCTTAAAAAAATCATTTCAGTTGTGTGTCCTAGAAACTAATTGCATTTGATAAAGAGGCCCTTGTGGCTAATTTCCACTAGATTAAAATACTGTAAATAAATGAAAAAACTATAATTAACAGAAATAACTAAAATTAACTGAAAAGAATAGCTAGAAAGAAATAGACTGAAAAATAATTTTAAAAATGTAAATAAAACTGCTAAAAAGGTTATTTCAAAAATCATAGTAAAACTACAACTATTGAAAACCCTATTATTTTAAATTACTTAAAGAGATCTTAAAATAATTACAATCACTCACCTCCGGTTCTAAGCTCTTTCTTGGTCTTCCCGGATCCACTTGGAGTTGTTAAAATATTTTTATTAAAAAGATTCTCTCCTTGGAAAATTATTTCTTTTAGAGTCTTTACTGAAAAGGTGAACCCAAGCGGAGAAAATCTAAAATGAGAAAAATTGTTAGGCCTAGAGTCTTATTTATAGGGGTAGAAGTGGATCTCAGACCGTTGGATTTCGAGATTGAATTGGATGCAACCACGTCATAGGCTGAATAGGAGCCATCGGATGGAAGCACGGAAGAACCAGATGGAACAGAAGAATGCAAAATGATGTGTTCGCTAGCTACTGGAACGAAGGAATGAATCCTTCATTCATTCACTCGAGGCGAGTCGATCATAGGGTCGACCGCCCACTATGCCAGGTCTACCGGCCGGTCGACCTAGGCAATGGAATGGTCGACCTCTTGGTTTATCCTAATACAGTACATTATTAGTTCTGAGTAATTTGGTTAATTGTTAAACTTCATAACTTACAATGATACGACTTCTTGCATTGTAGTGTACTCTGATTGGCTCTAATAGAATGTGATGCGATCAACAGCGTTGGTTCCTCATACCTATCTTATCACGTCTAAAATAATGTATGCACACTGGTAAATAATATACGTATCTTTGAAAAAGGAAGTGCAAGGTATTTCTCATACCATGTTTCAGTAATAAAAGCATATTATCATTAGTTATATATATACCTTATAATATATCAAGTATTAAAAATTTTAGTATTTAAAGCATTTCAGATGCAGATTCTAATAGCTTATATATAGTATATAGGGAAAATCTGAGTACTGGCGAGTAAAGCGACTAAAGAAACTGATTTGTTGCTTTTTATAAATTTTATTTATTTACTAAATAGGAGGGGCCCCACGTATTCATTCTTCAATCAAGTGCATGTATCCGCGAGTGTTTTTAGAATGACTCTAATATATAAACATAGAAACAAAAATGTTTTCTGTTTACTAGGTTGGTACAATAGGGAATTTGGTATTCATCCCCAAAAATAAAGGAAGAAGTTCTTGCAGAAGGAGCTTTACAACCTATTATTGGACTGTTAAGGTATTGCTTCGTATTTTAGCCCTACTAGATTTATGTGAAGTTCAACCATCATAAATTTATTAGTCTTATTTTTTGTTTTTTAGGAGCCTTTATATTTGGATGATTTCCATCCACCTTACCAATAAACCTATGTTTTATTGACTTTATGCTTACTTATTAGCTTGAATCAACCATATTTTAGCTTTTAATCATGCATTAGTGGCTCACTGAAACTTTACGTGACATTTGAAATTTCTACACCATAATTATACGACGGTAACCCTTTCATGATTCTATGTGTGGCAGTTCGTCCTGCACAGAAAGTCGGATGGAAGTAGCTTTATCAATTGGCCATTTTGCCGATTCTGATTCTGACCGCAAAGTATGCACTTCCATTATCATTACTACTAATTTTTTTCTGTGTTTTTCCAAAACCTATTTCTAAAGCACCTATCTTGTTGGTTCAAATTGTACATAGAGGTGCTGTAAGACCTCTTGTTGAACGTACTAGATAAATGCTTTAGAAATAGGTTTTGGGAAAACAAAAAAAGAAATTAGCAGTAATGATAATGGAAGTGCATACTTTGCAGTCAGAATCAGAATCGGCAAAATGGCCAATCGATAAAGCTGCTTTCATCCGACTTTTTGTGCAGGACGAACTGCCACATATAAAATCATAAAAGGGTTACCGTCGTATAATTATGGTGTAGAAATTTCAAATGTCACGTAAAGTTTCAATGAGCCACTAATGCCTGATTAAAAGCTAAAATATGGTTGATTCAAGCTAATAAGTAAGCATAAGGTCAATAAAACATAGGTTTATTTGTAAGGTGGATGGAAATCATCCAAATATAAAGGCTCCTAAAAAACAAAAAATAAGACTAATAAATTTATGATTGGTGAATTTCACATAAAGCTAAAAGGGCTAAAATACGAAGCAATACCTTAACAGTCTAATAACAGGTTGTAAAGCTCTTCTGCAAGAACTTCCTCCTTTATTTTTGGGGATGAGTACCAAATTCCCTATTGTACCAACCTAGTAAACATAAAACATTTTTTTTACATGTTTATATATTAGTCATTCTAAAACACTCGCGGATGCATGCACTATGATTGGAGAATGAATATGTGGGCCCCCCCTCCTATTTAGTGAATAAATAAAATTTATAAAAAGCAGCAAATCAATTTCTTCAGTCGCTTTACTCGCCAGTGTTCATAGCTTTTCCCTATATACTATATATAAGCTATTAGAATCTGCATACGAAATGCTTTAAATGCTAAAATTTTTAATACTTGATATATTCTAAGGTATATATAACTAATGATAATATGCTTTTATTACTGAAACATGGTATGAGAAATACCTTGCACTTCCTTTTTCAAAGATACGTATATTATTTACCAGTGTGCATACATTATTTTAGACGTGATAAGATAGGTATGAGGAACCAACGCTATTGATCGCATCGCATTCTATTAGAGCCAATCAGAGTACACTACAATGCAAGAAGTCGTATCATTGTAAGTTATGAAGTTTAACAATTAACCAAATTACTCAGAACTAATAATGTATTGTATTAGCATAAACTTCCACTAGAGTTTGTTCTCAAATCTTCCTTCTTGATAATACTCTCTGAAGCTTTAAGATCGACGTTTGTATCACAAAGTGCTTTCCTTTTCTCGTTTGAGAAGAAATCCATTTCATAGACATGTTTAGACTTTGCGTGATCATGTTGAGGAATCAAGAGCTCAAATTGCTGTTGTAATGGAGCCGTTGATGATTGCTTCCTCTTCATCGGAGAACGTTCGTGGTCAAGGAACGGTATCGGACTTGATGACATTGTGTTCGAACTCATACCACCACCGCTAGCTTTTTCAATTGATTTTTTTAATGGTTTTGAGTAAAGAGGAAGAAGAAGAAATAAGGAAAAAGAGATTTTGAAGTCTTTGGGTCATGAGGAGAGGTTGGCAATAAAAAGGGTTGAATAGAGTGAATGACATCAGACTTTACGTTATATTTACAGGTGGCTGTTTTCCAAAGGTGGATTTGAAGCATTCTGCTTAACAGGTCGGATCCCAGCTTCCTTCGTATCTTTTTTAAGTAACGAAAAATATATATTTTTAGCTCTTTCCATTTATTTATTTTCTTTACTCTTCACACTATTGGTTGTCTGCTATTCTTAGAAATAACCATGTTAAGTTAAATTACTGTATATAAAATATATTGAACTCGACCTTAAGTAAATATTAGTTGTAGATATTGTTGCAAGTTAATTATAAAAGAAAATCTTAGTTTATGCACTGTAAAATCTTAATCATTATCTACTATGTAAAAGTACATGCAACATTAAACTTGATAACAAATATATGCTATGATTATTCCATTTATAATGCATAATTTGGGAAGTTGTTTACTGCTTTCTAGGTAAATTAGACTTGGAATCTGAATTATTAGACTTTAAATTTGGTGTTAAATGAGCAAGTAAACGTGTTATTTTGTTTTAAGTAAATATAAGTATATCTACTTATAAGTAATATTAGACGTGAAATAAGTAAGTAAAGTGCAAGATGGAATTCAATGTGAACAGAGAAGAATAAAAATCATGTCAGAATTAAGTAGAAGAAGAAAATAAGATACCTACGAAAGAACGGAAAATTTAATACAAAGCGAGAAAAAAACAAAAAGGCAAGTAGAGTCAAAGTGTGATCTGACCTCTTCTAAATGCAACCGATTCGATTGGTCTGCCGCAATCCACATGCAAACAAAAAAATAATCCCACATCTTTGAATGGAAAATTTAAGTTTGTTTAAATTATAACATCTACATGCATCAGCCGCTGAGTTTGGTGATTCTAGTTGTTAACTTGAATGGGAGCAATAAGGTGTTTGGTTGGAAGATACAATTAGTGTGTGTGACTTATTCATCTCCTATACCACAGCCAGAATTCACTTCACTTATACTTTTTTGCACATACTCTGCTGTTGTTTAAATAAAAGCTTTTGATGAATTTTATGTTTTGCCCCCTTCCATTATTATACAAATTCACTAGCTAACCTTATTTTTGGTATATTACCAATGAGAAATGGTTTTGCCCATACGAGATGACATACCATTTTTGCTCAACATTAAATTGATTCTACATTGTAGCATCGCATTAAATTAAAACATTAAAATTAATGATATTTGATCAAGTCTACACCTTTTTTGTGAAAATGTTAATGAATTTTTTAACATGAAAGTTAAAATATCAATTAAGACAATTTTTACAATTAAATGCTCAAATTGAGAAGTAATAAAAAATTTGTGAATTAGAATTGATTTTGCTAAAATGAAGAATTTTTTTGTGAAGTAGAGAAGTTACAATATCCCAAAAATTGAAGTTCATTTTGTGTTTTAAATTAATTCAGTGCTACGAATTTCTTATTTTCGATGAATAAGTATAAAATTTTAAAGAAGAAAATAAGGGTACTTTTGTAAAAGAGGTGTGTATGTGAACTATTTGATGTATAGTATTTTATTATACTTTACTGTCTATGTTAAGGGATTATTGACGTATGAATAGAATTAGTCTAATTTTATATCTCATATTTAATGTTTAAGTAAATGTGGAAATAAAAATTGGCTAATGGATTCTACCCACAGCCCAATAATCTTCTCTAAATCATCAATAAATCTTGTAGAAATTAGAATTAGTCATCGCTGAAGTCTAAGTAGGCGACACATTTAAATACTTCACATTTCTAACATAGGATATATCCAACCTAAAGAAGAAAAACATGGAAATATTGAATTAATTTTTCAAATAGTACTCTAATATTCAATGGTAAAATAACAAAAAACTTGTTGCTTGGTCAACGGTGATAAATGTGGCTAATTTCCGATTTAGTTTACTTTGTATAAAACAAAGCCATCCTTTTGGTTTGCATTTTATATGAAACAAAGATGGAAATATATTGGTAATTAGATGACATTTTGGTTTACATTAATTTGGAATCACAACATCCTTTTGGCGACTTTAGAGTGGAAACTATATTTGGACTGGCTTAGTAAGGTATTAGAAAAATCAAAACAACATATGCACCATTTTTCTATAAAATCTTAAGTTTGTTGTAATAATCGATATTTTTCGATTGTATACAAATTTTTTGAAAACTAAGCTATTTATTTTTTTGGAATAAATTTCCCTTAGTACTTCTGTATACAAATAAGGACAAACACAAGCAATGAACTTATATTAATTAGATTCTCAGCTTGCACTCAATAGGAAAATAGTTATGAATTTTTTTCTGTGCAAATTCAGCTTCTGTTAATTCATTTGATGCATATAACTCTATATTTTTTAGCTAAATTAACAGTAAAAATTAAACAATGCTAGTTGTTAAAATAGATAAACCGCTTCTTCTACCTCCTCTTTATTTACAACACTGCTGTCTAAAGGGGAGAACTGCATGGTTATTAGCAAGAAGAATCTGTTGGTGTTATTATTCTTCATTTTCAGAACTTGCGCTCAAGGATCTAACTCATAATTTAGATATTAATCATGAAGTGTAAAAGTGAAAACTTTGATTTATGCTCATGAGCTAGCTTGCCCAGGTTTCCATTGTTTTTAAATTAAACATATTATTATTTTATTTAGATCTTTTATCTTCTACTTCCTCCGAGCGTGGTAATTGGTCCCTCGCATCTTTTTTAGGTGGATGACGACGTGAAAAAAAAAACACCCTCATTTTCAGGCCCAACCATATAAGCCTTTAAGACAAAAAAATCTGTCATTCCTGCATTTTGTCCATCTTATCATGGAGTTCTTAAGTGTTTCTTGTTAAATTCTGGGTTGTAGTAGAGCGTTCTTGAGTTTGAACTGATAATTCTTGAGTGGTTCTCTCAATTTTTTTCTGTCAATATTGCCTTTCTATTGTTGATAAGATCTTGCTTCTACCATAGGTTAGGAAAGTCATCGGTTGCTGCAGAACCTAAGGAAGATGAAGGCTGCTCCTTGCTCATGTCATGATTCAACTGGCGAGGGTCGGATTCTTGCACGCTAGTAGGCTTTGATACCGATATGTGGTGTTTTTTTTGATTTTTCGTGTTGAAATCTAGCGATTGCCATGGTAAGGTTTAGGTGATGTTAAGTTCAGTGCTGACTGAGTGGGTTCAGGAAGTGGTGGGTTTCGAAGGTAGACAGTGATGATGTTAAGGTTAATTAGGAAGAAGGATGTGGGATACTTGAAAGAAAGCATGTTAAAAAGTTTCAAAATTAAGAGAAATGACAAAAAAAGTGCACAAAGAAAACAAAAGGTAAGAAAATTTTGACAGTTTTTATTATTTCACTTATATTGATCTGATTACATAGCCTTAGATCATATAAATAGGCATTACACTTAGTGATTATCATCAACCTGCCATTACAATTCAAAGGCACCCTAAATCATAGCCCAACAACAAGAATTATGGAATCAAAAGCAGCCTAAATACAAAAAAGAATGCTCAGACTTGTGCACTTTCACACATGCACAATGTGCACACAACTCCCTATCTCACTGCTCTTCTTCTAACGTTGATCTGATGCTTTTCACTGTTTATCCATGCTTCTGCATCATACATAAGCTCTTAGAAACATCCTCAAGTGTTTCAACTGCTTGTGTTGATGAGTTATAATTTGTTTGCCTAACTGTTCAATGAAATTACTGAGTAGATTGTTTATCACCAGGTGCTCGATGTAATGTCTGAGTGTAACATACACCTTGTAACATACACCTTGGAAATTAAGGTCAGGACCCCATAACAGATGAGGATCGATTTGGTTGCTGTTAGGGTTATCCCTATTATGTTGTTTCTTATCGTCTGGATTTGCGAGTATGTTCTTCTCATTGTCTTTTAAAGTGTAATTGATCTAGCTGTTATGGTAATAGTTATCGTTACCATTTTGTAAATACCGTTACCGTACCATTTTTACTGGTAAACTAAAATTGTTTATTGTTACCGATTGACTGGTATACCGATGACTGGTATACCGATAAACTGGTAACTGTTACACTGGTAATGGTAAACTACCGTTTGTCTAGAAAAATAATAAGCTGATATATTTTTACATTGAATGATGCTTCATTATATATCTCATTAGGTCACTTAATAAATGATATAGAAAAGATGTGTATTTATCATCATTTGAGTTGAATTACTGAAATAAATTGAACTGTTTTCTTACTTCTAAATGTCCGTAATACAACATCTTACACGAATATCAATGTATTATGAATGGACTAGTAAATTACCGCTACCGTTGGTGTTGAAAAATATTATCGATGTTTTACCGTAAAAAATGGTAAATTTACCGTTACCGTACCGATTATGCTGGTATACCGACTTTACTTTAAAATGGTAACCGATTAACTGGTAATGGTATGGTAATGATAAATTTACCGTTACCGTAACAGCCCTAAATTGATCCATGCTCTTTGCCCTAGTGTGTTCATTCAAATGTAAGTCCGGCGTGGACAGTATTTCACAATGCACCTGAGATAGCTATGATATAGAACGGGAGAAGAATAGATATTAGTACCAGTGCATAGTTTGGGAACCCTTTTGTTCTCCGATACTCCATCTATTTTTTATAATTTAGTTAGGCATGTAAATAGAAAATACTAAGCTCAATTGATTCTTATGAAATCTGATTAGCTGAATTGTATTCATTTGCAGTAATGAAACTATTTGAAGCGTTTGACAGGATACTTTTGTTATTAGTTTAAGCTGGTTATGTACTTTTATTTATCAGTTCGTAGGATATAACAGCAACAAGCATGAGTTTCTTTTTTCTTATTTGTAATCAAACTGTTCTTATTCAGGAAATTAGCCTGAACAATTTTATTTCTATTCATGAAATCTGGACATTAGCTTTATGGCTGAATAAGGCTCTTTTTGGTCATCCATAAAGTTCACGGTGCACATACATGATAATTCTTCTTTAGTAAACTAAGCTGTGACACTATGGCAACGTATATATTCCAACCTCACATTAAACTGCCAAAATAGCCCATACGAGGTGGAGAATGTTTTAAATGTAAAAGGCTTTTTATAAGGTAGTTAGAAACCATATACCTATGGCTTCATTTTCCAATAAATTTATGTTTATGAATGTTAAAACTCACATTGTTTCCACTACAATTTTTAGTTAAACATTCATGGACATCTAAACTTTTGTTTTTGCAATTGTTGTTGGACCTAATGAGACACAGCCGGAACATAAATAAATTCCATCTTTAAACTCTAATAAAAACAAATCGCTACAACACCAGGTAGGCAGGTAACGCATACCATAACCACACTGTAGTAAAACAATTAAAACAAAGGATTTTTTATCATTTTGGCCTCATTTTGAAAGTTATTATCGCATATAGCCTCGTTTTAAAACTAATATCAAATATAGCCCTGTTTTGAAAAATTGCACTGGCTCCTTTTCAAAAGTCGCCAATGTAATTTTTTTTTTCTGGCGACTTTTGAAAAGTCGCCAGTGTTTTTTTTTTTAAAAAAAATTTACACTGGCGACTTTTGAAAAGGAGCCAGTGTATTTTTTCAAAACAGGGCTATATTTGATATTAGTTTTAAAACTGGGCTATATGCGATAATAACTTTCAAAACGAGGCCAAAATGAAAAAAAATCCTAAAACAAACGAATAAGGAATCCTGATTACATATTCACTAGCCATAGCTCAAATTTTGGTAGGGGACACATTTGAAGACCTTGTATCCCTAACATAGAATACGTCAAACCTGAAGAAAAGCTTAAGTGTAAACAAAAAAATGATCCCACATCATGGAATCAAAAAATATAAATCTATTTACATTATAACGACTACATGCTCCAGCAGCTGAGTTAGGTTATTCTAGCTGTTAAACTGAAGGGGAACATTCAGCTGCATCTTCCAATTGTATTAAGTTTTTTTATTTTTTTTATTTTTTTTTATTTTTTTTATTTTTTTTTATTTTTTTATTTACTAATTGCCTTCCTTCCTGTATACATACATAATGTATTCTACTATTTTTGCTTCATTATTGAATTTGTCTCACTATGTACATTCATATTAATTTATAACTGGGCAACTTCAACTCTTATGTTTAGGACGTGACTGTTGTTGAACCATAACAAAATGCACATACATGGAAATCTGTGTTTCTACTTCCATCATTAAAGGCAGAAACAGTGAGAACAAGAAGCATACCTCACTTAAACAAATAATTTTAAATCTCATATATTTAATATTCAAGTACTAATGAAATGAAATATTAGCAAAGAAATTCTACGCACAGTACAATAACCTTTTCCAAATCATCAACTAATTTATTAGAAATTAGAACCGGCATTCACTGAAGTCTTGGTAGGTGATACATTTAAATACTTCACATTTCTGACGAAGAAGGAAAACATGGAAATAATGAATTCATTTCTCAAATAATGCACAAATATTCAATGGTAAAAGAACCCATCTTGTCATGAAAAACTTATAATGTTCTACAATCAGAGTTAGTTGAGCTAGATAATGGTACATTGCAGTCCAACCGAATAACTCATTCCACATATTTACTAAACTACCTTAAATGAGTAACTCATTTCAACCGTGTGCTTAAAATTTGAATTTTTAAAATTCATTATTTTAAAATTGGAATATTAAGAATTTGAATTTTGAAAATATAAATTTTAAAATTTTTTAATTTTTAATTTTAAAAACAAGAATTTCAGAATTTTGAAAAATGGAAATCCAAAATTAAAAATTTCAAATAATTGAATATTGAGAATTGAATTTTTAAATTATGGATTGTAGAAATGTGATTTTTAAAATTTTTAAAATTGAATTATGAAAATTTAAAGTTTGAATATTTGAGCACAAACAATTTGAATTGTAAAAAAGTTCAAAAATTTGAATTTTGAAAATTTGAATTCTAAGATTGAGAATTTGAATATTAGAGAAAATTTTGAATTTAAACTTGAAAAATTGAGCTTAAAAATTTTGAATTTCGACTTTGAATTTGGAAATTTAAAATTTTGAAATTGAATTTGGCAATATGAAAATTTAAATTTTGAATTTGAAAATTAGAGTAAGGGTTTGAAATTTTGATTATTTTGTAGACTTTATAAAAAGTAAAAAGCAAATTTATTTTTGTATATTTATAATACATTTTGTAAGTCAAATGTAATTTATATCGTTAAAGAGGTTAAATGGATGACTCGTATATTAAGTGGATTACATTAGTATAATTATATTGACAAAGGTATCGAAACTAAATCAAAACAATATTCGTACCATTTTTCTTAAAAAGTTCTAATTTTTTATAATAATAGATTTTTTTTCCGACCGTATACAAATTATTTGAAAATTAAGCTATTTATTTTTTATTTTTTAACTTTTTGTTGGAGTAAATTACCCTTAGCACTTCTATATATAAATAAGGATAAACACAAGCAATGAACTTATATTAATTAGATTCTCACTTTGTACTCAATAGGAAAATAGTTATGAGTTTTTTCCACGCAAATTCAACTTAAGATAATTCACTTGATGCATTAAAACTTTCTATTTTAAAGCTAAATTAAGAGTAAAAAGTAAACAATGCCAGTTGTTAAAATAGATGAACCTCTTCTTCTACCTCCTCTTTATTTACAACACCGCTATCTAAAGGGGAGCAATGCATGGTTATTAGCAAGACGAATCCGTTGGTGTAGTTATTCTTCAATTTCAAATTTGTGCTCCAGGAGTTGCCTCAAATTTGGATATTGATTGTGAAGTGTAAAACTGAAAGCATCAATTTGGACCATGAGCGCCCATATTTCTGTTATTCTTTTTATTTTACCTAGTATTATTTATTTAGATCTTTTATCTTCTACTTACCCACAACTTTTTTAGGTGAATGACGATGTGAAAATATAAAAAACACCCCACTTTCATTTTTAGGCCCAAACATATGGTCCTTTTGACGAAAACTAGCTTGGAAGTTAAAATAGAGAAAAATAAGGGCCTATAAAGGAAAATTGAACAAAAGAGAGCTCAAAGCGAAACAAAATAGCCGAGCCAATTACTATTGGGAAGTAGCACTTAAGTTTAATTTAAGTTGCAATAAATTTTCTCTCAACAAAGCTTCAAAGCACAGTTCCGTCGACAACCTTTAAAATCACAGATCGATCATATTCAAGACAGCGGTGATGAGAAACACTTGAGGTAGCAATGGTAGTATACTTGAAACTTCGATAGATTTTTTATGATTACACTGGTAATAATCTGATAAAATAAGATTATATGGAGATGATCAATGGATGGGGGATGGAATAGGGTAACAAGTTAGAAATTTTAATAATAAATTAAAATATTAATAACGTAAAAATGCATTTTACAAATAAGGAAAAAATTGTGAATTTTCACAAACTTTGGAATTAGGCTTTGTAACATATTTCATTCCATCAAGAGTGTCAGGTTACAGTCCGAAAACATATGTAACTTGTTGAATTTGATAAAACGGACCAGAAATGGCAAAAAGTGGACCCAATGACATTTCTGTAATTAGTGATTTTGGGATTAAGCCCAAATAACCCTAACTTCAACTATAAATATAGATCTAGCCCTCACCTCTCTTCACTCAAAGTCCTGGATGCCGCTTCTCTAATCCTTCACATTCTCTTCTTCTCCCTCATCCTCCAAACTTCTTTATCAAATCTCCACTCAAAATTCTAAATAAAAAACAAAACCAAACAAAATTAAAAGAGAGATAAAGAAAGGCAAATAAATAAAAGGATAGAGGTCAAGAAAAGTGGCTCATAAAGAGGATTCTCGAGAATTAAAGAGAATGGAAAGCCTAAAAGGTGAGTGGATCTTGTACGATGTGTTTATGATATAGAACAAGCAGTTAAATTTCTTTTACACATCTATATAAATTAAAAATATGACTTTTGGATTTGAATGGGTAATTTTAGTTAGCAATCTATACAAATAGAAGTAATGGAAATACTCTAGGCAATAATTCAACAAAAAACTAATGAAACGTGGGAGAGGATAAACAAATTGGATTTTACTTCTAAAACATGTAGGTCTGCTTATGTAGCGATCCAGAATGTTAAACACTTCGTATTTAAATACACGAATTTTGTAAATAATTGAATCTTGGTTAAATGTGATAAAATGTGATTTAATAATCATATCAAACCCCTTTCAATTAATAACATGAAGGTAATGTGACAATCCGCACCTTTCGACACACTGATCCAAAGCCTAATGTGACTTTCAGACTCGCATCGTGTAGAGAAATATGAGCTATCGAGTTTTGTAACATTACAAGGCTAAAATAACAGATATAATCTAAGATATACTACACTTTCAGATCTCACAGTGGAATGAACAAAATATATAATACTGAAAAATATCCATCTCAGAAATTATCCTAAAAACAGTCTCAGAAATCACTATGTAGTCAAATACAGAGTGCATAGAAAATATCGCTCCAAGTCTGATAAAATACAAGTATCGATAAGATAGATACATGAATACATAGAGAGTAAATATAAATGAATACAGCGGAAGGACAAGCACCATCGTTCCAGTGGTTAAGTGATTCGACTTTGATGCGAGATGTCACAAGTTCGAAACTTGCGTAGCGTGATTCGAACATATATTGACAAGTGATTTGTGATATGTTGTCCCAGTGACATGATGTATTTAAGTACCATTTCAAAAAAAAATGATCTTGCCTCTCCAAGTATCAAGAATGAGCTAATAAGCTGCTGTCTTGTTCACCTATGGTGGAGTAAAAAGAAGAAAAAGGTGGATCAGACAAAAGTCTGATGAATGAAAACAAGTTTAATATATGGTGATAATGTGCAATTAACTTTAACACTACTCTAAGTGACATAGGATGTACAATGAGTGTCCGTGTATTCGTAGGGTTCATAACTTATGAATTTTTGTCCAACACACGCCTACACTAAAATTTGCTATTGTGGGATCTACTCTCCACTAATATCACCGCTATGAGGGCTATTGGGAACTGATTTCCCTTAGACTACCCATAACCCAACTACGCCTCGATCGGGGAGCCAGCAGTGCCGACTTGTCGGTGTGTCTAGTTTGCATCCGTGTCCATCTCTCGATCTTAATGTACGCCTCTTATTGCACGTGCCGGTGTCCACCATCTTAACTGTATCACGTCGCGTTAGAAACTGTGCATACCAAGACTTCCGTTGTATGCAAATTAAGTGGGTCATCAGTTGCTGCAGAATCTAAGGAAGACGAAGGCTGCTTCTTGCTCATGTCATGATTCAATAGATGAGATCATTCTTACTCACTAGGCTTTGATACCAATGTGTGGTGTTCTTTTGACTTTTGGTGTTGAAATCTGGGTTTTCCATGGCAAGGTTCAGGCGATGTTGGGTTCAGGGCTGAATGAGTGGGTTCAGGAAGTGAAGGGTTTTGAAGGTGGAAAATGATGTTGTTAAGGTTAACTGGGAAGAAGGATATGGGATACTTAAAAGAAGGCATGTGAACAAGTTTCAAAGAAACGAGAAAAAGAAATGCACGTAGAAAACATGAGGTAAGAAAATCCGACAGTTTGTATTATTCACTTATATTGATTTGATTACATAGCTTTAGATCGTAAATATAGGCATTACACTTAGAGATTATCATCAACTAGCCATTACAATTTAAAGGTACCCTAAATCATAGTCCAACAAAAAGACTTCTGGAATCAAAACAGCCCAAATGCAAAAAAAGAATGTTTAGACTTGTGCACTTGCACACATGCACAACGTTCACACAACTCCCCATCTCATTGCTCTTTTTCTAATGTCGATCCGATGCTTTCAGCTGTTTATCCATGCTTCTGCATCATACCTAAGCTCTTAGAAACATCCTTAAGTGTTTTAGTTGTCGTGAAGACGAGTTGTAATTTGTTTGCCTAACTGTTCGATGAAACTCCTGAGTAAATTGTTGATCACCAGGTGTTCGATGTAATGGCTGAGTGTAACATACACCTTGAAAATGAAGGTTAGGACTCCATAACAGATGAGGATCAATTTGGTTTCTGTTAGAGTCGCCCCAACTATGCTGTTTCTTATCGTATGGATTTGCGACTATGTTCTTTTTCTCATTGTCTTTTAACGTGTAATTGATCCATACTCATTTTCCTAGTGTGTTCATTCAAATGTAAGTTCGACGTGGATAGTATTTCACAATGTCGATGGTTTGGAGAAGTCATCAATATCGATATTTCTAACTCTATTATAATTACTAATGTTTTGTTGGTAGAAAATTTGAAACATAACTTATTAAGTACAAGTCAATTATGTGATAAAGGATTTAAAATTGATTTCGAGAAAAATAAATACAATATTTTTGATCAAAATAAAAATTTAATTTTTAAAGGATTTAGAAATCGAAACATATATGTTTTAAACATGAATTTCAAAAACAAAACTAATATATGCTTAGCTGCGAATCATGATGATCCATGGTTATGGCATAAACGTTTTTATCATATAAATTTCAAGAATATCAACAAACTAGCTAAAAATGAATTAGCTAGAGGATTACCAAAAGTCAACTATAAGGTTAAAAACCTGTGTGACGCTTGTCAATTTGGTAAATTAAAGAAAAGTTCCTTTAAATATAAAAAGGAAATTTCCACAAAGCAACCTCTCGAATTATTCCATCTAAATTTATTCGGACCAACTCAAGTACATTCAATAAATCATAACAAATACGTTTTTGTAATTATTGATGATTTTTCAAGATATACTTGAACATTATTTTTAAAACATAAAAGTGACTTTTGAAATGTTCAAAAAATTTGCTAAACGGATAAAAAATTAAATGAATTTGAAAATTAAAAGTATATGAAGTGATCATGGAGGTGAATTTGAAAATAAACTATTTACAAATTTTTGTAACAAAAAGGGAATTAGTAATAAATTTTCATTTTCTCGAACACCACAACGAAACGGTGTTGTAGAAAGGAAAAATCAAACTTTACAAGAATGTGCACGAACTCTACTAAATAGTAGTAACCTACCAAAAATATTTTGGGCCGAAGCCGTAGCTACTGCCTATTATGTATTAAATCGTGTAACACTTAGACAAATGACTAAAAGCACATGCTATGAAATAATTTTTAACTAGAAACCGAAAGTATCGTATTTTCGCGTATTTGGATCAAAATGCTTCATTTTAAACACTAAAGATTATCTAGAAATATTTGATTCTAAAGCTGATAAAAGAATTTTTGTTGGTTATTCGGATCGAAGTAAAGCATATAGAATCTTTAATAAACAAATAAACATTATAGAAGAAAGTCTTTATGTTTCATTTGATGAAAACTTTAAGGATAATAAAAATGAAGATGATGAAGAAATTATAAATAAAACTAGTATACCTACACATGAAAATAATAATAATAATAATATCAATAACAATAATGATAATGTGATAACATCATCACCTAGAATATTAAGAGACCATCTTATTAATAATACTATCGAGGATTTAAATACAAGTGTATCAACTAGAAAACAGTTAAATCAAATGAGTCATGTTGCATTTATATCAAATTTTAAACTGAAAAATTATAAAGAAGCATCAAAAGATGATTTTTGGATTACTGCAATGAAAGAAAAACTTAATCAATTTGTAAGAAATGATGTTTGGGAAATTATACCGAGACCAAACGATCAATCTGTAAATGGAATGAAATTGGTTTTTAAAAATAAAGCAGATGAAAATGAAAATATTGTATGAAATAAAGCAAGGTAAGTAGCTCAAGGATATAATCAAGAGAAGGAATTGATTATGACGAACATTTGCTCGTGTTGCACGTCTCGAAGCAATACGAACATTACTTGCTTTTGCATGTCATCATAATTTTAAACTTTTTCAAATGGACGTAAAAAGTGCATTTTAAACGAATTTATAAAAGAAAAAGTGTATGTTGAACCTCTTTTATTTGTTCACAAGAAATATCCCGATCGTGTATTTAAACTTATAAAGGCCTTATATGGATTAAAACAAGCATGTCGTGCTTGGTATGAAAGATTAAAAACTCATTTACAAAATTCCGATTTTCAAATTGGTAAAATTGACTCCACTTTATTCATAAAACAAGAAAATAATAATATTTTAACCGTACAAATATATGTTGACGACATTATTTTTGGATCCACTGACGAAAAATTGTGTACTAAATTTTCTAACATAATGAAAAATGAATTTGAAATATCACATATGGGTGAATTAAACTATTTCTTGGGTTTGCAAATAAGACAATTAGAAAATGGAATTTTTATAAATCAAGAAAAATACTGTCTAAATTTATTAAAACGTTTTGGAATGGAAAATATTTCAAGTAAACCAACTCCAATGAGTACTACTCAACCTTTAAATAAAGATGGAAATGGAAAATATTTCGATCAAAAATTATATGGAAGTATGATAGGATCTCTGTTATACTTAATAGCTATAGACCAGATATTATGATGAGTATATGTTTATATGCTCGGTTTCAAGCACAGCCAAAAGAATCACATCATCAAGCGGTAAAACGAATCTTAAGATATTTAACAAACACTAAAGATTACAGACTTTTCTACCCAAAAGGAAGCTCGTTCGAAATCGTGTCATATAGTGGTTTCGAAGGTTGTAAAATGGATAGAAAAAGCACAAGTGGCACATGTCATTTATTGGTCACTCTTTAGTTTCATGGTTTAGTAAAAAAACAAAACCGTGTTTCGCTCTCGACATGTGAAGCCGAATACATCTTAGCGGCTTTAGCATGTGCACAAGTAATCTATATGCAACAAACTCTTCTAGATTTCAGTAAAATCATAACAAAATTTCCTATATATGGTGATAATACTAGTGCCATAAATTTATCAAAAAATCCTATTAACCATTCTCGAATAAAACATATTGATATTCGTCACCATTTTCTGCAAGATAATGTAGAAAAAGGAATTATATCACTAGAATTTGTAAATACCGAAAATCAAATATATGATATTTTTACTAAACCATTAAGCGAACTAACTTTTATTAAATTAAGACGAGATCTAGGAATACATTCTTACAATGAATTAGTAAACTAAATTCGTAAGATTAGATTTGTACACTTAAAATTTTTTTAACTCATATAAACCACATAGAATAAGATTTGTACACTTAATCACAAAAAAAGGGGGGAAATTTTTTTAACCACATAAAATTAACTACCTTCTGTTCATTTTACATGGGTAAACATATTATTTTAACAAACTACTATGTATAGTAAAACCCACTCTTATAAATAAATCAGTTTTTCTCCTAGCTAATTACAAATAATTTTTTAAGACCATATTTTTTCAAAAGTGTCTTCCGATAATGACTCTACTTATTCAACTATCGACTATAGATCACCCTCATCAAATAGCACTTACGTTTCACCAACTAAATCCACATCTCCATCAAACCGCTCAACCTCTCTGAACATTGTTTCATCAACTACGTATCACGCTGGCTTTTCTCCTAAGGAAATGAAAGCCAAATGGTCAATTGATCTACAATCAACATCTCCCACCGGCAAAGTTGATGAAATATATCAATATTAACAAGAAATGATGGGAGTTCAACATGAAATATATTACAAGCAACGGCGTCAAGGATCTCATCTAAATTTTCTTGAAAAATGTATTCTAGCAATTTGTGGTCATTCACCAACAAAAAAATGCATACATCAAAAATCTCCTCGATTACAAGAAACTCCTATAAAAGCGTATAACATTACTTCAATAAATCTATGAAGCCGGGACAATCAAACCAAGATTGGATTGACATATCAGCTCCTCCAAGTTGGTCTCCACTGAAGACGTTAATTGACGACATAAATATTTAATCGAATTCATGGGATTTACAACAAATTAAAAACTTTGACCTCTTTGACAAAAACTAAATTTATGCTAATCATTTTGTCAAAATAAGTTTCTTTTGTAATTTTTAATATATATTTTGTTTTATTCTC
Organism: Allium fistulosum; assembly: GCA_030737815.1. Classification (NCBI taxonomy): domain Eukaryota; kingdom Viridiplantae; phylum Streptophyta; class Magnoliopsida; order Asparagales; family Amaryllidaceae; genus Allium; species Allium fistulosum. The sequence continues at coordinate 108,006,939 of CM060906.1, forward strand.
TTGATATTTCAATAAATATAGATTGTTATTTAAATTTTAAGGCAAAATTTCTGAGAAAACAGACCACGGACTTCTGTGACAATATCACTGTCAAAGGTTTTAGGAATACAATTTTCTGAAACCTCGGACGTCGGTGATATCCCGCAGACACCTGCCACATGTTTTAGGAAACTTATATCTGAAACCACAAACATCTATGGAAACTTACAAACATCTGTCATATGTTTCAGATTAATTTATACTGAAATCACATATGTCTGTGGACCCCCACATACGTCTCTCGCTGGTCTGAACTTCCTTTTTCCAGCAACCCCATATATATGATTTTACACCTTTCTCCATTTTTCATCAGCCTATTCTCATTTTACACACAAAACCTAGTTTCTAATAATCTCAAATTGCTCACTAATGGCTCCGAAACCAAAAACTCTGGTTGGCAAACGCTCTAAGAAAGGTCAATCATCTTCTTCTCACAACCCATTAGTCACTGACGCTCTCATTCAGGTACGCAATAGCACAATTGTTAATAGGCAATTAGACGCGCTCAAACAAAAGAAGCTTCACTCTAAGCTATTCTACAGATTATGCAAGTTTGGTGAATATGGCATTTAAGAACTTGCTGTCGCCTTTGAATGTCGGGATTTATTCAATTTCGATGAAAATGAGGTACAAATCGATCAACTTGCAATCTTTCTTTTTTATGCCAATTTGTGTAGTAGTGATATTTGGACTCCTGACAATGACAATGGTTAGTTATGGATGAGTGTTTACAGATGTGTTTTAAAGATTAGCGTAAACACCATTAATTGTATACTTAATTAATCTTCATCCGGAATCAATTTGGAAGAAGTTCCTGACTACAGGAATTTACCGCGAGATGAAATAACTCATCAAATTTGAAAAGATACGATGCCACAATGAAAAACTATTTACTTACATCCAAAGGCTAGGTTGTTAAACTGTATGATTATCGATATGATAATTCCATGCCTAGGAAGTCATGAGCAAATCTACGAGAATGACCACAAAGCCCTTTATGCTATTTTTGGTAGTATACAAATAAATTGAGCTATGTTCATTCACGACGAAATAAAAAGCTTTTGGTGTCATCACCGATGCACGATTATATATGCTCCATATATTATGCATCTTCTAAATGCCCTTGGGGTACCCTCTTATCTCTCACTTTGAAGAAATACCGGTTAAAGAGAGCGGAATAAGATTTCTATCTTTAATGCACCTTTCCCAATGACCATCCCCAATTATCTCCCTAGAACAATGGCAGAAACAACAAGTGCATCATGGTTCTCCGCCCACTCCTGCTCGTCAACATACTTATTCACCTCGTCCTTCACAAAAACCTGCCTTCTCCAGTCATGCTATCGAATATCAGATTCTGAAATTCAATAAGTTCGCATTGAACCGCTGCAAAACGAATTGCTTCGTGATTTAGCACTTAAAATCAAAAGCTAATCACGGTCAACCAGTGGGCTTTGAATAAAAAGATGGCAGGTTTGGAACGTTCTTTTTCGACAAGGTTGACTAAAATGGAAAAGACTTTAGAAAAGGTTCTTTCCACTTTAGGAAAAGTTATGAGAAAAGTCCATAACAGATCGTCTTCTCGCTCTTCATCTTCGCCTTCACCTACATCACATCCTCAAGCACAAAACTAGCTTATCGGTTTCATATTTCTCCTGAAGGAACTTCTCACGACAAAGGAAAAAACTATTATGCAAGAGCAACCTGAGGAGGAGAAAGAAGATAGCAATGATATGTACTTCTCTGACCCTCAGAAATTTCAGCATCAACTGTACATGGCTTTCTAGGGACTTTCCATTTAAGAAGATGAGGAGTATAAAGATCAAACCAACTGGCCAGGAACATACAACCAAGATCCTTCGTCTTATTTGGAGTATTATGAAAACTATGGCGGGTTTTCTTATTCTTCCGATCGGTACAACTAGCATCTCTTTTCTCCAGCTATTTTTAACTATTTTATTTAGCAATTATGTATGATTATTTCTTTTTACCGCACCTTGTTATTTAACTTTTAACTCCTGCTATAATACTTTAGTCTCCGTTTTTGCTTGGACGTATTTACTTTAAATTATTCATACACATACTAGTATCTTACACATATTATGAGAATGCATATATACTGTCTTTTCTACTATTTTGATAATGACAAAGGGGGAGAAATTTATGCATATACATAGGGGGAGACAAAGTCTACTTTATGAGAGCATTCTCTATTTTTAGTATGAACGGCTGTAATATTTCTTCTGTTTTGATTGTATAGTTGTCATCATCAAAAATGGGTAGAATGTTAGAATCTTCATTCTATGTTTCAATGACAACAACTATACAATCATTTATATTATACATCTTATCAAGCTTACATGTATGTACTACAAAGGAACATCATGCTCAAAGATATTGGGACTCGAAGACAAACAAAGATCTATGGACCATGCTATGATTAGTAAGGTTATTCTAACGAATTAATAGTCTTAGATAAAACATTGTAAGGTCTCCTTGACTATATATGCACACATGATTTCATATACACTGACATAAATAAAAACTGAATTTATCATTCACTGACGTTTGAGGAGAAACCACAGACGTCTATGACAATACTCGGGAAATTTTTCTCTGAGGTCACAGACATCCGAGGTTTCTCTACAGACATCTGTCATTTGAAAAACTATAGAATTCTGAATAGACACTTCTTTAAAATGAATAAAAATCAACTCTTCATTGAAAGGTTGCAGCCATTAAAATGAATAGAACTTATCTGTCAGTAACAATTCTTCATCTGCATCTTTTTGAATCTATAAATACAACCATGATTGAGATTTAAAAATTAACCAAATTGAATTAGATGAATCTGTTCACTCTTGATTTCTTATTACTCTCTTGTGCATACATTGCTTACATGCTCTCAATCCATCATAACCAAAATATAATTTTGGTTAAATCACTTCCTACAACTCAAAGCATTCACATACTCAAAGGAGATCATAGGAATATTTTTACTATTAGTCAAAATTCATGTTATTTGAAGCACAAGATTGTCAAAGATATACTTTTGTATTAGCCTATTCCTCCGAGCGAAGCAAGAGTTAGTTGGTTAAAGGAAATACCGAAAGGGAGCTTCGAGCCTAGACGTAGGACAGGAGGTCCGAACCAGTATAAAATATCTGGTGTGCTCGCTTTTACTATTTACCTTATTTATATTCAATTATCATTCTTTTTTTAATATAGTTAGTAATATATACTCCCACACAGATATATATAAGTTGCATTACTTAAAAAATCCTATAGACTTTCAGCCTGCTTCAGTTTACTAGGGGCGCTTCTGTGGAAAATTCATATGCGAACGTACTTTAGCGATTTTAGATGTACTTCTAATATTATTGTATTGTGAGATGCAAGCAACACAGTTATTTTCTAATTTATGTTCTACACCATAGACATTATTTATTATATTTCTTATTTACTTAATAGATGGTTTGGTTTCTTTTGAAGGGTGCATTGTTACGGTGATTTGTACGGTCTCAAAAGTTACTGTTATATGGATGTATGTATCTTGAGTTTCTCATACCTGACTTATGTATGATACGTGATTTTTATTTTCTCTAAATTTTTCATGTACTCTTTCGACTAGGTTGAGTAAAGCAGGTTTGCATTTGGATGCTTTAGAGCTTCAATAGACGAGTTGGAGGCTTCAATTTATTTATCTATTTCTATTTCTATTGCACGATTATTATGTATGTATCAACATTATGAGGATAGACAGTTATAACTATCTAGGTTGATGATAGTACTTAAATTTTGTAACTCTTAAATTACCCTGTATTTTAGAGCAATCATTTGTACTATCTTTTTTGATATTGTATTTTATCTTTCCGCTTGTGAGATTCTGATATTTTGTTCTTTCTTTCCTGTTCTATTTCTTTTTCTTTTTATTTACCCTAACAATCTATCTTTTTGGCACTTGGGTGATCGTCACACGAATACCATGGATGTATCAGTATCGACATTTGGTATCAAAGTGAAGGTTTAGTGAATACCTTGGCTTTAGTTGGGTATGACTCATTAGAGATAGGGTAAGCAACACCCTAGAATTAGTTGAGTGTGTTACATATCTACGATAATGTATTTGTATTTTTCTATAAACTTACCCCTTTATAGTATTTTCTTAGGAATAAATATTTCTTTGAAATAACTCTATCCTGGTATCTTAAAGATGTTTTGCGATGTTCGAGTAGTGAAAACTATGAGTACTAGGGCTGCTAAGGCTAGAGATGAGAGGAGTAGTACTGTCGCTAATGGTGGGAATAAAGCAAAGGAGAATGTCGCTCCTGTCGAGGAACCAATGGTGAATGTTGTGGAGGAAGTTGTGTAGGTTCTACCATAGATGAACTCTACTTCGCTATGCCGTGATTTTGAGAGGTTGGGTGGTAAGATGTTTAATGACACTGAGGCTATCATTGAGATTCAGACTTGGCTTAGTTTGCGTGATAGGATATTTGGAGACATGGAGTTGGATGATGCGATGAAGCATCGTTTGGCGTCACGACAATTGACTAATGCTGTTATAGTTTGGTGGGGTTCAACCACTAGAGATATCCAGGAGAACGACTTTTCTTGGGCCTAATTCAGGGAAGTATTTGAGATGAAGTTTTTTTAGAAGGCCAAAAAGACTATGTTGTTTTGGAGCTTCCTAGATCTAAAACAGTAGGCTATGTCATTTGCTGAGTATGAGAAAAGGTTCAATGCGTTATCTCGGTTCGGACTTGGGTTAGCAGATACACCGCTGATGAAGAATGAGATGTTCATTGCAGGTATGCATTCGGAGTTTCAAAAGGGACAGATCATATCTGAGGATCGTTTTTGAATCTAATAGGTATGGATTTGAGGTTTGAGAATTTGGCTCCAAACCTGTCTTTATCTACACCAACGGAAAGCAACAACAAGCGTAAGTTTTAGCTGTCGAAGGATGTTTCCAATTTGGCTTGTTATAAGCATAGATGGAAGGGACATTTTTCTAGAAATTATAGGTTAAGTATGGAAGGCAAGTGGCGAAGACGCTGATAGTTAAAGCGCCATTAGTTAAAGCACCTATTACAGGAGTACCGAAGCTTGAGCCACAAGCAGCCAAAGCACAGTTTGCGCTTAAGGGTTATCACAACTACCACCGGCTAGGTCATATAGTAAGGGATTGTCCTATGCTTTAGCAAGGACAACATCCTAGGTTTTTCGCTCTTGCTATAGCACCTTCCACTTTTGCAGCTGCAAAGGGGAAGCGGGTTCTTGAAAGTATATTATTTGTTTATGGCATTTATGTTTGTGTTTTGTTTGATACTAGTGCTTCTCTTAGTTTAATATCCTGTAATCTTGTTGACAGACTAAAACTTGAACCGGTTATGGCTTTTGACTCTATTTGTGTGTCGAACCCTATGGGGGGCAACCAATATAGAAGGTTTATTCAGGATTTCTTGAAGATTGCTTCACATTTGACGAATTTGACAAAGAAAGATGTCAAATTTGTTTGAAATGATAAATGCGAGCAAGCATTCAAAGATTTGAAAGCAAGGTTGACTAGCGCTTCTATTCTAACTGATACGAATGGAGGTGAGGGTTTAACTTTTTATACAGATGCTTGTGAAACATGTTTAGGTGCAATGTTGATGTAACATAGAAGGGTTATTGCTTATGCCAGTCGACAGCTTAAGTCGCATGAATCGAGGTATCCGACCCATGACATGGAGTTATTAGCCATTGTTTTTGGTTGAAGATGTGGAGGCATCACTTACTTGGTGAGAAGTTCGAGTTGTACACGGATCACAAATCATTGATGTATCCTGTCACTCAAAAAGACCTCAACATGAGGCAACAACGTTGGTTGGAGTTTCTCGCGACATATGATCTTGATGTTTCGTATATGCCCAGGAAAGTGAATGTTGTAGCCGATGCACTTAGTAGGAGGTATGCGATTGTGACAAATGTAAAAGTGCGTCCGACCTTTATTAGTCATATTGAAGGCAATCAACTGAGAAATCTTCGTATTGCTAGGATAGCTAAAGCAATAAGTGATAATAAGGCATCAGAGTGGTGGTTGGGATTCGATGTTGATAACCATGGTATAGTGAGGATGAACGGGAGGTTACGCATTCCAAATATTGATGGGATTAGGCAAGAGGTATTAGCAGGAAGTCATCATTTGAGACTGACAAAGGAGTTACCAATATGTATCAGGATATGAAGCGAACGTTCTAGTGGAAAGGTATGAAGAAGGATGTTTCCATATTTGTGAGTAGGTATTCAAACTGCCAACAAGTCAAAGGTAGCCATTAGAAGATAGCTGGACTGCTTCGGCCACTTGGATTTCGAAGTGGCAGCAGATATCTATGGACTTTAGCGATGGGTTACCTAGGTTGAGGAAGGGTAATAAAGGCATTTGGGTTATAGTTGATCGACTAACCAAAAGTGCACACTTCTTACCAGTGAAGACAATGAGGACAACTTCGAGTTTAACTAAATTATATGTTAAGGAGATAGTCAGACTTCATGGAGTTCCTTATGATATTATAAGCGATAAAGATTCGATATTCAGTAGTCAGTTTTGGAAAGGTTTACATGATGCCTTAGGGATGGAACTAAGTTTGAGCATAGCTTACCATCCCAGAATGATGGGTAGACGGAGAGAATTAACTATGTATTAGTGGTTCTGCTTCGGGCTTGTATATTAGACTTTTGTGGTTCATGATGCGCTTCAGGCTTGGCTTAGGAATTGCCTGGACAGAACTTGGAGTTTGGTGAATTTTGGTCATGGCGAGGCAAAACTTCAGGACTTTTTCTGAGCGTCTAGTGGGTGATGTTGAGTGAAGTAGATGGCTCCAAACGACTCAGGATGACATTGGATTTCATATGGCGACTAGTTATGTGATGGCGTAGCACTTCAACACGACGACATCGACGACGATGATTTTGGAACTTTGGTACGATGGCTCTACGACTTACGATGGGTGTCCAGAGGCATTCCGAAGATAACGACTTAGTGATGGGAGTCGTGATGGTGATCCACAAAGATAAGATCGACCATGAGGGCTTGTGAGTAGGATTTGCGATTGTGTTCTACTATGGAGATTGCCAGAATGGAATAAGGATTGAGTTCTATGATGGCGACGTGTGCGGAGGGATCATTCATAATGTGCTCATAAAGAAGGGGTATGTGGGATGCCCACTTGGATTTGCGATCGTGTCTGGATCTTGTGAAGTATATTACCTTGGGCTTTTGCGATTATGAGCCTGGTTTCTAGACTTACAAAGTGGCATGGATTCGAGCACTAATGAAGCCAGGATTTCAGTCGATTCCCTGGTTTGCGATTATGCCATACGAGTTATCATATCTTCAATGTACACAAGTGATGGTGAGGATTGTTCGATGGATGTTGTGCCTGCAATGGTTGTTTATCACTCTAAAGTGTCACACGATGTAGGTATATTCGACCATATACCTAAACATTGGATATTGTACAACGATTGTAGTACAGTTATATGACAATGATAGTAGATTATCATATATAGATTGTTACATGCTAACTCTTTAGATGAAGGGACATGTCAAGTATGGTTCTTTATACCATATGCCCCAATTTATTATATATGATTTTTATAGTATTTTCGAGGTAATGAGTTGCTCACAATAGACTATTTTTTACTATAAGGTTTTATGCTTTTCTTCTTATTATTTCGGGTACTCTTGAATGAGCAGATTAGGAATATCATGTCTAGATAGTGCATGGTCTTGTATTGAGTATGAGCAGAAGGTTACGCTTTCATATATCTGTACTTGGAGTTTACTATAACTTACATTCTACTGTGTAGTACTGTGGAGCTATACTAGTACTTGTACTACTTTGGAGTTAGATACGGATATTATTTGGAGATTTGGGATGTATGAACTCTTCGATTTTGGTTTTTGTACAATCTATGAACCTGATGCACTTTAATGTTCTTATTTATAGTTTATTTGATTATATCACTGTCTCGACTATTTTACATCCATGTTATTATATTATATTTCATCTGTGTGCCGTGAGATGTTCTATAGGTTCTGTGTTTGGATATTCCTTACTTTACACCTTTAGTTACTCCCCTACATCGGTCGAGTACATCCACAACGCGTTATACAGTTATATTGGATATCGGTGGTATATGGCGGTCGTCACACTTAGTATTGGAGCTTAGGTTGTGAAGACAACCTAAGTTGATACTTGGATCTATTAGAGGTAAGGAAGGAGCTATCGCTATTTAATGGATCGAGAGATATATAAGAGAGCATACTTGTTATATTTTTGTTTCCAAAACTATATAATAGTATATAATTCGCATTGCATTCATGGTCCCATGGACATCAGCGATTCCTTTTAGAGAGGCTAATCATTCCTATTATAACTTGTAAGAATGAGCCGACTAACGAGGAATGCTGCTAGAAGCTCCATTTCTAAAGTTGAGGAAGGGAGGATCGGGGTTTGCTAACCTTGACTTACAGAATATGTATTGAGATGGTACGAAACATGGTTCAAAATGCCCAAGTTGCTCTTACCGTGGCTGATGGTGGTGGTGCTTAAGTGCAAGCATCGAGAGCTAACTTTGCCAAACTAAACAAGGATTACTTTACTTTGGAAGATAAACCGTTCATCGAAGTGGATCATCCATCAAAGTGCAGGATTGGTTAGACACATGCGAACGCATCTTTGAGGATATGGAGTTAGAGGATGTGATGAAGTCGTTGCTATTCTCAAAGTTTAAGGCAAGATTTGAAGAGAAATATATACCGATCAATCAGAAGTCGTTGCTATTCTGAAAGTTTGATGACTTGAGACAAGGAGATATGTCTGTGTATATGAGTGTGTATACACATGTAAATATTTCATCAATAAATTTGAAATGAATCAAGTAGCAGCAAAATTTATATTAGTAATGTTTATGTCGTTACAATAACTGAATATTTTTATAACATGTAATCTTAAAAAACTCATGTTCAATATTAGTGAATAATATAAATTTCAATTTATAGTTAGTTATTTTGTGTTTGATAAAGTAATAATTTTAAAATAATTTTTAAAATGCTAACACAATTAAGATAAAAAATTAAGAAATCCGTAAAGCCAAAAATCAAAGAAGTGCCAAATTAAAGAGTAACTTTTGTTCTCAAATATAAAAAGGAATTATTATTATTTATTAACGGATTGTTTGTACATATCAAAAAAGATATAGAAAATTGATTCAAGCATTGAAATTCTTGAAGTTCAATAGTCTATAACAAATAAACAAAGTAACCAGAAGATTTTATTGTAAATGTATTTAATTTGCACAAGTAAAAAATAAAATTGTAATAAAAACGCCTATTTTCTAGCGATTTAAGAAAAGCTCAATGCTCAAATGGCGCCTTAGACAAATAGCATAATAAAGCGTTATATATAATGGTTGGACTTTAAAATTGTAAAGTAACACCTAATCGGTGCTCAGCGCCGTCGTTGAGTCTACAGGTAGGGATGGGTACGGAGGATTTTTGTACCGTCTCAAACATTTCTGATTTCTTCCTACCATTGACGGAATAATGCAATTTATTCTAGTTCTGTTTCGTCAATGCCAGAATTCCAATCGACCGAAGTTGGGAAATTAGGAACATAACATAGAATTCTGTTTTTTCGATCAGAAATTTTGATAATGTAGATTATGGACTAGAACGACTAAGCAGAAGTTGCTATTTTTCTGTTTAAATTGCAATATCTTCATCGTACTAACTTAGAATTAGATGAGACATTGATCAATGAACTCATATCAACATTATGGACAATATTGAACATTCATGTACTTCATATTCTGGATGTATGTAGTAGTTCTCTATGGTTATTAACCGTTACTCAGCAAACAACAAGGTACATCCACACATCTAAACTCTGACTTAGGAAGTACTTCAATAATGCATTCGTCTTTAAATAACTGAATAGTGTTGTAGAAATTTACTCATTACAATTTAAATTTTGAAAATTTGTTCTAACAACTAGGCAAAAGTCATTATTTTTTCGTATCAACCGCAGTAACTTCTTCGCACTGACTCATAATCAGACGAGTTTTTGACCAAAGAACTCACATCTACATTACAGACAACATGGAATACTCGAATACTTTATATTTTGAACGTACATCGTACTTCTTCATGGTGACTAATGGTTGTACCTAATAAATAACATGATATGTCCCCACATCTAACAATTGATTTTGTTGAATATATTTTTTTATAATTTATTTTCTAGATTTTTACTAGTCAAAAATCTAATTTAAATTGTTAAATAGGTTAGATGAATAACTGATATATTAAGTAGGTCGGGTCAGATTGATCTTTATACTAAATGAGTCAAATGAGATGAATCAAACTCAATTTTTATCTGGTCCTTTTATGACCCGTTCTAATTTGTTTGACAGATGTAGCCCAATCAAACAAGTTTGAGCAATATAATGGAAGGTAAGGAAATTCTATGAAAATTTGTGGGGATTTCGGATTTTTTTCCGTTAAATGTTGAAAGTTCCTTTCGAAATCACTTTTTCAGAAATTCACCGAAGACGAAAATATAGGAAAAATTTAAAAGGAAAGTTTCGAAGGAAAAAAAAAGAAATGATTTAAAAGGAAATGTTCGAAGAAAAAAAAAAGAACACCGCAGCCCTACCTACAAGAGAGCAATGCACAGTTGGTAGCCAAAATAATATGTTATTGGTGTTATCATTCTTCATTTTCAGAATTTGTGCTTGGGACCTACCTAAAATTTAGATATTGATTGTGAAGCGTAAAAGCGAAAGCATTGATTTAGGCTCATACGCTAGCTTGTCCGGGTTTCCAATTTTTTAATAAGTCATACATATTATTATTTTAGTTAGATCTTTTATTTTCTACTTTCTTCGAGTGTGGTAATTGCTCCATCCCATCTTTTTTAGGTGGAACAAAAATCAACCTCATTTTAGGCCCAAGCATATGGGCCTTCAAAACAAAAAAATATACCATCATTTCCTGCATTTTGTCCATCTTATCATTGAGTTCTTGAGTGTTTCTTGTTAAATTCTGGGTTGTAGTAGAGAGTTCTTGAGTTTGAACTGATAGTTCTTGAGTGGTTCTCTCTACTCTTTTTTTTATCGATATTGCCTTTCTATTGTTGATAAGATCTTGCCACTACCATAGGTCAGGAAAGTCACTGATTACTGGCTTGCTGTAGAACCTAAGGAAGATGAAGGCCGCTCCTTGCTCATGTCATGATTCAACCGGTAAAGGTCGGATTCTTGCACACTAGTAGGCTTTGATACCGATATGTGGTGTTTTTTGCTTTTCTTGTTGAAATCTGGTGTTTGCCATGGCAAGTTCCAGGTGATGTTAAGTTCAGGGATGACTAAGAGGGTTTAGGAAGTGGTGGGTTTCGAAGGTATAAAGTGATGTTGTTAAGCAAAATTAGGAAGAAGGATGTGGAATACTTGAAAGAAGGCATGTTAACGAGTTTTAAAATTAGGAGAAATGACAAAAAAAAGTGCACATAGAACACAGAAGGTAAGAAATTTTTTACAGTTATTATTATTTCACTTATATTGATTTGATTACATAGCCTTAAGTCATATATATATATATATATATATATATATGCATTACACTTAGAGATTATCATCAACTTGCCATTACAATTTAAAGGTACCCCAAATCATAGCCCAACAACAAGACTTCTGGAACCAAAACAGCCCAAATGCAAAAGAAAATGTTCAGACTTGTGCACTTGCACAGATGCAAAACATGCACACAACTCCCCATCTCACTGCTCTTCTTCTAATACCCATTTGATGCTTTTGACCAATTCTCCGTGCTTTTGCATCGTACCTTAGCTCTTAGAATCATCCTCAAGTGTTTCAGCTGTTGGTGTCGACAATTTGTTTGCCTAACTGTTCGATGAAACTCCTGATTAAATTGTTGATCACCAGGTGCTTGATGTAATGTCTGAGTGTAGCATACACTTTGGAAATGAAGGTCGGGACTCTATAACAGATGAGGATCGATTTGGTTGCTGTTAGAGTCGCCCCAATTATGCTGTTTCTTATCGTATGGATTTGCGACTATGTTCATTTTCTCATTGTCTTTTAACGTGTAATTGATCCGTACTCATTTCCCTACCGTGTTCATTCAAATGTAAGCCCGACGTGGACAGTATTTCAGATACTCCATTTATTTTTTAGAATTTAATTAGGCATGTAAATAGTAAATACTGAGCTCAATTGATTCTTATGAAATCTGATTAGCTGAATTGTATGCATTTGCAGTAATGAAACTTTGAAGTGTTTGACAGGATACTCTTTGTTATTAGTTTAAGCTGAATATGTACTTTTATTTATCAGTTCACAGGATATAAAAGTAGAAAACATGAGTTTCTTTTTTCTTATTTGTAATCAAACTATTCCTATTCAGGAAATTAACTCGAAGAACTTTGTTTCTATTCAGGAAATCTGGACATTATCTTTATGGTGTAATGTGGCTCTTTTCGATCATCCATGAAGTTCGATCATCCATGAAGTTCACGATGCACATACATGGTAATTCTTCTTTAGTATACCTAATGGTGACACTATGGTAACCTATAAAAATGTATTGACAAAATGATACTAGAATTCTCAAAATAAATCAATGCCAAAATAGCCCGTTCATGGTGGAGACGGTTTTAAATGTAAAGGCTTTTTATAAGGTCGTGGCTTTATTTTTGAATAAATCTTCTGTTTATGAATGTTAATACTTACATTATTTTCTCTACAATTTTTAATTTAACATTCATGGAACTTTTGTTTTTGACATCGTTGTTGGACACAATGAGACACAGCCAGAACACAAATAAATTCCATCTCTAAACTCTAATAATAAAAACAAATCACTACAACACTAGGTAACACATATCACAACGATACTACAGTAAACCAAATAAAGCAAATGGGTAAGGAATCCTGACTACATGTTTACTGGCCATAGCTCAAATTTTGGTAGGAGATAAATTTGAGGACCTTGTATCCCTAACACAGAATGCGTCAAACCTGAAGAAAAGCTTAAGTGGGAACAAAAAAATAATCCCACATCTTGGAATGGAAAAATATAAATCTATCTACATTATAGTATCTACATGCAGTAGCTGATGAGTAAGTTAATTCTATCTGTTAACCTGAGGGAGAGCTGTAGGGTATTTCACAAGTAGAATTTTCTTCACTCATTTTTTGTCCCATAACAAATAGGATCAAAGAAAAATGATTTCGTACATACGAGATGACAAATAACATTTTTGCTCCGCGTTAAATTTACTTAACCAAATAATTTTAAATCTCGCATATTTAATATTCAAGTACAAGTGAAATGAAATATTAGCAAACGAATTCGATGCACTGTATAATAATCTTCTCCAAATCATCAACCAATTCATTAGGAATTAGAGCTGGCCATCACTGAAGTCTTAGTTGGTGAAACATTTGAATACTTCACATTTTCGACATAGGATATATCCAACCTAAAGAGAACAAAACATGGAAATATTAAATTAAAGCCTCATTTGGATCGACTTAAATAAGTCGCATTTTGGCTTCTTGTTAGTCAAAATGAATTGGCTTTGGCTTCCAAAAAAACAAAAAAAATGACTTTTATAAGTCGATCCAAACGAGCCATTAGTAGTGGTCAGATATTTAATAGTAAAATAATCCAATGCCTTGTATTGAATAACTTATAATGTACCATCTACAATTAGAGTTAGCTTAGCCTTGGTAATGGTAATCTGTAGTTCAACTAAATAACTCATTTCACATGTCCGCTAAAATGTCTTAAATCGGTAATTCATTTTATCCGAATGCTTAAAGTTTAAAATTTGAAAAACTATTTATTAAAAATCGGAATCGAGAATCTAAATTTTGAAGATTTAAAATTTTGAATTTTAAAAATATGAATTCCTAGAATTTGAGAAATGAAAATCCAAAATCTGAATTTCAAATAATTAAGTATTGAAATTTTGAATTTTAAAATTATGAATTTTGGTAATCTGAATTTTGAAAGTTTAAAAATTTAAATTTGTAAATTGAAAATTGAAATTTTGAATTAAGAAAACTTGAAGTTCAAAATTTTGAAATAGGAAAGTTCGAATTCTAAGATTTAGAATTTGAATATTATATTTGAATATGAATTTCGACTTCGAATTTTTAGATCAAAAAATTTGAATTTGATTTTGTCTATATGAAATTTTGACTTTTGAACTTGAAAACTAGAATAAGAGTTTGAAATTTTTATTAGTTTATAAACTCGAAAACAAAAAAGCAAATTTTACTTTTTCGATTTTTATAATAAATTTTGTAAGTCAAATGTAATTTAAATCATTAAATGCGTTAAATGGATGACTCGTGTATTAAGTGGATTCCCATAGTAAAGAATTATATTTGACAACGGTATCAAAAATAAATCAAAGCAACATTTGCACGATTTTCTTTAAAAGTTTAATTGTTATAATTATCAATTTTTTGTTCAAATTTATTCAAATTATTTTAAACAAAGCTTTTCTTTGAAATAAATTACCCTTTAGCACTTTTGAATAAAAAAAGGACACACAAAAAATGAACCTATATTGATTAGATTTAGGTCTGAACTCAATAGGAATATTGTCGTGAATTGATTAGCACATTCGAGTCGCTATAGAAGCACTTAGAAATGTCTTGTGTTTAGCATTTTCTATAGAATTTTGTAGAGAGATCTATAGGGGTTTCTTGCCATGATTGTGATGTATATTGAGTATATTGTTTACTGTAAAAAATTAGATGTTAAAAAGTCTGTTAACATATCGACAAATGGCAAAACTTTCATCCATAGCACTTTTAAATGCTGTAGTATTTTTGAATCTCTTTTACAGCATTCAAATGTTACAGTTTCTATTTTGAACTTCAATTGTTTTAAATTGACCTTTAATTTAAGTATTTTTCTTCAATCTTTTTACAAATCTTTTGTAATTTATATTAGAGTATTTTAAAAGTAGTTTAGAATTTAAATATATTTTTGACCATTAATTATGAATTATTAAAGTAGAAGGTTTATTTTAAATAAAAGAAAGCATGCTTTTAAAGTTTTTAAATAAATTATAAAATAGTTATTTTTAAGTAATATTTTAAATAAATGTTTAAACCATAATTATAAGTACGTTAATGTATATTTTAAGTATTATAGTTTTTATAAAATTAGTTAATTATTTTATTAAAGTAATTAATAGCTTATGTAATATAATATCTTTTAAATTGTTTTTAGAATGTTAATAAATATCTTAGCTTATAAATAAATTAGTATACATATACCTATACATATATACACACACATCATTTTTAAAATGTTTTTAAATTATATTTTAATAACACGAGTGATACTTTATTTAAGAAGAGCACACTTTTTTAATGTCTCGAGGGCTCGAATCCATGATCGTTAGGATCTCTGCCTGAAGCGTCACACACCTAACCACTTGAGGTAGAGATCATTGACTAATTTTTTTTTAATTATAAACAAATGTTTTTAAAAAGGGGTTTAGGGGTTACTTAATTATCTTAAAAGTGCTTTGTTTCTTTACTTGTTTAGGGAAAGTAATTAATAATATACTTAGTATTAAAAACTAACAAAGTAGACTTGTTTATCTATGAGAGTTAAGAATGACGATGGAGTAGAGTTTAGAAGTAATTATGCTCTAACCTACCATCTTCACTCTTAGCCGAGGGATAGTAAGTCGAGGAGGTCGAAAACATGATAGGTATACAAAACTTGATTTCCATAAGAGATCGTTTTTAGAACTAGATAGTCGATTAGTCGACTATCGAACTTGACCATTTAATTTAGAAAGTATATAAAAGCTTCATGGCTTCATACGGTTTGAGATCCCACCGGAAGGACTCATTGGTATGAAAAGTCTCTAGCTTTAAGAATTGTATATATACGAGATCCCTAGGGAGGAATCCTTTACATAATGTTGGCTCACTTCTGAAAGAACCAGAATTGAGTTAACCGAAAATTCATCGATTTAGTTTTGAAGAGTCCGGGATTGGATAAACATGCTTATATAATACTTATCGTAAACCAACGCAAAACTAGTATACGAGTCTACGTTTTGGAAGTGGTTATAAGTGGAATGTTACAAAGTTGAACTGTCTATTCTAAGTTAAATCCAAGGGAGAGGTCAGCATTAACATTTCAGACTAATGTTATAGAGTTGAACTATCTATCCTAAGGTTAAGTTCGAGGGAGAGGTCAACGTTAGCATTTGTTGGGCGACTTATGCTAATCCATGGAGAGATTTGTGAACTGTTCGAGTGATGAAGACTCATGTGAGAGATGTTGAATCTGACTTCACCGTCGGAAATGACTAAAGACAGAGTAGGATGCACAAGATAGGATTTAACTAACCAAAAAGGGTATATCAACTCCATATATAGAGATCTTATCGATGTTACTAGAGGGAGCTGATGATATTGGTATCATGTGTTCAGGCGTAGGCCAGTTGTGATTACCTTATAGTATATTTTATCTAGAGATATACGACGCTCAAAAGATAGTTTCTGATCCTTGTCATGGAGGCCTGTGTTTGAACCTCTATTCTATGTTTCAATGACAACAACTATAAATAAAAAGTGGAACCCAGTGCACGAGGCTCCCGCAAGATAGCAGGCTTTGGAGAGGTCGATAATGTACGCAGCCTTTCCCTCGCATTGCAAAGAGACTGTTTCCGAAATGACAACAACTATACGATCATAAATATTATACATCCTATCAAGCTTACAAGTATGTACTACAAGGGAACATCATGCTCAAAGATATCGGGACTCAAAGACAAACAACGATCTATGGACAATGCTATGATTAGTAAGGTTATTCTAGTGAATTTAGTGTCTTAGATAAAACATTATAAGGTCTCCTTGAGTATATATGCACACATGATTTCATATACACTAACATAAATTGAAAAACTGAATCTATCATTTAAAGACGTCTGTAAAAATACTCAGGAAATTTTTCCCTGAGGTCATAGACGCCTGAGGTTACCCCACAGATGTTTGTCATTTGAAATACTGCAGAATTCTGAGTAGACACTTCTTTAAAATGGATAGAAATTAACTCTTCATCGAAAGGTTGCAGCCATTAAAATGAATAGACCTTATATAACAGTAACAACTCTTCATCTACGTCTTTTTGAATTTATAAATACAACCATGATTGAGATTTAGAAATTAACTGAATTGAATTTATTGAATTTATTACTCTTGATTTCTTATTACTCTCTTGTGCATACATTGCTTACACTCTCAATCTATCATAACCAAAATATAATTTTGGTTAAATCACTTTCTACAACTCAAAGCATTCACATTTACATACTCAAAGGAGATCATTGGAAGATTTGTACTATCAGTCAAAATCGATGTTATTTGGAACACAAGATTGTCAAAGATATACTTTTGTATTAGACTATTCCTCTGGACGAAGCGAGTGTTAGTTGGTTAAAGGAAATACCGAAGGGGAGCTTCAAAGCTGGACGTAAGACGGGAGGTCCGAACCAGTATAAAATATCTAGTGTGCTCGCTTTTATTATTTACCTTATTTATATTGTATTCAATTATTATTCTCCACTTAATATAGTTAGTAATATGTACTCTCACATACACATATATAAGTTGCATTACTTAAAAAGATCCTATAGACTTTCATTTGGTATCAGGTCATTTCAATCTATAGTAACACGTAATTGAAAAATCATTAAAATGCCAAGCACATTTCAAGAAGGTCAATCAACTGCTCGTTATCCACTATTTACTGGTTCTAATTATGCTTATTGGTCAACACGTATGCGAATTTTTTATGGAAGTCAACGGTTTAGAAATATGGCTAGCAACTCAAAACAAATATGAGGCACTTGACCCCGATATTGGCCCTTGGACTGATGCACAAAAATCAGAGGCATCTAACAATTCCAAAGCTATGAATGTATTGTTTTGCTTACTTGACAAAAATGAGTTTTCACGTGTCATGCTCCGCAAGACTGCATATGATATATGATGCACTTTTCAAATCACACATGAAGGCACGAACAAAGTCAAGAAAACTAAAATTTCAATCTTACAAAACCAATTTTCATCTTTCAAAATGTAAACAAATGAATCAATTATTACATCCACACATCTAAACTCTGACTTAGGAAGTACTTCAATAATTCATTCGTCTTTAAATAACTGAATAGTGTTGCGGAAATTTACTCATTACAATTTAAATTTTGAAAATTTGTTCTAACAACTAGGCAAAAGTCATTATTTTTTCGTATCAACAGCAGTAACTTCTTCACACTGACTCAGAATCAGACGAGTTTTTGACCAAAGAACTCACATCTACATTAAAGACAACATGGAATACTCGAATACTTTATATTTTGAACGTACATCGTACTTCTTCATGGTGACTAATGGTTGTACCTAATAAATAACATGATATGTCCCCACATCTAACAATTGATTTTGTTGAATATATTTTTTTATAATTTATTTTCTAGATTTTTACTAGTCAAAAATCTAAATTAAATTGTTAAATAGGTTAGATGAATAACTGATATATTAAGTAGGTCGGGTCAGATTGATCTTTATACTAAATGAGTCAAATGAGATGAATCAAACTCAATTTTTATCTGGTCCTTTTATGACCCGTTCTAATTTGTTTGACAGATGTAGCCCAATCAAATAAGTTAAAGCAATACAATGGAAGGTAAGGAAATTCTATGAAAATTTGTGGGGATTTCAGATTTTTTTTTCCGTTAAATGTTGAAAGGAGTTCCTTTCGAAACCACTTTTTCAGAAATTCACGGAAGATGAAAATATAGGAAAGATTTAAAAGGAAATGTTCGAAGAAAAAAAGGATTAAAAGGAAATGTTCGAAGAAAAAAAAAAGAACACCGCAGCCCTACCTACAAGAGAGCAATGCACAGTTGGTAGCCAAAATAATATGTTATTGGTGTTATCATTCTTCATTTTCAGAATTTGTGCTTGGGACCTACCTAAAATTTAGATATTGATTGTGAAGCGTAAAAGCGAAAGCATTGATTTAGGCTCATACGCTAGCTTGTCCGGGTTTCCAATTTTTTAATAAGTCATACATATTATTATTTTAGTTAGATCTTTTATTTTCTACTTTCTTCGAGTGTGGTAATTGCTCCATCCCATCTTTTTTAGGTGGAACAAAAATCAACCTCATTTTAGGCCCAAGCATATGGGCCTTCAAAACAAAAAAATATACCATCATTTCCTGCATTTTGTCCATCTTATCATTGAGTTCTTGAGTGTTTCTTGTTAAATTCTGGGTTGTAGTAGAGAGTTCTTGAGTTTGAACTGATAGTTCTTGAGTGGTTCTCTCTACTCTTTTTTTTTATCGATATTGCCTTTCTATTGTTGATAAGATCTTGCCACTACCATAGGTCAGGAAAGTCACTGATTACTGGCTTGCTGTAGAACCTAAGGAAGATGAAGGCCGCTCCTTGCTCATGTCATGATTCAACCGGTGAAGGTCGGATTCTTGCACACTAGTAGGCTTTGATACCGATATGTGGTGTTTTTTGCTTTTCTTGTTGAAATCTGGTGTTTGCCATGGCAAGTTCCAGGTGATGTTAAGTTCAGGGATGACTAAGAGGGTTTAGGAAGTGGTGGGTTTCGAAGGTATAAAGTGATGTTGTTAAGCAAAATTAGGAAGAAGGATGTGGGATACTTGAAAGAAGGCATGTTAACAAGTTTTAAAATTAGGAGAAATGACAAAAAAATGTGCACATAGAACACAGAAGGTAAGAATTTTTTTACAGTTATTATTATTTCACTTATATTGATTTGATTACATAGCCTTAAATCATATATATATGCATTACACTTAGAGATTATCATCAACTTGCCATTACAATTTAAAGGTACCCCAAATCATAGCCCAACAACAAGACTTCTGGAACCAAAACAGCCCAAATGCAAAAAAGAATGTTCAGACTAGTGCACTTGCACAGATGCAAAACATGCACACAACTCCCCATCTCACTGCTCTTCTTCTAATACCCATTTGATGCTTTTGACTGATTCTCCATGCTTTTGCATCGTACCTTAGCTCTTAGAATCATCCTCAAGTGTTTCAGCTGTTGGTGTCGACAATTTGTTTGCCTAACTGTTCGATGAAACTCCTGATTAAATTGTTGATCACCAGGTGCTTGATGTAATGTCCGAGTGTAACATACACATTGGAAATGAAGGTCAGGACTCCATAACAGATGAGGATCGATTTGGCTGCTGTTAGAGCCACCCCAATTATGTTGTTTCTTATCATATGGATTCGCGACTATGTTCTTTTTCTCATTGTCTTTTAACGTGTAATTGATCCATACTCATTTCCCTAGCGTGTTCATTCAAATGTAAGTCCGGCGTGGACAGTATTTCACAATGTACCTGAGGTAGCTATGATATAGAAGGGGAGAAGAATAGATATTAGTACTAGTGCATAGTTTGGGAACCGTTTTGTTCTCATATACTCCATTTATTTTTTAGAATTTAATTAGGCATGTAAATAGTAAATACAGAGCTCAATTGATTCTTACGAAATCTAATTAGCTGAATTGTATGCATTTGCAGTAATGAAACTTTGAAGTGTTTGACAGGATACTTTTTGTTATTAGTTTAAGCTGAATATGTACTTTTATTTATTAAATCATAGGATATAACAGCAGAAAACAGGAGCTTCTTTTTTCTCATTTGTAATCAAACTGTTCTTATTCAGGAAATTCACTCGAACAACTTTGTTTCTATTGAGGAAATTTGGACATTATCTTTATGGTTGAATGTGGCTCTTTTCGATTATCAATGAAGTTTGATCATCCATGAAGTTCACGATGCACATACATGGTATTTCTTCTTTGGTATACTTAATGGTGACACTATGGTAACATATAAAAATGTATTGGCAAAATGATACTAGAATTCTCAAAATAAATCAATGCCAAAATAGCCCGTTCATGGTGGAGACTGTTTTAAATGTAAAGGCTTTTTATAAGGTCGTGGCTTTATTTTTGAATAAATCTTCTGTTTATGAATGTTAAAACTTACATTATTTTCTCTACAATTTTTAATTTAACATTCATGGAACTTTTGTTTTTGCCGTCGTTGTTGGACACAATGAGACACAGCCAGAACATAAATAAATTCCATCTTTAAACTCTGATAATAAAAACATAAATCTTTTTTAATTGTCCCATCTACCTGCACCAGCTGCTGAGTTGTGTGATTCTAGCCGTTAACCTAAATGGGACCTATGAGGTGTTTGGATGGATGGAATATATAATTAGACTGTGTGCTTCAATTGCCATGCCTAGAATTCTCCTCACTCGTATTTTTGCTCCGTAGTAAATTGATTCCGCATTCTGGCCCAGCAAACATACAGTTGCTTCTTCCATCTGTATTAAGTTTTTTTTTTTTTTGAATAATTGCCTTTCTTCCTCCAAACATATGTAATATGTTCTACTATTTCCGCTTTATTATTCGATTTGTCTCACTATGTACATACATATCAATTTATAACTGGCAACTTCAACTCTTACGTTTAGGACAAGATTGTTGTTCAACCAGAAGAAAATGCACATATATGCAAATCTGGGTTTCTGTTTCCATCATTAGACGCAGAAACAGAGAGAACAAGAAGAACAAATAATTTAAAATCTCGTATATTTAATATTCAAGCACTAATGAAATAAAATATTGGCAAATGAATTCTACATACGGTCCAATAGTCTTCTCCAAATCATCAAACTAATTGATTAGAAATTAGAACTGTCCATCACTGAAGTCTTGGTAGGCGAAACATTTAAATACTCCACATTTCTGACATAGGACATGTTCATCCGGAAGAAGGAAAACATGGAAACAATGAATTAAGTTTTCAAATAATGTGCAAATATTCAATGGAAAAATAACCCATCTTATCATGAAAAACTTATAATGTTCTACCATCAGAGTTAGTTGAGTTAGATAATGGTAGTTTGTAGTCCAACCGAATAACTCATTTCACATGTTTAATAAAATGTCTTAAATGAGTAACTCATTTTAACCGTTTGTTTAAAATTTGAATTTTCAAAAAATCATTATTTTAAAATTGGAATATTAAGAATTTGAATTTTGAAAATATAAATTTTAAAATTTTGAATTTTAAAAATAAGAACTTCAGAGTTTTGAAAAATGGAAATACAAAATTTAAACTCAAATAATTGAATTTTTAAAAATGGATTATAAATATACGATTTTTTAAAATTTAAAAATTGAATTATGAAAGTTTAAAGATTGGATATTTGAGTACAAACTGTTTGAATTGTAAACACTTGAAGTTCAAAATTTTGAATTTTGAAAATTTGAATTCTAAGATTGAGAATTTGAATATTATAGAAAATTTTGAATTTAAACTTGAAAAATCAAGCATTAAAATTTTGAATTTCGACTTTGAATTTGTAAATTTTGAAATTGAATTTGACAATATGAAAATTTAAATTTTGATTTTGAAAACAAAATAAGGGTTTGAAATTTGGATTATTTTGTAGACTTAAAAAGTAAAAAGCAAATTTTACATTTTTATACTTATAATATATTTTGCAAGTCAAATGTAATTTATATCGTTAAATGGGTTAATGTTGGGGAAAATCCCTTCAGATGATCAGTCTAAGAAAATAAAAAAACCCAACGACGATCTGGATCGTGATTGTATTGAGACGGAACAAACAGAGATAAACACCAAAACATACAGTGTACGTCTACTTGGGGAGAGGAGATTTTATTAATCACTGAAAGATTAGAGTTACAAGATTGATTCACTTTTGGAGGCTATACATAAAAAAAAATAACAATACAGACAAAATTCTACAGAGTTTCAGTTCTCTAGGATGACTCTGAAATTGGCTGAAATTAGCTCTCAATTTCAGCTGCCATTGTTATCCAGAAGCTCCCATATTTATAGAGTGAAAATATGAGGAAGGGTAGCTGCTATATGGAAGCTCAGGATTTGGTTCGGCATCTTGGTTCGGCATGTTTGGTCCGGCATATGGCACTTGGCATTTGGTTCGGCATAATACACTTCAAGTCTGGACCGGCATCTCCCAATTGCCGAACGAGAAATCTGGATCGGTCTTCCTCTTCACCTACTTGGTTCGGCAATACCGAACGAAATATTTCGTTCGTCATCATCAGATCACCGAACGACAATTTGGTTCGGTCTTCCTTCACCGCTCCAAACTAATGCTGCTCCACTTCTCTTCTTTACCGAACGAAGTTTCTCGTTCGATCTTCTTCAATCACCGAATGAAGTCGCCACCGCTCCAGAACTCTGGAGCGACAAATTCAAGCAACACCGGACCACTGATTTGGTCCGGCAAATCAGCTTCCTCCACCGAACCACTTTGCTGGTTCGGTCTTCAGTTTCTGCTCCTAGGGCTTCGGCTTCCTCTTCCATGAGCTTCTCCAATGGTCTCTTCCCGAATTCAAGTATCATCTCTAACAATCTCCACCTTGATACTGAATTCCATACAAGCCTTCCAACTTCATCTACACCTTCATGCTCCAAACAATGGATACTTACCCAATGAGCTTCTGCAATGTCATCACCTATTGCACTCTGTCAACGAACTCCAGCAAGGCCACTGTCCGTCAACAAAGTGTTCGAAGTACTGAGTCCGTGTAGAATCTATCAATCTCCACCATGAAAATAACGTCTCCATAAACCATCTCAACTCTCCCCCCGTGTCATCCCGTGGCACCTAACACTTATTTAAGCGAATAAAGTCCGAGCAATGCTCGAACTTAGCAACAAGCAACGACTTGGTAAACATGTCTGCTGCTTTCTCCTTTGTGAACTTTTTGAAGACGAATTAGCTTCTCTTTACTCATCGAGACAAGGAACGACTCTCTCACCTTAATATGCTTCGTCCTTGGGTTGAACGCCAGATTTTTAGCTACGTGAATTGCACTTTGATTGTCACAATGCACATTCACTCCTTTGTATTCGAAGCCCAAATCATACAACAATCGCCTAAAATAAAGCGCCTCCTTAGCTGCTTCAAAGATGCCAATTGTCCTAAAGAAATTAAGGACTTCCGAAGACCTGGAACATACCAAATGCCTGTCAAAGTGCGTATCACTCCATCAAACAACTTGATTCTCACTGTACCTTCACCCATTACTCTACGGCTAGCATCATTATCCATAAGAATAGAGCTTTCCTCTCGTCCAACAGAAGAACTGAAGTAATCCTTATTAGGCGTCATATGGAAAGACGCCCTCGAGTCCAGCACCAATGGTCTGAGACATCCGACATTGCTATAGACAACACATCGTCAGATACAGACTTCTCTACCGCAAATGATGAAGATCTGTCTTCTTTCTTCTTCAAATCTGGACAATCCTTTTTCCAAAGACCAGATTTCTTGTAGATAAACCACTTTTCGTCCTTAGATTTCCTCTCCTACAATTACCGGGCTTCCTAGAATTGAAACGTCCTCTAGAGTGCCAATTCTTCTTATCTTCTCTACCTCTTTCAACAAACAGGTTGTGACTACTACTTCCACCTTTACTTCCTTCACTTATCTCCTTCATCTGATCTCTCAAGTCCTAAGATAGAAGGCCTAACTTCACATCTTCTACTGTCAATGTGTCTTTAACGAAGATAAGGCTATTAGCGAAACCTGTATATCGCTCCGAAAGAGAACACAAAAGAATCATTGTCATTTGCTCCTCATCCATCTTCAAGTCAACAGTCTTTATCTTCATCACGAGATCATCAAAGAAATCAAGATGTTCTTTCACTGAAGTACTATCTCTCATCCGCATGGTGAAAAAATGTCTTCAGCAATATCAGACGGTTAGTCAGAAATTTCTTCAAGTAGAGATTTTTTAGCTTGGTCCAAATGCCTCTAGCAGTGGTCCCACTGCTAATCTCTGAAATGACATTCTCTCTCATAACTAGTCGTAAAGTAGTAAACGCCCATTTATCCATCTCCTTCCTTTCCACGACTGAGATGTCAGTCGTCAACTCCTCAGGTGCAAACACTACTGGATGGACTTCATTCCTCATTAGAACAACATTCATCCTCCATTGCCACTTCTCGAACTCTTTATCCCCATTCCATTTCTCAATTGCCAACTGTGATCCTGACGCGATATACATCCCTTTAGTATAGGGTCTTATAACAACTGGAGTCGCTTCATCTCCTGTCATAGCGTCTAACATTCCTCAATCAACCTTGCAGCTCTGATACCAGACTGTTGGGAAAAATCCCTTCAGATAATCAGTCTAAGGGAATAAAAAACCCAACGCAGCGGAAAACAACCGGATTGTGATTGTAGTGAGATGGAACAAACAAAAGATGAACACCAGAACAGACAATCACAAATCAATGCAATGCAGAAAAATAAATAACACCAGTATTTATAGTGGTTCCACTACCGCAAGGCAGTGTACGTCCACTTGGGGATAGAAGATTTTATTAATTACTGAAAGATTAGAGTTACAAGATTGATTTACTTTTGGAGGCTATACATAGGAAGAATTAACAATACAGACAAAATTCTGCAGAGTTTCAGCTCTCTAAGATGGCTCTGAAATTGGATGAAATTAGCTCTCAATTTCGGCTGTCATTGTTATCCAAAAGCTCCCCTATTTATAGAGTGAAGATATGAGAAGCGGTAACTGTTATATGGATGCTTAGGATTTGGTTCGGCATGTTTGGTCCGGCATATGGCACTTGGCATTTGGTTCGGCATAGTATACTTCAAGTCTGGACCGGCATCTCCCAATTGTCAAACGAGAAATATGGACCGGTCTTCCTCTTCACTTACTTGGTTCGACAAATACCGAACGAAATATTTCGTTCGTCATCATCAGATTACCGAACGATAAATTTGGTTCGTTCTTCCTTCACCGCTCCAAACCAATGCTGCTCCACTTCTCTTCTTTACCGAACGAAGTTTCTCGTTCGGTCTTCTTCAATCACCGACCGAAGTCACCACTGATTTGGTCCAGCAAATCAGCTTCCTCCATCGAACCACTTTGCTGGTTCGGTCTTCAGTTCCTGTTCCTAGAGCTTCGGCTTCCTCCTTCATGAGCTTCTCCAATGGCCTCTTCCCGAATTCAGGTATCATCTCTAACAGTTAAATGGATGACTCATATATTAAGTGGATTACATTAGTAGAGAATTATATTGACAAAGGTATCCAAAACTAAATCAAAACAACATTCATACCATTTTTCTTAAGAAGTTCTAATTTTTTATAATAATAGATTTTTTTCGACTATATACAAATTATTTGAAAATTAAGCTATTTATTTTTTATTTTTTAACTTTTTGTTGGAATAAATTACCCTTAGCACTTCTATATATAATTAAGGATAAACACAAGCAATGAACTTATATTAATTATATCCTCACTTTGTACTCAACAGGAAAATATTTACGAATTTTTTCCGTGCAAATTTAGCTTATGATAATTCACTTGATGCATTAAACTCTCTATTTTTAAGCTAAAAGAGTAAAAGGTACACAATGTCGGATGTTAAAATAGATGAACCTCTTCTTCTACCTCCTCTTTATTTACAACACTGCTATCTAAAGGGGAGCAATGCATGGTTATTAGCAAGAAGAATCCGTTGGTGTTGTTATTCTTCAATTTCAAATTTGTGCTCCAGGAGTTGCCTCAAATTTGGATATTGACTGTGAAGTGTAAAACTGAAAGCATCAGTTTGGGCTCATGAGTGTCCATATTTCCATTATTCTTTTTATTTTACCTAGTATTATTTATTTAGATCTTTTATCTTCTACTTACCCACAACTTTTTTAGGTGAATGACGATGTGAAAATATAAAAAATCACCCTCACTCTCATTTTTAGGCCCAAACATATGGGCCTTTTGACGAAACTAGCTTGGAAGTTAAAATAGAGAAAAATAAGAGCCTACAAAGGAAAATTAAACAAAAGAGAGAGCTCAAAGTGAAAAAAATAGCTGAGCTAATTACTATTGGGAAGTAGCACTTAAGTTTAATTTAAGTTGAAATAAACTTGCTCTCAACAAGGTTTCAAAGAACAATTTCGTCGACAACCTTTTAAATCGCAGATCGATCATATTCAAGACAGCGGTGATGAGAAATACCTGAGGTATCAATGGTAGTATACTTGAAACTTCGACAAATTTTTTATGATTACTTTGGTAATAATCTGATAAAACAGGATTATTTGGAGATGATCAATGGATGGGGGATGGAATTGTGTAACAAGTTAAAAATTTTAATAATAAATTAAAATGTTAATAACGGTAAAAAAGCATTTTACAAATAAGGAAAAAATTGTGAATTTTCACAAACTTTGAAATTAGGCTTTGTAACATATTTCATTGCATCAGGAACGTCGGGATACAGTCCGAAAACATATATAACTTGTTAAATATGATAAAACATGTCAGAAATGGTAAAAAGTGGACCCAATGGCATTTCTGTAATTAGGGATTTTGGGATTAAGCCCTAATAACCCTAACTTCAACTATAAATATAGATCTAGCCCTCACCTCTCTTCACTCAAAGTCCTAGATGCCGCTTCTCTAATTCTTCACATTCTCTTCTTCTCCCCCATTCTCCAAACTTCTTTATCAAATCTCCGCTCAAAATTCTAAATAAAAAACGAAACCAAACAAAAGTAGAAGAGATAAAGAAAGGCAAATAAATAAAAGGATAGAGGTCAAGAAAAGCGGCTCATAAAGAGGATTCTTGAGGATTAAAGAGAATGGAAAGCCTAAAAGGTGAGTGGATCTTGTACGATGTGTTTATGATATAAAACACGCAGTTAAATTTCTTTTACACATCTATACAGATAGAAGAAGTAGAAATACCTAGGTGATAATTCAACAAAAAACTATTGAAACGTGGGAAAGGATAAACAAATTGGATTTTACTTCTAAAACATGTAGGTCTGCTTATGTAGCGATCCGAAATTTTAAACACTTCGTATTTAAATACATAAATTATGTAAATATTTGAATCTTGGTTAAATGTGATAAAATGTGATTTAATAATCATATTAAACCTCTTTCAGTTAATTACACATGAAGGTAATGTGACAATCCACACCTTTCGACATATTGATCCAAAGTCTATTGTGACTTTCAGACTCGCATCGGAAGAAATAAATTATATAATACTAAAAAATATCCATCTAAGAAATTATTCCAAACACAGTCTCAGAAAATCAGGACGTAGTCAAATA
Organism: Allium fistulosum; assembly: GCA_030737815.1. Taxonomy (NCBI): domain Eukaryota; kingdom Viridiplantae; phylum Streptophyta; class Magnoliopsida; order Asparagales; family Amaryllidaceae; genus Allium; species Allium fistulosum. Next base: position 108,035,327 of record CM060906.1, read on the forward strand.
CAGAGTGCATAGAAAATATCGCTCCAAATCTGATAAAGAAAATACAAATACTGATAAGATAGATAAATGAATACATAGTGAGTAGATATAATAACAGGCAACTCCTGTGATGAGCTTGCCTCTCCAAGTATCAAGAATGAGCTAATAACCTACTGCCTTGTTCACCTATGGTGGAGCAAAAAGAAGGAAACAGGTGGATCGGACAAAAGTCTGATGAATGAAAACAATTTTAATATATGGTGATAATGTGCAATTAACTTTAACACTGCTCTTAAGTGACATAGGATGTACAATGAGTGTCCGTGTATTCCTAGGGTTCATAACTTACGAATTTTTGTCCAACACATGCCTACACTAGAATTTGCGTAGACTACTACAAGGATCGAACTTCAATGACGAACGATCGGCTACCGCTTCTAGAGCTACCTAATAAGAAAACGCCAATAAGAAAACGCCGTTAGTAGGCTACTGTGAAAATAAACTTCCACTAATATAACCACATAATGCTACTGTGGGATCTACTCTCCACTAATATCACCGCTACTAGGGCTACTGGAGAATTGATTTCCCTTAGACTACCTGTAACCCAACTACGCCTCGATGGGGAGCCAGCAGTGCCGACTTGTCGGTGTGTCTAATCGTTTGCATCCGTGTCCATCTCTCGATCTTAATGTACGCCTCTTATTGCACGCGCCGGTGTCCACCATCCTATCACGTTGTGTTAGAAACCGTGCATACCGGGACTTCCGTTGTATGCAAATTAAGTGGGTCATCAGTTTGCTGCAGAATCTAAGGAAGACGAAGGCTGCTCCTTGCTCATGTCATGATTCAATAGATGAGATCATTCTTACTCACTAGGCTTTGATACCAATGTGTGGTGTTCTTTTGACTTTTGGTGTTGAAATCTGGGTTTGCCATGGTAAGGTTCAGGCGATGTTGGGTTCAGGGCTGAATGAGTGAGTTCAGAAAGTGATGGGTTTTGAAGGTGGAAAATGATGTTGTTAAGGTTAATTGGGAAGAAGAACGTGGGATACTTGAAAGAAGGCATGTGAACAAGTTTCAGAAGTAAGAGAAACGAGAAAAAGAAATGCACGTAGAAAACATAAGGTAAGAAAACCCGACAGTTTGTATTATTTCACTTATATTGATTTGATTACATAGCTTTAGAGATTATCATCAACCAGCCATTACAATTTAAAGGTACCCTAAATCATAGTCCACCAACAAGACTTCTGCAATCAAAACAGTCCAAATACAAAAAAAGAATGTTTAGACTTGTGCACTTGCACACATGCACAACGTCCACACAACTCCCCATCTCACTGCTCTTCTTCTAATGTCGATCCGATGCTTTCAACTTTTTCTCCATGCTTCCGCACCGTACCTAAGCTCTTAGAAACGTCCTCAAGTGTTTCAGCTGTCGTGTGGAGAGTTGTAATTTGCTTGCCTTACTGTTCAATGAAACTCCAGAGTAAATTGTTGCTCATCAGGTGTTCGATGCAATGTCTGAGTGTAACATACACCATGGAAAGAAGGTCGGGACTCCACAACAGATGAAGATGATTTGATTGCTGTTAGAGTCATTCCCATTATGTTAAGTTTTGATTTACGCTCATGAGCTAGCTTACCCAGGTTTCCATTGTTTTTAAATTATACATAATATTTTTATTTAGATCTTTTGTCTTCTACTTTCTCTAAGCATGGTAATCGGTCCCTCACATCTTTTTTTGGTGGATGACGAGGTGAAAAAATAATCACCCTCATTTTTAGGCCCAACCATATAAGCCTTTAAGACAAAAAATTTGTCATTCCTGCATTTTGTCCATCTTATCATAGAGTTCTTAAGTGTTTCTTGTTAAATTCTAGGTTGTAGTAGAGAGTTCTTGAGTTTGAACTGATAATTCTTGAGTGGTTCTCTCAATTTTTTTCTGTCAATATTGCCTTTCTATTGTTGATAAGATCTTGCTTCTACCATAGGTCAGGAAAGTCATCGGTTGCTGCAGAACCTAAGGAAGATGAAGGCTGCTCCTTACTCATGTCATGGTTCAACTGGTGAGGGTCGGATTCTTGCCAATATGTGGTGTTCCTTTGATTTCTCTTGTTAAAATCTGGTGTCTGCCATGGCAAGTTTCAGGTGATGTTTAAGTTCAGGGCTGACTGAGTGGGTTCAGGAAGTGGTGGGTTTCGAAGGTAGACAGTGATGTTGTTAAGGTTAATTAGGAAGAAGGATGTGGGATACTTGAAAGAAAGCATGTTAAAAAGTTTCAAAATTAAGAGAAATGACAAAAAACGTGCACATAGAAAACAGATGGTAAAAAAAATTTGACAGTTTTTATTATTTCACTTATATTGATCTGATTACATAGCCTTATATCATATATATAGGCATTGCACTTAGAGATTATCATCAATCCGCCATTACAATTCAAAGGTACGCTAAATCATAGCCCAACAACAAGAATATAGAATCAAAAGAATCCCAAATACAAAAAAGAATGCTCAGACTTGTGCACTTGAACACATGCACAATGCGCACACAACTCCCTGCCTCACTGCTCTTCTTCTAATGTTGATCTGATGCTTTTGACTGATTCTCCATGCTTCTGCATCGCACCTAAGCTCTTAGAATCATCCTTAAGTGTTTCAGCTGCTTGTGTTGACAAGCTGTAATTTGTTTGCCTAACTGTTCAATGAAACTCCTGCGTATCCCCAGGTGCTCGATGTAATGTTTGAGTGTAACATACGCCTTGGAAACCAAGGTCAGGATTGATTTAGTTGCTGTTAGACTTGCACCCATTATGCTGTTTCTTATCGTTTGGATTTGCGAGTATGTTCTTTTTCTCATTGTCTTTTAACGTAATGTATCCATACTCATTTCCCTAGTGTGTTCATTCAAATGTAAGTCCGGCGTGGACAGTATTTCACAATGTACCTGAGGTAGCTATGATATAGAACGGGAGAAGAATAGATATTAGTACCAGTGCATAGTTTGGGGACCGTTTTGCTCCCAGATACTCCATTTATTTTTTAGAATTTAATTAGGCATGTAAATAGTAAATACTGAGCTCAGTTGATTCTTACGAAATCTGATTAGCTGAATTGTATGCATTTGCAGTAATGAAACTTTGATGCGTTTGCGTTTGACATGATACTTTTTGTTATTAGTTTAAGCTGAATATGTACTTTTATTTATCGGTTCACAGGATATAACAGCAGAAAACATGAGTTTCATTTTTATCATTTGTAATCAAACTATTCTTATTCAGGAAATTAACTCGAACAACTTTGTTTCTATTTAGGAAGTCTGGGCATTATCTTTATGGTTGAATGTGGCTCTTTTCGATCATCCATGAAGTTCGATCATCCATGAAGTTCACGATGCACATACATGGTAATTCTTCTTTAGTATACCTAATGGTGACACTATGGTAATCTATAAAAATGTATTGACAAAATGGTACTAGAATTCTCAAAATAAATCAATGCCAAAATAGCCCGTTCATGGTGGAGACTGTTTTAAATGTAAAGGCTTTTTATAAAGTCGTGGCTTTATTTTTGAATAAATCTTCTGTTTATGAATGTTATAGCTTACATTATTTTCTCTACAATTTTTAGTTAAACATTCATGGAACTTTTGTTTTTGCCATCGTTGTTGGACACAATGAGACACAGCTAGAACATAAATAAATTCCATCTCTAAACTCTAATAATAAAAACAAATCACTACAGCACTAGGTAACACATATCACAATGATACTACAGTAAACCAAATAAAGCAAATGGGTAAGGAATCCTGACTACATGTTTACTGGCCATAGCTCAAATTTTGGTAGGAGATACATTTGAGGACCTTGTATCCCTAACACAGAATGCGTCAAACCTGAAGAAAAGCTAAAGTGGAAACAACAAAATAATCCCACATCTTGGAATGGAAAAATATAAATCTATCTAAATTATACTATCTACATGCAGTAGCTAAGGAGTAAGTTAATTCTATTTGTTAACGTGAGGGAGAGCTGTAGGGTATTTCACAGGTAGAATTTTCTTCACTCGTTTTTTGTCCCAAAACAAATAGGATCAAAGAAAAATGATTTTCGTACATACGAGATGACAAATAACATTTTTCATCCACATTAAATTTACTTAACCAAATAATTTTAAATCTCGTAGATTTAATATTCAAGTACTGATGAAATGAAATATTAGCAAATAAATTCTATGCACTGTATAATAATCTTCTCTAAATCATCGACCAATTCATTAGAAATTAAAGATGGCCATCACTGAAGTCTTGGTGGGTGAAACATTTGAATACTTCACATTTCCGACATATGATATATCCAACCTAAAGAGAACAAAACATGGAAATATTAAATTAAAGCTTCATTTGGATCGACTTAAATATGTCACATTTTGGTTTCACTACAACAAAAAGACTCTATTACAACTGTATTTTTACAACTGCCAGTTGTAATAAAGGTTTTTTACAACTCTTTTTTTCAAAAAGTTGTAATAAACTTATTTTCAACAACTCTTTTACTTTGCCAGTTGTAATTGATGGATATTACAACCTTTCTTTTTTTGTCAGTTGTAATAGATGCATATTTTTAACAACTGTTCTTTTTTGCGAGTTGTAGTAGATACATATTACAAACTTTTTTGCCAGTTGTAATAGATGTCTATTTTTAACAACTATTTTTTTACCAGTTGTAATAGATGTCTATTACAATCGTTTTCTTTTGCCCGTTGTAATAATTATATTGTATTTAATATTTATTAAGGTTTTTGTGTATTTTGAAACTTATTAGGGACTTGTGCCAAATTGTCCCATATGTGAATACTATATTTAATTTTTAATTTTTAATACTTACAATTAATAATTATATTTAATATTTAATATTTCAAAAAATTTACTAGTTTAAAATTTTATAAAATAAATTTAAAAGTATTAATAAACTTTAAAATCAAACTTTTGAAATAGTCATAAAATTCAAGTGTAAAAAAATTGAAATTTTAAGTAAATTTAATATTTTAAAAAACATTCCAAATTTCAGAAAATTCGATATTAAAAAATCAATCTAAAATTCGAATAGTATAAACATTAAGGTGTAAATTACTACTACCATATGTATTTAGTTGTTTTCTTTTGTGTCCACCTTCTTTGATATTATATTACGTCAATCTGACTTTAAACAATTAAAATTTTACGTAAAACAAAAATATTTCCCTCCTATCCGAAAATTTTGGCTCCAATTTCAATTTTTTTGACTTCGATTCAGACTTTTTGGCTCCAATGTTTATTACTTCCGAGTGGCCATCTTCCCACTTTTTTCCCTATTACCGTCTCTCAAAATCCCCAAATGGTTACGCCTCCTCCCCCAAAATATTCATGTTTCGATTCACTTAAAAACACGAAAAGATCTCAACTTGCTACTTCCTTCTCCTTCCTCTGCCTCCTCAAATCCTTTACAAAGACAAAATCATGCTCTACCACCTCCCCTTTCCATAAACAACTGAGTGCTACCCCAACCCGACCTTTTTAGCCTCGAAGATGAATTTGTCATCGAGCAGATGTACGACGGATGCCGCACGAAACACCGTAGAAGCTACTCGGATTTCGACGCTGTAGGTTTTGATTGGAAGTCGTGCCTGTGCTAGACGCGTGAGTTTTGCTAGAACGGATTCGCATGTAGGTTTCTGCACCGAATGCCCAAAGATGGATCCGGTATGAGCAACATCGAGCAAGAGTTGATGCTTAAGAGATCTAAAAGCAGTGCCATGGTTCCGCAGCCCGCATGTGTTTTCCTTACTCTCCTACCGGTTCTCTTGGTCCTGTCTTGCCTTTTTCTTCTTCCTTTTTGTTTCAACGGGAGAAACAGAGGTCTGTTGAAGAGATCAGACTTTGATCAGGTAACTAAGTTTACTATTTTTTTATGTTGCACTTTTACTAAGTAAGAAGTATAATCGTATTACCCTTCTTACATTTCCTGCTCAAAACCTATGAATTTACCTGATTTATTTTTATCCCAAATTTCTTTGGAGATCCACACATACGTCACCCTCACTTAACCTGTTAGTTCAAAAATTGATGTTTTATCCATCAAACTTTTAGATTTCATTCGGGGACTGATATACTATATTGCTTAGGATTTCGTTCGGGATCTATATTTATTTGGATGTTTGTTATGTTGCTAGAAATTGCTTTAATGACAGTTGTTGACATGTTGTGTGCTTGGAATATGGTTTTAACTTTATTTGTTTGGGTTTAAAGTGGATTGAACCAGGACGAGAGAAAGAATTTGTATTAAACATAACTGAGCATGAGCATAATTAACTGATATGGCTAAAACCATCTACTCTGACATTTTTGTCATATTGAATGTTTCATACATTTGTTTTATTGTTTTAAATAAATTAGTTCTTTGTGGTTGGTAGCTTGGTTTATCTCATTCGCTCCGGGAAAAATATTGCTTACTTGTAATCAAATAGTAGGCTTATTAACTTGGCATTCTGGGTCTTAAATTAAATGTACAAAAATTGGATGATATAATATAAATATTGTGTTTGATTTCTTACTCGGTGTACAATTCTACCATATAATAATTTTTTTAAGCATTTCTCAAACATTTATCATTTCCCTCCTTTCGGTAAATATTAGTTAAACCGGTCTTTGTCATTTTACATTGTTCTGTCATCATGCTCTATTTGCATGCTTCAAATGTCATCATGTTTTTTTGGTTATAATACCCATGATATACAACATTGTTAAACATATTTTGTAACCTATTAATTATCTATTCATAATTCTGATGGAAATACCAATTTCAAAGGAAAACATAAGTTCTCCTGCATTGTAATCCATTAGTTACTCTTTATAGAATATAGTTTTATACGGTGGTTCCGCTTTTGTAGTGTTTACCAATGTGTTCGATTGAAGTTATCACTTTCTAAAGAACGGACCATGTTTGCATTATTATGGATTTGCAGGGTAAATAAAATCTAATTAAGGAACAAGTAGTCAAGCTTAGGAAGTTCAGTATAACCAAATAAAGAGATACATAATTTTATTAGACCATTTTTACTAATTAGGAAGTGAAAAAATTGTCAAGTGATGGGTCTCAAGTTTTGTACTCCTTTTGGTTTACTTCATACGCTCCAGGTAAAATATTGGCTATTTGTAACAAGATAGTAGGCTTATTAACTGTGCATTCTGGGACTGAATGCACAAAAATTGGATGACATAATGTAAATACTGTGTTTGATTACTTACTCACAGTAATCAAATTTTACCGATGTGTAAAAATTGGATGCACAAAAATGCATATTTCAATTCTCACGGTGATCAAATTTTGTATTTCATATGATTCTTTCTTAAGTAACCGTTTCTTCCAAATTTCTTTGCTCTAAGATTTCACGTCACAAGTTTACTTGGAGTTCTTTTGGTATGTCTCATTACTGAAGCTTTGTTAGCAACTTTATTTGATTTTAAGGACTTCTCTGAATTTACATAGACTGTTAGGTTGTGGAGCCCAGCACATAAACTTGGATTAAAGTATATGTATGACTATGGTTTTGTTTGGATAAACATTATCTTCCTCATATTTATGTACGAACTTCGATTAGATCGCGTTAAAAATAATTGCATTTGTTAAGTTTCTCAAGCCTTGCATGTCCATTTTCATATGCCACACATTCTCGAAATGGTAAAATTTGTTCTCACTACGTACCATTTTTACACTTACATCATTTTATAAGACATCCATTAGAGAAATGTATGGAATGCTCGACTACTCATCAAACTTTTTTCCATCATTAGTAGTTTAGTGTACATAAACAAGAGAGTTTTTATTATTTAATATATTCATAATTGTGTATATGTGTTCACTTTGTATACTTTGATATTGTATTTTGCAGGGGCAATGACAGTTTAGTGGTTGGATTTGCAAGTTGTGGAGCAGTCATTTGGTTTTTAAAATTTACAAGACTCGATAGAACGGTCACATTCGAAATTCAACCTACCAAACATATGCTTGCAAGTTGTGATTGCCTGGTGCATGAAATCACTTAAATAGATTAGTATGCATGAGGGATTGAAAAAATAAATGTATTGTTTTAGTTTGCTTTGATTTGGTTATTTAGTTTGTTTGATATATTTGTTTTATAGATAATAATAATGTAATGTTTGAATTGCTTATAGTGTAATGTTATTTTTATTCTGTTATTTATGCTTATTTGTTCCTTACTTTACTTGCAAAATGTGTGTAGAAATTTTTTTTTTTTCATTCTTTTTACCACAACTGTCAATTTCAGTTGTAAAATATTCTTTTGCAACTGCCAATAATAGTTGTAAAAAGTCTTTTACAACTGTCAAAAGAAGTTGTAGAAAAGTCTTTTACAACTGTTTTAGGCTGTTGTAACAAATTATTTTACAATTGCCAAATACGGTTGTAAAAGAATAGGGCTCTATTACAACTCCGGATATAACGATTGGCGGTCGTCTGTTGTAATAGATCTATTACAATTGTTTTTGGCGGTTGCGAAATGGTGTTTTTGTTGTAGTGTTTCTTGTCAGTCAAAATGAATTGGTTTTGGCTTCCAAAAAGCAAAAAACTGACTGTTATAAGTCGATCCAAACGAGCCATTAGTAGTGGTCAGATATTTAATAGTAAAATAATCCAATTCCTTGTATTGAAAAACTTATAATGTACCATCTATAATTAGAGTTAGCTTAGCCTAAGTAATGGTAATCTGTAGTTCAACTAAATAACTCATTTCACATGTCTGCTAAAATATCTTAAATCAGTAACTCATTTGATCTGATTGCTTAAAATTTAAATTTTGAAAATTTATTTATTAAAAATCGGAATTTAGAAACTGAATTTTGAAAATTTAAAATTTTGAATTTAAAAGATATGAATTCCTAGAATTTGAGAAATGAAAATCCAAAATTTAAATTTCAAATAATTAAATATTGAAATTTTGAATTTTAAAATTATGAATTTTGGTAACCAGAATTTTGAAAATTTAAAAATTGAACTTTGTAAATTAAAAATTGAAAATTTGAATTGAGAAAATTCGAAGTTCAAAATTTTGAAATCGGAAAGTTCAAATTTTAAGATTTAGAATTTGAATATTATATTTGAATCTGAATTTGGAAATTTTGAATTCAAACTAGAAAATTTGAGGTTTAAAATTTTGAATTTCGACTTTGAATTCTTAAATTAAAAAATTTGAAATTGATTTTGTCTATATGAAATTTTGACTTTTGAACTTGAAAACTAGAATAAGAGTTTGAAATTTTTATTAATTTATAAACTCAAAAACAAAAAAGCAAATTTTACTTTTTAGATTTTTATAATAAATTTTGTAAGTCAAATGTAATTTAAAATATTAAATGCGTTAAATGGATGACTCGTGTATTAAGTGGATTGCCTTAGTAAAGAATTATATTTGGAATCGGTATCAAAAATAAATCAAAGCAACATTTGTACGATTTTCTTTAAAAGTTTAAACTGTTATAATAATCAATTTTTTGTTCAAATTTATACAAATTATTTTAAAACAAAGCTTTTCTTTGAATAAATTGCCCTTAGCACTTTTGAATAAAAAAAAGGACAAAAACAAAAAATGAACCTATATTAATTTGATTTAGGTTTGAACTCAATAGGAATATTGTCGTGAATTGATTAGCACATTCGAGGCGCTATAGAAGTACTTAGAAATGTCTTGTGTTCGGCATTTTCTATAGAATTTTGTAGAGAAATCCATAGGGGTTTCTTGCCATGATTGTGATGTATATTGAGCATATTTTTTACTGTAAAAAGATTAGAAGTTATAAAGTTTGTTAACATATCGAAAAATAGCAAAACTTTCATCCCTAGCACTTTTAAAAGCGGTAGTATTTCTGAATCTTTTTTACAGCATTCAAATGTTATAGTTTCTGTTCTGAACTTTGATTGTTTTAAATTGACCTTTAATTTAAGTATTTTTTGTAACATCCCGCCTTTTTGTACGTTTTAAGCAGACATGCGTGCCAACTCAAACCATACAGAAGGGCAGATTGTTATGGGGTAAATAAGAAAAAACAGAGAAAGAGAAAAACAAAACAGAATCTCGCAGCGGAATGACAAAATATAATAATCAAATAACAGGCCATGAAGCTGTTTACAAAACATTTGATTATACTTATACAATACAGAATCAGAGTTACATAAACAGATAATAAATATTCAAATGCAGCGGAATAGTATGAATGCAGTGGAATAATAGAATAAGTAATAATAGTACAAATCTTCGTCTTCGTCCTCCAGAAAAGGTCTTCAAATCCTGAAATACTCAGGCTGACCCGAGCGAATTGAAATGACAAAACACTCGAGTCAGAACTAAAAGATCTTATGTGAGTTAAATCAACGGTAAATAACTATGAGTGGAACGGCGTCAGACATGTTTACGGAGTTTGACATCTCCTATCCAGTGTCTAACGTGAGTGCACTAACTTAAGAGATGTTCGGGATTCATATCTTCTAAGGATCCGTTAAACTATCTACTATGTAGTACAATACGCTATTATAATATGTCTACAGTAAGATAAACTATTAAAATAGCGTTAAGGCGTTACCCATTTCTCCCTTAACACATTTTTATATATTCCCATAGTCTATACAGTACCGTAATCCTGTCTGTACTTGACGTCGTCAGAGGGTACTCCATAGGTATGGTACAAAACAAACTCGTAGTGGTCTCGATAGGGTAGGTGATACGACACAACTAGGCAATGCCAGGGTAGATATACCAATTATACTTCCGGACTGGTGGTAACGCATAGCAGCTACTACCGTCCACCTCGGAACACACTCCCAAATCAAAAATCGAAGGTGGCCACCAAATCAATCGCAAAGTCTGAATATAGTATCGAAGGAATGTGCCCGATCGAATAAATGACCTCACTTAGCCCGTCAATTTCTCATGTTTTAGCCACCTTAAGCTAACTCATGGGAGTCAGGTCCACGTATATACCTCATATAGGATCATCGCCAACCATCCTACTTCATTCTGGAATCTCCACCGCGTACACAGTTGTCAAAGTGGTTTTCGGTATTGGTAGAGAGTATGACAATATCCGATCCCGGTCTCTTTAACAACCAATCGCTTATTACACAACGGATGGTTCTTTTACATTTCCAAAACCATTTCATAATTGATATCAAAATATCATATTCAATTCAAATCATATCACTTTCGAAATCATTACTTACTTCCGAAATCATATTCACATTTGAAATCATAGTTCGAAATTATATTTCCTTTCAAAAGTCATATTTCCAAAATAGGCTAAACTCTCATTTCAAAATATCATATTAAACCAAATATGTTATTTAAATCCCAACTTAGCTTATAACATCATTAACCATATTCACTTAAAAAAATCGAGAATTTGAATATAAACTCATCCATTTTACTTAGTTTGGAATTTAGAAGAAAATAGTTTTAAATAGTTATAAATAGTTAATATAGATTTAGAATAGATTAAATATAATTAAAATAGATTAAATAGCTTTAAAATAGATTAATTAGATTTAAAATAAGTTAAAACAGGTTAATTAGTTTAAATACTTTGAAATCTTAATAATTAGAAATTTTGAAATAATATATTCTTAAAACAGTTTATATTAAAACATGAATTTGGAATTTATATCAAATTAAACTATTCATTTCATTTCAACGCATTTGGACAATTTTCAATTTCCAAGTGAACAAACCAAATTCCAAACCTTTCAATTTAACATTTCAATAAACTATCGAATTTCATATCGTATCAATCCATGTTCAAATATCAATTCGGATTACTCCAATTTCAAAATATTTCAAAGTTATTTTCAAACAACTTCAATAACTTAATTTCGATAGAATTTCATTTATACTTGAAAGTTTAACTTTAAACTTCCAATTTAATTTCTTAAAGCAATTCCTTTTAAACTAATTCACATTTCAACACAAAACTTGATTTTCCAATAATACTTCAATTTATATACATCAATTTTTTTTTCAAGATATTATTTTTATTAATTCAAAAATTTAGAAGTTCAAAATCATTAAATTTAACCAATCCAGTGTCCGTATATAATTTTCTACTCTAGGGTCAAGTGATACGGATATTTATAATTTCAATCCGCAATTTAAAATGTTACGATTATATATCATTTCAAACCGCAATCCCGACTTAATAATAAAATCTATAAAATATTTCGAGTCTATCATTTCAACCCATAACGATTTTTCCTTAATTTATAGATCGTTCGGGTATGTATCATTTCAACCCATAGGGAACTTGCAGATGATCACAGTATATAAATCAATTGTAGCATCCAATCATCCAATAATAAATTCAAACATCCATCACAATTATCATCCAGTTCAACCAAATAATATTCAACAACTAACAGATTTTTATATACAAGTGATTAACTAGCAATATAAAATTCAATAATAAATTTAATGACAATTTAATTCAAATAAATTCAAATTAACAGGAATAGCAATTTAAATATACCAAACAGTAATAAATAAATTTCTAATCACATCCCAAATTTAATTTAACTAACATAAGAAATTTTAGAAGTTATGAGTGGGTTAAAACGCTCACCTTTGCATTCAAATTGAATTTAAATCCAATTTAGAGCCCAAATTCAAACAGTCTCGGAATTCATCCAAACTACCGTTAAAATGTCTGAAATTCAATTACGATCCCAACGATACAAACTGCACGTGAGTAGGAGCTTATATGCAAAAGTTATGCATATCAAAACACGTTGAAATTATAATTTTAAACAATAACAAAATTTTAAATAAAACCAGAAAAAGAAAACATTCACCACTGCCACGTCACAGGCGCCCTCGTCCAAACACCACGCGTTCGAACTCAGCTCGTACACGAGCACGCAGCAGCGCCGCCTTCTTCACGAACGTCCATCCACGGCCGGTGATGGTCAGACTCCCCCGCCTGCCATGATTTGACCTCCCCCCACGTCCACGCGGACCGCGCCGCCACCGATGCTGCCAATAGAGCAGCCGCCGCCACATATATATAACCCTACTCGAATTTTCATGCTCAATCCAACCGTTGAATCGACGAACCAATTTCAACGATGAGTTGCGCGCGACGATCTCCCCAGCCCCGTATCCTTCAATCGACGATCGGTCGCAGTTGATCGCGACTCGATGAACGGCAGCGATTTGTTCCTCATTTTCTGGACAGACAGTGGTTCAAAATGGAAAACGAATTACAGATCTGAGATGCGCTCGTCGAGAGCTTCAAATTGATATATAATTCGATATAGTTTGAGGAGTTTGATTTTTGGAATTGGTTTTGAAATTGAATTTGAGGGTTTGGGAATTGAAGTTTGTTTCTGCCATTGGAAAGGAGGAACAGAAAGAATTGTACGTACTGTAAATGAGAAATGAGAACAATTAGGGTTTTTAAATAAATGTTTAAACCATAATTATAAGTATTTTAATGTATATTTTAAGTATATATAGTTTTTAGAAAATTAGTTAATTATTTTATTAAAGTAATTAAAAGTTTATGTAATATAATATCTTTTAATTTTTTTTAGAATGTTAATAAATATCTTAGCTTATAAATAAATTAGTATACATATACCTATACATACACACACACGCGCATATACATATACATACATATACACACACACACACATCATTTTTAAAAGGTTTTTAAATTATATTTTAATAACATGAGTGATACTTTATTCAAGCAGCGCACTCCTTTTTAATGTCTCGAGGGCTCGAACCCATGACCTTTAGGACCTCTGCCTAAAGCATCACACCCCTAACCACTTGAGGTGGAGATCCTTGACTAAAAGGTTTTTAATTATAAAAAAATGTTTTTAAAAAGGGGTTTAGGAATTACTTAAGTAGCTTAAAAGTGCTTTATTTCTTTACTTATTTATGGAAAATAATTAATACTATAATTAGTACTAAAAGCTGACAAAGTAGACTTGTCTATCTATGAGAGTTAAGAATGATGTTCGAGTAGAGTTTAGAAGTAATTATGCTCAAACATACCGTCTTCATTCTTGGTTGAGGGATAGTAAGTTGAGGAGGTCGAAAACATGATAGCTATACAAAACTTAATTTCCATAATATATTGTTTTAGAACTAAATAGTCGATTAGTCGATTATGGAACTTGATCATTTAATTTAGAAAGTATATGAAAGCTTCACAGCTTCATACGGTTTGAGATCCCACAAGAAGGACTCATTGGTATGAAATGTTTCTAGCTTTAAGAATTGTATATATACGAGATCCCTAGAGAGGAATCCTTTATATAATGTTGGCTTACTTCTGAAAGAACCAAAATTGGGTTAACCAAAATTTCATCGATTTAGTTTTGAAGAGTCTGAGATTGCATAAGCATGCTTATGTATTACTTATCGAAAACCAATGCAAAACTAGTATACGAGTCTACATTTTGGAAGCGGTTGTTAGTGGAATATTATAGAATTGAACTGTCTATTCTAAAGTTAAATTCAAGGAAAAAGTCAGCATTAACATTTCAGACTAATGCTATAGAGTTGAACCGTCTATCCTAAGGTTAAGTTCGAGAGAGAGGTCAACGTTAGCATTTGTCGGGCGACTTGTGTTAGAATCCATGGAGAGATTTGTGAGCTGTTCAAGTGATGAAGACTCATGTGAGAGATGTTGAACATGACTTCTCCATCGGAAATGACTAAAGACGGAGTAGGATGCACAACTTAGGTTTTAGCTATCCTAGAAGGGTATATCAACTCCATATCTAGAGATGCTTATTGATGTTGCTAGTGAGAGTTGATGATACTTGGTATCATGTGTTCAGGCGTGGGCCAGTTGTGCTTACCTTCTAATATATTTTATCTAGAGATATACGATGCTCAAAAGATAGTTTATGCTTCTTGTCATGGAGGCCAGTGTTAGAACCTCCGTTCTATGTTTCAATAACAACAACTATAAAAAAAGGTGGAACACAGTGCACGTGGCTCTCATACGATAGCGGGCTCTGGGGAGGTCGATAATGTATGTAGTCTTTCCCTCGCATTGCGAAGAGGCTGTTTCCGGAAAGACACCAACTATACAATCATAAATATTATACATTTTATCAAGCTTACAGGTATGTATTACAAGGGAACATCATGCTCAAAGATATTGAGACTTGAAGACAAACAAAGATCTATGGGCCATGCTATGATTAGTAAGGTTATTCTAGTGAATTTAGAGTCTTAGATAAAACACTATAAGGTCTCTTTGGGTATATATGCACACATGATTTCATATACACTAACATAGATTGAAAAACTGAATTTATCATTCACAGACGTCTGAGGAGAAGCTACAGACGTTTGTGTCAATACTCGGAAATTTTTTCCCTGAGGTCATAGATGTTAGAGGTTTCCCCACAGACGTTTTTCATTTGTAAAACTGCAGAATTCTGAATAGACACTTCTTTAAAATGAATAGAAATTAACTCTTCATCGAAAGGTTGCAGCCATTAAAATAAATAGACCTTATCTAGCAGTAACAACTCTTTATTTGGATCTTTTTGAATTTATAAATACAACCATGATTGAGATTTAGAAATCAATCGAATTTAATTAATTGAATCTATATCACTCTTGATTTCTTATTACTCTCTTGTGCATACATTGTTTACATACTCTCAATCTATCATAACCAAAATATAATTTTGGTTAAATCGCTTCCTACAACTCAAAACATTCACATTCACATTCACATACTCAAAGGGGATCATATGAAGATTTGTACTATCAGTCAAAATCCGTGTTATTTGGAACACAAAATTGTCAAAGATATACTTTTGTATTAGCCTATTCCTCCGGACGAAACGAGGGTTAATTGGTTAAAGGAAATACCGAAGGGGAGCTTCAAGGCTGGACGTCGGACGAGAGGTCCGTACCAGTATAAAATATCTGGTGTGCTCGCTTTTATTACTTACTTATTTATATTATATTCAATTATTATTCTCCGCTTAATATAGTTAGCAATATATACTCTCACACACATATATATAAGTTGAATTACATAAAAATATCTATAGACTTTCATTTGGTATTAGAGCTAGGTCATTTCAATCTACAGTATCACGTAATTGAAAAAATCATTAAAATGGCAAGCACATTTTAAGAAGGTCAATCAACTGCTCGTCCTCCACTATTTACTGGTTCTAATTATGCTTATTGGTCAACACGTATGCGAATTTTTGTGGAAGTCAATGGTTTATAAATATGGCTAGCAACTCAAAACAAATATGAGGCACCTGACATCGATATTGGCACATGTACTGATGCACAAAAAGCAGAGGCATCTAACAATGCCAAAGCTATGAATGTAGTTTTGCTCACTGGACAAAAATGAGTTTTCACGTTTCATGCTCTGCAAGACTACATATGATATATGGCGCACTTTACAAATCACACATGAAGGCACGAACAATGTCAAGTAAATTAAAATTTCGATTTTACAAAACCAATTTTCATCTTTCAAAATGAATTCAAGTGAATCAATTATTGATATGTATGCAAGATTTCAAACCATTCAACACGATCTCATGGCACTAAGAGTCAAATTCATAGTTTTTGATTTAGTCATGCAGATTTTAAACTCTTTGACAAATGAATGAGAAAGAAATGTTTTAGCCATCGAAGAAGTTAATTATCTTTCTCAAGTTAAAGTCGAAGAGCTAATAGGAAATCTGATGTCGTATGAAGCTAAGTTGTAAGCTAGAAAGGATCCAAATCATGAAAAGAAAAACATAGCATTCCAGGAAAGTAACGAAGATTCAGACTTAGACGAAGATGAGATCGTCTTTATTGCCAAGAACTACAACAAATTCAACGAGTTCAAGAAGAGGACCAAATTTCAAAATGGTGGCAAACCAAACTCCTCAAATCAAACATCGATTAAATGTTATGAGTGAGAAAATTTTGGCCACATGAAGAAGGATTGTCCACAGCTCAATAATGATAAAAAGAAAAGAAAATTTGAGAAATTCAAGAAAAAGGAAAAAGCTTTTCAAGTAACATGGGATGATTCAGATTCGTCTTCTTCTTCAGATAGTGATAGTGAAAGCGACTTGGAACAAGAGAATGTGTGTTTTATGGCTAATACCGATGAAGTACGTCCCAAACTTACTTATGATGAAATAATGGGAATAAGTATTGAATTAGATGATAAATATAGAGAATCAAAAAAATTAAATAAGGAATTTGCAGGAAAGTTAACTAGATCAGAATTAGAAATCGGATTATTAAAAGATAAAAAAATTATCTTAGAAGAAGAATTAGAAATTGTTCCAAAAATATGTGCAAAGTTATTATGTCAAAATGACAAATTATTAAATGATTTAGAAAATTATAAGTTGGAAAAAGGTTAACTGGGAAAAATAAAAACTAGAATCACAAGAAAATTTAGATTCTAGAAATATTGAAATTTGTGATCTTAAAAGTAAGTTGGATAAAATGACAAATAATGTGACAAAATTCAACAAATTAAAACAATATTTAGAAAATTTGATTATGATATCTAAACCATCTGGAAATCGAAATGGATTAGCTTTTAAAAACAAACAAAAGTCAAAGAAATATAACACATTATACACAAAATTCAAAAAGCCAAAGTTAGAAACTAATTTCAAGAATTCATATACAAATATGGTCAAAATATGGATTCAAAAAATAAATAATAAACTAATTAGATAAAAATATATTGATGAATATTTAAAAAAGGTTGTATATAACAATAATTATATTTCTAAAGGAACCAAATCCTCGTGGATATGACTACCTTCTTCCACTAACACGTAGGACCCTAATCAGAGAATGTGAGTACCAATTAAAATTTTCTTATTTTGCAGGTACCCAAAATTAGAATAAAAAATAAAGAGAAATGGATACTCGATAGCGGTTTCTCTAAGCACATGACTAGAAATGCTAATATGTTATCAAATATAACATATATCGATGGTGGCACTATGACATTCGGAGATAACTCAAAAGGATTTGTCATCGGCATTGGAGAAGTCATCAATATCGATATTTCTAACTCTACTATAATTACTAATGTTTTATTGGTAGAAAATTTAAAACATAACCTATTAATTATAAGTCAATTATGTGATAAAAGATTTAAAATTGATTTCGAGAAAAATAAGTGTAATATTTTTTATCAAAATAAAAATTTAATTTTTGAAGGATTTAGAAATCGAAACATATATGTTTTAAACATGAATGTCAAAAACAATACTAATTTATGCTTAGTTGCGAATTATGATGATTCATGGTTATGGCATAAACGTTTTTATCATATAAATTTCAAGAATATCAACAAACTAGCTAAAAATGTATTAGTTAGAGGATTACCAAAAGTCAACCACAAAGTTAAAAGCCCGTGTGATGCTTGTCAATTTGGTAAATTAAAGAAAAGTTCCTTTAAATCTAAAAAGGAAATTTCCATAAAGCAACCTCTCGAATTACTCCATCTAGATTTATTCGGACCAACTCGAGTACGTTCAATAAATCAAAACAAATATGTTTTTGTAATTATTGATGATTTTTTAAGATATACTTGGACATTATTTTTAAAACATAAAAGTGACATTTTTGAAATGTTCAAAATTTTTGCTAAACAAATAATTTTTTTTAAT
This sequence comes from Allium fistulosum, assembly GCA_030737815.1. Lineage (NCBI taxonomy): Eukaryota > Viridiplantae > Streptophyta > Magnoliopsida > Asparagales > Amaryllidaceae > Allium > Allium fistulosum. Next base: position 108,054,043 of record CM060906.1, read on the forward strand.
GAATTTACAAATTAAAAGTATATGAAGTGATTATGGAGATGAATTTGAAAATGAACTATTTACAAATTTTTGTAACAAAAAGGGAATTAGTCATAAACTTTCATTTTCTCGAACACCACAACAAAACGGTGTTGTAGAAAGGAAAAATCAAACTTTACAAGAATGTGCACGAACTCTACTAAAGTAGTAACCTACCAAAAATATTTTGGGCCGAAGCCGCAGCTACTGCCAGTTTTGTATTAAATCGTGTAACACTTAGACCAATGACTAAAAACACATGCTATGAAATAATTTTTAACCAAAAACCGAAAGTATCGTATTTTCGCGTATTTGGTTCAAAATCCTTCATTTTAAACACTTAAAATTATCTAGGAAAATTTGATTCTAAAGCTGATCAAGAAATTTTTATTGGTTATTCGGATCGAAGTAAAGCATATAGAATCTTTAATAAACAAACAAATACTATAGAAGAAGGTCTTCATGTCTCATTTGATGTAAACTTTAAGGATAATAAAAATGACGATGATGAAGAAATTATAAATAAAACTAGTATACCAACATATGAAATAATAATAATATCAATAACAATAACGATAATGTGGTAACATCATCACCTGGAATATTAAGAGACCATCCTATTAATAATATTATCGGGGATTTAAATACAAGAGTATCAACCAGAAAACAGTTAAATCAAATGAGTTATGTTGCATTTATATCAAATTTGAACTGAAAAATTATAAAGAAGCATCAAAAGATGATTTTTGGATTATTGCAATGAAAGAAAAACTTAATCAATTTGAAAGAAATGATGTTTGGGAAATTGTACCGAGACCAAACGATCAATCTGTAAATGGAACGAAATGGGTTTTAAAAATAAAGCAGATGAAAATGAAAATATTTTACGAAATAAAACAAGGTAAGCAGCTTAAGGTATAATCAAGAGAAGGAATTGATTATGACGAAACATTTGCTCCTATAGCACGTCTCGAAGCAATACAAACATTACTGGCTTTTGCATCTCATCATAATTTTAAACTTTTTCAAATGGACATAAAAAGTGCATTTTTAAACGAATTTATAAAAGAAAAAGTGTATGTTGAACAATCTTCTTTATTTATTCACAAGAAATATCCCGATCATGTATTTAAACTTAAAAAGGCCTTATATGGATTAAAACAAGCACGTCGTGCTAAGTATGAAAGATTAAAAACTCATTTACAAAATTCTGATTTTTAAATTAGTAAAATTGACTCCACTTTATTCATAAAACAAGAAAATAATAATATTTTAACCGTACAAATATATGTTGACGATATTATATTTGGATCCACTAATGAAAAATTGTGTACTGAATTTTCTAACATCATGAAAAATGAATTTGAAATGTCACGTATGGGTGAATTAAACTATTTCTTGGGTTTGCAAATAAGACAATTAGAAAATGGAATTTTTATAAATCAAGAAAAATACTGTCTAAATTTATTAAAATGTTTTGGAATGGAAAATATTTC